>CM038144.1:313465972-314065972 GCA_021437245.1 Aegilops speltoides | reverse complement strand
CACCCTGCCACCGTCACTCAACCGCAAACATTGAGATACCTGGTTTTTAAATTCTAGTAAATCCAAAACTCATCTAAAACTCATGAAACCTGGCATGCTATCATGGAATGGCACCCGACATGCCGTGGTAAATTTTTTGTCCCATTTGGGGCAGGTTTGGGTATAAGCTTCTCACAGACCAGAGCTTCTCACAACAAGCTTGATGGTTTCAGTAGGAACGTGCCACCTTCGGGGACGAAATGATACACGTTGCCTGTTATTGCTTTCAAAAAAATTCTAGTGTCAACGTAGAACAACAGGAGTGTTGTGTTAAATTTTGGAATTTCTCGGGGTTTGTTTGGACATTTTCATATATTAACTGGGTTTTCTAGGCATTTTATGTGCATAATTCAAATTTGAATTACATGCACATGCTCGAGTGCATATAAATTGGTTGAAAAATGAAATTTGTGTCCTTGGGTGAATGCTTAGGTCCCATGCAAGAAATGTGAATGATTTTCAAACACCAGGGAACTATTGACTGCCGGCAAAACATTGAGATACTTTGTTTTTAAATTCTAGTAAATCCAAAACTCGTCTGAAGTTCATGAAACTTGGCATGCTATCACGTCCATTTTGCATCATGCTTTTATATCAATATTTATTGCATTATGGATTGTTATTACACGTTATGTCACAATACTTATGGCTATTCTCTCTTATTTTTACAAGGTTTACATGAAGAGGGAGAATGCCGGCAGCTGGGATTCTGGGCCGGAAAAGGAGCAAATATTATAGACCTATTCTGCACAACTCTAAAAGTCCCGAAACTCCACGAAAGTCATTTTCGGATTTAATAAAAAATACTGAGCGGAAGAAATACCAGAGGGGGCCCACACCCTGGCCACGAGGGTGGGGGGGCGCCCTACCCCCCTGGGTGCTCCCCCTGCCTCGTGGGTCACCTAGCAGCCCTCCGCTGCCCATATTATGCTATATGAAGTCTTTTACCCTGAAAAAAAATCATAAGCAAGCTTTCGGGACGAAACTCCACCGCCACGAGGCGGAACCTTGGCGAAACCAATCTAGGGCTCCAGTGGAGCTGTTCTGCCAGGGAAACTTCCCTCCGGGAGGGGGAAATCATCACCATCGTCATCACCATCGATCCTCTCATCGAGAGGGGGTCAATCTCCATCAACATATTCACCAGCACCATCTCCTCTCAAACCCTAGTTCATCTCTTATATCCAATCTTTGTCCCAAAACCTCAGATTGGTACTTGTGGGTTGCTAGTAGTGTTGATTACTCCTTGTAGTTGATGCTAGTTGGTTTATTTGGTGGAAGATCATTTGTTCAGATCCTTCATGCATATTAATACTCCTCTGATTATGAACATGAATATGCTTTGTGAGTAGTTATGTTTTTTCCTGAGGACATGGGAGAAGTCTTGCTATTAGTGGTCATTTGAATTTGGTATTCGTTCGATATTTTGATGAGATGTATGTTGTGTCTCCTCTAGTGGTGTTATGTGAACGTCGACTACATGACACTTCACCATTGTTTGGGCCTAGAGGAAGGCATTGGGAAGTAATAAGTGGATGATGTGTTTCTAGAGTGACAGAAGCTTAAACCCTAGTTTATGCGTTGCTTCGTAAGGGGCTGATTTGGATCCACATGTTTCATGCTATCGTTAGGTTTACCTTAATACTTCTTTTGTAGTTGCTGATGCTTGCAAGAGGGGTTAATCATAAGTGGGATGCTTGTCCAAGAAAGGGCAGTACTCAAGCACCGGTCCACCCACATATCAAATTATCAAAATAATGAATGGGGATCATATGAACGTGATGAAAACTAGCTTGACAATAATTGCCATGTGTCTTCGGGAGCGCTTTTCTCTATATAAGAACTTGTCTAGGCTTGTCCTTTGCTACAAAAAGGATTGGTCCACCTTGCTGCACCTTATTTACTTTCATTGTTTGTTACCCGTTACAAATTACCTTGTCACAAAACTATCTGTTACCGATAATTTCAGTGCTTGCAGAGAATACCTTACTGAAAACCGCTTGTCATTTCCTTCTGCTCCTTGTTGGGTTCGACACTCTTACTTATCGAAAGGAATACGATAGATCCCCTACATATGGGTCATCAAGACTCTTTTCTAGCGCCGTTTCCGGGGAGTGAAGCGCCTTTGGTAAGGAAAAATATATAAAGTGTGCCGAAATTTACTGTCACTTGTTACTATGGAACATAATCCTTTGAGCGGCTTGTTTGGGGTATCTTCACCCGGACCAGTAGAGCAAAGAGTTGCTCCTCAACCAACTGAACCTACTGAAAATGTTTGCTTTGAAATTCCTTCGGGTATGGTAGAGAAACTGCTAGCTAATCCCTTTACAGGAGATGGAACATTGCATCCCGATTTACACTTAATCTATGTGGATGAAGTTTGTGGATTATTTAAGCTTGCAGGTATGCCCGATGATGTTATCAATAAGAAGTCTTCCCTTTATCTTTGAAGGGAGAGTCATTGACATGGTATAGGCTATGTGGTGATATGGGATCATGGAACTACAAACGATTGAAATTGGAATTTCATCAGAAGTTTTATCCTATGCATCTTGTTCATCGTGATCGTAATTATATATAATTTTTGGCCTCACGAAGGAGAAAGCATCGCTCAAGCTTGGGGGAGGCTTAAGTCAATGTTATATTCATGCCCCAATCATGAGCTCTCAAGAGAAATGATTATTCAAAAAAAATTATGCTTGGCTTTCTCTCAACAATTGCTCCATGCTCGATACTTCTTGTGTTGGTTCTTTTCTGATGAAGACTATTGAATTCAGATGGGATTTACTGGGAAGAATTAAATGCAACTCTGAAGATTGGGATTCCGACGAAGGTAAGGAGTTAGGTATGGCACCTAAGTTTGATTGTGTTAAATCTTTTATGGATACCGATGCTTTTCATGGATTTAGCACTAAATATGGACTTGACTCTAAAATAGTAGCTTCTTTCTGTGAATCATTTGCTACTCATGTTGACCTCCCTAAGGAGAAGTGGTTTAAATATAATCCTCCCACTGAAGTAAAAGTAGTTGCACCCATTAAAGTTGAAGAAAAGACTATCACTTATAATGATCCTATTGTTCCTACTACTTATATCGAGAAACCACCTTTCCCTGTTAGGATAAAGGATCATGCTAAAGCTTCAACTGTGGTTCGTAAGAGTCATACTAGAACATATACACCACCTGAGCAAACAAAAGTTGAACCTAGTATTGCTATGGTTAAAGATCTCTTGGCTGATAATATTGATGGGCATGTTATTTATTTCTATGATGCAGCTGCTAGAATTGCTAGACCCGATGCTAAGAAACATAGACCTGTTGTAGGCATGCCTGTTATTTCTGTTAAAATAGGAGATCATTGTTATCATGGCTTATGTGATATGGGTGCTAGTGCCAGTGCAATACCTCATTCCTTATATAAAGAAATTATGCATGATATTGCACCTGCTAAGATAGAAGAAATTGATGTTACAATTAAGCTTGCCAATAGGGATACTATTTCACCAATTGGGATTGTTAGAGATGCTGAAGTCTTGTGTGGGAAGTTAAATATCCTGCTGATTTTCTTGTTCTTGGTTCCCCACAAGATGACTTTTGTCCCATTATATTTGGTATACCCTTCTTGAATACTGTTAATGCTAAGATAGATTGCGAAAAGGATGTTGTTTCTATTGGTTTGGGGGATATGTCTCATGAGTTTAATTTAGCTAAATTTCGTAGACAACCCCATGATAAAGAATTGCCTAGTAAGGATGAAATTGGTCTTGCTTCTATTGCTGTTCCTCCTAATGATCCTTTAGAACAATATTTTCTAGACCATGAAAATGATATGTTTATGAATGAAAGAAGGGAGATAGATGAAGTATTCTTTAAAGAGGGACCTATTTTGAAACACAACTTGCCCGTTGAAATCCTAGGGGATCCCCCTCCACCCAAGGGTGATCCCGTGTTTGAGCTTAAACCATTACCTGATACTCTTAAATATGCTTATCTTGATGAAAAGAAGATATACCCTGTTATTATTAGTGCTAACCTTTCAGAGCAGGAAGAGGAAAGATTATTGAAAACTCTAAATAAGCATTGTGCTGCTATTGGATATACTCTTGATGATCTTAAGGGCATTAGTCCCACTCTATGCCAACACAAAATAAATTTGGAGAAAGACGCCAACGACGATTAAATCCTAAGATGAAAGAAGTGGTAAAAAAGGAAATACTAAAGCTCCTAGAGGCGGGTCTAATTTATCTCGTTGCTGATAGTCAGTGGGTAAGCCCTGTCCTTTGCGTCCCTAAGAAGGGAGGTATTACTGTCGTTCCTAATGATAAAGATGAATTGATCCCACAAAGAATTGTTACAGGTTACCGGATGGTAATTGATTTCCATAAATTAAATAAAGCTACTAAAAAAGATCATTACCCTTTTCCTTTTATTTATCAAATGCTAGAAAGATTATCCAAACATACACATTTTTTGCTTTCTAGATGGTTACTCTGGTTTCTCTAAAATACCTGCGTCAGCAGAGGATCAAGAAAAGACCACTTTTACTTGCCCTTTCGGTACTTTTGCTTATAGACGTATGCCTTTTGGTTTATGTAATGCACCTGTACCTTTCAAAGATGCATGATGGCTATATTCTCTGACTTTTGTGAAAAGATTTGTGAGGTTTTCACGGATGATTTCTCTGTTTATTGGTCTTCTTTTGATGATTGCTTGAGCAACCTTGATCGAGTTTTGCAGAGATGTGAAGATACTAGTCTCGTCTTGAATTGGGAGAAGTGCCACTTTATGGTTAATGAAGGCATTGTCTTGGGGCATAAAATTTCTGAAAGAGGTATTGAGTTGATAAAGCCAAAGTCGATGCTATTGAAAAGATGTCATGTCCCAAGGATGTCAAAGGTATAAGAAGTTTCTTTGGTCATGCTGGTTTTTATAGGAGGTTCATTAAGGACTTCTCTAAAATTTCTAGACCTCTGACTAATCTCCTACAAAAAGATATTCCTTTTGTCTTCTATGATGATTGTGTAGAAGCATTTGAAATACTTAAGAAAGCTTTGATCTCTGCACCTATTGTTCAGCCACCTGATTGGAATTTACCCTTTGAAATTATGTGTGATGCTAGTGATTATGCTGTAGGTGCTTTTATAGGACAAAGAGTTGATAAGAAACTAAATGTTATTCAATATGCTAGTAAAACCCTAGACAGTGCCCAGAGAAATTATGCTACTACTGAAAAAGAATTTTTAGGAGTTGTTTTTGCTTGTGATAAGTTTAGACCTTATATTGTTGATCCTAAAGTAACTATTCACACTGATCATGCTGCTATTAAATATCTTATGGAAAAGAAAGATGCTAAGCCTAGACTTATTAGATGGGTTCTCTTGTTACAAGAATTTGATTTGCATATTATTGATAGAAAGGGAGCTGAGAACCCCGTTGCACACAACTTGTCTAGGTTAGAGAATGTTCTTGATGACCCACTACCTATTGATGATAGCTTTCCTGATGAACAATTAGATATCATAAATGCTTCTCGTACTGCTCCATGGTATGCTGATTATGCTAATTACATTGTTGCTAAATTCATACCGCCTAGCTTCACATACCAGCAAAAGAAAAAGTTTTTCTATGATTTAGGACATTACTTCTGGGATGACCCACACCTTTATAAAGGAGTAGATGGTGTTACTAGACGTTGTGTACCTGAGCATGAATAGGAACATATCCTATGCAACTGTCACTCTGAGGCATATGGAGGACACCACGCTGGAGATAGAACTACGCACAAGGTATTGCAATCCGGTTTTTACTGGCCTACTCTCTTCAAAGATGCCCGTAAGTTTGTCCTGTCTTGTGATGAATGTCAAAGAATTGGTAATTTAGTAGACATCAAGAAATGCCTATGAATTATTCTCTTGTTATTGAACCATTTGATGTTTGGGGCTTTGATTATATGGGACCGTTTCCTTCTACTAATGGATATACACATATTCTAGTTGCTGTTGATTACGTTACTAAGTGGATAGAAGCTATTCCAACTAGTAGTGCTGATCATAATACCTCTACTAAGATGCTTAAAGAAGTTATTTTTCTGAGGTTTAGAGTCCCTAGATACCTAATGACTGATGGTGGTTCACATTTTATTCATGGTGCTTTTCCTAAAATGCTTTCTAAGTATGATGTTAATCATAGAGTTGCATCTCGTTATCACCCGTAGTCTAGTGGTCAAGTGGAATTGAGTAATAGAGAGCTCAAATTAATTTTGCAAAAGACTGTTAATAGATCTAGAAAGAATTGGTCCAAGAAACTTGATGATGCATTATGGGCTTATAAAACTGCATATAAAAATCCTATGAGTATATCTCCATATAAAATGGTTTATGGAAAAGCATGTCACTTACCTCTCGAGCTAGAACATAAGGCTTATTGGGCCATTAAAGAGCTCAATTATGATTTGAAACTTGCTGGTGAGAAGAGGTTTTTAGACATTAGCTCACTTGATGAATGGAGAACCCAAGCCTATGAGAATGCCAAACTGTTTAAAGAAAAAGTTAAAAGATGGCATGACAAAAGGATACAAAAGCGTGAGTTCAACGTAGGTGATTGTGTGTTGCTATTCAAGTCTTGTTTAAGATTTTTTGCAGGCAAACTTCTCTCTAAATGGGAAGGCTCTTACGTCATTGAGGAGGTCTATCGTTCCGGTGCCATAAAAATCAACAACTTCGAAGGCACAAATTCGAAGGTGGTGAACGGTCAAAGAACCAAACATTATATCTCAGGTAATCCTATAAATGTTGAAACAAATGTTATTGAAACCGTAACCCCGGAGGAATACATAAGGGACACTTTCTAGAACATTTCAGACTCCGAAAAGGAATAGTTATGTTGTACGGTAAGTAAACCGACTCCAAAACAGTTCTAATAGCAATTTTTCTCCGTTTTGTAATATTTAAGAAAATAGGAAAATAAGAAGTAGTCTGGGAAGGATACAAGGCATCCACGAGGGTGGAGGGCGCGCCCTAGCCCCCTGGGCACGCCCCCTGCCTTGTGGGAACCTTGTGTGCTCTCCGGAATCCGTTTTCTTGCACGATACTTCTTTTGGTTGGTAAAAATTCATTATATAATCTCCCGAAAGTTTTGACCATCGTATCACGCAAAAATCCTCTGTTTTTGTCTTGAGCTGTTTCTGCCGCAGATTAGAAGCAATATGTTGTCCCAGGATTCGGAGGGAGAAAGCTATGTGGCTGATAACCTTGCAGACCCTAAGGTCTATGGGGACTTGGAGCATTATGGCTGGACCACTGAGGAAGAAGAACTCTACGAGCCTAAGGGAAAGGAGGAAGCCCCATTACCTCAACCTGGGGACGTGCATGTGGAGTTTACACAGTCAAGCTTCCCTAATGGAGCAAAGAAACCAAAGATCGAGTTTATCCCTTTTCGTCTCTTGCAGGAAAACAAACAGGAACTATGCAAAGGGATATTAAGCCTTGAGCAAAAGATTGATGATCTAAGGGAGCAAAATTCCATCCTCAAGCGCAAATTCAGTGTGACGCCCCCGATTCAATCGTACACTAATCATGCACGCAAATGTGTATGATCAAGATCAGGGACTCACGGGAAGATATCACAACACAACTCTAAAGCAAAATAAGTCATACAAGCATCATATTACAAGCTAGGGGCCTAGAGGGCTCGACATAAATGAGTTAGCGGAAGCAACAATATCTAAGTATAGACATAAGTTAAACAAGTTGCCATAAGAAGGCTAGCACAAACTAGGATACAGATCGAAAGAGGCACAGGCCTCCTGCCTGGGATCCTCCTAACTACTCTTGGTCGTCATCAGCGGCCTCCACGTAGTAGTAGGCACCTCCAGTGTAGTAGGGGTCGTCGTCGACAGTGGCATCTGGATCCTGGGCTCCAACGTCTAGTTGCGGCATCCGGGAAGAAGAGGGAAAAGGGGGAAAAGAGGGAGCAAAGCAACCGTGAGTACTCATCCGAAGTACTCGCAAGCAAGGATCTACATGTTGGGGAACGTAGTAATTTCAAAAAATTTCCTACGCACACGCAAGATCATGGTGATGCATAGCAATGAGAGGGGAGAGTGTTGTCTACGTACCCTCGTAGACCCGAAGCGGAAGCGATCAAAACATAGAGGAAGTAGTCGTACGTTCTCCGCGCGATCCGACCGATCCCGACGCCGTTACTCCGGCGCCCCCGAGTTCTTGACACACGTACAGCTCGATGACGTCCCTCGACTCGATCCAGCCGAGTGTCGAGGGAGAGTTCCACAAGACGACGGCGTGGTGACGATCTTGATGTTCTATCGGCAGAGAGCCGCCTAAGCTTGCGACGATATGACCGAGGTGGAATATGGTGGAGGGGGCACCGCACACGGCTAAGGAACGATCCGTAGATCAAACTTGTGTGTCTAGGGTGCCCCCTGCCCCGTGATATAAAGGAGGGAGGGGGAGGTGTGGCGGCCCAAGGAGAGGCTGGGAGGAGTCCTACTCCCACCGGAGTAGGACTCCCCTTCCTAGTTGGAGTAGGATTGGGGAGGAAAGAGGAAAGGGGCGCCGCCTCCTTGTCCTATTCGGACTAGGGGGGGCGCGCGGCCTGCCCTGGCCGGCCCCTCTTCCTTTCCCTCATGGCCCACTAAGGCCCATTAACCCCCGGGAGGGTTTCGGTAACCCCCCGGTACTCCGGTAAAATCCCGATTTCACCGGAACCATTCCGAACTCCAAGTATAGGCTTCCAATATATCAATCTTTATGTCTCGACCATTTCGAGACTCCTCGTCATGTCCGTGATCATATCCGGGACTCCAAACTTCTTCGGTACATCAAAATACATAAACTCATAATAACTGTCATCGAAACCTTAAGCGTGCGGACCCTACGGTTCGAGAACAATGTAGACATGACCGAGACACGCCTCCGTCAATAACCAACAGCGGACCTGGATGCCCATATTGGCACCTACATATTCTACGAAGATCTTTATCGGTCGACCGCATGACAACATACATTGTTCCTTTGTCATCGGTATGTTACTTGCCCGAGATTCGATCGTCGGTATCCAATACCTAGTTCAATCTCGTTATCGCAAGTCTCTTTACTCGTCCGTAATACTTCATCTCACAGCTAACTCATTAGTTGTAATGCTTGCAAGGCTTGATGATGTGTATTACCGAGAGGGCCCAGAGATACCTCTCCGACAATCGGAGTGACAAAACCTAATCTCGAAATACGCCAACCCAACATCTGCCTTTGGAGACACCTGTAGTACTCCTTTATAATCACCCAGTTACGTTGTGACGTTTGGTAGCACTCAAAGTGTTCCTCCGGTAAACGGGAGTTGCATAATCTCATAGTTTACAGGAACATGTATATGTCATGGATAAAAGCAGTAGCAACATACTAAACGATCGTGTGCTAAGCTAATGGAATGGGTCATGTCAATCAGATCATTCTACTAATGATGTGACTTTGTTAATCAAATAACAACTCCTTGTTTATGGTCAGGAAACATAACCATCTTTGATTAACAAGCTAGTCTAGTAGAGGCATACTAGTGACATCTTGTTTGTCTATGCATTCACACATGTATCATGTTTCCGGTTAATACAATTCTAGCATGAATGATAAACATTTATCATGAAATAAGGAAATAAATAATAACTTTATTATTGCCTCTAGGGCATATTTCCTTCAGTCTCCCACTTGCACTAGAGTCAATAATCTAGATTACATAGTAATGATTCTAACACCCATGGAGTCTTGGTGCTGATCATGTTTTGCTCGTGGAAGAGGCTTAGTCAACGGTTCGCAACATTCAGATCCGTATGTATCTTGCAAATGTCTATGTCTCCCACCGGACTAAGTCCCGGATGGAATTGAAGCGTCTCTTGATGTGCTTGGTCCTCTTGTGAAATCTGGATTCCTTCGCTAAGGCAATTGCTCCAAGATTGTCACGAAGATTTTCATTGGACCCGATGCACTAGGTATGACACCTAGATCGGATATGAACTCCTTCATCCGCACTCCTTCATTAGCTGCTTCGAAGCTGCTATGTACTCCGCTTCACATGTAGATCCCGCCACGACGCTTTGTTTAGAACTGCACCAACCGACAGCTCCTCCGCTTAGTGTAAATACGATCCGGTCTGCGATTTAGAATCGTTCGGATCGGTGTCAAAGCTTGCATCAACGTAACCGCCACGATGAGCTCTTTGTCACCTCCATATAAGAGAAACATATCCTTAGTCCTTTTCGTATTTCAGATGTTCTTGACCGCTGTCCGATGATCCACTCTGGATTACTTTGGTACCTCCTGCTAAACTTATAGCAAGGCACACATCAGTCCAGTACACAAGATTGCATACATGATAGAGCCTATGGCTGAAGCATAGGAACATCTTTCATTTCTCTCTATCTTCCGCAGTGGTCGGGCATTGAGTCTTACTCAACTTCACACCTTGTAACACAGGCAAGAACCCTTTCTTTGCTTGATCCATTTTGAACTTCTTCAAAATTTTGTCAAGGTATGTGCTTTGTGAAAGTCCAATTAAGCGCCTTGATCTATCTCTATAGATCTTAATGCCCAATATGTAAGCAGCTTCACCGAGGTCTTTCATTGAAAAACTCTTATTCAAGTATCCCTTTATGCTATCAGAATTCTATATCATTTCCGATCAGCAATATGTCATCTACATATAATATCGTAAATGCTATAGAGCTCCCACTCACTTTCTTGTAAATACAAAGCTTCTCCAAAAGTCTCAGATGAACCCAAATGCTTTGATCACACTATCAAAGCGCTTATTCCAACTCCGAGATGCTTGCACCAGTCCATAAATGGATCGCTGGAGCTTGCACACTTTGTTAGCTCCTTTGGATCGATAAAACCTTCTCGTTGCATCATATACAACTCTTCTTCCGTAAATCCATTCAGAATGCAGTCTTTACATCCATTTGCCAAATTTCATAATCATAAAATGCGCAATCGCTAACATGATTCGACAGACTTAAGCATCGCCACGGGTGAGAAGGTCTCATCGTAGTCAATCCCTTGAACTTGTCGAAAACCCTTTGCGATAAGTCGAGCTTTGTAGACGATAACATTACCGTCGGCGTCGGTCTTCTTCTTGAAGATCCACTTGTTTTCTATTGCTTGCCTACCCTCGGGCAAGTCAACCAAAGTCCATACTTTGTTTTCATACATGGATCCCATCTCGGATTTCATGGCCTCAAGCCATTTTGCAGAATCTGGGCTCACCATCGCTTCTTCATAGTTCTTAGGTTCATCATGATCTAGTAGCATGATTTCCAGAACAGGATTACCGTACCACTCTAGTGCGGATCTTACTCTGGTTGATCTACGAGGTTCTGTAGCAACTTGATCTGAAGTTTCATGATCAACATCATCAACTTCTTCACTACTTGGTGTAGGTGTCTCAGAAACCGGTTTCTGTGACAAACTACTTTCAAGTAAGGAAGAAGGTACAATTACCTCATCAAGTTCTACTTTCCTCCCACTCACTTCTTTCGAGAGAAACTCCTTCTCTAGAAAGGATCCATTCTTAGCAACAAATGTTTTGCCTTCGGATCTGTGATAGAAGGTGTAACCAACTGTCTCCTTTGGGTATCCTATGAAGACACATTTCTCCGATTTGGGTTCGAGCTTATCAGGTTGAAGTTTTTTCACATAAGCATCGCATCCCCAAACTTTAAGAAACGACAACTTTGGTTTCTTGCTAAACCATAGTTCATAAGGTGTCGTCTCAACGGATTTCGACGGTGTTCTATTCAGTGTGAATGCGGCCGTCTCTAGAGCATAACCCCAAAATGATAGCGGTATATCTGTAAGAGACATCATAGATCGTACCATATCTAGTAAAGTACGATTCTGACGCTCGACACACCATTACGTTGTGGTGTTCGGGTGGCGTAAGTTCTGTAAACTATTCCACATTGTTTCAAATGTAGACCAAACTCGTAACTCAAATATTCACCTCCACGATCAGATCGTAGAAATTTAATTTTCTTGTTACGATGATTTTCAACTTCACTCTGAAATTCTTTGAACCTTTCAAATGTTTCAGACTTATGTTTCATTAAGTAGATATACCCATATCTGCTTAAATCATCTGTGAAGGTGAGAAAATAACGATATTCGCCACGAGCCTCAACATTCATCGGACCACATACATCTCAGATGTATGATTTCCAACAAATCTGTTGCTCTCTCCATAGTACCGGAGAATGGGGTTTTAGTCATCTTGCCCATAAGGCACGGTTCGCAAGTGCCAAGTGATTCATAATCAAGTGACTCCAAAAGTCCATCAGTATGGAGTTTCTTCATGCGCTTTACATCGATATGACCTAAACGGCAAGTGCCACAAATAAGTTGCACTATCATTATCAACTCTGCATCTTTTGGTTTCAACATTATGAATATGTGTATCACTACTATCGAGATTCATCAAAATAGACCACTCTTCAAGGGTGCATGACCATAAAAGATATTACTCATATAAATAGAACAACCATTATTCTCTGATTTAAATGAATAACCGTCTCGCATCAAACAAGATCCAGATATAATGTTCATGCTCAACGCAGCACCAAATAACAATTATTTAGGTCTAAAACTAATCCCGAAGGTAGATGTAGAGGTAGCGTGTCGACCGCGATCACATCGACTTTGGAACCATTTCCCACGCGATCGTCACCTTGTCCTTTGCCGTTGTTCGCAATCCGTAGTCCCTGTTTCGAGTTGCAAATATTAGCAATGTAACCGTTATCAAATACCAGTGCTCTGCGAGCTCTAGTAAGGTACACATTAATAACATGTATATCACATATACCTTTGTTCACCTTGCCATCCTTCTTATCCGCCAAATACTTGGGGCAGTTCCGCTTCAAAGGACGATCCGCTTGCAAAGTAGAAGCACTCTGGTTTGCTTAGGTCCAGACTTGGGTTTCTTCTCTGAGCAAGCAACTTGCTTGCTGTTCTTCTTGAAGTTCCTTCTTCTTCCCTTTGCCTTTCTTCTTGAAACTAGTGGTCTTATTGACCATCAACACTTGATGCTCCTTTTTGATTTCTACCTCCGCAGCCTTTAGCATTGCGAAGAGCTCTGTATAGTCTTTACTAACCCTTGCATATTATAGTTCATCACGAAGCCTTTGTAGCTTGGTGGCGTGATTGAAGAATTCATCAATGACACAATCATCCGGAAGATTAACTCCCAATTGTGTCAAGTGATTGTAGTACCCGGACATTACGAGTATGTGCTCACTAATGTAACTATTCTCCTCCATCTTGCAGCTATAGAACTTATTGGAGACTTCATATCTCTCAATCCGGGCATTTTGTTGGAATATTAACTTCAACTCTGGAACATCTCATATGCTCCATGACGCTCAAAACGTCGTTGAAGTCCGGTTCTAAGCCGTAAAGCATGGCACTTGAACTATAGAGTAGTCATCGCTTTGCTCGCCAGACGCTCATAACATCCGGTGTTGCTCAAAGAGCAGTTCGGCACCCAGCGGTGGATCCGGGACGTAACTCTTCAGGCAGCAATGAGGATAATCCTCGAGTTACGGACCCGATCCGTAATTGCTACCATCATCTTTCAACTTTGCTTTCTCAAGGAACGCATTAAAATTCAACGGAACAACAAAGACGAGCCATCTATCTACAATCAAACATAAACAAGCAAGATACTATCAGGTACTAAGTTCATGATAAATTTAAGTTCAATTAATCATATTACTTAAGAACTCCCACTTAGACAGACATCTCTCTAGTCATCTTAAGTGATCACGCGATCCAAATCAACTAAACCATAACCGATCATCACGTGAAATGGAGTAGTTTTCAATGGTGAACATCTTATGTTGATCATATCTGCTATATGATTCACGCTCGACCTTTCGGTCTCCGTGTTCCGAGGCCATATCTGCATATGCTAGGCTCGTCAAGTATAACCCGAGTATTCTGCGTGTGCAAAACTGGCTTGCACCGTTGTAGATGGACGAGAGCTTATCACACCCGATCATCACGTGGTGTGCGGGCACGACGAACTTTGGCAACGGTGCATACTGGGAGAACACTTCTTGATAATTTAGTGAGAGATCATCTTATAATGCTACCGTCAATCAAAGCAAGATAAGATGCATAAAAGATAAACATCACATGCAAATCAATATAAGTGATATGATATGGTCATCATCATCTTGTGCTTCGTGATCTCCATCTCGCAGCACCACCATGATCACCATCGTCACCGGCGCGACACCTTGATCTCCATCGTAGCATCGTTGTCGTCTCGCCAAACTTATGCTTCTCGACTATCGCTACCGCTTAGTGATAAAGTAAAGCATTACAGAAGCGATTGCATTGCATACAATAAAGCGACAACCATATGGCTCTCGCGATTGCCGATAACCGGTTACAAAACATGATCATCTCATACAATAAAATATAGCATCACGTCTTGACCATATCACATCACAACATGCCCTGCAAAAACAAGTTAGACGTCCTCTACTTTGTTGTTGCAAATTTTACGTGGCTGCTACGGGCTTAAGCAAGAACCAATCTCACCCACGCATCAAAACCACAACGATACTTCGTCAAATAGACTCCGTTTAACCTTCTCAAGGACCGGGCATAGCCACACTCGGTTCAACTAAAGTGAGAGAGACAGACACCCACCGGTCACCTTTAAGCAACGAGTGCTCGTGGCGGTGAAACCAGTCTCGCGTAAGCGTCACGCGTAATGTCGGTCAGGCCGCTTCATCTCACAATACCGCTGAACCAAAGTATGACATGCTGGTAGGTAGTATGACTTGTATCGCCCACAACTCACTTGTGTTCTACTCGTGCAAAACATCAAACCATAAAAACCTGGCTCGATACCTTGTTGGGAGCGTAGTAATTTCAAAAATTTCCTACGCACACGCAAGATCATGGTGATGCATAGCAACGAGAGGGGAGAGTGTTGTCTACGTACCCTCGAGACCCGGCGGAAGTGATCTGGCGTAGAGGAAGTAGTCGACGTTCTCCTCGCGATCCGACCGATCCGACGCCGTTACTCGGCGCCCCGAGTTCTTGACACACGACAGCTCGATGGCGCCCCTCGTACTCGATCCAGCCGAGTGTCGAGGAGAGTTCGTCAAGACGACGGCGTGGTGACGATCTTGATGTTCTACCGCGCAGAGCTTTGCCTAAGCTTCGCGACGATATGACCGAGGTGGAATATGGTGGAGGGGGGCACCGCACACGGCTAAGGAACGATCCGTAGATCAATCTTGTGTTTCCTAGGGTGCCCCCCTGCCCCCGTATATAAAGGAGGGAGGGGGAGGTGCGGCCGCCCAAGGGAGGCGGCGGGAGGAGTCCTACTCCCACCGAGTAGGACTCCCCCTTCCTAGTTGGAGTAGGATTGGGGGGGGAAGAAGAAAGGGGCGCCCCCCTCCTTGTCCTATTCGGACTGGGGGGGGGGCGCGGCCTGCCTGGCCGGCCCTCTTCCTTTCCCTCATGGCCCACTAAGGCCCATTAACCCCGGAGGGTTCGGTAACCCTCGGTACTCGGTAAAATCCCGATTTCACCGGAACCATTCCAACTCCAAATATAGGGTTCCAATATATCAATCTTTATGTCTCGACCATTTCGAGACTCCTCGTCATGTCCGTGATCATATCCGGACTCGAACTTCTTGGTACATCAAAATACATAAACTCATAATAAGCATCATCGAAACCTTAAGCGTGCGGACCCTACGGTTCGAGAACAATGTAGACATGACCGAGACACGTCTCCGGTCAATAACCAACAGCGGGACCTGGATGCCCATATTGGGTCCTACATATTCTACGAAGATCTTTATCGGTCAGACCGCATGACAACATACATTGTTCCCTTTGTCATCGGTATGTTACTTGCCCGAGATTCGATCGTCGCTATCCAATACCTAGTTCAATATCGTTACCGGCAAGTCTCTTTACTCGTTCCGTAATACTTCATCTCACAGCTAACTCATTAGTTGTACTGCTTGCAAGGCTTCAGTGATGTGTATTACCGAGAGGGCCCAGAGATACCTCTCCGACAATCGGAGTGACAAAACCTAATCTCGAAATACGCCAACCCAACATCTGCCTTTGGAGACACCTGTAGTACTCCTTTATAATCACCCGATTCGTTGTGACGTTTGGTAGCACTCAAAGTGTTCCTCCGTAAACGGAGTTGCATAATCTCATAGTTTACGTGAACATGTATATGTCATGGATAAAAGCGGTAGCAACATACTAAGCGATCGTGTGCTAAGCTAATGGAATGGGTCATGTCAATCGATCATTCTACTAATGATGTGACTTTGTTAATCAAATAACAACTCCTTGTTTATGGTCAGGAAACATAACCATCTTTGATTAACAAGCTAGTCTAGTAGAGGCATACTAGTGACATCTTGTTTGTCTATGCATTCACACATGTATCATGTTTCCGGTTAATACAATTCTAGCATGAATGATAAACATTTATCATGAAATAAGGAAATAAATAATAACTTTATTATTGCCTCTAGGGCATATTTCCTTCACTACACTACATATGCGTGGGTATATGTGTAAAGAGGCAATATCGATGGACTGAACTGCAGAATGCCAGAATAAGAGGGGGATAGCTAGTCCTATCAAAGACTACGCTTCTGGCACCCTCCGTCTTGCAGCATGTAGAAGAGAGTAGCTTGAAGTCCTCCAAGTAGCATCGCATGGCATAATCCTACCCGGCGATCCTCCCCTCGTCGCCCTGTGGAAAAGCGATCACCGGGTTGTCTGTGGAACTTGTCTGGGTGTGTTTTATTAAGTATCCGGTTCTAGTTGTCATAAGGTCAAGGTACAACTATGGGTCATCCTTTTACCGAGGGACACGGCTATTCGAATAGATCAACTTCCCTACAGGGGTGCACCACATAACCCAACACGCTCGACCCCCTTTGGCCGGACACAGTTTCCTGGGTCATGCCCGGCCTCGAAAGATCAACACGTCGCAGCCCCACCTAGGCACAACAGAGATGTCAGCACGTCGGTCTAAATCCTATGCGCGCAGGGGTCTGTGCCCATCGCCCATTGCACAACTACACGTTGCATGGGCAGCCGGAGAGCAGACCTGGCAAACTCCATTACAAAGTAAGTTGCGTTACGCGGTCCAACCCGGCGCACGCCGCTCAGTCGCTGACGTCAAGAAGGCTTCGGCTAATACAATGACGTCGAGTGCCCATAACTTTTCCCGCATAGTTGGTTAGTGCGTATAGGCTAGTGGCCAGACTCAGATCAAATACCAAGATCTCGTTAAGCGTGTTATTATGAAGTAACCGTGGACACCAACCAGGGCCAGGCCCACCTCTCGCCTAGGTGGTCTCAACTCTCAACCTGCCCTGTCGCTCCGCCACATAGTAACAATCGGGGCCCGTCGGGAACCCAGGCCCACCTCTACTGGGATGGAGCCACCTGTTCTTTCAGCCCCCACATCGGAATCACTTGTGGGTACTCAACGAGCCAACCCGACTTTAGTCACCAACTGTATAATATGTAGGCATGTATTGTATATACCCGTGATCACCTCCCGAGTGATTAGGGCCAGATAGTATAGCAAGGTAGACTGACAAGAATGTAGGGCCAATGATGATAAACTAGCATCCTATACTAAGCATTTAGGATTGCGGGTAAGGTATCAACAACTATAGCAACAATGACAGTCTATGCAACAGAATAGGATCAATCGAAATAGTAACATGCTATATTACTCTAATGCAAGCAGTAAAGAGAAGAATTGGCGATATCTGGTGATCAAGGTGGGGGGGGGGCTTGCCTGGTTGCTCTGCAAGAAGGAGGGGTCATCAACTCCGTAGTCATACTGGGTAGCAACAGCGTCGGTCTCGGTGTCTAGCGAGAGAAGAGGGGGAAGAAACAATAAATATAATGCAAACATATGCATGACGATGCATGACATGACAAGTAACGACGCTCGGTGTGCCCTAACGCGGTAGTAGGTGATACAGGGGAAAGGGGGAAACATCCGGGAAAGTATCCCCGGGGTTTCGCGATTTCAGACAAATGAACCGGAGGTGAAATGTTTTAGGTTCGATATGCTAGGGATGTGTGGGGGACGAACGGGCTGCATATTCAGATTCGTCTCGTCGTTCTGAGCAACTTTCATGTACAAAGTTTTTCCATCCGAGCTATGGTTTATTTTATATTAATTTTAAAAGATTTAATCATTTTTAGAATTTATTTAATTAATTTACATTAAACTTATCCAGAATAGTGTATGCTGACATCAGCAGTCAACTGGGCGTTGACTGGGTCAAACTGACGTGAGGGTCCCGCATGTCATTGACTGATTAATTAACTAATAGTTAATTAGTGATTAGATTAATCTAATTATGATTAATTAAGTTAAGTAATTCTTTAATTAATTAATTAATTAATTATTTTTATTATTGTTATTTTTTATAAATTCTTTTTTATAAAAACGTTCTGGGCGTGGGGCCCATCTGTCATAGGCCCCAGGGACCATAGCGGGTTCGGTGCTGGGGCTGCTGCCGAACAGCGACGCTGTAGTGCTAGCTAGGCACAGCCCGAGCGAGCGATGCCGAGGGGGGGCAGGAGGGCGGCGGACTGGCAGGTCGCCAGTGGCGTGGGTGAGGCAAGACGGCCGGCCGGGAGCGAAGCGGCGGCGGCACGACCCGTGTGGGGGGGCAAGCATGACGCAGCCGTGGCGTGAGCGGGGCGTGGGCGTCCGTTGGGGCGGACCTGAGCAAAGGCCGTTGGGGCGCCGCGGGCTGCTCATCGGAGCGTGGCCACGGCGAGCAGGCAAGGCGCGGGGGTCTCCGAGCGGCGCAGTGGGGCGAGGCTGATACGTCTCCAACGTATCTACTTTTCCAAAAACTTTTGCCCTTGTTTTGGACTCTAACTTGCATGATTTGAAAGAAACTAACCCGGACTGACGTTGTTTTCAGCAGAACTGCCATGATGTTGTTTTATGTGTAGAAAAGAAAAGTTCTCGGAATGTCCTGAAAATCCATGGAGCCACTTTTTGGAATTAATAAGAATTTCTGGGCGAAAGAAGTACACCAGGGGGCCCACACCCTGTCCATGAGACAGGGGGGCACGCCCCCCCTATAGGGCGCGCCCCCTATCTTGTGGGCCCCCTGGACCTCCACTAACCTCAACTCCAACTCCATATATTCACGTTCGGGGAGAAAAAAATCAAAGAGAAAGTTCCATCGCGTTTTACGACACGGAGCTGCCGCCAAGCCCTAATCTCTCTCGGGAGGGCTGATCCGGAGTCCGTTCGGGGCTCCGGAGAGGGGGATTCGTCGCCGTCGTCATCATCAACCATCCTACATCACCAATTTCATGATGCTCACCGCCGTGCGTGAGTAATTCCATCGTAGGATTGCTGGACGGTGATGGGTTGGATGAGATTTACTATGTAATCAAGTTAGTTTTGTTAGGGTTTGATCCCTAGTATCCACTATGTTCTGAGATTGATGTTGCTATGACTTTGCAATGCTTAATGCTTGTCACTAGGGCCCGAGTGCCATGATTTCAGATCTGAACCTATTATGTTTTCATGAATATATGTGTGTTCTTGATCCTATCTTGGAAGTCTATGGTCACCAATTATGTGTTATGATCCGACAACCCCGAAGTGACAATAATCGGGATACTTCTCGGTGATGACCGTAGTTTGAGGAGTTCATGTATTCACTATGTGCTAATGCTTTGTTCCGGTTCTCTATTAAAAGGAGGCCTTAATATCCCTTAGTTTCCACTAGGAACCCGCAGCCACGGGAGGGTAGGACAAAAGATGTCATGCAAGTTCTTTTCCATAAGCACGTATGACTATTTACGGAATACATGCCTACATTACATTGATGAACTGGAGCTAGTTCTGTGTCACCCTATGTTATAGCTATTACATGCGGAATCGCATCCAGCATAATTATCCATCACTGATCCATTGCCTACGAGCTTTTCATATATTGTTCTTCGCTTATTTACTTTTCCGTTGCTACTGTTACAACTACTACAAAAACCCCAAAACAATTATCTTTACTTTTGCTACCGTTACCTTTATTATCATACTACTTTCCTACTAAATACTTTGTTGCAGATACTAAGTTATCCAGGTGTGGTTGAATTGACAACTCAACTGCTAATACTCAAGAATATTCTTTGGCTCCCCTTGTGTCGAATCAATAAATTTGGGTTGAATACTTTACCCTCAAAAGCTGTTGCGATCCCCTACACTTGTGGGTTATCAAGACTAATTTCTAGCGCCGTTGCAGGGGAGCATAGCTCTATTCTCTGAGTCACTTGGGATTTATATCTGTTGATCACTATGAAGAACTTGAAAGACGACCGAACTACGATTTTGCCCTCAACTACGAGGGGAGGTAAGGAACTGCCATCTAGCTCTGCACTAGATTCTCCTTCCGTTATTAGTAAGCTTGCGACACCTAAACCTGCTACTGCTATGAGTTCTGATATGTCGTATGTTATTGATGATGCCACTTCTGCTATGCATGATGAAAGTACTTCTGTGCGTGATATTGCTTTGCCATTAGGTGAATTTCTTGATGAACAACTTGCTAGAGTTAGGGGAATGAAAATATTGAAGATGCTATTATTGATGATAGTCATGATGAAAGTTCTCCCAATGAGTATGTATTGCCTGTTGTTCCTGAGGGTTATGTTATGAATGAAGAAGCTGCTAGAGCTATCTTTGCTTGCAATGATAGATATGATCTTAAACAATTATTAGCTAAATGGAAGCAGCAGTCTCTTAATGCTAGAATGAAACCTGACCCTGATTTTGCTTCTTCACCTATCTGTGTTACTGATAAGGATTATGAATTCTCCGTTGATCCTAAAATTATTACTTTAGTAGAATCTGATCCTTTTTATGGCCTTGAATCTGAAACTGTTGTGGCACATCTTACCAAGTTGAATGATATAGCTACCCTGTTTACTCATGATGAGAAGTCTCGCTATTAATATAACCTTAAGATATTTCCGTTCTCGTTAAAGGGTGATGCTAAGACTTGGTATAATTCTCTTGCTCCTGGTTGTGTGTGTAGTCCCCAGGATATGATTTATTACTTCTCTGCTAAATATTTCCCTGCTCATAAGAAACAAGCTGCCTTGAGGGAAATATAAAATTTTGTGCAAATTAAAGAAGAGAGTCTCCCACAATCTCGGGGGAGGCTTCTCCAGTTACTTAATGCTTTGGCTGATCATCCTCTCAAGAAAAATGAAAATACTTGATATCTTTTATAATGGACTAACCGATGCTTCCAAGGACTACTTGGATAGTTGTGCTGGTTGTGTTTTCAGGGAAAGAACAGTCGACGAAGCTGAAATATTATTGAATAATATGTTGACTAATGAAAACAATTGGACTCTTCCTGAGCCAATTCTCAAGCAATTCTGAACCAATTGAGCCAACTCTGAGCCTATTCCTAAACCCACTCAAGAAGAGAGGTGTTTTATTTCTCGATCTGAAGATATGCAAGAGGCAAAGAAATCAATGAAAGAAAAAGGTATTAAAGCTGAAGATGTTAAGAATTTACCACCTATTGAAGAAATACATGTTCTTAATATACCTCCTGTTGAAGAACCACATTGTCTTGATAACCCGACACAGGTAGTAAAGGTAAATTCTCTCTATAGATATGATAAAGTTGAAATCCCCTCTACTAAATTTCATAGCCCATGCTTAGATGAATTTGATGACTTTATGGCTAGACAAGAAAGTTTTAATGCTTATGTTGGTAGAGAGTTAAAGAATAATGCTTTCGAGATAGGACGTGTGAGCGATAATATGGCTAGAGTTAAAGGTGAACTTAAACTCATTAGCAAATATACTTCTACGGTTGCTTCTCAAGCTGAGCAAGTACTTAAAGCTCAAAATGATTTGCTTGATGAATTAAATAATAGAAATGACTTTGCTGTTAGAGTGGCTACTAGAACTGGCAGAATGACTCAGGAACCTTTGTATCCTAAAGGCAATCCTAAGAGAATCGAGCAAGATTCTCAGAGAAACAATTTAGAGTCACCTAGTTCTTCTAAAAAGAAGAAAAAGAAAAACGATAGAACTTTGCATGCTCCTAGTGAACCTACTGTAGACACACCTGAGAATCCCAATGATATTTCTATTTCTGATGCTGAAACTCAATCAGGTGATGAACATGAACCTAGTGATAATGTTAATGATAATGTTCATGTTGATACTCAACCTAGCAAAAACAATGATGTAGAGCTTGAACCTGCTGTTGGTCTTGATAACCCACAATCAAAGAATCAACGTTATGATAAGAGAGATTTTGTTGCTAGGAAGCACGGTAGAGAAACAGAACGATGGGTTCAGAAACCCATGCCCTTTCCTCCTAAACCATCCAAGTCAAAGGATGATGAGGATTTTGAGCGCTTTGCTGAAATGATTAGACCTATTTTCTTACGTATGCGCTTAACTGATATGCTGAAAGTAAATCCTTATGCTAAGTATATGAAGGATATCATTACAAATAAAAGAAAGATACCGGAAGTTGAAATTTCCACCATGCTTGCTAATTACACTTTTAAGGGTGGAATACCAAAGAAACTTGGAGATCTGGGTGTACCAACTATACCAGGCTCCATTAAAAGAAACTATGTTAGAACTTCTTTATGTGATCTTGGAGCCGGTGTTAGTGTTATGCGTCTATCTTTATATCATAGACTTGAATTGAATAAGTTGACACCTACTAAAATATCTTTGCAAATGGCTGATAAATCAACTGCTATACCTGTCGGTATTTGTGAGGATGTGCATGTTGTGGTTGAAAAAGTCACCATTTTAACGGACTTTGTTATTCTTGATATTCCTGAGGACGATAGTATGTCTATTATCCTTGGTAGACCTTTTGTTAATACTGCAGGGGCTGTTATTGATTGCAACAAAGGCAATGTCACTTTTCATGTTAATGGTAATGAGCATACGGTACACTTTCCGAGGAAACAATCTCAAGTTCATAGCATCAATTCTATTGGAAAAGTTCCAACTATTATTATTGGAGGTTTTGAATTTCCTCTCCCTACTGTCAAGAAAAAGTATGATATTCTTATTGTTGGGGATTTTCATATCCCCGTTGAGGTAACTTAGTGTTATTCGAAATTTCTCCGGTTTCGTGTTATTCGGAATGAGTTTGTTAACAAGACTTGATCAACCTTGTTAGTGGATTCATTTTGATGATCACGAGATGGATGAAACTAGAAGGCACAACCTTCTGTACCCTCTTTTTACTTTCTATTATTTAGAATAAATAAAGCAAAAATATTATTATCCGTTTGTTTTCTGAATTATCTGTACATTAAAAAAATGGCCGAAAATAAAAGTGCTCCAAATGCCCTACAAATTTAGTATGATTTTTATGGGATATTTGAGGATTTTAGGCACTGAAAACACTGCAGGAGGGGCAAGCACCAGGCCACGAGAGTGGAGGGCGCCCCCCCATAGGGTGCGCCCCCTGTCTCATGGGCCCCTGGTGGCCCCCCTCCACTTATGCCAGCACCCACACACTTCATCTTCTACCCCAAAAAATCCCCATCCAGCTCAAGCACAAGTTCTAGCTCATTTTGCTGCGATTTTCGATCTCCTTGCTCAAAGCTCCATTTACAAAACTGCTTTGGAAGATTGTTGCTTGGTATGTGACTCCTCCATTGGTCCAATTAGTTTTTGTTCTAGTGTTTTATTCATTGCAAATTTTTGCTGCATAGGTGACCATGTTCTTGAGCTTGCATGTTAAATTTATGAGGTCCCAAGCAATTCTAATGCATGATACATGCTCTAGGCACTTGTAGGAGTAGTTGCTATCAATCTTGTTTAGTTTTATTCACTTTTATTTTGAAGTTACTAAAATTTCAAAAATTTGCAGAAAATGTTAAGGAAATTTTTAGGGGCTCTTCTAGCCAAAGCTCTCAGGAAAAAGAAGCCAAAGAGAAGGAAAAATCCAAGTATAATCTTCCTCGCTTAGCGAAAGTGCGGTCGTGTGAATGGCCATGCAATGATTTCTCGAAAGAAGCTGGAATTCATGAAGATTTTTATTCTTTAATCGAGACTGCATGCCTCACCGGTTTTATCAACAACCGGATCGATCAGTATCTCTTACTCACCAATACTTTCGTGCAAAACTTTTATTATTATCCTAAGAAGTCACTGCCTGCAGTATCATTTCATTTATATGATGAATTTAAATAAATGTCTTTACATAATTTTTGCGTGGTATGTAGGATACCTTATGAGGGAGAATTAAAGGAACCCCATCATGAAGATGTGGATGGCTTTGTTAATACTATAGCTGTAGAGGAGCCAAAGAAGGGCTCCGAGAAAATTTTCTTGTCACACCGAAAGCGGTGAACAATCATCGAGCCCAAGCTTTTACTCCAGAACCTGAACCTGAACCTGAACTGGACCCTTATCGTGCATCATCTGTCCAGTGGGATCTGGAGATGACCAACCAGTGGTATCCTGATTACACCTCCCATTACATCGGGGAGAGTAGCGGCGGTCCTTGGTATTAGACCAACTTAGGCCAAAAGCCTAAGCTTGGGGGAGTACGTATTTCTCACTGACTTTACATTCATGTTCACACACTAGTCGTCGGCGCTCATACTCTTTCTTTGTATTATCCATGCTAGTTTAAATTTCTTTTTCTATTTTTCTTCTTGTGTGTTTGATAAACCTTAAGAAAAACCAAAAAAATTAGTTAGTTTAATTTCCATGCTTGTGGTAGAAATTAAAAGGAAAACCCAAAAAGATTTCTAGTTCTTCTTCTTACTTGTTGGGAGCTTTCCCGTGTAAATAGTTTTATTTTCTTTTCTTTCCTTTGGGGGTCGAGAAGACCATATTGAAAATGTTTAGTGGCTCTCATATACATGATTGTTTATTTAACTTAGAGCCCATATTACTTGTCTTCTCTCTTGAGTTGAATGCTTGCAGATTCCAGCTTAGTCCAATGCACGTGCACTATTATTATTATTATACACATCGTTCGGTCGTGCAAGTGAAAGGCAATAATGACAATATATGATGAAGTTATTGAGGTGAGAAAAGCTGGTATGAACTCGACCTCTCTTGTTTTGTAAATATGATGAGTTCATCGTTTCTGAGTCAGCTTATTATGAAGTAAACATATTTGCAATGACATTTAGAGATTATAGTTTCTTGTGCCATGTTTGATTAGCTATGAGTTATAATGGTTTACCTTGCGTGCCAACATGCTATTGGAATGATTATGATGTGGTATGATGGGATGGTATCCTCCTTTGAATGAATTGAGTGACTCGACTTGGCACATGTTCACGCATGTAGTTGAATCAAATCAACATAGCCTTCTTGATATTTATGTTCATGGTGGATTATATCCTACTCATGCTTGTGTTCGGTGTGAATTAATTTTAATGCATGTTTATGACTGTTGTCACTCTCTCTTGTTAGCGCTTCAGTCTTTTGCTAGCCTTCACTGTACTAAGAGGGAATACTGCTTGTGCATCCAAACTCCTTAAACCCCAAAGTTGTTCCATATGAGTCCACTATACCTTCCTATATGCGGTATTTACCTGCCGTTCCAAGTAAATTTGTATGTGCCAAACTCCAAATCTTCAAATGAAATTCTGTTTTGTATGCTCGAGCAGCTAATGTTACAACTAGGGCTGCCTATATCTTCCATGCTAGGTGGGTTATTCTCAAGAGGAGTGGACTCCGCTCCTCATTCACGAGAAAGGGCCGGTAACCGGGATGCCCAGTCCCATGATCCAAAAAGATCAAAGCAAATCAAAATAATTAAACAAAACTCCCCCAGGCATGTTGTTAGTTGGAGGCACTCGTTGTTTCGAGCAAGCCATGGATTGATGCTTGTTGGTGGTTGGGGAAGTATAAACCTTTACCATTCTGTTTGGGAACTGCCTATAATGCATGTAGTATGGAAGATACAGCCATCTCATAGTTGTTGCGTTGAAAGCAAAAGTATGCCGCTCAAAATGTTACTCAATCTCTATTTTAAAATCGAGCTCTGGCACCTCTACAAACCCCTTCTTCCCTCTGCGAAGGGCCTATCTATTTACATTTATGTTGAGTCATCACCCTTCTTATTAAAAGCACCCGCTAGAGAGCACACTGTCATTTGCATTCATTACTATTGGTTTATATTGGGTATGACTTGACTGGATCTCTTTTACCATGAATTACAATGTTTAGTCAGTCCTTGATCTTTAAAGGTGCTCAACATTTATGTTTTGCGGTCTCAGAAAGGGCTAGCGAGATACCATTTTGTTATATCATATTATGATTATTTTGAGAAAGTGTTGTCATCCGAGTTTTATTGTTATGGCTCGCTAGCTGATTATGCTATTGATATGAGTAATTGTGAGACCTAAGTGTTATTGTGAGTATGTTTAGTTCATAATATTTGCTGAAACTTGAATGCTGGCTTTGTATGTTTACAACAACAAGAGCAAACAGAGTTTGTAAAAGTTTTCTTTATCACTTTCAGTTTATCAACTGAATTGCTTGAGGACAAGCAAAGGTTTAAGCTTGGGGGAGTTGATACGTCTCCAACGTACCTACTTTTCCAAACACTTTTGCCCTTGTTTTGGACTCTAACTTGCATGAATTGAATGAAACTAACCCAGACTGACGCGATTTTCAGCAGAACTGCCATGATGTTGTTTTATGTGTAGAAAAGAAAAGTTCTCGGAATGTCCTGAAAATCCACGGAGGCACTTTTTGGAATTAATAAGAATTTCTGGGCGAAAGAAGTACACCAGGGGGCCCACACCCTGTCCACGAGACAGGGGGCACCCCCCTATAGGGAACGCCCCCTATCTCGTGGGCCCCCTGGACCTCCACCGACCTGTACTCCAACTCCATATATTCACGTTCGGGGAGAAAAAAATCAGAGAGAAAGTTTCATCGCGTTTTACGACACGGAGCTGCCGCGAAGCCCTAATCTCTCTCGGGAGGGCTGATCTGGAGTCCGTTCGGGGCTCGGGAGAGGGGGACTCGTCATCATCAACCATCCCCCATCACCAATTCATGATGCTCACCGCTGTGCGTGAGTAATTCCATCATAGGCATGCTGGACGGTGATGGGTTGTATGAGATTTACATGTAATCAAGTGAGTTTTGTTAGGGTTTGATCCCTAGTATCCACTATGTTCTGAGATTGATGTTGCTATGACTTTGCTATGCTTAATGCTTGTCACTAGGTCCCAAGTGCCATGATTTCAGATCTGAACCTATTATGTTTTCATGAATATATGTGTGTTCTTGATCCTATCTTGGAAGTCTATAGTCACCTATTATGTGTTATGATCCGACAACCCCGAATTGACAATAATCGGGATACTTCTCGGTGATGACCATAGTTTCAGGAGTTCATGTATTCACTATGTGCTAATGCTTTGTTCCGGTTCTCTATTGAAAGGAGGTCTTAATATCCCTTAGTTTCCACTAGGACCCCGCTGCCATGGGAGGGTAGGACAAAAGATGTCATGCAAGTTCTTTTCCATAAGCATGTATGACTATTTACGGAATACATGCCTACATTACATTGATGAATTAGAGCTAGTTCTGTGTCACCCTATGTTATAGCTATTACATGAGGAATCGCATCCAGCATAATTATCCATCACTGATCCATTGCCTACGAGCTTTTCATATATTGTTCTTCGCTTATTTACTTTTTCGTTGCTACTGTTACAACTACTACAAAAATCCAAAAACAATTATCTTTACTTTTGCTACCGTTACCTTTATTATCATACTACTTTGCTACTAAATACTTTGCTACAGATACTAAGTTATCCAGGTGTGGTTGAATTGACAACTCAACTGCTAATACTCAAGAATATTCTTTGGCTCCCCTTGTGTCGAATCAATAAATTTGGGTTGAATACTTTACCCTCGAAAGCTGTTGCGATCCCCTACACTTGTGGGTTATGAGAGGCCACCGTGGCGACGGGGCGAGCGCTGCCTGACTGGTCCCTGGCGCCGGCTGGGGCTCGTGAGCGGAGTTGGACGCTGGCAACCGCGGGATGGGCGCGGGGAGCACGGCATCGGGCGCGCGGGCGGCGGTAGTGGCCGCGGTGACCGAACGGGGAAGGGAAGAGGATCTGAGGCCGGGGGAGAGCGCACGGCCACGATGGAGCAGGCACGTGGCACGACAGAGAGAGAGGAGGGAGGGGCGCGTGCTCACAGGGCCTGTAGGGAACGGGCAGCGGGGGTCGAGTGGTCGATGGGGACGACAGCGTCGAAGGAGGCAGACCGGCGGGGAGGAGGAGGCAGGCCGGCAAGGTGGTCCTGGTCGGCGGCGACGGTCGATCCAGGCGGCGAGGGGGTCGTTCCCCCGATCCAGATATGGATCGGGGAGGGAGGGAGAGCGACGTGGGGGGGTGAGTGGAAGGAGAGTGGGGTGGGTGTCGGTTAGGGTTACTAGGTCCAGGGGGAATAAGGAGAGGAGTGGGGGGTGGCCGGCTAGGCCCTTGCCCAGTTGGGCTGGTGGCAGGCTGGGCCGAAGCCCAGTGGGAGGGGGTTTCTCCTTTTTTTGTTTTGTTTTCTGTTTTTTATCCTTTCCTTTTTTTCTTTATTTTTCTTTCCTGTTTTCCTCTTATTTTAAATATATAGGGTTTTTTTTATAAAAGCATGGTTCTTTCACCATAAATATCTAGACATTTATTGCCACGCTCCGAACATTTTAGTTTTGACTTTTGAAAACTTTAATTGTTTAAACTTTAATTCCAATTTCGAATTTGAATCCGTTTCGAACTAACGCGAGATTATCAAAAGTAACCGAGATGAAGTGGCATCGTTAATGCAGGATTACTGTAGCCTAATTATCCGGGCGTCACAAATCTCCTCCACTACAAGAAATCTCGTCCCGAGATTTAAGCGATGGAGTAAAGGGGAAAAGTACTGGTAGCAAAAACCTAACGAGTCTTCTCGGTCTTGGCTACCCTTTCGAAGAGGTTGTTCCCTTTCATTGGTGCCTTCATTTCTCTGCTTCAAGTCACCATGATCAAGTCGTCATCCTTTCTTCGGGAACTCCATCGTACTTATGAATCGGTAAGGGGCAACACGGCTACGACAGAATGCTTATGAGGGAACAATCTGGGGTTAACCCTAGAATGAGCATAAGAGTATCTCTCGAGTTGAACATATATAAAATACATCGAGAGTAAGGCACGAAGTTACAAAAAAGAGGTTCCAAGCGGATAGATAGTTGCTCGAGGTCTGAACCACGTTGAGAAAGGGGTTCAGAGCAACGAGAGTAAGGATTGCGTCTGATACCAGAATAGAACACTAGGAAGGTGGCCCGTGAATTAAATACGAAGCCAAGCATGAGGAATATCCATTAGAAACAGGATTGTACAGGAGAGTTAGGTTTCGATCCAGTGGACCTGTGGGTTATGGGCCCACCATGTGGGTTGAAAGTAGGAAGGGTGGTGACATCTTGCAGAGCCACGATAGGGAGGCATGTCAGTGAATAGCTTGTCAGCTATGCTGACAACAATGTTGGTAGGACGGGGAACGAAGAGAGCAATTTTCCTGCTTGTTGAACGAGGCGAACCAATTGTCAAAGTTATCACCCATCGGTGGTTACCGGAATGTCATCAACAATAGTAACAGGATCTTACAGATAGAATGGTACAACAAGGTGCATACCTAAGTAGGGAATTATCTCTGCTTAGTTAATTCAGATTCAGGAAAGGTTAAACAAAAGAATGGAAAGGAAAACACGATTATCAGAGTAAACAGAACAATGGAAATGGAAATTGTGTTTGCACACAATTATTAGGAGTATATCCTTCCCATGTACAAGCATAACATGGCATACAGGGTAGGAGAGCAAGTACCTAACTATTCAGATAAAGAGGCAAGGATTAATCAAGATGTTACCCATACAACGGTGTTTGGATAACTGACCAAGAAACATTTAGCATCGTGCCTCCAATGTTCTTGTTGATGAGCGGGGTATCATAGTCATGCTTCGAGGTAGAAATGATATGTGTTTCAATCAAGGGCCGTGTAGGATCGGAAGTATGTCTAGAGGGGGGGTGATTAGACTACTTGACAACTTAAAAATTTGCCTTTTGATTGGAGTGGATTCTTAGCAAGTTCACAATGATAACCAAGTCAAGTATCACCCTACACATGCAATTCTAGAGTTGTGGCAGCGGAAAGTAAATTGCACGTATAGTAAATGAGAGGTGGAGAAGAGCAAACGCAAGTTGGTGACACGGAGATTTTTTTCCGTGGTTCCGATAGGTGGTGCTATCGTCAATCCACGTTGATGGAGACTTCAACCCACGGAGGGTAACGGCTGCGCATGAGTCCACGGAGGCTCCACCCACGAAGGGTCCACGAAGAAGCAACCTTGTCTATGCCATCATGGCCTCGTCCACGGAGGACTAGCCTTACTCGGGGTAGATCTTCACAAGTAGGCGATCTCCTTGCCCTTACAAACTCCTTGGTTCAACTCCACATCATGACGGAGGCTCCCAAGTGACACCTAACCAATCTAGGAGGCACCACCCTCCAAAAGGTAATAGATGGTGTTGGTGATGATGAACTCCTTGCTCTTGTGCTTCAAATGATAATCTCCCCAACACTCAACTCTCCTCACTGATTTGGCTGTGGTGGAGGAAGGGATTGAGTGGAAAGCAACTTGGGAAGGCTAGAAATCAAGTTTCATATGGTGGGAGTGGAGCAACTTGATCTCAACACAAGGGTAGGTAGTTTTCTTCTCGAAATGTAAGGTAGGAGTGGTAGTTCTTTCGATGGCTCTCTCCACGAATGAAGAGGAGGTGGAGGGTATTTATAGCCTCCACACAAAATCCAACCGTTACACACATTTGACCAATCTCGGTCGGACCGAAGTTGACAACTCGGTGAGACCGAAAGTTCAAATCTTGTGAGCGTTGGGATTTTCGTGGGACGAAAATACAATCTCGGTTTGTCCGATTCTTCCAAAGTCTAGGGTTTGCCAATTTCGGTGGGACCGACTTTCTCATCTCGGTGACACCGATTTGAGTCTGAAGGTTCTGAAGCTTGGCAACACCAATTTCGGTATGACCGAGTTTGGAATCGGAAAATCCGAGAATCTTAGGGTTTGGGTATATGGTGAGGTGGTTCATCTCGGTGTGGTGAGTTTGGAATCGGTGGGACCGAGATTACTTATGAGTTTATGTTGGAATGAAAGATTGCTGATAGTTTGAGAGATAAATCACTAAGCACTTGAGCAACGGATCATCATCATAACCTCATCCCTTTTAATAGTATTGGCTTTCCTATGGACTCAATGTGATCTTGGATCACTAAACCAAAAATGGAGTCTTGAGCTTTTGCCAATGTTTTCCTTAGCATTTTGAGGGTCCACATCATCGGTCATTGCCATACCCATATCACTTGAACTTTCTGAAATATTCTCAAGAAATGATTAGTTCAATGATATATATGTTGTTATTAATTACCAAAACCACCCGGGATTAGTTGCACTTTCAATCTCCCCTTTTGGTAATTGATGACAACATATAGATCAAAGCTTCGACAAATGATATAATCAATGAATAACATCGTCGCTTTGAGAAGTATGTGATAAGCAAGAGCTCCCCCTAAATTTGTGCATTATTTAAGATTTGCGTTTGAATGCAAATGCACAATCGATTAGGATCATGGGTTACTCTTCCATGTCACATACATCTTGGTGGAGCGCACAAAATGATAAGAATGAATAACATGCACCCAATCACCAAGACATGAGTAAATGATCATACAAGATATGAATGGAATATGATAAGCATCAAGCACACATTAAGCACAGTATGATCAAGCACTCATCAAGATAGAAGCAAACGTAGTATCAAACACACGAAGTATCTCAAAGAACTCAAAAGTATCTCAAGGAAAACCGCAAGCGAAAGAGCAAAACGAGCACTCTCTCTCTCGAAGCCCTATGATCTATACAATTTCTCCCCTTTGGCAACAAGTTACCAAAAGTTCAAAAGGTATAGAGCTAATCGTCACTCGGGACTCTGCTTGGCGGCTCTGTCTGCGTCGATGGAGTGGAGATAGCTGCATCTGCAAAGCTTCTGCTGAAGTCTATGGAGCTGGAGGAGTGGATCTGGAGCTGGTCTTTGGGCCAGACGGAGCTATAGGAGGTGCTGATGTAGTAGCCCAGGGTCCGACCTTTGGAATAGCAGCTGATCTGGGCTTTGTGGAGCCTTTGGGCAGGCTGCTCATAGTCATCTGGACCATATCACCTTCCATCTCCCTCATGAGCTCTGCCTTTTCCTCTTAGCTTCCTCGATGTCGCCTCAAGCTTGTTGGCGGTGACCTGCACTTGATCGGCTTGCGTCCGAGCATGGAACTTATCCTCAACGATCCTCTCAAGGCTCTCACGAGGCGCACTATCTGGCAGGCGTAGCTCAATTCTCTGAGTGGCTTCAAGAAGTTGTTCTGCAGCGCTCTTGGGCTTCTTGCTGCTTCCTTCTCAGCTTTAGCTTGTTTGGCAGCTTCGGACTTAGCATGTCCTTCTACAGATGTGGGAGCATCCTCGGTCATCACAACCGTTATCCTCATGTTCAGGGCTGCGGTGGCAAGTGGGGTCTATCCAACAGGTAGGTGTCCGTGCCAAACTTGGCATTAATGAGCATCTGAATATGCGGAGCAAACCCACACGACCTCTTCTAGTCTGCTGCTGTCCTCTTGATAGTCTCAACTATCAGGTCCATCACCTTAAAAGGTGTCTTCTGATCTAGAATGTGCAGCATGTTGATAGAGTACCCTCTTATCATGCGGTGGTCTCCTGACTTAGGCATCAAAGTATGCCTCAGAATGGTGTTGGTGGTTGGGAGACCTGCCTGAAGATAATAGACTGAACCAAGCTTCCATATCTCAACATCCTTCTCTTTTACCTCATTGTACATGTTCTTCATTGACTCGTGATTTTTCTTCGGAATGCCATAGACATCAACATCATCTTCTTTTGATACTGGAGCATTCAGCAATGCTCTCCATTCTTCAACAGTTGAATGGAATCTCTGCCCTTCTATCATCCATACAATTCTGCCATCTGGATAGAAGTGTGCGGTGGCATAGAACTGCATGATCATTTCATCATTCCAAGCAGTCAGCTTCTGACCTACAAATTCTGCAATCCCACAAGCAGTGAAGCTTTCATGCACATGTGGGAAGTAGTCTCTGTGCTCTTCACTGTCGAGGTAATCCCAGTCTACATATCTGGTGTCAGCAACAATTGGCTTCTTATCCATGAGCACTGTCTCATAAAAGTCTTGTTGCTCTCTTGTGTGGAATCTTGAGTCAACTGCTGTTCTTCTCCTGGTGGCATATGGATCAACTTGCCTCCATAGCCTGAGACCTTTATCCTTCCTTTCTTTCATATTTTCAGCTCGAGGATGAGCTTCATTATGAACTGGCAGTTTCTGTCTGAGCTTGAGCAAAACATGAGCCTCATCATCTGATTCTGCAGGTGGCACATTGTCCTTCTTCTTCTCTGAAGCAGGTATGTTCCTCACAGTCTTCTTTGGCTTGGCAGCAGGTTTGGCTTGGGCTGCCTTTGCTTGAACTGATTGCTTAGCTTTTGTGGGTGCTCACCTTACGATGGCATCTCCCATCAACTTCGCTACGAGGAGGTGAGGTGCTTCCTCATCGAATCATCATCATCATCGACTTCTTCATGAACTAGCCTCTTCCTCTTGGAAGTTTTCTTGATCTTCTTTGGAGGTTTCTTCCATCTGAGCTTCGTGCAACAGTGGATTTCTTCACCTTGCTGGTGCCTTTCTTTGTTGTTGTTTCCTTGATAGCCCTTGGCAACCACTTGCCTTTTGGCTTAGAAGTTATTTCCTCATCTGCAACAAAGTCTGAATCCTCCTCATCGAATTCCTCTTCCTCCTGGCCCTGGTAGCAGCTGCAGGCAGTCCACTTGGAGTGCTTCTCTCTCCATCATCTGAAAAACTGCTTGCTTTTGGACTTGTAGCTGCCTCTGGAATCTCAACTGGCATCTCAGACCTGTTCTGACTGTCACTTCCATCAGACATGACTGACAACCTATGAATAGAATAGGTATAGGCAGAATAGAAGAGTTATCACAAACTGCAGAGGATTTTGCAAAAAGGAATGAGTTCAAACTTTAGTTTTAGGTTTTCACAGAATACATGTCGGTCTGACTGAGTCTATATATTCGGTGAAACCGAAGTGTCTAAACAGACCACATACACCACTTTCGGTTGGACCGAAATGGGTTTCGGTCTAGCCGAGACCACTAGGGTTTCACTGAATCTTCACTTCGGTCTTACCGATTTGCACAACTCGGTTTCACCGAAAAGTGCAGTGCAATGGCTAGAGGCCAAATCGGTCAGTCCGAGAATGTCGAATCAGTCACACCGAGATGTGTTCGGCGGAAACCTAACCCTAAAATTTTCACTCGAATTTTGTTCTATGACCTAAACGGCTGGATAGGGAGATCTCAATCTTGGCAAGAAACTTGACAACGCCTAACGTGCATTGAATCAGCGGTTGGAGCACGAGAGGGATGAAACTCACCCAATGCGGTGGAGCTTCACTACGGCGGCAACGGCGCGATGAGAAGGACCGTTGACGGCGATGGAGACCCGCGGCGAGGGCGCACAGGTGACGGCGGAGACGATCCGGAGACCAAGGCGACGGCAGCGAAGGGTTTGAGGGCAGAGCGTTTTGAAGAAGTAATCAACGCGCGCTGTCCTCGGGTATATATACCCTTCGGCTGTCGGTGGGACCGAGTTTGAAAACTCGGTGGGACCGAGATGGTTAACTGCGTGCGATTACACACCGGTCATGCGAAATTTGAAACTTCGGTTTCACCGAGGTGAAAACCTAGATCAATCCAAGTGATTTGGTCTGTCCGATTTGAGTATATCGGTTTGACCGAAAGTACTTAGAAGGTTTTGGAAGTTAGGCTTTTGACGGATCGGTGGCTCAGAGTGCTCCTCACTCGGTGCGTCGAAAAAGTCTTGTTCAAAGTTTGTGATATAAGCATGAATAGAGTTTGACACAAGAAAGCATAGATAGCTAGGGGAGGAACTTAGGTATTCTTGTCCATCCATTTGGTCAAAAAGAAAAATCCAAAAGACCAAAGCAACAAATGGATGTCCTCGAATGGATAAAATCATGCATCCAACATGCTCACACAATAAGATAGCAAATGAAATATGTGTCAAACATGCACAAACAAAACACTAACAGCTAGCACACAATTTGGCGATGACTAGGTCATCTATATATGAGTATATTGACTTAGGAGTCAAATGAGAACATTTGATCATAGGTCATACTCATCGTTTAAGCACAAGTGAGGTTACCACTTTTCCATAAAGCATTGATGTGTTCACATCGTTAGAAGATGCTTTAGCTCATTTCTTTAGAGCAAAGCTCCCCCTTGATGTGAGAACCCCTTTTACAGGGTCAAACTAACCTTGGGTTGTCGTTGAAGACTTCATGTAGATGTTGAAGATGTGGATGCTCAATGTTGATGAAGATCATCAAGAGTTGGGAGCAATCCTTTGGATTCGGGCACTTTCAATACCTACATGGGTTAGTCCCACAAGGAACAAACAAGGATATCCATGGACATAGATTGAGGTACACAATAGATGATGTCCATGAAAGCAATGATTACCTTGTCCCTTGACTTACCAACATGAGGGTTTGTGACTCCATGAACTAGTGCAAGATGTGGAAGTTGATTGCACAAGTCCTTGCCAAAATGAATGTGAGTGAAGTATGTTGGCGGAGTCACCCTCAAGAACTCTCTAGTTCTTCTTCTTCGGGATCCACATCATCTTGATGGGAATCCTTGGGGTAGTAGTTGAGCTTGTCAAGTAGAACTTGAAGTTGCCTTGGGAACCCACTTGACCATGACCTTGGGTGCTTCAATGAATGCATCAATCTCCTCTTGAAGCTTGTCCTTGCCTTTTAGCTTGTGGTCTTGTGGTGGAAGGTCATCTTGAGCTTGTTCCTCATTGGAAGAAGTAGGATCATACTTCTCCTCTTGAGAAACAAACTTTGGAGTGGGATATTGACCTTCTTCCCATTCAACACCCTCGGCGTTGAACTTTCGCTCAAAACCAATTCCTTGATTCTTCCGGTGTCTTCCTTGTTTGCGAACAATTTCCTCAAAGCTTTTGCTTCCGGCAAGACTCTTGTAGACACCTTTCTCTATAATTCCTTTCAATAGACTATTTTCTTGCTCAAGTGAAACTTGGCTTGAAACATTGTTAGTGGAATCAAGAGAATTACTAGAAGTAACAACATTTGATTTAGCATGATTATTGTTACTACTAGATGAAGAATTTTTCTTATGCTTGTCATGCTTAGTTTTGATAGGTGGCAAGAAATTAGACAAGAGAAGTCGTTTGGCAAGATATGAAGAACTCTTCTTTCGAAGATCGTCATTGATAGCTTTTAGAAACTCATGTTCTTGCTCTAGATTGAGCTTCTCGAAGCGTAGCTTCTCATGAGATCTTAGGAGCTCTCTATGATCTTCTTGAGTTGTTTCATGAGCTAACTTAAGAGTGTTTAGTTCTTTAGTTAGGCGCTCAATCTCCTTCATAGCATTGTCATTCGACTCTTCTCGACTATAAAGACTACTAGCATGTTCATCATTACTAAGCTCACTAGATTTATCATGTAAAAGCTCATCTTCACCAAGCAAGTCATCCTCATCACTATCAAAGTCAATAAACTCAGGATGTGATACCTTGGGGCCTTTTGCCATGAAGCATCTTCCAATTCCCTCATTTGGTGAATCAAATATGTCATAGGAGTTGGAGTTGGAGGACACGAGAGCAAGACCGGCAACACCTTCATCTTGACTGTATTCGGAGTTGGAGTGATAGCTTCTTTCGGAGTGATTGTTCTGTAACATCCGCAACTCATCAGCAGTAGCTTCGCGATCCGGAACTTTTCCTTCTTCGAAGAACTCACCTTGCAAGCCAACACAAATAATGCCCCATGCGGCAGGGTTATGTCCAAGAATATGCATTTTCATTTTATGCTTCCAACTAGCAAAGTTTGAACCATCAAAGTAAGGACCTCTACGGAAATTACCCTCACTAGACGCCATACTCTCCTAGGTTGTGAAACCAAGCTTATGGAGTCCAATGCAATGGAAACCAATCCAATGGAGACCAAAGCTCTGATACCACTTGTAGGATCGGAAGTATGTCTAGAGGGGGGGTGATTAGACTACTTGACAACTTAAAAATTTGCCTTTTGATTGGAGTGGATTCTTAGCAAGTTCACAATGATAACCAAGTCAAGTATCACCCTACACATGCAATTCTAGAGTTGTGGCAGCGGAAAGTAAATTGCACGTATAGTAAATGAGAGGTGGAGAAGAGCAAACGCAAGTTGGTGACACGGAGATTTTTTTCCGTGGTTCCGATAGGTGGTGCTATCGTCAATCCACGTTGATGGAGACTTCAACCCACGGAGGGTAACGGCTGCGCGAGTCCACAGAGGGCTCCACCCACGAAGGGTCCACGAAGAAGCAACCTTGTCTATGCCATCATGGCCTACGTCCACGGAGGACTAGCCTTACTCGGGGTAGATCTTCACGAAGTAGGCGATCTCCTTGCCCTTACAAACTCCTTGGTTCAACTCCACATCATGACGGAGGCTCCCAAGTGACACCTAACCAATCTAGGAGGCACCACCCTCCAAAAGGTAATAGATGGTGTTGGTGATGATGAACTCCTTGCTCTTGTGCTTCAAATGATAATCTCCCCAACACTCAACTCTCCTCACTGATTTGGCTGTGGTGGAGGAAGGGATTGAGTGGAAAGCAACTTGGGAAGGCTAGAAATCAAGTTTCATATGGTGGGAGTGGAGCAACTTGATCTCAACACAAGGGTAGGTAGTTTTCTTCTCGAAATGTAAGGTAGGAGTGGTAGTTCTTTCGATGGCTCTCTCCACGAATGAAGAGGAGGTGGAGGGTATTTATAGCCTCCACACAAAATCCAACCGTTACACACATTTGACCAATCTCGGTCGGACCGAAGTTGACAACTCGGTGAGACCGAAAGTTCAAATCTTGTGAGCGTTGGGATTTTAGTGGGACCGAAAATACAATCTCGGTTTGTCCGATTCTTCCAAAGTCTAGGGTTTGCCAATTTCGGTGGGACCGACTTTCTCATCTCGGTGACACCGATTTGAGTACAGAAGGTTACAGAAGCTTGGCAACACCAATTTCGGTATGACTGAGTTTGGAATCGGAAAATCCGAGAATCTTAGGGTTTGGGTATATGGCTGAGGTGGTTCATCTCGGTGTGACTGAGTTTGGAATCGGTGGGACCGAGATTACTTATGAGTTTATGTTGGAATGAAAGATTGCTGATAGTTTGAGAGATAAATCACTAAGCACTTGAGCAACCAGATCATCATCATAACCTCATCCCTTTTAATAGTATTGGCTTTCCTATGGACTCAATGTGATCTTGGATCACTAAACCAAAAATGGAGTCTTGAGCTTTTGCCAATGTTTTCCTTAGCATTTTGAGGGTCCACATCATCAGTCATTGCCATACCCATATCACTGAACTTTCTGAAATATTCTCAAGAAATGATTAGTTCAATGATATATATGTTGTTATTAATTACCAAAACCACCCGGGGATTAGTTGCACTTTCAGGCCGGAATTTGGATACGCATATGATTCATCAGGAGCAACTTATAAAATAAGTCCTACAATTTCCTCCAGGAAGAATGGTTATCCTTGCAAAAGGAAATTATAATGATAGGTTCACCAACCAGGGGTGCTAGGCATGACATCAAATTACTGGGTCATCAAAGGACCAACATCATAACTCCTGGAAAGTTGTCCCAACCATCATATCTGACCGAGATTCAAATCTGATTGGTGTCATGATACCTCAGACTCAGGATGTCCGAGAAGAAAAGGTGCAACACAAATCGATGAGATGACATTGCAAGATTCTCGGGAAATGAACTATGGGAGCGGGTTCCTGAAACAATAGTTCATCACTAAACCAAGGAGAGGAGGAGGAGGTGGCTTATGGGCTCAGCGACAATTCATCGAGAATTCCAAACAGATGGATTTCCACAATAATGTGAACAAGAAGATGACACTTGTCAATTCAAATCATATAATGTTGTATGCTCGAGGAACACATACACCATCAATCATTAGTTGAAAGGTGTACCAGAAATATGACCTTAGGCGGCAAGATCAATGTTAGAGTGACGACTCAATAACCAACAGTCTAAGAACGAACTGTCGATCATTAACTTCAAAGCAATAGGGTTGCTAGAAGTACATAACTCAAGCAGTATCCTTAGCATATTGGTATCCCGGTTAAAAAAACAACAACACGGGGACCAAGGAAGAATGGTGATGGTGAGAAGTATCATCATACCGAGAATTTCTAAGAGGTGCAGCAGTCCCCACAACATTCTTGACAGAAAAGATAGTAATACTTCAAGGCAGAACACAACACTAGCTGGAGAGCAAGTTGTATTCATAATGTGGACAAGTTCGTGATGAAAGGAAGTCAAGGGTGTTGTCGATGATAATAAAAATCATTGAGCGCAAGGAGGGTATTTCTCATCATGAACACAATTGACATCTCGGAAGAAGTCAAAGTGTTGACGGTGATCCGACACATTTGCCGGGAGGTTTCGAGAGGATGCAATCAAACAACAACGACAACAAGCAAGGGAATGACAAAATGGCAAGTTATAGGATCAATATATAAGATGCAAGCTCGGAACCAAAGTGCCTTTCAAGACAAGCAACATGATGTTGAAAGCTCGACGTAAGTCGTGATCACACACTGAAGAATTCGTGCACCAGAGAAGGACGAGGTAGCACAGTTAAAGATAGCAAGACCAGGATGTAGCCGATAGTCTAGGAATGACCAGATTGGGTTTGGAATTTCCCAGTAAGATTACTAGGGGTATTCGATTTGTAATGGGGAATAATTTCACTATTCGATGTCCCCAGTTGACAACAATCCCTAACTCGTAGAGTGATTACGACAAGGAAAGACATTACTTCAACAAAGTTAGTAAGATGTGGTGCAATGGCAAGACATGTTCGAGATACCAGGTGGTAATACTCGAATGTAGAACATGATAGAAGTAGAACTGGGTCATTGACATATGACAATAGATACTTCAACCTTGCAAAAAAAAAATAGATGAGGCACTGGAATGAATTCCCATCAGATATATTAGATCAGGACAGCATGGTCGGAACCATAACTGTAAGGAATCAATTTCAAGAATACCGAAAGAATCGTACAGCTGGATAATCATTTTGCAAGAAGCTTCTGAGACGGTCTACATCATTTTCATGGGCATGAACACAAAGTTCAAGGTCGACTCCCACTTCTTTAATGCATATCATTTCATTCACCTCTCGCTTTGATAAGACTGTAGGGTTGGAATTTTATCTGGTAGAACACCGGAAGAGTATGACTTGTGAAAACTTTCGGGTTCTCACGGATTAGGAGAAGGCATAGGTTCAACCCATCGGGCATCTTAGTAACATATACCACAAGTTTCAAAGGTAAATACACAAGCTCGAAAGCAAAGCATGGCTGGCCAAGCAGAGGATACAATTTACCAAAGGCATTATGTATCAGGGGAAGTACTCACAAGGTGATTGAATATGAAGGACACTGTCGGATAACAATCCAACAATGGATCGTGCGATCCACAACGGAGCTGATGTGAGTATCGGTACTCACTCAGAGGAAGAAGAATGCAAAGGCATCAGATTCAAGAATAACTCGATTAGTCTGATGCTCAAATAGAAAGAAATTATGGTTTCCAAAACGAAGGATGAGAAGCAGACGCTCCAATCAAGGATGGATAAGTTGAAAACACCTAGTTGGACAATCAATAAAGGTTTGAATTGCTGAGAACCAACTCATGTCCGGAATGACGTATGAGTCGGAAAGATAATTTTAAAAAGGATAACCTGATGACTGCGTGCGTACGCACATATTGAATCAATAGGCTCAAAATGCCTAAGAGAAGGGATGTTATTGAGGGCTACTAGCATATGGAATTAACCATAATGCAGGCAGACAAGAATTTCAAGAATAGCCATGTACGGAGGATTTTCGAAAGATCAAAAAGTATTCCGAAGAATTTTGTGAGACACATGAACAATTGAGAAGAACGGATCCTCGATAAATGTGAGAAAAAAACTGTAAGGGTTTTCATGCGAAATAAAACTGCAAGACAGTAAACTCAAGGGATTCTCGGGACAACGGAGAATAGTTCGAGGCATCTTGTAACAACAAGAGCGACGAGAAATGATCATGAGAATGACAAGTGCATGCAGATATCCATAGGGATATATCGGTGGCAGTGAAATGCAAAGGCGATGAGCACAAGGGTCTCGGAAAAATATCGAGGGATATCCTCAAAATCTTCTACGAAGCAGGTGATCTTCCAGAATGAGGGCTCTCCGGGAGAAATAGTTACGAGAACCTAGAGTTAGAGTTAGCAAAATCATTTAACCCGAATATAAGAGAGATCAGAGTCCCAGAGTATAGGTCAAGGAGTAAAAGATCCTAATACTATTGGGGAACATTGCAGAAAATTAAAAATTTTCCTACGGTTTCACCAAGATCCATCTATGAGTTCATCCAGCAACGAGTGATAGGAGTGCATCTACATACCCTTGTAGATCGCGAGCGGAAGCGTTCAAGAGAACGGGGATGAAGCAGTCGTACTCGCCGTGATCCAAATCACCGATGACCAAGTGCCGGACGGACAGCACCTCCGCGTTCAACACACGTACGGAGCGGATGACGTCTCCTCCTTCTTGATCCAGCAAGGGGGAAGGAGAGGTTGATGAAGATCCGAGAGCACGATGGCGTGGTGGTGGATGCGAGAGAGTTCGCAGAGCTTCACGAGCTTCTGCGAGAGGAGAGGTGTAGCAGGGAGAGGAGGCGCCAAGACTTGAGGTGTGGCTGCCCTCCCTCCCCCTCCTTTATAGCCCCCTGGGCGCCGCCCTAGAGATGGGATCTCTAGGGGGCGGCGGCCAAGGGGTGGAGTGCCCCCAAGGGAAGTGGGCGCCCCTCCCTAGGGTTCCCAACCCTAGGCGCAGAGGGGGCCCAGGGTGAAGGAAATATGCCCTAGAGGCAATAATAAAGTTATTATTTATTTCCTCATATCATGATAAATGTTTATTATTCATGCTAGAATTGTATTAACCGGAAACATGATACATGTGTGAATACATAGACAAAACTATAGTCACTACTATGCCTCTACTTGACTAGCTCATTGATCAAAGATGGTTATGTTTCCTAACCATAGACATGTGTTGTCATTTGATTAGTGGGATCACATCATTAAGAGAATGATGTGATTGACATGACCCATTCTGTTAGCCTAGCACTTGATCGTTTAAGTATACTTCTATTGCTTTCTTCATGACTTATACAAAGTTCCTACAACTATGAGATTGTGCAACTCCCGTTTACCGGAAGAACACATTGTGTGCTACCAAACGTCACAACGTAACTGGGTGATTATAAAGGTGCTCTACATGTGTTTCCGAAGGTACATGTTGGGTTGGCATAATTCGAGATTAGGATTTGTCACTCCGATTGTCGGAGAGGTATCTCTGGGCCCTCTCGGTAATACTCATCACATAAGGCTTGCAAGCATGTAACTAATGAGTTAGTTATGAGATGATGTATTACGGAACGAGTAAAGAGACTTGCCGGTAACGAGATTGAACTGGATCAAATCTCGGGCAAGTAACGTACCGATGACAAAGGGAACAAAGTATGTTGTTATGCGGTTTGACCGATAAAGATCTTCATAGAATATGTAGGAACCAATATGGGCATCCAGGTCCCGCTATTGGTTATTGACCGAGAATGGTTTTAGGTCATGACTACATAGTTCTCGAACCCGTAGGGTCCGCACGCTTAACGTTTCGATGACAGTTTTATTATGAGTTTATAAGTTTTGATGTACCAAAGTTTGTTCGGAGTCCCGGATGTGATCACGGACATGACGAGGAGTCTCGGAATGGTTGAGACATAAAGATTGATATATTGGACGACTATATTCGGACACCGGAAAGGTTCCGGGAGTTTTCAGAGAAAACCAGAGTGCCGGGGGGGTTACCGGAACCCTCCGGGAGAGTTAATGGGCCACATGGGCCTAGGTGGGAAGAGAGAGGGGCGGCCAGGGTGGGCCACGCGCCCCCTCTCCCTCTAGTCCGAATCGGACTAGGGGGGGCGGCGCCCCCCTTTCCTTCCCCTCTCCTCCTTCCCCCCCTCCTAGTAGGAGTAGGAAAGGAGAATCCTACTCCTACTAGGAGGAGGATTCCTCCTCCTTAGCGCGCCCAAGGGGCGGCCGGCCTCCCCCCTCCCTCCTTTATATACGGGGCGGGGGCACCCTGAACACACAAGTTGATCTACGGATCGTTCCTTAGCCGTGTGCGGTGCCCCTTCCACCATATTCCACCTCGGTCATATCGTCGTGAAGCTTAGGCGAAGCCTGCGCCGTAGAACATCAAGATCGTCACCACGCCGTCATCTTGTGGAACTCTCCCTCGACACTTGGCTGGATCGGAGTTGGAGGGGCGTTATCGAGCTGAGCGTGTGCTGAACTTGGAGGCTCCGACGTTCGGTGCTTGGATCGGTCGGAGCGTGAAGGCGACGACTACATCAACCGCGTTGTGCTAGCGCTTCGCTTACGGTCTCACGAGGGTGCGTGGGCGAGCACTCTCCCTCTCGTTGCTATATCATCACCATGATCTTGCATGTGCGTAGGAATTTTTTGAAATTACTCGTTCCCCAACGATGGCATCAAGCCTAGGTTTTATCGTTGATGTTATATGCACGAGTAGAACACAAGTGAGTTGTGGACGATGTAAGTCGATCGCCTACCAGCATGTCATACTTTGGTTCAGCGGTATTGTGAGATGAAGCGGCCGGGCCGACATTACGCCAGACGCTTACGCTGCGAGACTGGTTTCACCGTTCGAGCACTCGTGCTTAAAGGTGGCTGGCGGGTGTCTGTCTCTCTCACTTTAGTTGAACTGAGTGTGGCTCGCCCGGTCCTTGTGAAGGTTAAAACGAGTCTATTTGACAAACTATCGTTGTGGTTTTGATGCGTAGGTAAGAACGGTTCTTGCTAAGCCCGTAGCAGCCACGTAAAATTTGCAACAACAAAGTAGAGGACGTCTAACTTGTTTTTGCAGGGCATGTTGTGATGTGATATGGTCAAGGCGTGATGCTATATTTTATTGTATGAGATGATCATGTTTTGTAACCGAAGTTATCGGCAATCGGCTGGAGCCATATGGTTGTCACATTATTGTATGAAATGCAAGCATACTGTAATTGCTTTACTTTATCACTAAGCGGTAGCGATAGTCGTAGAAGCAATAGATGGCGAAGCGACAACGATGCTACGATGGAGATCAAGGTGTCGCGCGGTGGCGATGGTGATCATGATGGTGCTTGAAGATGGAATCACAAGCACAAGATGATGATGGCCATATCATATCACTTATATTGATTGCATGTGATGTTTATCCTTTATGTATCTTATCTTGCTTTGATTGGCGGTAGCATTTTAAGATGATCTCTCACTAAAATTATCAAGTAGTGTTCTCCCGAGTATGCACCGTTGCCAAAGTTGGTCGTGCGAGACACCACGTGATGATCGGGTGTGATAAGCTCTCGTCCATCTACAACGGGTGCAAGCCAGTTTTGCACACGCAGAATACTCAGGTTAAACTTAACGAGCCTAGCATATGCAGATATGGCCTCGGAACACGGAGACCGAAAGGTCGAGCGTGAATCATATAGTAGATATGATGAACATAATGATGTTCACCATTGAAAACTACTCCATCTCACGTGATGATCGGTTATAGTTTAGTTGATTTGGATCACGTGATCACTTAGATGACTAGAGAGATGTCTGTCTAAGTGGGAGTTCTTAAGTAATATGATTAATTGAACTTAAATTTATCATGAACTTAGTACCTGATAGTATCTTGCTTGTCTATGTTTCTTTGTGGATAAATGGCTCGTGCTGTTGTTCCGTTGAATTTGAATCGTTCCTTGAAAGCAAAGTTGAAAGATGATGGTAGCAATTACGGATTGGGTCCATAACACGAGGATTATCCTCATTGCTGCCTGTAAGAGTTACGTCTGGAAGCACCGCTGGGTGCCGAACTGCTTCGCTTGATGCAACCGACAACGTTAAGAACGTCTGGCGAGCTAAGCGATGACTACTCTATAATTCAGTGTGCCATGCTTTACAGCTTAGAACCGGGTCTTCAACGGCGTTTTGAGCGTCATGGAGCATATGAGATGTTCCAGGAGTTGAAGTTAATATTTCAAGCAAATGCCGGATTGAGAGATATGAAGTCTCCAATAAGTTCTATATCTGCAAGATGGAGGAGAATAGTTACATCGGTGAACATATACTCGAGAATGTCGGGTATAACAATCACTTGATTCAAGCTGGGAGTTAATCTTCACGATGATAGTGTCATTGATAGAATTCTTCAATCACGCCACCAAGCTACAAGAGCTTTGTGATGAACTATAATATGCAAGGGATGAACAAGACTATTCGAGCTCTTGGCGATCTTTGAAAACGCGGAAGTAGAAATCAGAAGGAGCATCAAGTGTTGATGGTCAACAAGACCACTAGTTTCAAGAAGAAGGGCAAAGGGAATAAGAAGGGAACTTCAAAAGAGCGGCAAGCAAGTTGCTGCTCAAGAGAAGAAACCCAAATCTGGACCTAAGCACGGCCGAGTGCTTCTCCGCAAGCGCATCGTCCTTTGGAAGCGGAACTGCCCCAAGTATTTGGCGGATAAGAAGGATGGCAAAGTAAACAAAGGTATATGTGATATACATGTTATTGATGTGTACCTAACTAGAGCTCGTAGTAGCTTTTGGGTATTTGATCTTGGTTACATTGCTAATATTTGCAACTCGAAGCAGGACTACGGAATAAGCGAGCATCGCCCAGGGCGAGGTGACAATGCGCGTGGGAAATGGTTCCAAAGTCGATGTGATCGCGGTCGGCACGATACCTCTACATCTACCATCGGGATTAGTTTTAGACCTGAATAATTGTTATTTGGTGCCTGCGTTGAGCATGAACATTATATCTGGATCTTGTTTGATGCGAGACGGTTATTCATTTAAATCAGAGAATAATGGTTGTTCTATTTATATGAGTAATATCTTTTATGGTCATGCGCCCTTGAAGAGTGGTCTACTTTTATTGAATCTCGATAGTAGTGATACACATATTCATAATGTTGAAGCCAAAAGATGCAGAGTTGATAATGATAGTGCAACTTATTTGTGGCACTGTCGTTTGTGTCATATCGGTGTAAAACGCATGAAGAAACTCCATACTGATGGACTTCTGGAATCACTTGATTATGAATCACTTGGTACTTGCGAGCCGTGCCTTATGGGCAAGATGACTAAAACACCGTTCTCCGGAACCATGGAGAGAGCAACAGATTTGTTGGAAATCATACATACAGATGTATGTGGCCCGATGAATGTTGAGGCTCGTGGCGGATATCGTTATTTTCTCACCTTCACAGATGATTTAAGCAGATATGGGTATATCTACTTAATGAAGCACAAGTCTGAAACATTTGAAAAGTTCAAAGAATTTCAGAGTGAAGTAGAAAATCATCGTAACAAGAAAATAAAGTTTCTACGATCTGATCGTGGAGGAGAATATTTGAGTTATGAGTTTGGTTTACATTTGAAACAATGCGGAATAGTTTAGCAACTCACGCCACTGGAACACCACAGCGAAATGGTGTGTCGAGCGTCAGAATCGTACTTTACTCGATATGGTGCGATCTATGATGTCCTTACCGATTTACCGCTATCGTTTTGGGGTTATGCTTTAGAGGCGGCCGCATTCACGTTAAATAGGGCACCATCAAAATCCGTTGAGGCGGCGCCTTATGAACTATGGTTTGGCAAGAAACCAAAGTTGTCGTTTCTTAAAGTTTGGGGCTGCGATGCTTATGTGAAGAAACTTCAACCAGATAAGCTCGAACCCAAATCGAAATGTGTCTTCATAGGATACCCAAAAGAGACTGTTGGGTACACCTTCTATCACAGATCCGAAGGAAAGACATTCGTTGCTAAGAATGGATCCTTTCTAGAGAAGAATTTCTCTCGAAAGAAGTGAGTGGGAGGAAAGTAGAACTTGATGAGATAAGCGTATCTACTCCCTTATTGGAAGGTAGTTCATCACGAGAACCGGTTCCGTGACAACTACACCAATTAGTGAGGAAGCTAATGATATTGATCATGAAACTTGAGATCAAGTTTCTGCTGAACCTCGAGGTCTACGAGTAAGATCCGCACTGAGTGGTACGGTAATCCTATTCGGAAGTCATGTTACTTGACCATGATGAACCCACGAACTATGAGGAAGCGATGATGAGCCCAGATTCCGCAAAATGGCTAGAGGCCATGAAATCTGAGATGGGATCCATGTATGAAAACAAAGTATGAACTTTGGTTGACTTGCCCGATGATCGGCAAGCCATTGAGAATAAATGGGTCTTTAAGAAGAAGACTGACGCTGATGGTAATGTTATTGTCTATAAAGCTCGACTTGTTGCGAAAGGTTTTCGACAAGTTCAAGGGGTTGACTACGATGAGACTTTCTCACCCATAGCAATGCTTAAGTCTGTCCGAATCATGTTGGCTATTTCTGCATTTCATGATTATGAAATTTGGCAAATGGATGTCAAAACTGCATTCTTGAATGGATTTCTAGAAGAAGAGTTGTATATGATGCAGCCGGAAGGTTTTGTTGATCCAAAAGGTGCTGACAAAGTGTGCAAGCTCCAACGTTCCATTTATGGACTGGTGCAAGCATCTCGGAGTTGGAATAAGCGTTTTGATGAGTGTGATCAAAGCATATGGTTTATCTGAGACTTTTGGAGAAGCTGTATTTACAAGAAAGTGAGTGGGAGCTCTGTAGCATTTCTAGTTTTATATGTTGATGACATAGTATTAATTGGAAATGATATAGAATTTCTGGATAGCATAAAGGGATACTTGAATAAAAGTTTTTCAATGAAAGACCTCGGTGAAGCTGCTTACATATTGGGCATCAAGATCTATAGAGATAGATCAAGGCGCTTAATAGGACTTTCACAAAGCACATACCTTGACAAAATTTTGAAAAAGTTCAAAATGGATCGAGCAAAGAAAGGATTCTTGCCTATGCTACAAGGTGTGAAGTTGAGTCAAACTCAATGCCCGACCATAGCGAGAAGATAGAGAAAATGAAAAATGTTCCTATGCTTCAGCCATAGGCTCTATCATGTATGCAATCTTGTGTACCAGACACGACGACGCTTAGCAATAAGCTTGGCAGGAAGGTACCAAAGTAATCCAGAGTGGATCTTTGGACAGCGGTCAAGAACATCTGAAATACGAAAAGGACTAAGGATATGTTTCTCGTATATGGAGGTGACAAAGAGCTAGTCGTAAATGGTTACGTCGATGCAAGCTTTGACATCGATCCGGACGATTCTAAATCGCAAACCGGATCGTGTTTATATTAAGCGGTGGAGCTGTAAGTTGGTGCAGTTCTAAACAAAGCGTCGTGGCGGGATCTACATGTGAAGCGGAGTACATAGCTGCTTACAAGCAGCAAATGAAGGAGTGCGGATGAAGGAGTTCATTTCGATCTAGGTGTCATACCTAGTGCATCGGGACCAATGAAGATCTTCGTGACAATCTTGGTGCAATTGCTTTGGCAAAGGAATCCAGATTTCACAAGAGGACCAAGCACATCAAGAGACGCTTCAATTCCATTCGGGACCAAGTCCAAGTGGGAGACATAGAGATTTGCAAGATACATACGGATCTGAATGTTGCAGACCCGTTAACTAAGCCTCTCTCACGAGCAAAACATGATCAGCACCAAGACTCCATGGGTGTTAGAATCATTACTGTGTAATCTAGATTATTGACTCTAGTGCAAGTGGGAGACTGAAGGAAATATGCCCTGGAGGTAATAATAAAGATATTATTTATTTCCTCATATCATGATAAATGTTTATTATTCATGCTAGAATTGTATTAACCGGAAACATGATACATGTGTGAATACATAGACAAAACTATAGTCACTAGTATGCCTCTACTTGACTAGCTCATTGATCAAAGATGGTTATGTTTCCTGACCATAGACATGTGTTGTCATTTGATTAGTGGGATCACATCATTAAGAGAATGATGTGATTGACATGACCCATTCTATTAGCCTAGCACTTGATCGTTTAAGTATACTGCTATTGCTTTCTTCATGACTTATACAAAGTTCCTACAACTATGAGATTGTGCAACTCCGTTTACGGAAGAACACTTTGTGTGCTACCAAATGTCACAACGTAACTGGGTGATTATAAAGGTGCTCTACAGGTGTTTCCGAAGGTACATGTTGGGTTGGCATAATTCGATATTAGGATTTGTCACTCTGATTGTTGGAGAGGTATCTCTGGGCCCTCTCGGTAATACTCATCACATAAGCCTTGCAAGCATGTAACTAATGAGTTAGTTATGAGATGATGTATTACGGAACGACTAAAGAGACTTGCCGGTAACGAGATTGAACTAGGTATTGGATACCGACGATCAAATCTCGGGCAAGTAATGTACCGATGACAAAGGGAGCAAAGTATGTTGTTATGCGGTTTGACCGATAAAGATCTTCGTAGAATATGTAGGAACCAATATGGGCATCCAGGTCCCACTATTGGTTATTGACCGAGAATGGTTTTAGGTCATGACTACATAGTTCTCGAATCCGTAGGGTCCGCACACTTAACATTTCGATGACAGTTTTATTATGAGTTTATAAGTTTTGATGTACAGAAGTTTGTTCGGAGTCCCAGATGTGATCACGAACATGACGAGGAGTCTCGGAATGGTCGAGACATAAAGATTGATATATTGGACGACTATATTCGGACACGAAAAGGTTCCGGAGTTTCGGAGAAACCGGAGTGGGGGTTACTGGAACCCTCCGGAGAGTTAATGGGCCACATGGGCCTAGGTGGGAGAGAGAGAGGCGGCGGGGTGGGGCGCGCCTCTCCCTCTAGTCGGATTGACTAGGGGCGGCGCCCCCTTTCCTTCCCCTCTCCTCCTTCCTTCCCCTCCTAGTAGGAGTAGGAAAGGAGGAATCCTACTCCTACTAGGAGGAGGATTCCTCCTCCTTGGCGCGCCCCAAGGGCGGCCGGCCTCCCCCCTCCCTCCTTTATATCTACGGGGCGGGGGCACCCATAGACACACAAGTTGATCTATGGATCGTTCCTTAGCCGTGTGCGGTGCCCCCTTCCACCATATTCCACCTCGGTCATATCGTCACGAAGCTTAGGCGAAGCCCTGCGCCGGTAGAACATCAAGATCGTCACCATGCCGTCGTCTTGTGGAACTCTCCTCGACACTCGGCTGGATCGGAGTTCGAGGGACGTCATCAAGCCAAGCGTGTGCTGAACTCGGAGGCTCCGTGCGTTCGGTGCTTGGATCGGTCGGATCGTGAAGGCGACGACTACATCAACCGCGTTGTGCTAATGCTTCCGCTTATGGTCTACAAGAGTACGTGGACGAACACTCTCCCCTCTCGTCGCTATATCATCACAACGATCTTGCGTGTCCGTAGGAATTTTTTTGAAATTACTACGTTCCCCAACACAGGGGGGCGCACCAGCCCACCAGGGGCTGGTCCCCTCCCCACTTCAGGCCACGGGGCCCTTCGGGATAGGTGGCCCCACCTGGTGGACCCCCGGGACCCTTCCGGTGGTCCCGGTACAATACCGGTGACCCCCGAAACTCTCCCGATGGACGAAACTGCACTTCCTATATATTATTATTCACCTCCGGACAATTCCGAAACTCCTCGTGACGTCCAGGATCTCATCCGAGACTCCGAACAACTTTCGGTTTGCTGCATACTCATATCTCTACAACCCTAGCGTCACTGAACCTTAAGTGTGTAGACCCTACGGGTTCGGGAGACCTTGAACATGACCGAGACGGCTCTCCGGTCAATAACCAACAGCGGGATCTGGATACCCATGTTGGCTCCCACATGCTCCTCGATGATCTCATCGGATGAACCACGATGTAGAGGATTCAATCAACCCCGTATACAATTCCCTTTGTCAATCAGTATGTTACTTGCCCGAGACTCGATCATCGGTATCCCTATACCTCGTTCAGTCTCGTTACCGGCAAGTCACTTTACTCGTACCGTAATGCATGATCCCGTGACCAGACACTTGGTCACTTTGAGCTCATTATGATGATGCATTACCGAGTGGGCCCAGAGATACCTCTCCGTCATCACGGAGTGACAAATCGATCTCGATCCGTGTCAACCCAATGACACTTTCGGAGATACGTAGTGCACCTTTATAGTCACCCGATTACGTTGTGACGTTTGGTACACCCAAAGCACTCCCACGGTATCCGGAGTTACACGATCTCATGGTCTAAGGAAAAGATACTTGACATTGGAAAAGCTCTAGCAAAAGCGAACTACGATCTTGTGCTATGCTTAGGATTGGGTCTTGTCCATCACATCATTCTCCTAATGATGTGATCCGTTATCAATGACATCTAATGTCCATAGTCAGGAAACCATGACTATCTGTTGATCAACGAGCTAGTCAACTAGAGGCTTACTAGGGACATATTATGGTCTATGTATTCACACGTGTATTACGATTTTCGGATAATACAATTATAGCATGAATAAAGACAATTATCATGAACAAGGAAATATAATAATAATCCTTTTATTATTGCCTCTAGGGCGTATTTCCAACAGTCTCCCACTTGCACTAGAGTCAACAATCTAGTTACGTTGTGATGAATCGAACACCCATAGAGTTCTGGTGTTGATCATGTTTTGCTCGCGAAGAGGTTTAATCAACGGATCTGCGACATTCAGATCCATATGTACTTTGCAAATATCTATGTCTCCATCTTGAACATTTTTACGGATGGAGTTGAAACGATGCTTGATGTGCCTGGTCTTCTTGTGAAACACAGGCTCCTTGGCAAGGGCAATAGCTCCGGTGTTGTCACGAAGAAGAGTTTGATCGCCCCGACGCATTGGGTATGACTCCTAGGTCGGTGATGAACTCCTTCACCCAAATTGCTTCATCGCTGCCTCCGAGGCTGCCATGTACTCCGCTTCACATGTAGATCCCGCCACAGCGCTCGCTTGCGGCTGCACCACCATTGCTCCACCATTCAACATATACACGTATCCGGTTTGTGACTTAGAGTCATCCAGATCTCGTGTCGAAGCTAGCGTCAGCGTAACCCTTTACGAGGAGCTCTTCGTCACCTCCATAAACGAAACATGTCCTTTGTCCTTTTCGGTGCTTCAGATATTCTTGACCGCTGTCCGGTGTTCCTTGCGGGATTACTTTGGTACCTTCCTACCAAACTTACGGCAAGGTTTACACCAGGTCTGGTACACAGCATGGCATACATAATAGATCCTATGGCTGAAGCATAGGGGATGGCACTCATCTCTTCTTTATATTTTGCCGTGGTCGGGCATTGAGCCGAGCTCAATCTCACACCTTGCAATACAGGCAAGAACCCTTTCTTGGACTGATCCATTTTGAACTTCAAAATCTTATCAAGGTATGTGCTTTGTGAAAGACCTATGAGGCGTCTCGATCTATCCCTATAGATCTTGATGCCTAATATGTAAGCAGCTTCTCCAAGGTCCTTCATTGAAAAACACTTATTCAAGTAGGCCTTAATGTTGTCCAAAAGTTCTATATCATTTCCCATCAAGAGTATGTCATCTACATATAATATGAGAAATGCTATAGAGCTCCCACTCACTTTCTTGTAAACGCATGCTTCTCCATAAGTCTGCATAAACCCAAACGCTTTGATCATCTCGTCAAAGCGAATGTTCCAACTCCGAGATGCTTGCGCCAGCCCATAAATGGATCGCTGGAGCTTGCATACTTTGTTAGCATTCTTAGGATCGACAAAACCTTCCGACTGCATCATATACAGTTCTTCCTTAAGATGTCTGTTAAGGAATGCCGTTTTGACGTCCATCTGCCATATCTCGTAATCATAGTATGCGGCAATTGCTAACATGATTCGGACGGACTTCGGCTTTGCTACCAGAGAGAATGTCTCATCGTAGTCAAGCCCTTGAACTTGTCGATAACCCTTAGCGACAAGTCGAGCTTTATAGATGGTGACATTACCATCCGCGTCCGTCTTCTTCTTAAAGATCCATTTGTTTTCTATCGCTCACCGATCATCGGGAAAGTCTGTCAAAGTCCATACTTTGTTTTCATACATGGATTCTATCTCGGATTGCATGGCTTCAAGCCATTTGCTGGAATCTGGGCCCGCCATCGCTTCTTCATAGTTCGAAGGTTCACCGTTGTCTAACAACATTATTTCCAGGATAGGGTTGCCATACCACTCTGGTGTGGAACGTGTCCTTGTGGACCTACGAAGTTCAGTAGCAACTTGATCCGAAGTACCTTGATCATCATCATTAATTTCCTCTCTAGTTGGTGTAGGCACCACGGGAACATTTTCCTGAGTTGCACTACTTTCCGGTTCAAGAGGTAGTACTTCATCGAGTTCTACTTTCCTCCCACTTACTTCTTTTGAGAGAAACTCTTTTTCCAGAAAGGATCCGTTCTTGGCAACAAAGATCTTACCCTCGTATCTTTAGTAGAAGGTATACCCAATGGTTTCCTTAGGGTATCCTATGAAGACGCATTTTTCCGACTTGGGTTCGAGCTTTTCAGGTTGAAGTTTCTTGACATAAGCATCGCATCCCCAAACTTTTAGAAACGACAGCTTAGGTTTCTTCCCAAACCATAATTCATACGGTGTCGTCTCAACGGATTTAGACGGAGCCCTATTTAAAGTGAATGTAGCTGTCTCTAGAGCGTATCCCCAAAATGATAGCGGTAAATCGGTAAGAGTCATCCGCACCATATCCAATAGAGTGCGATTACGACGTTCGGACACACCGTTACGCTGAGGTGTTCCAGGCGGCGTGAGCTGTGAAACGATTCCACATTTCCTTAAGTGCGTACCAAATTCGTGACTTAAATATTCTCCTCCACGATCTGATCGTAGGAACTTTATCTTTCGGTCACGTTGATTCTCTACCTCATTCTGAAATTCCTTGAACTTTTCAAAGGTCTCAGACTTGTGTTTCATTAAGTAGACATACCCATATCTACTCAAGTCATCATTGAGAGTGAGAACATAACGATATCCTCCGCGAGCCTCAACGCTCATTGGACCGCACACATCGGTATGTATGATTTCCAATAAGTTGGTTGCTCGCTCCATTGTTCTGGAGAACGGAGTCTTGGTCATTTTGCCCATGAGGCATGGTTCGCATGTGTCAAATGATTCATAATCGATAATGTCTAAAAGTCCATCAGCATGGAGCTTCTTCATGCGCTTGACACCAATGTGACCAAGGCGGCAGTGCCACAAGTATGTGGGACTATCGTTATCAACTTTACATCTTTTGGTATTCACACTATGAATATGTGTAACATTACGTTCGAGATTCATTAAGAATAAACCATTGACCATCGGGGCATGACCATAAAACATATCTCTCATATAAATAGAACAACCATTATTCTCGGATTTAAATGAGTAGCCATCTCGTATCAAACGAGATCCAGATACAATGTTCATGCTCAAACTTGGCACTAAATAACAATTATTGAGGTTTAAAACTAATCCCGTAGGTAAATGTAGAGGTAGCGTGCAAACGGTGATCACATCGACCTTGGAACCATTCGACAGCGCATCGTCACCTCGCCCTTCGCCAGATCTCCGCTTATTCCGCAGCTCTGCTGTGAGTTACAAATATGAGCAACGGCACGGTATCAAATACCGGGAGTTACTACAGTCTTGGTAAGGTACACATCAATTACATGTATATCACATATACCTTTAGTGTTGCGGCCTTCTTATGCGCTAAGTATTTGGGGCAGTTCCGCTTCAAATGACCCTTCCTTTGCAATAAAAGCACTCGATCTCGGGCTTGGGTCCATTCCTTGACTTCTTCCCGGCAACTGGCTTACTGGGCGCGGCAACATCCTTGCCGTCCTTCTTGAAGTTATTCTTACCCTTGCCCCTCTTGAACTTGATGGTTTTATTGACCATCAACACTTGATGTTCTTTCTTGATTTCTACCTCTGCCGACTTCAGCATTGAAAATACTTCAGGAATAGTTTTCACCATCCCCTACATATTATAGTTCATCACAAAGCTCTTGTAGCTCGGTGGGAGCGACTGAAGGATTCTGTCAGTGACCGCCTCGTCCGGGAGGTTAATGTCCAGTGGGACGGCGGTTGTGCAACCAGACATTTTGAGTATGTGCTCCTTGATGAACTATTTTCCTCCATCTTACAACTATAGAACTTGTCGGAGACTTCATATCTCTCGACCCGGGCATGAGCTTGGAAAACCATTTTCAGCTCCTCGAACATCTCATATGCTCCGTGTTGCTCAAAACGCTTTTGGAGCCCGGGTTCTAAGCTGTAAAGCATGACGCACTAAACGAGGGAGTAATCATCAGCACGTGACTACCAAGCATTCATAACGTCTTGGTTCTCTGGGATGGGTGCTTCACCTAGCGGTCCTTCTAGGACATATGCTTTCTTGGCAGCTATGAGGATTATCCTCAGGTTCCGGACCCAGTCCGTATAGTTGCCGCCATCATCTTTCAGCTTGGTTTTCTCTAGGAACGCGTTGAAGTTCATGTTGACAAGAGCATTGGCCATTTGATCTACAAGACATATTTGCAAAGGTTTTAGACTAAAGTTCATGATAATTAAGTTCATCTAATCAAATTATTTAATGAACTCCCACTCAGATTAGACATCCCTCTAGTCATCTAAGTGTTACACGATCTGAGTCGACTAGGCCGTGTCCGATAATCATGTGAGACGGACTAGTCATCATCGGTGAACATCTCCATGTTGATCCTATCTTCCATACGACTCATGTTCGACCTTTTGGTTTTTGTGTTCTGAGGCCATGTCTGTGCATGCTAGGCTCGTCAAGTTAACCCTAAGTGTTTTTTTGCATGTGTAAAACTGTCTTACACCCATTGTATGTGAACATAAGAATCTATCACACCCGATCATCACGTGGTGCTTCGAAACGACGAACTTTAGCAACGGCGCACAGTTAGGGGAGAACACTTTCTTGAAATTATTATATCATCTTATTTACTACCATCGTTCTAAGTAAACAAGATGCATAAACATAATAAACATCACATGCAATTATATAGTAGTGACATGATATGGCCAACATCATATAGCTCCTTTGATCTCCATCTTCAGGGCTCCATGATCATCTTCATCACCGGCATGACACCATGATATCCATCATCATGATCTCCATCATCGTGTCTCCATGAAGTTGCTCGCCAACTATTACTTCTACTACTATGGCTAACATTTTAGCAATAAAGTAAAGTAATTACATGGCGTTAAATCATTGACACTCAAGTCATACAATAATTAAGACAACTCCTATGGCTCCTGCCCGTTGTCATACTCATCAACATGCAAGTCGTGATTCCTATTACAAGAAAATGATCTCATACATCACAATATATCATTCATCATTCATCACAACTTTTGGCCATATCACATCACAAGGCAATTGCTGCAAAAACAAGTTAGACGTCCTCTAATTGTTGTTGCATCTTTTACATGGCTGCAATAGGGTTCTAGCAAGAACGTTTTCTTACCTACGAAAAAGCCACAACGTGATTTGTCAACTTCTATTTACCCTTCATAAGGACCCTTTTCATCTAATCCGCTCCAACTAAAGTGGGAGAGACAGACACCCGCTAGCCACCTTATGCAACTAGTGCATGTCAGTCGGTGGAACCTGTCTCACGTAAGCGTACGTGTAAGGTCGGTCCGGGCCGCTTCATCCCACAATACCGCTGAAGCAAAATAAGACTAGTAGCGGCAAGAAAGTTGACAACATCTACGCCCACAACAAATTTGTGTTCTACTCGTGCAATAGAGAACTACGCATAGACCTAGCTCATGATGCCACTGTTGGGGAACGTTGCAGAAAATGAAAAAACTTCCTACGGTTTCACCAAGATCCATCTACGAGTTCATATAGCAACGAGTGATAGGAGTGCATCTACATACCCTTGTAGATCGCGAGCGGAAGCGTTCAAGAGAACGGGGATGAAGGAGTCGTACTCGCCGTGATCTAAATCACCGATGACCAAGTGCCGAACAGACATCACATCCGCGTTCAACACACGTATGGAGCGGATGACATCTCCTCCTTCTTGATGCAGAAAGGGGGAAGGAGAGGTTGATGAAGATCTAGCAGCACGACGGTGTGGTGGTGGATGCAGCAGAGTTCCGGCAGAGCTTCGCCGAGCTTCTGCGAGAGGGAGAGGTGTAGCAGGGGAGCGGGAGGCGCCAAGACTTCAGGGTGCGGCTGCCCTCCCTCCCCCCTCCTTTATATAGGCCCCCAGGGGGGCGCGGCCCTAGAGATGGGATCTCTAGGTGGGGGGCGGCGGCCAAGGGGGGTGGAGTGCCCCCAAGGCAAGTGGAGGCGCCCCCTCCTCTAGGGTTCCCAACCCTAGGCGCAGAGGGGGGCCCAGGGGGGGGCGCACACCAGCCCACCAGGGGTTGGTCCCCTCCCTACTTCAGCCCACGGGGCCCTCCGGGATAGGTGGCCCCACCCGGTGGACACCCGAGACCCTTCCGGTGGTCCCGGTACAATACCAGTGACCCCCGAAACTCTCCTGATGCCGAAACTGCACTTCATATATAATATTCTTCACCTCCGGACCATTCCGGAACTCCTCGTGATGTCCGGGATCTCATCTGGACTCCGAACAACTTTTGGTTTGCTGCATACTCATATCTCTACAACCCTAGCGTCACCGAACCTTAAGTGTTTAGACCCTACGGGTTCGGGAGACACGCAGACATGACCGAGACGGCTCTCCGGTCAATAACCAACAGCAGGATCTGGATACCCATGTTGGCTCCCACATGCTCCCCGATTATCTCATCGGATGAACCACGATGTCGAGGATTCAATCAACCCCGTATACAATTCCCTTTGTCAATTGGTATGTTACTTGCCCGAGACTCGATCGTCGGTATCCCTATACCTCGTTCAGTCTCATTACTGGCAAGTCACTTTACTCGTATGGTAAATGCATGATCCCGTGACCAGACACTTGGTCACTTTGAGCTCACTATGATGATGCATTACCGAGTGGGCCCAGAGATACCTCTCCATCATATGGAGTGACAAATCCCAGTCTCGATCCATGTCAACCCAACAGACACTTTCGGAGATACCTGTAGTGCATGTTTATAGTCACCCACTTATGTTGTGACGTTTGGTACACCCAAAGCACTCCTACAAGATCCGGAGTTACGATCTCATGGTCTAAGGAAAAGATAATTGACATTGGAAAAGCTCTAGCAAAGCGAACTACGATCTTGTGCTATGCTTAGGATTGGGTCTTGTCCATCACATCATTCTCCTAATGATGTGATCCCGTTATCAATGACATCTAATGTCCATAGTCAGGAAACCATGCCTATCTGTTGATCAACGAGCTAGTCAACTAGAGGCTTACTAGGGACATATTATGGTCTATGTATTCACACGTGTATTACGATTTCCGGATAATACAATTATAGCATGAATAAAGACAATTATCATGAACAAGGAAATATAATAATAATCCTTTTATTATTGCCTCTAGGGCATATTTCCAACAAATACCACCCAATGGCGATGTGGGCTCGTAAGCCGCATAGCCAAGTTAGTAAAAACTTTTTCAATGACTAGACTCAACTTCGGCTAAGGAGTTTGGAAGGGGATTCCTATAGGCAGTCGGCTCTGATACCAACTTGTGACATCCCCGATTCAATCTTACACTAATCATGCACGCAAAGGTGTACGATCAAGATCAGGGACTCACGGGAAGATATCACAACACAACTCTAAAAGCAAAATAAGTCATACACGCATCATATTACAAGCCAGGGGCCTCGAGGGCTCGAAACAAGTGCTCGACATAAACGAGTCAGCGGAAGCAATAATATCTGAGTACAGACATAAGTTAAACAAGTTGCCATAAGATGGCTAGCACAAACGGGATCTGGATCGAAGAGGCGTGGGCCTCCTGCACGGGATCCTCCTAACTAGTCACTGGTAAATCGCCGCCGCCGCACGTAGTAGTAGGCACCTCCAGTGTAGTAGGGGTCGTCGTCGACAGTGGCGTCTGGCTCTTGGGCTCCAACGTCTGGTTGCGGCATCCGGGAAGAAGAGGGAAAAGGGGGAAACGAGGGAGCAAAGCAACCGTGAGTACTCATCCAAAGTACTCGCAAGCAAAGATCTACACTACATATGCATGGGTATATGGGTAAAGAGGCAATATCAATGGACTGAACTGCAGAATGCCAGAATAAGAGGGGGATAGCTAGTCCTATCGAAGACTACGCTTCTGGTAGCCTCCGTCTTGCAGCATGTAGAAGAGAGTAGATTGAAGTCCTCCAAGTAGCATCACATAGCATAATCCTACCCGGCGATCCTCCCCTCGTCGCCTTGTGGAAAAGCGATCACCGGGTTGTCTGTGGAACTTGTCTGGGTGTGTTTTATTAAGTATCCGGTTCTAGTTGTCATAAGGTCAAGGTACAACTTCGGGTCTTCCTTTTACCGAGGGACACGGCTGTTACAAAGATCAACTTCCCTGCAGGGGTGCACCACATAACCCAACATGCTCGACCCCCTTTGGCCGGACACACTTCCCTGGGTCATGCCCGGCCTCGAAAGATCAACACGTCGCAGCCCCACCTAGGCACAACAGAGAGGTCAGCACGCCAGTTTAAATCCTATGCGCACAGGGGTCTGGGCCCATTCACCATTGCACACCTGCACGTTGCGTGGGCGGCCGGAGAGCAGACCTAGCAACCTCCATTACAAAGGAAGTTGCGTTACATGGTCCAACCCGGTGCGCACCGCTCAGTCACTGATGTCAAGAAGGCTTCGGCTAATACCACGACGTCGGGTGCCTATAACTATTCCCGCGTAGTTGGTTAGTGCGTGTAGGCCAGTGGCCAGACTCAGATCAAATACCAAGATCTTGTTAAGTGTGTTATTATGAAGTAACCACGGATGCCGACTAGGGCCAGGCCCACCTCTTGCCTAGGTGGTCTCAACTTGCCCTGTCGCTCCGCCACATAGTAACAGTTGGGGGCCGTCGGGAACCCAGGCCCACCTCTATCGGGATGGAGCCACCTGTCCTTTCAGCCCCCACATCAGAATTGTCGTGGTAACGATTCCGACAATAAGAGAGGGGTAGGATAAAGGAGCATGATCTATCAAGATGCATATGGGTGACACGGTGGTTTTAGCGAGTTCGGGCCTCTCACGGTCGAGATAACAACCCTACATCTCGTGCTCCGGAGAGGCTTTGTTTTATCTTAGTATGTATCCGGGGATTACAATGAGAGGAGAACGGATCCCTGTAGTCCTGAGACTAATGGTGAAAAAGAGAGAGAGATGGAAGAAAAAGCCCCCCAAGTCTAGTGGTGGGGGTGGCTTATATAGAGTGTGCCACCCCCTCACCTCCTATGTTACAAAGTGGGGCATGAATGCCATAATGCCAGCCCACTAGCAAGCCCTCACCATGAGAATGATGTCGACTGCTTTGTTTCCTGCTGGTCTTCATATATCCGAGTGAGTCATACGATCGAGTGGTGAACTGTCATCCGAGTGGATGTTATAATGCTTGGTCGAGTGGATAGTATGCTGCTTGTCCGGGTGGATAGTATGTTTGTATGAAATTTATCTGGACCCACATGTTGTGTGGACCCCATGCTTTATGATACTTCGACCCTTCGTGGGCCTACCTGTTATGTGTATCCCCAACATTAGCCCTTGAATCGATTGCGATTTTGCAGAACAAGTTTGTGAAAGACACAACTTGGCCCGACTGATTACGGAAATACTTGGTACCTGTCATCGTACTTTCAGACAACCAAGGTTTGAACAAAATCTCAATGGATTCTGGCACTGCGCTTCCGACTAATCTGGGGTAAGTGCCCGCGAGGAGCAACTTGGTGACATTCGATCATCTCTCGGAAGAGGTTAACTCATGATCAGAATATGGATGTCTCATTAAATCCGGGCAACAAGATCGACGCATGGACTGCTCTCTCGGTGAGATGCCATTTTTATCCTGGAGGAACGTCAATACGAGTCGGCTCTAGATCCAAACTTATGAGTTTCACGTTTTGAGTCCTAGAAGAAGGCTCAAAACAGGTCCACGGAGGAGCCTTAAACTCACCTTATAGCAATTTTTTTGGAGTGATTTGGAGCTGGTCCTACATCGAGTAACTGATTACTCGGAATTTCTTCACGCCTGGAACGTGTCCTTTTTTTGTTGTTTGGCCGTCACTCGGACCGGGCGGACCGTTCCGAGTGGATACCATTCTAGTGGGGGCACGCTGAGTGCACCCACTGGGTGTAGTCCACGAGACTGCAGTCGACTACGGGCAGTCGGCGGGAGTCTTAGAGCCTATCTTTTTGTTGTTGTTTGGTCGTCACTCGGACCGGGTGGTCTGTTCCGAGTGGATACCAACAGTCGGTGGGAGTCTTAGAGCCTGTCTTTTTTGTTGTTGTTCATCACTCGGACTGGTCAGGCCATATCGAATGGAGATAACTCCAGTGGGGGCACGCTTAGTGCACCCACTGGGTGTAGTCCCCGAGACTGCTATCGTCTGCAGGCAGTCGGCGGGGGTCTTAGAGAACTAAAACTCTTTTTAGCTGGTACTGATCGAACTTGTTCTTCTCTCGGATTGATTTCTGTTTGCTTGATACAACTTCTGAAGAGGAATCAGCAGTCGACCAGTTGGATGATCCTTGAGCAGCATTGATCAGCTCATCAGCAAGGCCCTCAGCAATAGTCTTGACGTTCCTGTCTCAGCTCACCAGCCAGGCACTCAGCAATGGTCTTGACGTTCCTGTCAGTCGTCTGCTTTGGCGTCAGCTGTTGGATGAGCCTTTGACAGTGCGCACAATCTCGTCCTTCTTCTTGACGGTGCAGCCCTGAAGTGGTGGTTGTGGCTGACCCGCACTTTGCTAAGCCCTCAAGTGGGAGGATTGCTCACCACTCGGTAAGATTTTTCAAACTTAGGCGAGCACTGGACTGCAGCTAAGCCTCCGAGTGGGAGGATCGCTCACCACTCGGTAGGATTTTTCAAACTTAGGCGAGTACTGGGCTGCAGCTAAGCCCCCAAGTGGGAGGATTGCTCACCACTTGGTAGGATTTTTCAAACTTAGGCGAGTACTGGAGTGCAGCTAAGCCCCCGAGTGGGAGGATTGCTCACCACTCGGTAGGATTTTTCAAACTTAGGCGAGTACTGGACTGCAGCTAAGCCCCAGAGTGGGAGGATTGCTCACCACTCGGTAGGATTTTTCAGACTTAGGCGAGTACTGTACTGCAGCTAAGCCCCTGAGTGGGAGGATTGTCACCACTCGGTAGGATTTTTCAAATTTAGGCGAGTACTGGACTGCAGCTAAGCCTTCGAGCGGGAAGATTGCCCTCACAATCTCATCCTTCTTCTTGATGGTGCTACCCGGGGGGGCGGCCATGGCTGACCCGTACCGTTTGGTAGGACTTTTAAAACTTAGGCGAGTACTGGACTGCAGCTAAGCCCCCGAGTGAGAGGCAGGATCACCACTCGGTAGAATTTTTCAAACTTAGGCGAGTACTGGACTGCAGCTAAGTCCCCGAGTGAGAGGCAGGCTCACCACTCGGTAGGATTTTTCAAACTTAGGCGAGTACTGAACTGCAGCTAAGCCCCCGAGGGAGAGGCAGGCTCACCACTTGGTAGTATTTTCTCTTCGACTTAGGCGAAACGGATTCGCAACTAAGGCACCCTCTGGGTTTGCATCGAGCAAAATGTTTCTTTTTGAGTTCTCTTCCAGTGGGGGCACGCTGAGTGCACCCACTGGGTGTAGTCCCCGAGCCTCTGTCGGACTAGATGAGTCTAGCAGAGGGTTTAAGTCTCCCGGTAAACCTCCTTGCAGTTGGCACAGTAAATATCTTTGTCTGGAATTGAATCAATCGGATGGATGCGTAGCGAGGTGGTTGTACAAATGATGTTCGATGAGTAAGGCCGCCTGTACGATTCAGCGATGGCGCTTCATTTTCACCCTTTTGCATGAAAGGGGTATTTATCCAAGTGGACGTGCTTCCCGACTGATTGGGGTATGTTGACTGCAAGGAAAAGCTTGGTGGCACTTGTATGTCTCCTGGAGGAGATAGACTAGTGGTCTGACATGGACATGCCATGAAACCCGAGTGACGAGGCTAGTGTGTGGACTGACTCTCCAGAGAGAGGCCACTCATTATCCCGGGGGGAAACCAGCACATGGCATCTCTGAGTCCAAGTTTGTGAAACTGACGCATTGGAGCCTAAGATAGGGCCAAGTGTATCCGTAGAGGAGCGTTGTTTTCACCCTTTTGCAGTCCTGAAGATGACTTTAGGTAATGATTTGGGCGATCGTCCGAGTGGACACTACTACCCTTATTGATTTTGGGCAGCCCGAGCAAGTATGGTCAGAAAGATATTCCTGATGTGATCAATGGGTTGATTGAATGGGCGTAACCCCTGAGGGCGGCATGGCCAACGGCTGTGCGTAGCCCCCGAGTGATGCTCGAAAGAGGCAAGCTTGCTACAGAGTGTGATATGAGGTTTGATCATACAAGTAACTTATTCGTTCCCGTGTTGGGGGTGTAGAGGTAAAGACATGTCCAACTGATGGTGACGCGCGAGGCGGCCGAGGGGCAATGATGTGTACAACCGAGTGACGACGCACGGAGCAGCCGAGTGGTGAAGACGTGCACAACCGAGAGGCGACACATGGAGCGCCCGAGTGGTGAAGACGTGCACAACCGAGTGGTGTGGTGCGGGACGGCCGAGTGAGGATGTGCGAGGTGGCCGAGTGACATATTGCGTGTCCAGCCAAGTGGCTGAAATGGTCTTCGAAGGAATTAGCTAGATGCTTTCGAAGCTAATGTAATGAATCGGGGGCTTAGCAAAGTGCGGGTCGGCTAAATGGGGAATACCTGCACAACCGAGTGGCGACGCACGGAGCGACCGAGTGGTGAAGACGTGCACAACCGAGGGGCGACGCATGCAGCGCCCGAGTGGTGAAGACGTGCACAACCAAGTGGTGTGGTGCGGGATGGCCGAGTGAGGATGTGCGAGGTGGCCGAGTGACATATTGCGTGTCCAGCCAAGTGGCTGAAATGGTCTTCGAAGGAGTTAGCCAGATGCTTTCGAAGCTAATGTAACGATGAGGTCGGTGTAGTTTGGTTGCGACACAACAAGACCGGCGTGACAACTGAGTCTGAATAAGAATGAATATGGCGTGCAGAGCGTCTGGGTGATTATAAAACTTGTCAAATTGGCCGATCGAATGCACTTGCTGAAGTGAAGGATCTGACTGGTGATGAAGTACTTGACTACTCAGGAGAGTGTCATTCCAAATGAGATGCAGCCCCCAAGTGCGGCGAGCCCAGAGCGCACTACTGAGCCGACAACGGACAAGTCGGAATACGAGAAATATAGTTTTGACTGGATGATTTGCAATTCATCGAGTCAGACTCGGGTAAAGATGAGGAGAAGCTTCCGAGTGATGCTCGAAAGAGGCAAACTCGCAAAAGAGTGAAGTGTGTGAAGTTTAATTATAAAAGGGATTTATCTGTCTCATGCTTGACGAGGTCTATATCATTGATACGATGAAAAGGATTCCACAGAGGGGTTGGCTGGATGTGTTTGAAGTCAACAGAGCGACAAGGTCGGTGTTGTGGTGCGCTAGGACCGGTACGGTGATCAAGTCTGAGCAGCGATGAAGTTGGCACATAGGGCCGTCGAGTGATCGCGTAACTTGTGTAAAAAAAGGCACAAGCCAACGAAATAATTTCTTGAGGAAATTTGATGTGTGCTGATATGATTTGTGTAAATAACACCCATAGACACCCACTGGTAGTGCAAGGGGTTTTCCCGCGCCCGCCAGCCGGATCTTGCTGCTGTTTGGATCGACGTTCGGAGCACGGGGGCGAGTCGACTTCTTCCTCCTCATCCGACTCCTCGCTCTCCTCCTCCTCATCTTCTCCTGGAGACTCCCACTCACCACTCTCCTCCGCACTGTCCTCCCCCTCCTGGTCCTGCTCCAAAGCTTGTTCACCGTTGGGCATCGAATGCATCTTAGTGAATACCTGCAGAACAAATCGGTCGAACGAGAATCAGTCAACATCAAGTACAGTCGGAGCATGAGCGGGAAGCAGTCGGAACAAAAAGTATACCTTGTCAGGTGGGTTTCTGTCACTGAAGGGGACCACTCTCCTAGATCCTCTGGGGTTGTCCTAGTTGACTGCGATGCCCCTCAGCCACAAAGCTACGATTTCAGACGACACTTCTTCTGTATGGACCCGAGCAGTGTCATCCGGTCTAGAATACAACCACATCGGGTGATCGCGGGCTTGCAGAGGTTGGATGCGTCGACTGAGGAACACTTCCAACAAGTCCATGCCAGTAACACCATCATTGATGAGCTAGACCACTCTATCCACCAACATCCTCGTCTCCATGGTCTCATTAGCGGTAACTTTTAGTGGGGCAGGAGTCTGAACACGGTCAACCGAGAAGGGAGGAAGACCAATCGACTAGCCCGGAGTTGCGACGTCCTGGCAGTAGAACCAGGTCGACTGCCAGCCTCTAACAGATTCAGGGAGAGTCATGGCGGAAAAGGCACTCCTATTCCTCTTTTGGATACCTAAACCCCCACACATTTGGATGACGTGGGTTTTTGAGTCACTCGACTTCGCCTTTTTTACCGACTAGGAACTAATGGTGAAGATGTGTTTGAAAAGACCCCAGTGCGGTCGACACCCTAAGAAGTTCTCGCACATCGATACAAACGCAACTAAATATGTGATGGTGTTGGGCAAAAAGTGGTGGAGCTGAGCGCCAAAGAAGTTCAAGAATCCCCTGAAGAAAGGATGCGGAGGGAGCAAGAAGCCCCAGTCGATAGGGTGGCAAGCAGAACGCACTCACCCGGTTAAGGTTGCGGCTCCATCTCCCCCTTCGGCAGCCTCGCCGCCCCCATGGAAATCAATCTGGACTCCCCCAGTTCAGCTAGATCCTCCTGCCGGATCGAAGACTGGATCCAATCGCCCTAGATCCAGCCCGGCGGCAGCCCCGCACGCGACGACGACCCGCGGGTCTGCTTCTTGCTTTTCACCGCCCCCGTCGCCTTCTTAGCACGCTCTAGCGCCGCCGTATTGTCCTTCACCATGGCTGGAGAGCAGCGGCGTCGAGAGCGGAGGAGCTGGGCACGGTGAAGAAGCAGAGGAGAAAGAAGAAGGAACAGGCATGCACTGTACCAGCGCCTCGGACCCGACGCCTTATAAAGGGCCATCTCCGAGTGACTGACGCGTGGGACCAGGCAATCCCGTCAAATCCCGCAACAGTTGCGCGCAGCATACGTGGTGAAATATGTGGCACGGTAATCGAGGCATCACTACTTATCCGGCCCGCCCGGTTCGGCGCTCTCCACCCCACGCGCTTCCCCGAAATTTCATATCCCGCGAAATCCAGGATACACTACAGACAATCGCGCCCAAGATTCCGCGCTCCAACACAACACTCGACACAAGAGGTCACCAGTTCAATCGACAGCTCATTGAATGGATCAAGGCGACTGAGTCGACACCGAAGTAGGCGTTCAGTCTCGCAGAGGATACTCGCGAAGACATGAAGCTCGGAGCGGATTCAACTTCAACCTACTTTTCACTCATACCTTAATCCATTCGGGGGCTAATGATGAGGATACAGACCTGGGGTAGGGTCATAGGCCTGACCTATACGTCCTACCCAAGGTCACTACCCAAGAAGGCAAGAAGGTCAAGAGACTCCGTGATACCCCGGTCAAAGGTGTCGAGTGCAATCCACTCGACATCATGTCACTCGGGAGTCTCACTACCTACTGTCACCCAACTAACAAGAGAATCACTCGACCTCCCGAAGACCAGGAGTCACTCAGCGTGCAACAGACACTCATTCACTTCGTAGTCTTTAAGGCCATTAATAGCACTTAAGGCTAGCGTTACCAGTAACGCCAACACTTTATGTACATTTACTCCCTTGTAATGGTGAGCGGGAGAGGTCCTGGCGAACTCTAAATAAGCCACCCTCCTCCTCTGGCACAAGGGTTTGCACCCCCTGTAATATTACACGCATAATCCAATCGACCGCCTCCGGGCACCGAGACGTAGGGCTGTTACTTCCTTCGAGAAGGGCATGAACTCGTAAACCTCGCGTGTACACCTTCGCCATAGCTGAGATCTTGCCTCTCCATACCTACCCCCTTTCTACTATCAGACTTAGAACCATGACAGTTGGCGCCCACCGTGGGGCAAGGTGTCTTAGCGACCTATTGGTGAAGTTGTAAGTTTTTCCGATTGTCATCATGGTTTCTGGCGGCGAGTTTGTTGAGGGCCGCGAGATCCGTCTCGGCGCGCTTGTTTTCGTCGCCGATGACTCGGCGTGGCTTCAGGAAGCTCCGCTCGACATTGAGGCGCTCCCTGTCCAAGGGGCGATGCACTTTCGCGCATGCGTTCGTGGCGTCCTTCTTCGGCAGCCATCGACCCAATATCGGTCGGCTCCAATGGCGTCTTCCCTTCCCGCTGTACGCCGCCGCAAGCGATCCAGTCGGTCGCGGCTTCAACGGTGGGTGAAGCATGTGGTGGCTCAGCGTTCGGCCACCCATCAAGTCACGGCAATCGAGCCCGACGAAACTCTCCACGGCCTGTTCCATCTGTCGACTGGCTCCGCGGAGACTGCATCCGAGTGCGATAGCAGCGATCCTGCGGCTGAAGTCCTGATGCTCGATGGTCCGCGTGGCCCACCTGGCTTTCGCCGCGAGGACGGCGAAGATGCTGGCGATCATCCGTCACGGGTCCATGAGGAGTATAATCCCGAACCTCTCTCTTCGCAGCAGAGGGAGGAACTTCGTCGTCGCAACATGGACGCACTCCACACGCCCATCATTGGAGAAACTCCCAAGGCTCGGGCCTTGGAGGAGGCGCGTTTGGCTAACTTGGCTGAGCGCATTCGACTGGAGAACTTGCAGCACGCTCTCGACCAGCGAGCTCGGGAGTGAGTCCCTGAGTCCAGTCGACGGCAGCTTTTTCCGCCTCCACCTAAGGTATACCGTACTCCGATTCAGAACCTCACAGTTGCGGCCCAAACTGCAGAGTCGATTCAACCTTCCCAGTCAGAGGCTGGCCGAGGGTTGGAGCAGATCCGGGCCTTGCTTCGAGCACCAGGAGAGCAGAATTCTGCAATGTCCCAGTCGCAGAAATGGATACACAGCAGATCCATGGTAGCGGATACAGTCTAGTGGGCCCATAGCCCAAGATCGCCCCCGCGGCGTGAATACCGTGGGCAGTATGATCATCAGTTCGACCGCGACAATCGTCGTCGAGTGCCAACGCCTCCTCCGAGGAGTGCATCGTATGTGCCTCGGCAGAATGATGACAGGCGCCGTCACAGGGAGGAGTGCAGAGTTCCTGTCGACCCAAGAGAGCCGGGCTTCAATGCGAGATCCATTCTCGTCCAAGGCCTGGTCGACCGGAATAGGGGACATAGAGAAGACCTTGGCAGAGATCATCCGAGTGGCAGCAGGTTACATGTTTGAGCCCGAGTGTTTCAAAGAGGCCATCGAGGCAGTGATGATTCCTCCCAACTTCAGATTGGCAGCGAGAGTCGACAAGTTCACTAGAGAGTCCAAGCCTGAAACCTGGCTTGAAGATTACCGAGTGGCTATGCAAATTGGAGGCGGAAACGATGAGATAGCAATGCAACATCTCCCTCTTATGTTGGAAGGGTCGGCCCGAGCGTGGTTGACTCAGTTGGCTCCAGGCAGTATACACAGTTGGGAAGAGCTATCTCGATTGTTCGTAAGAACCTTCGAGGGCACGTGCAAGCGGCCAGCGGGGTTTCCCGAGTTGCATCATTGTGTACAGAAGCCGAATGAGACTTTGAGGGAATTCATTCAGAGGTGGACCACTTTGCATCACACCGTTGAGAACGTATCTGAGCATCAGGCAGTGTGCACTTTCGAGGAAGGCGTCAAGTATCGAGAGTTGGTTCTGAAATTCGGTCGGACTGGGGATATGACTCTGACCCGGATGATGCAGATAGCCACCCGGTACGCTAACGGGGAAGAAGAGGATCGACTCCGTGGCGGGAAGAGTAAACCAGTCGGTCAAGAGGCCGGCGGAGGTGGCTCCAATCGGAAACAGAAGTGTAAAGCCAAGCCAGCGGCACCCGGTGAGATTGCGGCAGTGGCTCAAGGAAAGTTTAAGGGAAAACCTAAGGGGCCCTGGCCCCCTAAGAAGGTAAAGGATCAAGAAGGAAATGATGTGCTGGATCTGCCGTGTCACATCCACACAAAGAAAGATGAGAAAGGTAATCTGATTTACCCAAAGCACACCACTCAGCAATGTCGACTCCTAATCCAACAGTTCCGAGAAAAACAGCCCAATGAGAAGGAGAAAGAGTCAGACAGAGATGAGGAGGAAGAGGAAGAGGAAGATGATGGTTACCCCAAGGTCAATTCCACTCTCATGATTTTTGCTGATGTTGAGAGCAAGAGTCGGTTCAAGGTTATAACAGAGAGGTGAATATGGTTGCTCCGGCAATGACGACCACGTACCTGAAATGGTCCCAGACAGCCATCACATTCAACCAGTTAGACCATCCTGCTCGCATAGTCACCCTCAGGATGCAAGCGCTGGTGGTCGACCCAGTGGTCGGTGGCACTCGACTGACTAAAGTGCTGATGGATGGTGGTAGCGGTCTGAATATCCTGTATGCTGAAACCTTGAAGGGGATGGGCATCCCGATGTCCAAGCTTAGCGAGAGCAATATGAGCTTTCACGGCGTTATCCCCGGAAAGAAAGCCGAATCACTTGGCCAGATCACTCTCGACGTGGTTTTCGGTGATTCCAAGCATTACCGTAAAGAAAAGTTGACATTTGAATTCGTGGATTTCCATAGTGCTTATCACGCCATCCTGGGGAGGCCGGCATACGCACGTTTCATGGCTCGACCGTGTTATGTGTACCTCAAGCTGAAGATGCCTGGCCCCAAAGGTGTGATCACGATCCACGGCAATCAGCGAGCGAAGAATGTTTCCAGAAAGGTTCCAAAATCGCCGATGCATAGATGGCGGCGGTTGAATTCCAAGAGTATCAGAAGAGCACGGATCCGAGTGATTTGCTCCGAGCCAAGAAGCCGGCTACAGATTCTGCATTTCAGCCGACCGATGAGACGAAGCCGATTCATGTTCACCCGACTGATCCCAACGCTGCACCGACTCATATATCAATAACACTCGACAACAAATAGGAAGAAGCGCTCATCCAGTTCCTTCGTGAGAACTGGGACATCTTCGCATGGAAACCCTCTGACATGCCAGGTGTACCCAGAGAACTGGCTGAGCACCGTTTGCGTGTCAACCCCAAGGCAACACCCGTCAAAGAGCACCTCCGGCGGTCCGCCGTGCAGAAGAGAAAAGCAATTTGCGAAGAAGTGGCTCGACTGTTGGCAGCAGAGTTCATCCGTGAAATCTACCACTCCGAGTGGCTTGCCAATGTCATCATGGTCCCCAAGAAGGACGATTCACTTCGTATGTGCATTGATTACAAGCATATCAATCGAGCCTGCCCGAAAGGTCACTTCCCTCTCCCCCGTATCGATCAGATTGTTGACTCGACTGCGGGTGTGAGCGCTTGTCTTTTCTAGATGCGTATTCCGGGTATCATCAGATCCGACTGTATGGCCCCGATGAAATAAAAACAACCTTCATCACCCCATTCGGGTGCTTTTGCTATGTCACCATGCCATTCGGTCTTAAAAACGTCGGAGCCACGTTCATGAGAATGATCCAGATGTGCCTGCTCGCCCAAATCAGTCGAAATGTGGAGGCATACATGGATGACATCGTGGTCAAGTCTCGCAAAAGTTCCGACCTATTGACTGACCTTGCAGAAACCTTTGCCAACCTAAGAAGGTACGATATCAAGCTTAATCCGTCAAAGTGCACATTCGGAGTTCCAGGAGGAAAGTTGCTCGGTTTTCTCATTTCCGAACGAGGGATCGACGCCAATCCAGAAAAAGTTGATACCATTCTCCGAATGAAACTCCCTGTGTGAGTGCATGACGTTTAGAAGCTGACTGGTTGTTTGGCCGCCTTGAGTCGATTCATTTCTCGTCTCGGTGAGAAGGCCTTTCCTCTTTACCGACTGATGAAGAAATTTGATAAGTTCGAGTGGATGAAGAAGGCGATCACGGTGTTTGCGAGCTCAAAGCCACGCTTCTGCCTTGCCGGTGCTCATTGCGCCAATCAGCAAAGAGCCTTTACTGCTTTGCATTGTAGCCACTGGACAAGTTGTCAGTACAGTACTCACGGTCGAGCGAGAAGAGGAAGGAAAAGCTTACAAGGTTCAATGCCCAGTTTATTATCTCTCTGAAGTTTTGACTCCATCCAAGCAACGATAGCCTCATTATCAGAAGCTTGTCTGTGGAATATACATGACCATGAAGAAGGTTGCACATTACTTCTCTGATCACTCTATTATGGTCGTCAGTGACACACCGTTGTCTGAGATTCTGAATAACAGAGATGCAACTGGTCGAGTAGCAAAATGGGCGATTGGACTCCTTCCATTGGACATAAAGTTTGAGGCAAAGAAAGCCATCAAGTCCCAAGCAATCGTGGATTTCCTTGCCGAGTGGATTGAGCAGCAACTACCGACTCAAGTTCACTCAAAACATTGGACTATGTTCTTTGATGGCTCCAAGATGCTAAACGGATCAGGTGCTGGAGTAGTATTGGTGTCCCCCCGTGGAGACAAGCCTAACTATGTTCTCCAGATTCATTTTGACTCCTCCAATAACGAGGCGCAATATGAAGCACTTTTATACGGGTTGCGTATGGCCATTTCACTCAGCGTCCGTCGCCTCATGGTATATGGCGACTCAGATTTGGTGGTTAATCAGGTGATGAAGGAATGGGATGTCAGAAGCCCAGCCATGACTGGCTACTGCAATGTTGTTAGAAAGCTGGAAAAGAAGTTTGAAGGGTTGGAGCTTCACCATGTACCCTGATTGAAAAATCAAGCTGCAGATGAGTTGGCGACGATAGGTTCAAAGAGGGAGGCCATTCCCCGCAATGTATTCCTGGAACATATTCATTCACCTTCAGCTCAGGAGGATCCCTTCACTGAAGAATCGCCACAGCCCAAGAGTGCCACGGATCCGACCGAAGTTGAAATCCCAGACGTGGTCGACTTGATCATGGAGGTTTTGGTCATTACTCCGGACTGGACAGTGCCATACATTGCATACATTCTTAGGAAAGAACTTTTGAAGGATGAAGAAGAGGCTCGACAGATCGTCCGGCGATCAAAGGCCTTTACTGTGATAAAGGGGCAGTTGTTCAGAGAAAGTGCAACTAGAGTCTGCCAGAAGTGCATCACGCCAGAGGAAGGTCGAGTAATCCTCAATGATATCCACTCGGGAACCTGTGGTCACCACGCGTCCTCCCGGACCATCATGGCCAAAGCATAACGAGCCGGATTTTACTGGCCGCGGGCCAACGAGATGGCTAAGGAAATAGTGGACAAGTGTGAAGGCTGTCAGTTTTACTCCAACATGTCACATAAACCTGCATCAGCTCTGAAAACGATTCCACTCGTCTGGCCTTTCGCCGTCTGGGGACTGGACATGGTTGGACCCTTGAGGACGGGCAGGAGTGGATTTACTCATGTGCTGGTAGCAGTCGACAAGTTCACCAAATGGATCGAAGCCAAGCCCATCAAAAGCCTTGAAGCAAGCACATCTGTGAGTTTCATCAGAGAACTTATATTCAGATATGGCGTCCCGCACAGCATCATCACGGATAACGGGTCGAACATCGATTCTGAAGAATTCAAAGCCTTTTGTGCTTCCCAAGGCACGGGAGTTGACTATGCTTCGGTCGCTCATCCTCAGTCGAATGGGCAGGCCGAGGGGGCAAATAGATTGATTCTCAAAGGATTGAAACCTCGGTTGATGCGTGACCTGAAATATGCAGCAGGCGCTTGGGTCGTTGAGCTCCCATCAGTACTTTGGGGATTGAGGACAACCCCTAACCGGTCGACTGGAAGGACTCCATTCTTCTTGGTCTACGGAGCTGAAGCCATGCTCCCCAGTGATTTGCTCCACAATGCACCTCGAGTCGAGCTCTTCTCAGAAGAAGAAGCAGAGCAGGCTCGGCAAGATGCAGTCGACCTCCTAGATGAGGAAAGAGAGATGGCTTTGATCCGGTCGACCATTTATCAACAAGACTTGCGTCGATTTCATGCTAGAAATGTGAGGGGTCGAGCATTTCAAGACGGAGACCTGGTTCTTCGAGTGGACCAGCAGAGACCTCACAAGCTCGCTCCTGCTTGGGAAGGCCCTTTCGTAGTAACCAAGTTGCTCCACGACGGAGCATACCGTCTCTTCAACGCCGAACATAATAAAGATGAGCCATGCGCCTAGAATGCGGATTTGCTCCGCCCTTTTTACTCTTAAATATCTCGACTGATGAGATTCCGTTCCAAAACCGTACATGAGGTCTTCATCTCATACGACTCCTCCCTTCTGTACTAATAAGAAATACCTCTTAGTTTGACTATCAAAAGACATAATTTACTTTCTTCCGAATGATTGTTGTTTATTTTGTACTTATCGTCTTAGCTGCGAATTTGTTTCACCTGAGATGAAGTGATAAAAAATCCTACCGAGTGGTGAGTCCGCTTCCCACTCGGGGGCTTAGCTGCAGCCCAGTGCTCTCCTAAGTGCTAAAAATCCCACCGAGTGGTGAGTCCGCCTCCCACTCGGAGGCTTAGCTGCAGCCTAGTGCTTGCCTAAGTGATAAAAATCCTACCGAGTGGTGAGTCCGCCTCCCACTCGGAGGCTTAGCTGCAGCCCAGTGCTCGCCTAAGCGATAAAAATCCTACCGAGTGGTGAGTCCGCCTCCCTCTCGGGGGCTTAGCTGCAGCCCAGTGCTCGCCTAAGTGCTAAAAATCCTACCGAGTGGTGAGTCCGCCTCCCACTCGGAGGCTTAGCTGCAGCCTAGTGCTCACCTAAGTGATAAAAATCCTACCGAGTGGTGAGTCCGCCTCCCACTCGGAGGCTTAGCAGCAGACCAGTGCTCGCCTAAGTGATAAAAATCCTATCGAGTGAGTCCGCCTCCCGCGCGGGGGCTTAGATGCAGCCCAGTGCTCGCCTAAGTTTGTAAAATCCTACCAAGTGGTAAGCAATCCTCCCACTCGGGGGCTTAGCTGCAGCCCAATGCTCGCCTAAGTTTGGAAAATCCTATCGAGTGGCGAGCGATCCTCGCACTCGGGGGCTTAGCTACAGCCCAGTGCTCGCCTAAGTTTGAAAAATCCTACCGAGTTGTGAGCAATCCTCCCACTCGGAGGCTTAGCTGTAGCCCAGTGCTTGCCTAAGTTTGAAAAATCTTACCGAGTGGTGAGCAATCCTCCTGCTCGGAGGCTTCAGTGCAGTCCAACACTCGCCTAGGTCAAGACCATTGCTGAGTGCCTTGCTGATGAGCTGATTAATGCTACTCAAGGATCGCTGTAAGTGCATCTAGTGCCCCTTAGTGATTTTGGTGTATTGAAGACTTATAGGTTAAGGGACTAATGTGTTTATGAGTGTACACAGGTCTATAAGTCTATGAGGAGTTTGATATTTACAGAGAAAGTTGACCCCTAAAAAATGAATATCTTCGACTGAAGATTTTGGTATTCCTGAAGACTTTCATGAAGACTTTGAAAGTGAAGAAATTGGTGTGTCCGTGAAGACTTGAGATTCATGCAAGGAATATGAAGCTTGAAGACTTCCGTTTTCATAGTTTTGTTTTTATCTTTCTTGAGTAATAGGAAACACCGTACTATTAAAGGGGGTCGAGGAAATACTAAGGAAAAATTTCCATGTGATGCTCAACTCAAAATCCTACACCTACCAATCCCTTCGAGTGAAGCCATTGGAAATCTCATATAGTTCAGTCAATTTCTTGATGTGATGAGATGAAGTTCTTCTAGTCATTTGAGGAATTTGTTTCGACCGGGAGTTAGGAATTAGCCAGTGTGGATTGCCTACACAGTGAGGAACATGATAGCCCTGAGGAATTTGAGAGTCAAATTTCCGACCGTTGCTGTGCTACACGCTAGCTGTCCCAAAATATCTTATCCACATAACGGTCATATCATTGAAGGGCATTTATGTATTATCATGTCGGGCTGCTCCCTAGGCTATAAATAGCCGCCCCCTACAACCACTAGCTGGTAGGCTGCTCCGAGAGAAACTGACACTTGTCATTTGAGAGCAACCCATCCTCCGAGGACTTTGAGTGAAAATCATTGTGTGAGGAAAATCCAAACCCAAACACCCACAAACCCAAAGTTATTGAGCATCACTGGAGAGATTGATCCTGTGTGGATCTGACGCTTGTTACCTTTGAAGACTGTGATTCTTCCAGGCGGTTAGGCGTCATGGTCTAGAGCATCCAAGAGGAATTGTGGATCGCCGAGTGACCGAAGTCTGTGAAGGTTTGGAAGTCACCTGAAGACTTACCACGAGTGATTGGACGAGGTCTGTGTGACCTTAGTTCAAGGAGAATACGGTGAGGACTTGGTGTCCTGAGCTGCGTGCTCAGTGACTGGGTGTGCGGGACTGTGTGTCATGTCGGTGTCAAAACCGGTGGATCTCAGGTAGGGGGTCCCGAACTGTGCGTCTAGGCGGATGGTAACAGGAGATAAGGGACACGATGTTTTTACCCAGGTTCGGGCCCTCTTGATGGAGGTAAAACCCTACTCCTGCTTGATTGATATTGATGATATGGGTAGTACAAGAGTGGATCTACCACGAGATCAAGGAGGCTAAAGCCTAGAAGCTAGCCTATGGTATGATTGTTGTTTTTGTTGTGTCCTATGGACTAAAACCCTCCGGTTTATATAGACAACGGATTGGGCTAGGGTTACACAGAGTCGGTTACAATGGTAGGAGATCTACATATCTGTATCGCCAAGCTTGCCCTCCACGCCAAGGAAAGTCCCATCCGGACATGGGACGAAGTCTTCGATCTTGTATCTTCATAGTCTTGGAGTCCGGCCGATGATGATAGTTCGGCTATCCGGACACCCCCTAGTCCAGGACTCCCTCAGTAGCCCCAGAACCAGGCTTCAATGACGACGAGTCCGGCGCGCATATTGTCTTGACATTGCAAGGCGGGTTCCTCCTCGAATAATTCATAGAAGATTGTGAACACCAGGATAGTGTCCGGCTCTGTAAAATAAATTCCACATACCACCGTAGAGAGAATGATATTTGCACAAGTTCAATCTGCTGACGTATTTTGTGGCGTGACGTCACACCACTACCAATCCTTTACTTGAATCGTTTTTATTATACCACCTCGGTAGCGTTTAGCGGCGGTTTCCTTGGCACGTCTTGTCGAGCGAGATCGTGTTCCCCTTATTCGGTATCCTCATCAATACGGACGTGGGTAACCCAACCGCGCCATTGATTGCGGCGCTTGGGAGATAAGCGAGTTTTACCAGGCCAGTAGGGACGCATAGTTTCATCCGCCCATATATAAGGGATAAGGATCCACCTTTTTTACCTCGCCTTCTTCCTCCTTTGCTTATCCATCTCCCGCTTTTCGAGCTCCAGCGCCCAAGTCCGCACATCTCACCTCGACCTTCTCCAGCCATGTCCGGAGCGGGAGGCAAGTGGATGGCCTCCTCCGTTCTGGAGGGGCACATAGAAAGCTGTAGCGCGGATATCGTCCAGCGACATCGGCGATCGGCTCCCGACGAGGGGCAGCTCATCCCTGGGCCCCATGAGAGGGTGGTATTCCTTCCCCATTTCCTCCGCCAACTGGGCTTCCCAATTCACCCCTTTGTCCGGGGGCTCATGTACTACTACGGCCTGGATTTCCATGATCTGGCCCCAAATTTCATCCTCAATATCTCGGCGTTTATCATCGTGTGCGAGGCCTTCCTCTGCATCCAACCCCACTTCGGCTTGTGGCTAAAGACCTTCAATGTCAAGCCGAAGGTTGTGAAGGGCAGCCAAGCGGAGTGCGGAGGCGCCATGGTGGGAAAAATGCGCAACGTCACTTGGCTTGAGGGTGCCTTCGTGGAATCCATCAAAGGGTGGCAATCGGGGTGGTTCTACATCACTGAGCCGCGTGACCCTAAGTGGGCAGTGGCCCCCGAATTCAGATCTGGCATCCCCATGCAGCTCACCTCCTGGAAAGAGAAGGGCTTGCTATGGGGTAGTTCGGAAGAGCTGACCGACTTGATCCTACCTCCGGACCACAGTGAACAAGAAGCTCAAGCTTGTCAACGTGATCCAGGTCATGCTCGTCCGCCGGATTCTCCCCAGCCAGCAACGGGACTTCAATTTGTGGGAGTTTGATCTGGCACAACACCGGACCTTGAGAGGGCTCTTCGACACTACGTACGAAGCTGCTTGGAGGGTGCTGTTCAAGGGCGCCGAAGCTCCCGCATCCGTTACCGAAGATTGCAGATTGAGCACGCAGCGTCCGGCTGGCGAGGTAAGCTATGTTATCCTTTATGGGACATTTGCTTTTCATAGTTTGACTCTATGCGGGATCTAAACTCCCAATGCCTTTAATAGGCCTGGCAGAAGACGTCCGAACAGGTTAACTGTCCGGCTCCCCTTCCAGAAGACCCAGCGGATGCCCGTTGGACAGGGCTCCTGGTCCCGGCACTTTACGTAGTGCCGGAGAAGAAGGCCAAGAAGAAGGCCACGGGAACCCGAAGGAGTTCACGGCGTCAGGTGGTATCGGACTCATCGTCCGATGACTCCAAGGCGGACTCCTCCCACGAGGACGAGGAGGAGAAGTAAGAGGCCTCTCCCCCAATGGGGAGAGAGAAGAAGAGGAAGGCCTCCCCAATGAGGGAGGCCGAAGGGTCCAAGAAGGGAAGGACCCTTCCCTCGGACTGTTCTGCCAACGTCGGCGACGGCAACGAGGAGTGGCCCTCAAGGGCCAAGCCCCTAGCGAGATCGTAAGTATCCAGACTACTAGATGATTTATAATTTTTCTTTTTGCCACACGGTGTCTTTCTAATGCCCATACAACCTGTAGTCCACCCAAGGACGATCTTCCCGCTTCGTCGAGCGGGTCCTTGGGCACGTCGGATATGGATTCCCTTCCGACCGCTTCCACCCCCCGTGACGCTGACGGCGTTGAGGAGGAGGAGGGCCTGGAGGTGTTGCAGGGCAACCTCCCGAATTTTGCACGGACTCCGCGCCGGAACCTGCAGTGGTTCCGGAGTCCGGCGAGCGGCCCCTTCGTAAGAAGGGCAAGACTGTGACACCGGCGGCCTCCGTCTAACTGGAGGCGCCGGATAACTTGCTGGAGGCGCTCAACAGCGCTTCCATCGAAGAAGAACACCACACTCTCATGAGTGCGGTGATTCAGAAGGTTTAGCTCGACAAGAGCAGGCTGACCGAAGCTTGCAGTAGCCTTCTAACAGGCTTTGAGGTAAGAATTTTAATATGTGTAAAGTAGTACCGCATAGACAGTAGCCCCTGATGCTCGGTTCGGTGTTCGGAAAGAAAAGCCGGACTGAGGATCTAAAAAGATATACGCAGGAGTCTTAAAATATTTCAATATGCGATTGCAGGCTGCGCTGCTGACCTCTGCCACACTGACTGCGGAGGTCAATGCTGTGAAGCAAAGCCTCGAGTGGTCCGAGAGCGAGCTCGGCCGTGCCAAGAAGCAGCTCGAGGACAAGGAAGGTGAGTAACACCGTATTAAAGTTTTACCTTACAGAAAAGGATTTGGTTGCAAGAGAAATAACAAGGATAACGTGGGTACTTCAGGGACTACAAACGAGGTGGCAACCCTGAAGGAGGCGGTGTCCGCGGCTGAACGCAATGCGGCCGCGGAACGAGCCGAGCGAGAGAAGCAGGAGGCGCGGGTGGCGGAGTTACGGCAAGAGCTTTAAGCTCTCGTGGAAAAGCACGAGAGTTTGGAGCGTGACTCGAAGACTCGAGAGTCTGAGCTTGCGTCGGCTCTTGAGAGTGCCAAAGTCGCTAAGGCCGAAGCCCACAAGGCCCTCCAGGAAATCGAGGCGTTGAAGAAAATAGCGGCGGGTAAGGCATTTTTCATGCAAAGCAAGCATGTGAATGTGAATTACCTATTACTTACCCGAATTCGAGCTCTCAGAGCGTTCGCAGATCTGCCCCATGGCGTGTCCGATCTGCCGCTTTACCGGGGCGAGGAGGGAGCTCGACGGAGAAGGTCTTGGTCTCAAGATCTTTGAGGCGGACATCCAGTGCCCTTAGCGACCGGTGAAGCGGCTGGTCGAGCTCCTAAGGTGGCGAACAGGCCATGAAGGGCCTCATAGTTGGTGTGGCCCAAGGAGGCCATGCCCGGGAGCTACCGCCTGGTGCAGCGGCTGGTGGATGCGTGTCCCTGGGTTGAAGTCGTCAAGCACCCCGCCTGCATTGAAGGTGCCCGTCAGGCCCTTGCCCGTGCAAAGGTGCACTGGGGCAGGATGGATGCTGAGAAGCTTGTGACGGACACGCCACCGACGGGCAAGGAGTATCGCACGCCCGAGATGTATTATAAGAGTGTCCTGAAGGGTGCCCGCATGATTGCGTGTGAGTGCTCCAAAGATGTGATATTTGAGTAGACTTGCATTTTGTTATCCTGTGCGCTGAAAACTTTGTTCATATGCGCTAAGCAACGCTTGTTAATTTAAAATATTACCTTCTGTGCGCCCATTTATCAAATCTGAGAGATGGCAAGTCGTCGGCTTCAGCCCCCATGCCACGAGTGCTAGGGTGTTCGGGATAAACTTGAGCGCTCCTGTTCCCATTTTTGGGTCCATCTAGGGAGGCGCTCAACACAACGAACGAGGCAACCAGACTTATAATGCTTGAACACTCTCACTTAGCCATAGAATTCTATAATTTTAAATTTCGGCGAAGCCCCTAGTGTTCGGAAGACCGAGTTCGGGGCGCTATCCACGCCTGGGCCAGACAAAGCCCGTTCCCCGCTCTAAGCGGCATAAGTCTTTAGGGACTCGAAAAAACCTCTCGAACAGCGACCAGCTCTCGCCTTATCATGACAGTCAGTTTTAGCTTTCTCCACTAAGGCGCTCGCCCAGCTCAACTGGAGCGCAATCGTAGTGGTTCTCCCAGTGCTACCTTAGCCGATACAACAGAACATAAGGTACCAAAATGTGGGAGCCGGGCAAACCCAACTATTGACCCAAGACATGATTCGGAGCCGATGCATATAATGCTATAAGTTCGGGGTGCCGCACTTGTGAAAGTGTTCGGACTTATCACACCACAATGTGGGGAACTTAAGCCCCTGGTGTATTTAGCCGTACCAGAGTGTACGGATGCAACATGTCATAAATGAACATATGTATAAGAAAGAAATGCAATTATAAGCAAAAAGCAATGCATTGTTTATTCAAGAAATACTGCCATGAATGCAGAACGATACAAATAGTGCGGTAAGCAAGGGATGGGACTATTAAACATGTCCCCCTCTAGGGGTAGGCTGCGGAATGGTGTATAAAACAGATTTAATGCTCGTAATGGAGACCTCCTAGATACTCATCGTAGCCTTTCTCCTTCCCTGGTTGTTGCATCGTGAGTTCGGCAGGTCTACTGCCGGACAGGGCCTCTGATGAACGGAGTCCTGTGGGTATGAAAAAAGAAAAAGGAAAAAGAATGACACACTTGGGAGCCCACGGTGTGTTTAAGCGCGATACGGGCTGTCGTGGTCGTGCCCTCCCCTATGCCCATGGTATCTCCAGAGCGTAATGATGTACGCGAAGGGCCAGTCTTGCAATTTTGCAAGGGCTGGTGAGGGAGTCCTGGACTAGGGGGCGTCCGGACAGCTGGACTATCATCGTCCGCCGGACTCCAAGACTACGAGGATACAAGATTGAAGACTCCGTCCCGTGTCTGGATGGGACTTTCCTTGGCGTGGAAGGAAAGCTTGGCGATACGGATATGTAGATCTCCTGCCATTGTAACCGACTCTGTGTAACCCTAGCCTTCTCCGGTGTCTATATAAACCTGAGGGTTGTAGTCCGTAGGACAACAACATACATTACAACAATCATACCATAGGCTAGCTTTAGGGTTTAGCCTCCTTGATCTCGTGGTAGATCCACTCTTGTACTACCCATATCATCAATATTAATCAAGCGGGACGAGGGTTTTACCTCCATCGAGAGGGCCGAACCTGGGTAAAACATCGTGTCCCTTGTCTCCTGTTACCATCCGCCTAGACGCACAGTTCGGGACCCCCTACCCGAGATCCGTCGGTTTTGACACCGACATTGGTGCTTTCATTGAGAGTTCCTCTGTGTCGTCACCGATAGGAAGGATGCCTCCACCCGTCTTCAAGGACGGCATTTTTGCCAAAGGGGCCTTGGCCGCCGGCCAAACTATCCGGTTAGGCGGTTTTCTTATGACCGCCTGTCCGGCCACGGCTTCGACGATGACTTCTCAAGTCGTCAAAAGCGATCTCCATATCAGCTCGGAATTCGCCGAGCGGCTAGATCCGATAGAGCTCTCGTCTGTCAACGAACTCTTGGATCGCATCGCCGCCCTGGGAGCCGCTACAGACTACAATCAGATTGGGCTTAAAACCGATCTGAGAGATATTAACTCTCCCCAGGTTACCCACCACGTCGCAGTGGTAGAGGAACAATGCGGCGATTCTCCTCCTGTATTAAAAACTAAACATGTCCGGGCTCCCAAACCCACCACGCCGGACTTCCGCGAAGGAACGGACTTCGATCGAGCACTGAACTCAAAGTCAGGCATCGGACCGGACCCGCTGGACAACATCCAGCAATCTAAGCTTCCAAAATTGGAAACTTCACGGCCTTTAAGCCCCAAGATGGGTAGGGATCCGGATTTTATTCCACCCACCCGCCCAGACATATGCGATCTATCTCTAATACAGCAAGAGCCCGCTGAAACAGTACATCACTACTGGGCCAGATTCCTCCTGGTTATGGACAGGATAAAGGACTGCCGAGAGGAAAATGCAATCTCAATCTTTTGCAATAATTGCACGGACAAGGGAATATTGAACGCCATCGGCCGTCGTGAAATTACACGCTTCACCGATCTGGCATCCATAGTACGAAAATACTGTGCGATGGAGAGTTTCCGGAAAACCGAAAATCAGTTTTGGGACAATCCGGCTCTGAATACAACCCTAGTCCGCAACAAAAGGGTGCATCGTACTGAGGCACCAGATGCAAAAACCAAAAAGCAAAAACCCCTTAAAGGGCACGAAACCATACTGGAAGGATGGCTCAGCGGACCCTGTAAGCTTCATAGTACAGAGGGCGCCGCCCCAACACATAGCCTTCGAGCATGTTGGATACTACGACAGGTGGCCAAAAGTGGCGAGGAGCTTCTAGCCCCGGAAAACCACTCCAACAATACCGGTGCGGTATCAACAGTCTTCGAGACCTTCGCATCAAATATTATGCGAAAATGAACAATCCGCGGCCTCGCCGAAGTCTACCAAGTAGCAACAGCAAATCCATGGAGCGACACAGCCATCACCTTCCACGCCAGCGACGAACCTAAATTCCGAACAGCCCGAGCACCACCAGACCGGTGCTTAGTCCCATAGTGGACGGCCGACTTACAAAGGTCCTCATGGATGGAGGCAGCGGACTAAACCTCATCTACGAGGAAACTCTTCAAAAAATGGAAATAGATGGAGCCGATTGAGCGAAGCAGCACAACCTTCAGAGGAATAATCCCTAGCCGAAGCGCTGCACCGAAAAATCACACTCGATGTGGTGTTCGGCTCACGGACAATTACAGATCCGAAGAAGTCACGTTCCAAGTGGCCCCGTTCAACAGCGGATATCATGCTATATTAGGACGAGAGGCATTCACAATTTTTCAAGCCGTACCCCATTACGGGTATATGAAGCTCAAAATGCCTGGGCCCGGCGGAATAATCAATCTCGCTAGTGATCCAGACACAGCACTCCGTGCCGAAAACAAGACAGCCGCACTAGCCCTGGAGGCACTATCCGAAGCCCTAGCGACAGAAGAACTCACCGCGCTGCGCTCTACGGTGAACAGGGACGATGTGATACTCGATAAAAGATCCAAGTCCACCTCCTTCAAACCAGCAGATGAAATAATAAAATTCCAGGTCCATCCAACGGACCCAACAAAGACGGCCTCCATTGGGGCACAATTGAACCCCGAAGTAGACGCCGCACTGCGCGAATTCCTTCGGGAAAATTGGGACATTTTGCCGGCATCCTTCGAATATGCCCGAATCCCACGCAGTTGGCGTAACACAGCCTAAACATCCTAAAGGATTTAAGCGACCAAACAGGCTCTTCGACGATTTCCGAACCCAAAAGACAGGCAATAGGAGAATAGCTAGCCAAACTATTGGAAGCCGGATTCATCAGAGATATCAAACATCCGGATTGGCTAGCAAATCTGGTAATGGTACCAAAGAAGGACAAATCCTGGCGCCTATGTGTCGATTTTAAAGACCTCAATAAGGCTTGCCCAAAGGATCCCTTCCCTCTCCCCCGCATCGACCAAATCATCGATGCTACCGCAGGGCACGATTCATTGTGCTTCCTCGAGGCATACTCCGGCTACCATCAAATCAAGATGGCGGAAGCAGATCAAGCCGCAATGGCATTCATCACTCCATATGGACCATTCTGCTTCAACACAATGTCCTTCGGACTTAAAAACGCCGGCGCAACATATCAGCGCATGATTCAAACATGTCTGGCCACCCAGATCGGCAAAATAGTAGAGGCATACGTAGACGACGTAGTCGTCAAAACCAAACACGTCGAAACTCTAGTAGATGACTTGAGGCTCACATTCGACAACCTCAGAGCATATGACATCAAGCTGAATCCAGAAAAAATTCGTTTTCGGCGTGCCAGCCGGAAAGCTACTGGGCTTCATCGTATCCGGTAGAGGAATTGAAGCAAACCCAGCCAAGATCCGAGCTCTGTCACAACTGGATATCCCAAAAGACCTCAAGCAAATACAAAAATTAACTGGATGCGTGGCGGCTCTAAGCCGCTTTGTCTCCCGTCTAGGAGAAAAGGCACTTCCCCTCTATCGCCTCCTCAGGCGCACCGAACACTTCGAGTGGACGGATGCTGCCACTGCCGGACTCGAAGAAATAAAGGCCATATTGGCAACAAATCCGGTCCTGGCTGCGCCCAATCTGGGCGAACCAATGTTGTTATACATCGTAGCAACGCATCAAGTTGTAAGCGCGGTACTCGTCGTCAAACGAGAAACAGAAGGGCATAAATTCCCTCTTCAAAAACCAGTATATTATGTATCCACTGTGTTAAAACCCTGCAAGTCCCGTTACCCACACTATCAGAAGATAGCGTATGCGGTGTTCATGGCATCCCGGAAGCTCCGACACTACTTTCAAGAGTGCTCGATAACAATGGCCTCTGAAGTACCACTCAATGACATTATAAATAACCGCGACGCAACGGGCAGGATTGCAAAATGGGCCATTGAGCTCTTACCATTCGATATAACTTACAAACCTCGGCGAGCTATAAAGTCACAAGTTTTGGCTGACTTTGTCGCCGAATGGACCGAAGCCGAACTCCCTAAAGAGTACGGCGCATACTCCAATTGGATTATGCACTTCGACGGCTCTAAAATGTTGGCCGGACTGGGGGCTGGCGTCGTCTTGACGTCCCCAACCGGGGACACAGTCCAATACGTACTTCAAATAATGTACACGGACTCCAACAACGCAGCCGAATACGAGGCCCTTTTACATGGTCTCCGGATGGCAATCTCCATGGGCATTCAACGCCTAGAGGTGCGCGGGGATTCAAACCTTGCAATATCCCAAATAAATGGAGATTTCGATGCCAAGGATCCGAAAATGGCAGCATATCGCAATGCTGTCTTAAAAATGTCAGCTCGGTTCGAAGGACTCGAATTCCATCACGTAGCCCGAGATAATAACCAAGCGGCCAAAGTACTGGCACGCATCAGTGCAAAACGTGACGCTATCCCTCCAAATATCTTCCTGGAGTGGCTCTTCAAGCCATCCGTACTATGGGAAGAGGAGTCCGGAAACAACAAACCGGAAATAACCGCGCCGACCGGCGATCCAGCCGATGACATAACACCTTCAGCCCACGACATAATGGCAGTAATCGCCCCGTGGACAGAACCATTCCAAGCCTACTTGCTCAGGCAGGAACTCCCCGAAGACCAAAATGAGGCCCGCTGCATAGTTTGGCGATCGAAAGCCTCCAAGGTCCATGAGGGAGAACTTTATAAGAAAAGCACAACCAGAGTCCTGCAAAGGTGTATCTCCAAAGAGGAAGGGCGAAACCTCCTGGCTGAAATTCATGCCGGACTAGGCGACACCACGCAGCAGCCCGGGCCCTTGTAGGAAAGGCATTCCATACAGGATTTTATTGGCCGACGGCCCGGGCAGATGCCCAGGACTTAGTCCAGAGATGCGTCGGTTGTCAGCTCTTTGCTAATCAGAGCCATATGCCGCCCACCGCCCTCAAAACTATACCCATTACCTGGCCGTTCGCCGTCTGGGGGCTTGATATGGTTGGACCCCTTAAAGGGGGAACCCACAAGCAAAGGTAGCTATTGGTCATGGTGGATAAATTCACCAAATGGATAGAGGCCAAACCGGTCAAAACGGCAGAGTCCGGACCAGTGATAGACATTATATCCGGGGTAGTACACCGTTACGGTGTCCCCCACAGCATCATCACCGACAACGGCTTGAACTTCACGGCCGACGAGGTTAAGTCATGGTGCAAAAATATGGGCATCAAGCTCGACTACGCTTCAGTCTATCACCCTCAAACCAACGGTCAAGTGGAACGAGCAAATGGTCTAATAATGAGCGGCATTAAACCCAGACTAGTGCGGTCACTTACAAAATCCGACACGCACTGGGTAGAGGAGCTTGACTCCGTACTCTGGGGGCTGCGGACAATGCCCAACCGTACTACCGGATTCACACCATTTTTTATGGTATACGGCGCAGAGGCAGTTCTGCCCTGCGACATCATTCATGACTCACCTCGAGTGCGCATGTACGAAGAAAGAGAGGCCGAGCTGGATCGGCAGGACAGCTTGGACACATTGGAGGAAGATAGCGACGTCGCCAAGGCTCGTTTCGCATTCTATCAGCAGCAGGCTCGAAGATATCAAAGCAGAGAAGTACGGCCTAAGACTTACAACGTTGGCGAGCTAGTTCTACGCCTGCCGGACAAGAAAAAGGACAAGCTCAAGCCCAAATGGGAGGGCCCCTTCATCATCGATCAAGTCCTGACCGGCGGAGCGTACCGTCTACGAAATGCGTCGGATAACCGACTCGAGCCGAACCCATGGAACGCAGCCCGCCTCCGAAGATTCTATGCCTAGCGCCGGACTAAGAGTTCGTCCCCTTCCTCCGTTCAAATTTTTACACTTCGGCTGTCTTTTGTTTCTCTTTCTCCTCATAACTGTTTTACTAAAAAGCCCCTAAGGGCCTACTTCCGCATTATTCGCATACACTTGATGTGCCATCCGCACTCATTATACCTGGGGGCTTCTTTTCCAGAAGCTCAATTATAAGGGCTTCACGCCCAGCACATGTGTCAAGCTTCCACATGTACCTTTTACTCACCATTATATGCATCGATATGACTTAAGTTTTGGCCAAGCTGGGTTGCTCGCTCTGTGCTTACCCTCACGTTCCCGATTGTTCGGCTAGGAGGTAAAGGAGCACCTCTGCGATTATTCTCGCCGGGTCACCGGATGTGTACCTCGGACTGGGTGAAGCCGAAAGCTAGCGTTCTTAAAGGAATATTCGGTCGGTGACTTGAAATATGATTTTTTACCTATTTATTTATCTGCCCCCAGATGTTTTCCTACTCTTTTCGCAGTCCGTACATGCACTTTAGGGCATGCCTCCCAGGGAAAGGAACCCCTAACGGAACTATTCTCCCTGGAAGATGTTTCTTACTAACCATGTAATATAACATAACTAGTTGGGCACTTGTCTGACTAATGACCCCTACGCCTGGTCTCCATGCATACCCCGGTTGTTTCTTAACCAAGAAGGTATTCGGACACACTCCGGACTCTAGGGTCCCGAGGTCGAAGCGAAAAGGTCGGCAAAGACAAAGCGATCTACAATCGGGCTAGAAGGCATTTCACATGTCATTTTAAAATACATTGTCAAATTTACTGATTGTATTCCTCCTCAATCCCGTCTAACAGGCTGTCTAACTTACAGTCCCGTTGGGAAAATTTAGCAGCCAACTCTACCTGGCTGTATACTAAACTCACAGGGATCTCCTTCCCATCGGGCCCCACCGGTCCAACTTCGGCCATGTGGTTGGGATCCGCCTTCTTGTAACGCGTCTTCACCATGGCCTAAGCCTCCCTAGCACCGTGACGGCAAGCCGAAATCTTCCACAAACGGAAGCATTGCCGCACTCCTCAAGCTTCTCATAAGCTCCCCAAGGCCCTCGGGTAGGGAGAGGGCTGGCCATAAAGCACGGACGACGCCACTCATTGCTGCGAACTCGTTCGAACAGTTGCAACAGCTCGGGAAGTTGATCACCCGTTGATATGGGCATCTCCACCGCAGGGCGACCTGTGAGTATACCTACAAGACATATCATGTCAATTTACTTCCTCGCCGAACTCTTCTTTTCAAAGGAGTCCGCTCAAGCACTTACTATAAATGCTGCGACGAAGCCACTGATTCTCCTTAACGGAGCCGGACAGCCCGGCTCGAGCGCCTTTCAGCTCTTCTCCAAGCTTGGCGTTGGCATCCTGGAGTTTGTTCCTCTCTTGCTGCACCCTATTCAGCACCCTCTCGCCGGCCTTCAGCTGGCGCAGCAATTCTTGCCTGTCCGGATTTTGTCCGACGGCACCTGCAATGTCATTATTAGACTTGCGCGCACGCCGCACAGCGCTTATATTTATTAATAAAAATGTGTTACCAGGAGGGGTCTCTGCGTTTCCTCCTGCGGCAGCAAGTGCGGCCTCAAGTTGGGCCTTGCATTCTTGCAGCTCCCCGAGACAGTGGGCATTCTTCTCGAAGAAGAGCTGCGTTTCAAATGATCCTTAAATCAGTTAACATAACTACTTTAAGTCTCGGGTCTCTTGGCATATATAACCATTAAATTCCTTACCCGTATGTCTTTTACATACTACTCCGTGGCTCGGGTAAAACCGTCTTGAGCAGCACGGAGGTGCGCCCCCGCATTAAAGGCGTCCAATGCCTCGGGGAGAAGCACGCTTCATTTAAATATTGTCGCGGCGCTGTGGTTCATGGCGCTCTCCACCTCGAACTTGGTGGCGGACGATGCATCGGCATCCTCCGTTGGGCGAGTATCCGGCCGCGCCTTGTGCTTGCCTCCCCTCCGAGCAGCCGAGAGCCTGGCCGGCATAGGTCGGATCGGCAACCTCACGCCCCGCAGTCCGGTGGCGCTTTTTCTCCTACAAAGATCATGAGCACTCGGGCGCTTCCTAGGAGCGTTGCTCTCAAAATTTAAATACAAGCTATACCTTTGCGGCGACGTTTCATTTGTGTGCGCTCCTTTTCCTTTGCTGGTCCGGATCGACCTTTGTTGGTCACCGCCCTTGTGGCTCGGCTTCCGCCTTGAAGGCGCTTCTGTAAAACACCATCGTTCGCGAAGGTCAGAAATGGGCAAGGAAGAGATAATGGTGTCCGGACCTCGGTCACAGTCACCTGGGAAGCCGGATATAGTCCGGGGTAGTCCGCCGTAATGGCGACTAAAGCGTTATCCATGCTGAGTTGATGGAACACCCCGTCGATCAGCTCCACCTGAATATCCGGGTCCTCTTCGGAGGCCGGATCCCAGGATCTTTCTGGATCTTCGGGTTGCGGAGCGGGACTTACCATGTCCTCCACAGTCCGGCGCAGATCCTGCGCCGAAGACGTAATGTAAGAAGCCTAAACTTCGAAGGCATGGGTTGAGCCCTTAAAAGTGTTTGCTTACCCAGCCTCTAGGGTTGTTCATGGAAAACCCATTCAAAGGGTTCGTTCAAAGGAAGTCCTCCTTCTCCCCCTTGTATAGGCTGGACAGGATCTGCACCAGATCCTCGGTCGAATCCGGCCCTTCGCGGCCATGACGGGTGGCATCGTCTTCCCCGTTGAAATCCCACATGGGGTGGCCTCTGTATTGCAATGGCTGTACCCCCCACGTGATGCATGTCGCCATGACTCCGATCATGGTCAACCCGGAATGGGCCAGAAATCTTATACGGCCCATCAAGTAATGGACTCTCTTGTCTTCCTCCAATCGGGGGCTCCGTGGGCGCCAGCTGAGGCGTTTCTTCAGAGGAGCAGCGCTAAACTCCGGGAGGCCAATCCGGACTGGGTCCGGCAGCGGAGCGTCTTCTATGTAAAACCACTCGAAGGCCGTCTTGGACGCCTTCTTAGGAGTACCGGATGGGTATCCGGTCCCGGCAATGCGCCATATTTCGGCGCCGCCTACTTGATATATAGATCCCTCGTGAGAACGGGGTACGAGGCAGAACAGCCTCTTCCACAGTGCAAAATGGGGCTCGATGCCCAGGAAAAGTTCGCAAAGAGCTACGTAGCCCGTGATATGCAGGATAGAGGCGGGCGTAAGGTGATGGAGCTGGAGTCCGTAGAACTCCAGGAGCCCGCGGAGAAACGGATGTATTGGGAATCCAAGTCCCCTTATCAGATAGGGGACGAAGCATACCCGCTCCCCTTTGTTGGGACTTGGGGTAGCCTCTGCTTGCTTCCCACCTTGGTAGGTGGCCATCCCGGCTCGAACCGGGACCATGAAGGCCGGAGGGAGATATCCCCCCGCTTGGAGCTTCACTAGCTCGTTGTGTGGAACAGAGCACCTCCTCCAATCTCCTGGCGGTGGGCTAGGAGCGCGAGAAGAGGAGCCGCGTCGACGGTCCATGATGGAATGGATTTTCAGGTCAAGGGCGCTCCAATGAAGTATTCGCGGAAGGAAGATGGTCTGGTTTGGATCTGGATTTTTGCCTCTTTTGTAGGCGGATGACTCGCACGGCTAGGGGGTGAAACATAAAAGACACCCTGGCCTTTCGCATTCGTGCGACGCATGGAAGAAGGCCATTATTGGGCGTAGAAGCCAAGAAACACAAGTATTTATGATGAAGCCGGACACTGTTTGGCAGGTACATGGAACTTGAAGGGAGAACCCGCCTTGCAACGCCGTAGACTATATACCTTTGGACTTATCGTCATTGAAGCCTGGTTCTGGAGACTCTTGAGGAGTCTGGACTAGGGGTGTCCGGACAGCGGACTATCATCATCATGCGGACTCCAAGACTATGAAGATACAAGATTGAAGACTTCGTCCCGTGTCCGGATGGGACTTTCCTTGGCGTGGAAGGCAAGCTTGGCGATACGGATATGTACATCTCCTACCATTGTAACCGACTCTGTGTAACACAAGCCTTCTCCAGTGTCTATATAAACCGGAGGGCTATAGTCCATAGGACAACAACATATATTACAAGAATCATACCGTAGGCTAGCTTTAGGGTTTAGCCTCCTTGATCTCGTGGTAGATCCACTCTTGTACTACCCATATCATCAATATTTATCAAGCAGGACGTAGGGTTTTACCTCCATCGAGAGGGCCCGAACCTGGGTAAAACATCGTGTCCCTTGTCTCCTGTTACCATCCGCCTAGACGCACAGTTCGGGACCCCCTATCCGAGATCCGCCGGTTTTGACACCGACAGCTGGGGTTGGGGCCGCATTGCTACGCGTGCTCGGAACATGCCAGGTGGTCTTGTTGTATGTTACTCCGGGCGCGTTTAGCCGTGTCCGGTCGCTTAACGGCCGGACTCGAGAATTGCCTTAAGAGGCTGCTCTGTACTTCTGCCGTGAGAGCCGCTGTGTGTTCCTCCGTTCGGAGGGAGCGTTCAGTGTTTCCGTTGACCGTGATGACTCCTCGAGGGCCTGGCATCTTGAGCTTGAGGTATGCGTAGTGCGGCACCGCGTTGAACTTTGCAAACGCGGTCCGTCCGAGCAGAGCATGATAGCCGCTGCGGAACGGAACTATGTTGAAGATTAACTCCTCGCTTCGGAAGTTATCCGGGGATCCGAAGACCACTTCAAGTGTGACTGAGCCTGTACAATTGGCCTCTACACCTGGTATGACGCCTTTGAAGGTCGTCTTTGTGGGTTTAATTCTTGAGGGGTCTATGCCCATCTTGTGCCTTGTATCTGATAAGCAGGTTCAGTTGCCGCCAAATCCATCGGGACTCTGGTGAGGTGAAATCCATCGACGTTTGGGTCTAAAACCAATGAGGCAAATCCGCCGTGGCGAATCTTTGGGGTGGTCCTTGATCAAAAGTGATCGGGCAGGAGGAACATGGGTTGAACTTTGGGGCGACTGGCTCCATCGCGTATCGTCCACGAGTGCACTTCGCTCCCTCTTGGGTATGTGAGTTGCGTATATCATGTTCACCGTCCACACTTGTGGGGGGAAACCCTTCTGTCCTCTATTGTTCGGCGGCCGGGTCTCTTCCTCATCATCGCTATGCAGCCCCTTGTCATTGTTTTCGGCAATTAACTTGCCTGCCTGCTTGAATACCCAACAATCCCTGTTGGTGTGATTAGCTGGCTTTTCGGGGGTGCCGTGTATCTGGCACGAGCGGTCGAGTATTCGGTCCAAATTGGATGGACCCGGAGTAGTTCTTTTGAATGGATTTTTCCGTTGACCAGGTTTGGAGCCTCTGAATCTGGCGTTGACTGCCAAATCCTCAGTTTTATCGCCGTTAATGCGGCGTTTGTTCTTGTTGCGACGCGACCTGCCATTGCGGTCCTTGGTATCCGGACTGCCAGATTTTTTGCTGAGGTTGTTACTGCGGGCTAGCTAGCCGTCCTCTCCCGCGCAGAAGCGGGTCATGAGTGATGTGAGGGCTGCCATGGATTTCGGCTTTTCCTATCCTAGGTGCCGGGCCAGCCACTCGTCGCGGATGTTATGTTTGAAGGCTGCGAGGCCTCGCATCCGAACGATCGGCGATTTGATTTTTCTTTGTTAAGAACCGTGTCCGAATTATGCGCCGATTCGTCTGGCTGCTGAATTATGTGGCTTAGGTCATCGGCGTCGGTGGTCGCATTATATGTGCCTGGAAATTGTCAAGAAATGCGGCTTCCAGGTCTTCCCAACACCCAATTGATTCTGCTGGCAAGCTGTTAAGCCAATGCCGAGCTGGTCCTTTAAGCTTGAGTGGGAGATATTTGATGGCGTGAAGATCGTCACCACGGGCCATGTGGATATGAAGGAGGTAGTCTTCGATCCAAACCGTGGGGTCTGTTGTGCCATCGTAGGATTCAATGTTCACGGGTTTAAACCCTTCGGGGATTTGATGATCCATTACTTCATTTGTGAAGCATAGTGGGTGTGCGGTGCCTCTATATTGGGCTATATCACAACGTAGCTCAAGTGAGCTTTGTCTACTATGTTTGGCCCGGCCGGAGTTGCTGTATCTGGCGCGATGGTCGTCGTCGCGCATTGCGGGGCGCCCACGCGATCCGTAGATCGATCTTGATTGTCTTGCCTTATCCTCCAATATGTCTTGCAAGTCCGGTGCATTCCCCCATGGATTCGTACTTTTCGAGCGGTGTTGGGGTACGGTTCTAGTGGAGGGCCTAGAGGCCTCTCTGTCGCGGCCACGAGGTGGTCGGTCAGCCGTATTGTGCGCTGGTGATGCAGGTTTATATGCCTCCTCCTCTAATCGGGGAGCAGCTTGCGTTTGGGGTAGCTTTTGGAGGGGCGTTCGAGTTCATGCTCTTCGGCCGCAAGGACTTCAGTCCATCTGTCGGCTAGCAGATCTTTTTCTTGAGGCTGCTTGCCGTGGCCATAAGCCTGCGTTTAAAACGCTCTTGTTCGACGGGATCCTCGGGCACGATGAATTCGTCGTCGTCGAGGCTTGCCTCGTCCCCAGAGGGAGGCATGTAGTTATCATCCTCTACCTCTTTGTCTGCTGCTCTCTCGTGAGGGCTGGCGTCTCCGTCCTCTGTCTTTGAATCTTCTTTGAGGGGGTTGTCTTCAACCTTGTCGGGGTGTTATTGTCTCCGGTCTTTGGAATCTCCATTCTTCTTTGTGGCGGGATTTAGAGCGGCACCGCTGACGCTGGCGCTTGGGCTGTTTCTTGGAGGGGTCTTCCTCCGCTGTTCCCTCGCCATTCCCATCCTTTGGGATATCCACCATGTATATGTCATATGACGAGGTGGCTTTCCAGTGCCCAATAGGCGCTGGTTCTTGGTCGTCTTCGGCATCATCGTCCATACCGTCGATGTCTTCAGAGTCGAAATCTAGCATGTCGGTTAGATCGTCGACAATGGCTACAAAGTGGGTGGTGGGTGGGCTTTGAATTTCTTCGTCGTTCGCATCCCAACCGTCCTGACCGCAGTCCGGCCAGGGCTCTCCTGCTAACGAGAGATACTTTAGCGAATTCAGGATATCACCGAAAGGTGAGTGTTGAAAGATGTCCGCAGCGGTGAACTACATGATCGGCGCCCAACCAGATTCGATTGGAGAGGGTGCGGGAGGTTCGGAGTCCGGCGAGGATTCCAGCACCTCGGAGTCACGAGCTTCACAAGGGACAAGGTTAATATTCGGCTCCATCGCTGTAGAGGTTGCAGCCCCCGAGGCGGTGTCTAGCCACCCGTCCTCGATCTGCGTGGTTGGCTCCGAATTAAGGGTCGTAGCGGACTCATGTGTGGCCTCCAGGGCACTGTACGGCAGCAGAGCTAAATCATGCCCATCGTGACAGTGCGGCGCGCTCGGCTGTGGCTCGAATCCATCGAAGATCAAGTCTCCGCGGATGTCAGCCGTGAAGTTCAGACTTCCAAATCTGACCTGACGGCCAGGGGCGTAGCTTTCGATCTGCTCCAGATGGCCAAGTGAATTGGCCCGCGGTGCAAAGCCGCCCAATACAAAGATCTGTCCGGGGAGAAAAGTCTCACCCTGGACTGCGTCATTGATGATCGAAGGAGCCATCCAGCCTATCGGTGACGACACAGAGGAACTCTCAATGAAAGCACCAATGTCGGTGTCAAAACCGGCGGATCTTAGGTAGGGGGTCCCGAACTGTGCGTCTAGGCGGATGGTAACAGGAGACAAGGGACACGATGTTTTTACCCAGGTTCGGGCCCTCTCGATGGAGGTAAAACCCTACTCCTGCTTGATTGATATTGATGATATGGGTAGTACAAGAGTGGATCTACCACGAAATCAAGGAGGCTAAACCCTAGAAGCTAGCCTATGGTATGATTGTTGTTGTTGTTGTTGTTGTTGTTGTGTCCTATGGACTAAAACCCTCCTGTTTATATAGACACCGGAGAGGGCTAGGGTTACACAGAGTCGGTTACAATGGTAGGAGATCTACATATCCGTATCGCCAAGCTTGCCCTCCACGCCAAGGAAAGTCCCATCCGGACACGGGACGAAGTCTTCAATCTTGTATCTTCATAGTCTTGGAGTCCGGCCGATGATGATAGTTCGGCTATCCGGACACCCCCTAGTCTAGGACTCCCTCAGTCCTCGAGTTTAAATACTCAGCCGCTCCAACCAGACGTACAACTGAGACAGCAGTTGGAACTGGTCTACCAAATCATTGTCTTCACCAACCTTACTGGTTCCATTTCCTCAACTCTTTCATTTCCTCATTACTGTGTTGAGTGTTTGTTCATATCTGTGTTTGAAGACTTTGACTGAAGACTTTCTCAATTTCCTTAGTTCAATTTCTTCAGTCTGTTTGTCTTCATCTTGTGTTATCCTATGTTTACGCTTTCTGTACTCTGTGTTTGTCTTCATTTCATCATGATGACCATGTGTGTATTCTGTCATGCTTACTTCTGAGTACTTATTCCGCTGCAAGTAGTTCTTCGCTAAGGAATTTCCTCACTAGCAAATTCCTCAGTGAAGACTTCATAAAAATCGCCTATTCACCCCCCTCTAGTCGATATAACGCACTTTCAATTGGTATCAGAGCGAGGTATTCCCTTGTTCTGTGCGATTTTGGTTTAACCACCTGGAGTTCTAGTTATGTCGACCACAGGTATGATCAAGGTCTCTGCTGGGTGTCCTACCTTCGATGGCACGAACTACCCCTACTGGAAGAATAAGATGCGAATGCATCTTGAAGCAATTGATAACGATCTCTGGTACGTTGTGGAAAATGGTGTTCCCTCAGTCACACCTTCCACGAATCTCTGCCGATGTGAAGAGATTCAAGCAACTCGATTCTCAAGCGAAGAATATCATATGTGGTCATTTGAGTAAAGGGCAGTATGGTAGAGTGAGTGCTTTGGAAACTGCTAAGCTTATCTGGTATATGCTCTCCAAAGTAAACGAAGGAGTCTCATCTCAATGTGACTCTTGTGTTGACGTTCTTCACAACCTCTTCAACCGCTTCAAAAGACTCGACAATGAAAATGTTCAGCAAACCTTCGATCGCCTCACTGATATCTCAAATGAGCTTCAAGCGCTTGGTGCCACTGACATCACCGATCATGAGGTGGTGAAGAAATTGCTGAGATCACTCGATTCATCATTTGACACTCTGGCACTGATGATTCAAGAGCATGCTGATTACAAGTCACTAGATCCTGCTGATATCCTCAAGAGGCTAAATACTCATGAGTTCCAGCTTGCTGAAAAGAGAGATCTCTATGGTTCAAGCTATGGCAGAACACGTGCCCTGAAGGCCAAGGCAGTGTCTGAATCTGAATGTGAAGATTCTGGTAGTAGCCTTGGTGATCCTCAAGAATTGAGCCAGGAGCTAGCACTTCTCATGAAGAAGTTCCAGAAATTCTCAAGACGTAGTCGTTTCGGAAAATCCTCAAGGAGCAGTGATTCCTCATCAAGTGACTATAAGAAAAGGCTATGCCACAAATGCAAGAAGCCTGGTCACTACATTCAAGATTGTCCTCAGTGGGGCCAGGAACTAAAGAAGAAGAAATACAAGGATTACAGTTCAGATGATGCCAAGAAGAAGAAGAAATCTTCAAAGTCTTCATAGTCAAAATCCTCGAAGTCTTCATCCCACAAGAAGAGCAGCTCCAAGAAGGCTCGGGCATTCATTGGCAAGGAAATGGATTTTGAGGTTGAATCTGAGGATAATGAGGAAGAGGAGGCATCCGAGGAGTCTGAGTCAGGTGTGACAAGTCTAGATCTTGCTACCGCATTTGTCAGCCAGTCTATCTTCAACTCTGAAGAGAATGGCAACACAAACAACCCTGATGAAGGCAATGATGACTACACTCCCACCTATTGCTTCATGGCAAAGGCTGCTAAGGTAACTAAATACCCCTCCTCTGAATCAAGTGAGGATGAATCTGATGAAAATCTTAAGCCTAGATACTCTAAACTTGCTAAGATTGCTATGAAACAAAAAAAGGCTATTGAAAAACTTCAAAACATGCTAGACAAAAGTGATGATATGTTGGGTGATGAAATGGACCGCACTAAAGACTTAACTGAAAATCTTCAGAGACTTCAGTCTAAGTTTGACAACCTTCAAAGTCATCATAAAACCCTCTTAACTGATCATGAGAAGCTTTCTTATGAATTGCTTCAAAGAAAGCAAGATCTTGAGAAGCTAAGAGTGAGTTATGAAGATCTTCAGAAGGAGCGCGATTCATTACTTGCTCAACAAATCATCGCTACTCAAGAAGAATTTGATCCTCCATGCTTAAAGTGCATTGAACGTGAATCTGCTAATTCTTCACCTGAATGTTCAAATGCTTCAAATGTTACAAATTCTTCACCTGCCTCTGCTATCACTAATTCCTCATCTGAGGACATTGCTAGTATCACTGACGATGCAGGGCTGAAGGAATTGTATATGACAGGCATGTATAAAAGCATCAAAGGGCATTAGACTCTTTGTGATGTGCTTAAAAAGCAGATCCTCACCTTAGGAAAGAGGGTATTGAATTTGAGAGGAAACCTTAGGAAAGAGGGTATTGCCTTTGAGAGGAAACTCAATGCTGATGGAACATATTGGAAGCCTGAGCAGTACCCCAAAACCTCATGGGTTGCTGCAAAGGGACCTCCAGTTGATCTATCTAACTTATCTGGCTTTACATGTGAATCTCCTCATTCTTCTGATGAGTCATTTGACTCCAACTATAAACTGTTCAAAAATCAGAATGGTGAAGTATTTGCTAGATATGTTGGCACTAACTGCAGGAACGGTTCCCCTATGAAGAAAATCTGGGTTCCCAAAAGTTATGTTGAAAGTCTTCAGGTGAATGTCCTCATGACACCACCAGTGAAGAATAGGAACCCCAGATCAAACTTCTTCATATGGACCAAATTCTTCATATGGATCCAAGTCTTCATACGGACCAAATTCCTCACATGGATCAAATTCCTCAAAAGGATCAAAGTCCTCATATGAACATCATCATACTAACAACTCTGTTTCGCACGGTAGAGCTAAGGACTATGAATATGTGCATTATTCTTCAAATCATTTGTTCATAAGTCCTCGAAGAATTTCTCTGCTTATTCATATGCTTACCCTAACCCCTCTTATGTGAAACGAAGTGGACTGGCGTCCATGCCACCTTTCTCATATGGTGCTCGCAGAGTGATGAATTCTTTGCCACCCCTCCAGATGTGGGTGGTGAAGAAAAAGAACTAATCTCTTATGCAGGGTCAGGTCTCCAGACGTGCTTTAACGTCTGAAGAATTTGCTGGGGGCGTGACAAAACTGCTTGAAAGGACGCAGGCAAATCATGATGAAATGAACTTTCATTTCACACGTCCTCACACTGCTTATCTGTGCTATTACTTGATGAAATTGAACTGATGATACTGATGTCATATTATTCACTGATGAAGTATATGAGTTTTTAAGCTGCACTAATTCATCTGCAGGATGATCAACCCTAAGCAAACGAGTGGGTCCTCGATAGTGGATGTACAAATCAATGACTGGTGACAAGAATCTTTTGATGGATGCTCCCTTAACACCGTCACATCTGAAGCATATCATCTTCGCTGACAAAGGCAAAAGTCAGGTATTGGGTCTAGGTAAGGTTGCGATCTCTAAGGATCGACGCATGGACAAAGTCATGGCTATCGAGTCCTTGGGATACAACCTCATGTCTGTCTCAATGCTTTGTGATCTTGATATGGTTGTTGTCTTTGGCAAGTATCGTTGTGTTGTGATCATGGAAGCTGACAATTCCAAAGTCTTCGAAGGCTTTTGGAGAGGAGACTTGTACATTGTTGATTTCTCTACAGGACCACAACCTGTCGTGTTCTTACTTGCAAAAGCTTCAGAAGGCTGGCTATGGCATCGACGACTTGGTCACGCAGGCATGAGGAATTTTCACATGCTTGCGAAGAAGAAGCATGTAATTGGCATTGAGAATGTCAAATTCCTCAAGGATCACTTATGTGGTGCCTGTGAAGCTGGGAAGATGACTAAGGTCAAGCATCCAGCGAAGACTATCATGACCACCTCTCGACCATTTAAATTGCTTCACATGGATCTCTTCGGTCCTAATCATTATTCTGTTGTGACTAATGATGCATCTCTACATGGCTTTGTTATTGTTGATGATTATTCTCGTTACACATGGGTACACATTGTTACTTACAAACATGAAGTGCAGGAAGTCTTCAAACGATTTTCCTCGAGGGCTTCAACCAACTTTGGCGTGAAGATCAAGCACATCAGGAGTGACAATGGAACTGAGTTCAAGAATTCCGCTTAATGACTATCTTGATGAACTTGATATTACTCATGAGTTATCTGCTCCTTATACTCCTCAGCAAAATGGCGTCGTGGAGCGCAAGAACAGAACTCTTGTTGAGATGGTTCGCACTATGCTTGATGAATACAAAACGCATCATCGTTTTTGGATTGATGCAATTCATATCGCGTGCCACATCATCAACAGAGTTTATCTTCACAAATTCTTCAAGAAGACTGCCTATGAACTCCTCACTGATAAGAAACCCAATGTGAGTTATTTCAAAGTCTTTGGTTCCAAATGTTGGATTAGAGATCCTCATCACAATGCTAAATTCGCACCGAAAGCACATGAAGGTTTTATGCTTGGTTACGGAAAGGACTCGCACACCTACAGAGTCTTCAACATCGCTCTTCACAAGATTGTTGAAACTGTAGATGTGCGGTTAGATGAAACTAATGGCTCGCAAAGAGAGCACCTACCTTCTGTGATAGATGAACCAGCACCTGAAGATTCTATCAAGTTCAAGGCTACTGAGGATGTCATTCCTACCGAAGATTCTACTGAAGAATTCATTCCAGAATGCGAAGATCGTCGAGCTGATGTACCTAAGGAAAATGCTGAAGAAAATGGTGCTGAAGAAAATGCTGATCAAATTCCTTGACGACAACCAGCTCATCCTCGCGTTGCAAAAGAAGTGCAAGTTGAAAAGATCATTCATGACATTGAAGCACCAGGTCCTCTCACACGCTCCAAAGCTTCACATTTATCTAGCTTTTGTGGGCACTATGCTTTTGTCTCTATCACAGAGCCCACTAAGGTAGATGAAGGATTTCTGGAGCCTGAGTGGATTCAGGCCATGCAAGAAGAATTACATTAGTTCGAGCTCAACAATGTCTGGGAACTGGTCAAACGTCTAGATCCTCGCAAGCATAATATCATCGGCACAAAGTGGATCTACCACAACAAGCAAGATGAAAATGGCCTTGTGGTGAGGAATAAGGCACGACTTGTAGCTCAAGGCTACACACAAGTTGAAGGAATTGATTTCGATGAAACTTTTGCACCTGTTGCTAGACTTGAGGCTATTCGCATATTACTTGCTTATGCTAACCATCATAATATCACTTTATATCAAATGGATGTGAAAAGTGCATTCCTCAATGGTAAGCTTGAGGAAGAAGTATATGTTTCTCAACCCCCGGGTTTTGAAGATCCAAAGAATCTTGACAAAGTCTTCAGACTCAACAAGGCCCACTGTGGCCTCAAGCTAGCCCCTCGGGCGTGGTATGATACTTTGAAGGAATTCTTTGTGAAGAATGGTTTCACACCCGGTACACTCGACCCTACTCTCTTTACTAAATCTTATGATGGTGAACTGTTTGTGTGTCAAATATACGTTGATGATATTATCTTTGGCTGTACTGACCAACGTTATAGTGATGAATTTTCCTATATGATGAGTGAAGAATATCAAATGTCTATGATGGGAGAGTGGAAATTCTTCTTAGGTGTTCAAATTCGTCAACAGCACAATGGCATATTCTTATCTCAGGAGAAATACCTCAAGGATGTTCTGAGAAAATTCGGCATGCAAGATTGCAAAGGAGTCAAAATTCCTATGCCCACAAATGGCCATCTATGCACTGATGAAAATGGTATTGACTTTGATCACAAGGTATACCGCTCCATGATTGGTTCTTTATTGTACTTAGGTGCATCTAGGCCACATATAATGCTTAGTGTTTGCATGTGTGCCCGATTTCAAGCTACACCGAAGGAATCACACCATAAGGCTGTGAAGCATATTCTTCGATATCTAGCTCACACACCAACACTAGGATTATGGTACCCCAAGGGCTCTACTTTTGATCTCATTGGATATTCTGACTCTGAGTATGCTGGTGATCGTGTGGACCGCAAGTCAACATCTGACACTTGTCATTTCCTCGGACGATCTTTGGTCTGTTGGTCCTCGAAGAAACAGAATTGCGTATCACTGTCTACTGCTGAAGCTGAGTACATTGCTGCTGGTTCTTGCTGTGCTCAATTGTTGTGGATGAAGCAAACTCTCAAGGACTATGTCATCAACATGAAGAATGTGCCTCTCTACTGTGACAATGAGAGTGCCATCAAGATTGCTCACAACCCAGTTCAGCACTCTAAGACAAAGCACATTCAGATTCATCATCATTTTCTTCGTGATCATGTTTTGAAGGGCGACATTTCCTTTGAGCATGTGAAGACTGAAGAACAACTAGCCGATATCTTCACAAAGCCCTTGGATGAGAAGAGATTTAGCAAGTTGCGGTGTGAGCTAAATATCTTAGAGTCTTCGAATGTTCTTTGAAAAGGACACACATCCTAACACTTATGCAAAATTGATGACTTAGATGTGCAACACATGAAGAAACGTTTTTCTTCAATCAATGAAGAATAAAACTCTAAGTGTGAATAAACTAATGAAGAATTTGATTCTCAGAACCCTACGACAATTGTATGCGGTGTCTGAAATCATCATTCTTATACGGTGGGTCACGCCACCACCAAAGATGAAAATCTTCAATTTGAGTTTTTCCTCAGTTTTGAAATTCTTCAGTTTTTCAAATACTTCAACTTTTCAAAATCTTCACTGGTTCCGTCGTTTTTATTCATTGGCTATATATATATATATATATATATATATATATATATATATATATATGTGTGTGTGGGTTTATGTCCTCTACAACATTCACTTATGGCTATTTCTTCAAGTTGCATTTTCTGCTAAGTGAATGTGATCGGACCCTTCCCCCTCTATGCTATACTCAACCCAATCTATTCACAAATTCTTCATCTACATTCTATTTGAAACTCGTTCAAAATCTTCACTGTGTCCTGTCAGCTAGAGAAATTGCAAACAGAACTTTAACACTAATCTTATCCAAATTTTTGGTTTTGCCGCTCAAACCGTCCCGTATCCCACGATAGACTTATCTATTCACTCACGATCTAACACGATCTCCACCTTTCAGTACGTGGGTGACACATGTCAAGCGAATGAGAAGGGCCAGGGGCACGTTCGTCCTAAATCTTCGGGCGAACAGTTTTTCACTCCGACTATAAATACCCCCTCACCCTTCCTCACTTCCTTTACTCCGCTCGACCGCTCTCTCTCTCGCTCGAGCTTCTCAAACCCTAGTGCCGCCGCTACTCCATCATCGCCGGTGAGGAAGAGCTTCACTGCCTCGACCTCGTCGCCGTCGTACTCAGCGCCGGCCGCGGAAATCTTCACTCCGCCGCCGCCGTAGCTGTCTTCCTCCGCCAAGTTAGGGCATGGAAGATCTGAACTGACGAGCTTCAAATCTACACTTCTCAGTTCATCGTGTTCTTCAATCAGGGTAATTAAAAGTTACTTTTACTGCCCTCTTTGATTCAAATTTTCTCTACAAAATCTTCAAAGGTGTTTTATTCTTCAAATCCTCACACACAAAACACCTCACTAGTCACCTGTTCTTGATTCGTTTCCCTAAGCATCATTTTCTTCAAGATTCCTCAATTGTGTGGATCGTCGATCTATACAACTCTGGAACCTAAGACAAAGTACGCTTAGTGAAATTCTTCAAGACTCAACTGGTCAAATTCCTCAAACTTGTTCATTTTGAAAACCTTCTGAGAATGCATATGACCTCTTCAAATTCCTCGCAACTATACTCTATTCACAGGTACTCATGTCCGCTGCTGAATCACTAGGTTCTCATCAACTTAACTCATTTGTAGCGTTCCTCGAAGAAAAGTTGCATACTTCTTCAGAGAATTCGATTGTTCAAATTCCTCAACTGAAGAATATGGCAGAAGGTAAGAAACCACAGAAAGGAGGAAAGAAGCCTGAAGTCATGACTGCCTTTGAAGTACCTGACAACATCTATGCTAACTATTGCACACCTGATGAGGCCATGTTCAGAAAGGAGAACAAAAATCAGCGCAAGGTGTGTATACAGAGGATTGAAAGGAGATGGGCAAGAGAATGGAGGGAGTACAAATATGTAACTCCAAAGTATATGAAGAAATTCGCTCTAAATCCTCCATGCCCAAGAGCTCGACTGGCACCTGGTCAAGAAGCTGATCCCACCAGCCTCAAGCGCGGTGAGGATTTTCCTACAGAATGGGCCAAACGCCAAGCCAAGTTGGCAGGACAAGCCAAAGAAGCAGTGAGGAAATTTGACGAAGACTCTGCTGCTGCTGCTGCCACAAAGGCCTCTGACAAGCCTAGAAAATCAATGGCAAAGAAGCCTTCTCACAAGCCAAGTGCTTCATCAACTATGCCCTCACGGCCAAGTTCCTCAGCAATGCCCTCACGGCCAATTTCTTCAAAGCCCTCACGGCCAATTTCTTCAAAGCCCTCACGGCCAATTCCTCATGCTGCTCCTACTCCTCCAAAGTCCTCAATTGCTCCAGCAAAGTCCTCAACACCTGTACACCTGGCCACATGCCAAAGGACTACAGGCATCTCCATTGCCTCTAGTGTCTCAGCGAGTTCCTCAGCTGCACCAAAGTCTTCATCAGGCCCCACTCTGCTAAAGACCGAGGCCACTGCTGGACGAAGTCCTCGGCCTAGTCCGAAGAAGAAACAAGTTGCCTTCCAAGTGCCATCTGACGATGAAGCTAATGATGATGAACTTGCAGAAATCATCAGAGACAGGCAAGAAAGGGCCGCTAGATCCAAAGGCACAAATGTGCCACTACTTTTGGATCCAAAGGTGATCCTCGACTACATTTATCTCTAGCACAAGGACCCAAACACTCCTATGCCTGATTTTCATCTGACTCCTGGCCAAAGTCACGTGCTGACCCATTTCAACAATGAAGAGAAATGGAAATTTGAGAAGGCCAGGCAAATCAAGAAGCCTCAGTTCAGGAGAGAGAAGTTCCTGGGGAACAACGTTGTCAAAATGACAACTGATGAACTCCTCACGATCCAGTCTGAAATCAAAGCCCTCAGTGATGATTTCAATGCTTATTATGCTGATTGGCAAGGAGCCAAAGTCAGGTTCGTTAAACTGACTGAGAAGTTCACCAAGGTTGCAGCCCCTTCGCAACAAGAAATTCTTCAAGCTGAAGCCTCTACTCAGCAAACTGAAGAACATGCCAGCACTGCTAATGATTTTCAGACTGCTGAAGAAAATGCTAGTTCCAGGGCTGATTACTCCATTCTAGCCACTGAAGAAACTGCCAGGGCATCCACTAGTGGTGCGCCTGAAGAAAATGAAGAAGTCAGGGAAACTGCATCAGTTGCGCCTGAGGAAATACAAACAGATTCCTCAGCTCCTCCTACGCCTACCCCAACTCCTACCCTTCCATTTGCATCCGATGTGAGGAAGACCAAGGCTGCAGAGAAAGCTGCAGTGAAGAAAAGGAAAGCATCATCTGCTTCAGATTCTTCAGCTCCAAATAAAATGAAGACTATGACCAGCTCACTTGAGAATCCAATTGATGTTGTTCCGATTTCCACCATGCCATCAAAGGACCTTGTTCCTTATGGTCAAGAATATGTGATCCCTAGCGGATCTGATGAAGAAAATCATTTTGCTGCTTCGTCAGAGCAGATTGATGAAGAAATTGAAGTGGATGTGATCCCTTCAACACCTGTTGCTTCCTCGCCTATGCCTCAGTTCACAGCTGAACAGGCTGGCGTTGAAGAAATTGAAGATGAAGACGTGGATATTGGATGCACCACGCCTGTGATGAATGATGACTTTTGGGAAAGTCAGCATCCCAATTCTCCACACTTCACCCCACTACAGCAAATACCTCAGTCCCCTGCACCAACCGTTCAAATGGGCTCTGAATAAACTCATCCCACCTCGTCTGTGCATGAAGAAATTCCAGCCACTAGTGCTGAAGAAACTGCTGCTGCTGATACCTTGAACATGGAGACAGCCACTTAAGAGGAACAAAAAATTCCTCAGCCTGAAGAACCGGAGATTGTGATTCCTCAGGTTGTGATGCAACTCACTGACACTCCTGTGCCCAAGCCAAAGGATCCGTTCTCAAAGAAGCAAAAATTCAAGGCTGCTGATTTCTTCAACGAACATGTGTTCTTCACTGACTATAATCCCTTGATTCTGCTCGCATAAGGAAGAGGCGTTTCTGGACTGCTAGTCAAGCAAATTTCTAATCCTATGTACTATTCGACAAAGACAAAGTCTTCGATCATGCACACATTCCTCACGTGGACATGGAATCTCTGCCGTGCTTCGAGCCAGTCCTCAGTGTTCTTCACGATGCTGGATTACTGAATTTCTACACTGACATCTATGATTGGAATGAAGAACTCATTCTTCAATTCTATGTGACGCTGCACATCACAGGAAATTCTGAAGATGTGAACTCATGGGTGCTGGACTAGATGTCTGAAAATACTCACTACAAGGCACCAGCAACTGAATTGCTTTGTGCCCTCCCACTCAGCCCTCCCCTTGATGGTGCACGTTGCATCTACAATGAACCTGAGCTTACAAATCATTACATGCAAGTGCTGATGAAGCCTTTGAAGCCAGGGCAGGCCCCTCGAACGAAATTCCTCTTCAAGGAATTACTATATGTGCCACGGACTGTCTATCGCATTCTGATGAAGACAATAAGTCCTATCAAAGGCCACGACTCAAATGATGAAGAAGTCATTGGCATCATGAAGAATATGCTTTTCAATATCATTCATGGCGTTCCCGTCAACTTCCATGATTTCTTCATGAGGACTCTGGCAAATATTGCTATGTCACCATTTGAGCTGAAGCCTTATGCACCATGGATTATGAAATTCATCAAGACAAGGTCTTCACTCAACTACAAGGCTGATACTCTGAACCATGGCAGTTTCTTGCCTCCAATTGATGTCCTCAAACGGACATTTTCCTCAGCTAATGACAAAGGCAAGGCAACTGCTGTGATAGATGAAGGCATTCGTCCATTGGATGGTCAATTTCGCAAGGCTACATCCTACTCCACCAATGATGACTCTGCCACACATGATTCTGCCGCCAACACCTCGGCCAAGCAAATTCCTCAAGCCACAGCACCCAGGGTGATGACTGATCGTGAGGTACTCCTCAGTCTTCATCAGAAAGTTGATCGCAATCATAAATGGGTCAAGCATCAGTTTGGTTCAATTCTTTACAACATGACCTCAACACACAATGCAGTGAAGAAAAACCAATACTACCTCCATGAAACCTTAAACCGTACCTGGGCTATTCTATCTCATATCTACAGCACCGAAGATCTGAAGAGCATGGGTCCCAAGGAAGAATTTGACTGGTCTGCACCTCCACCGAAGAAATTCAAGAAGGTCAAGGTTCCTTCCTTGGTGGCCAGCTCCTATTCTTCATCGTGCGACACTGATGAAAATGAAGACTTGGATGACACTGCGGCAGGCCCTACTACGACAACCGACCCCGACAACGTTGGCACTCCTCCATCAACTTGATATTCTTCAGGGGCGTCAGTCCTCAGTTTTGATCCTTTTGGTCATTCGATGACAAAGGGGGAGAAATCTGAGTTAGTCTTCAAGCAGGTCTATTATATGGGCGTTTTTTTTGCTAAGTTACAACTCTTGCTCTTCTGAAACTTTTATTGGATCGAGATGTAATCTTAAACCCGATGGTGCTCTGATACTTTTGATGCACTGTGCTCTGATGCTTTTGATGCGTTATTCTGCATGCTTGTTCCTCATTAATATTATTGCACGCATGCTGAATTTCTTCAGGCACCATATTTCATCATGCATTTCAAATTCTTCATATTATATGTCAAATGCATGTATGAATTACAAGATATAGGGGGAGATCTCCATGATTCAACTCTTCAAGTGTGCATTGCTTCAAAGCAAATTCCTCACTATGCACATCTTCAGGGGAGTTCTTCTATACCTTGCAATCAAATTCCTCAATATCAGTACTTACACTTCATATGCTTATCCCCGTTGAAAACTTAACCTATATTGTCATCAATCACCAAAAAGGGGGAGATTGTAAGTGCATCTAGTGCCCCTTAGTGATTTTGGTGTATTGAAGACTTATAGGTTAAGGGACTAATGTGTTTATGAGTGTACACAGGTCTATAAGTCTATGAGGAGTTTGATATTTCTGAGAGAAAGTCGACCCTAAAATGAATATCTTCGATGAAGATTTTGGTATTCTGAAGACTTTCATGAAGACTTTGAAAGTGAAGAAATTGGTGTGTCCGTGAAGACTTGATATTCATGCAACGAATATGAAGCTTGAAGACTTTCGTTTTCATAGTTTTGTTTTCTCTTTCTTGAGTCATAGGAAACACCGTCTTTGTTAAAGGGGTCGAGGAAATACTAAGGAAAAATTTCCATGTGATGCTCAACTCAAAACCCTACACCTACCAATCCCTTGAGTGAAGCCATTGGAAATCTCATACAGATTCAGTCAATTTCTTGATGATGAGACGAAGTTCTTACAGTCATTTGAGAATTTATTATGACTAGGGAGTTAGGAATTCGCCAATGCGGATTGCCTACGATGAGAACATGATAGCCGTGAGGAATTTGAGAGTCAAATTTCCGACCGTTCTTTGTCTACACGCTTGACTGTCCCAAAATATCTTATCCACATAACGGTCATATCATTGAAGGGCATTTATGTCTTATCATGTCGGGCTGCTCCCTAGGCTATAAATAGCCACCCCCCTACAACCACTAGCTGGTTGGCTGCTCTGAGAGAAACTGACACTTGTCATTTGAGAGCAACCCATCCTCCGAGGACTTTGAGTGAAAATCATCGAGTGAGGAAAATCCAAAGCCAAACACCCACAAACCAAAAGTGATTGAGCATCACTGAAGAGATTGATCCTGCATGGATCCGATGCTTGTTACCTTTAAAGACTGTGCTTCTTCCAGATGGTTAGGCGTCATGGTCTAGAGCATCCAAGAGGAATTGTGGATCGCCGAGTGACCGAAGTCTGTGAAGGTTTGGAAGTCGCCTGAAGACTTACCACGAGTGATTGGGCGAGTGCATGTGACCTTAGTTCAAGGAGAATCTGATGAGGACTTGGTGTCTGAGTTGCGTGCTCAACATTTGGGTGTCCGGACTGTGTGTCCTCGAGTTTAAATACTCGGCCGCTCCAACCAGACGTACAACTGAGACAGCAGTTGGAACTGGTCTACCAAATCATTGTCTTCACCAACCTTACTGGTTCCATTTCCTCAACTCTTTCATTTCCTCATTACTGTGTTGAGTGTTTGTTCATATCTGTGTTTGAAGACTTTGACTGAAGACTTCCTCAATTTCCTCAGTTCAATTTCTTCAGTCTGTTTGTCTTCATCTTGTTTTATCCTATGTTTACGCTTTCTGTACTCTGTGTTTGTCTTCATTTCATCATGATGACCATGTGTGTATTCTGTCATGCTTACTTCTGAGTACTTATTCCGCTGCAAGTAGTTCTTCGCTAAGGAATTTCCTCACCGGCAAATTCCTCGGTGAAGACTTCATAAAAATCGCCTATTCACCCCCCCTCTAGTCGATATAACGCACTTTCAATCGCCCAATCGCTTGACAAGAACGTCAAGACCATTGCTGAGTGCCTTGCTGATGAGTTGATCAATGCTACTCAAGGATCACCCAATCGGTTGACAGGAACGTCAAGACCATTGCTGAGTGCCTTGCTGATGAACTAATCAATGCTGCTCGAGGACCGTTCGATCGATCGACTGGGTATTCTTCTTCAGCACCTGCATCAGACGATGACAAACAGATCCAAGGGAAGAACAGATTCCACTCAAAGACAAACCCAACATATTCAAAGATAAATCTAGAGTTTCCTAACCGCAGATTAGAAGTACTCGGGTACCAGACCTGAAGGAGTTTTAATGGCTACAAAATCACTCGGCATTCCGAGGCAAATAAAGGTGAGACATAATGTTTTTCAGTCACTCGGTGGGAGAAGGGCTGGCCGGATCACAGAAGCTGTCGAGGTCGATGCTGTTGGCGATGTGAGTGGCTGCCTTGAGGAAGGTGTCCATGAAATCCTGGATAGAGTGCTTCTTAGTGTTTACCACTTTGAGGGCTGCCAGCTTGTCCTCCTTAGCCTCCTTGCAGTGCACTCTGACCAAAGACAAGGCGACATCGGCACCACAGCGGGCTGAAGATTTCTTCCACTCTTGCACTCGGCCTGGAATCTGATTTAGTCAAGTCATCAGGGACTCGAGGTCCTGAGACAGCTCCGTCCGAGGCCTGAGTTCAGCATCCACTTGGGCCATCGCTGCCTTCAGCCGAGCAACATAAGCAACCGCACCATCTAAGCGCGACTCCAATCGAAGCAGATTCATTGCAGTGTCATTTTTCACAGGACAGTTGATGGGGTCGAGACCCGTCTCAACCCGCCCAGTTTCAGCCTCAAAGAACTGACACAGTTCCGTCCCATTGCAAAAAGGGATGAGTCGACCACATGACAACAAAGTTTAGTCGGCAACAAATTAATTGCAGTCGACTGATCATACCTTCAAGATTCAGAACAAGTTTGGCGGCGAGTTGCTCCAGATAGGACTCTAACTTGTCTGTCTTGGTCTTGAGGCCGCCGACTTCAGTGGTCAGATTCTCCTTGTCCTTCTTCAGCTTCTCGACTTCTCGATTAGTGTCGGAGATGGCAGCCTTCAGCTTCGCGTTCTCCTCCTCCGTTTCTTGACGAAGCCACCACGGTCCATAAGCTTCGTCTTCACGTGCTTCCTTACGAGCAGCTGGCAGATCCAGATCCTTCTGCTCCAAAGCCTCCTCCATCCTCTCTAAAGAAACAACACTCTTCAGACGAGACTGAAGTTGGCGATTTTCACTACGCACATCTGCTTGTGTGAAATCACTTGGTTCAAAGAGACTGAAAGAAAAACCAGTACGAAGTGTGAAGCTACAAAGCAGACAAAATGGTCGAGTGATTACCTCCCATGATGGCCGTTTCTTCTTGAGCAGTCTTCAGATTCTTCTTTGCAAGTTTGAGGTCAAGTTCAACGCTGATATGCTTCTTCTTTAATTCGGTGAGCCGAGCTCCAAGATCACAAGGCCTCTGCAGCCAGAAAGACAGACATGTCAGTCGACAGATATAAGCAACAGTGAAGGAGAAGAATTACTCTAAGACTACTACCGAACCAAATATTCAACAGTAGTCTCAGGGACTACACCCAGTGGGCGCACTTAGTGTGCCCCCACTAGATCAGATCAATACTCAGCAAGAGTTGCCCAACATGAGTTCAAAAGAGAGAGAGAGAGAGAGAGAGAGAGAGAGAGAGAGAGAGAGAGACATCATTAGACCTCAGTCAACTGCCAGCAGCCGACCGTGGTCTCGGGGACTACACCAAGTGGGTGCACTCGGCATGCCCCCACTGATTCGGAAAGTGCAGAATTGAAGATTTCCTGAGTTCTAAACGAAGGAACACCCAGTGGGTGATCAGATATAAAGCAAAACTCAAAAGTTCAGTTGGAATTTTGTTGAACTGAACATCGGTCTGAAGGGCAGTGCTGGCGTTGTAAGCTACCTGACTAGCTTGATGCATCACTTTCACCTACTCCATGACAAGATTCACCTGGCGAAGAGCTTCCCTAGCGGCGCCCGACGAGTCGTCTGGAGTTTGATATGTAGCAAAGAGGGATGGCTCCAGAGTGGTCGAAGTAGTTACCGGGTCCGACGAGTGGAGTTGCACCGATGCAGCAGGTGTCTGTGCAGTCGATCCCGACGGACGATCAGTCGTCAGCGGGTTAGCGAATGTGACGTTGGTCCGAACCAGCCCTTCAGAACCTTCGACTATCGCCTCAGGCGCCGGTGTTGGCTGAGGGACTTGGACTTCAAGCTTCCTCCTGCTTGAGCCTCCGCTCTTCTTCCTCCTCTCCTGTAGAGGCACTTCTTCTTCGTCATCAGGAAGCGCAACGATCTCTTGTGGAGCTACATAAAGAGAGAGAAGTATCAAATTTTCAGTCGATTGACCACCCGCTCGACTAAACAGAACTTGGTTGAACGAACTTACTAGCTCGTGAGGTGGCTTCTTCGTCTCCTGGTGCCTTGTCAATGTCCATGTCGGTGGCAGCAGAGGTGGTACTAGAAGGACACATGAATTGGTCGGTCAGATCAAGAAAATCTTCAGTCGACCTACGAAAACGCAAGCAAGATACTCACCCTGAAGCAACGGGGACGTCCATCTTAATTCGCGGCAGTGTCTTCTGGGCCTTGGGAGGAGCAACTTTAGGCTGCTTGGCCACCTTCTCCGTCGGCTCGAGTCGGCGTCCCGAAAGTCGCTTCGAGTATTGCTTTTCGGGCCCACGCTTTTCCCGCGCCGGCCAGCCGGATTTTGCTGCTGTTTGGATCGACGTTCGGAGCGCGGTGGCGAGTCAACTTCTTCCTCCTCGTCCGACTCCTCGCTCTCCTCCTCCTCATCTTCTCCTGGAGACTCCCACTCACCACTCTCCTCCGCACTGTCCTCCCCCTCCTGGTCCTGCTCCAAAGCTTGTTCACCGTTGGGCATCGAATGCATCTCAGTGAATACCTGTGTAAGTGCATCTAGTGCCCCTTAGTGATTTTGGTGTATTGAAGACTTATAGGTTAAGGGACTGATGCATTTGTGAGTGTACACAGGTCTATAAGTCTATGAGGAGTTTGATATTTACAGAGAAAGTCGACCCTAAAAATGAAGTTCTTATTGAAGACTTTGATATTCTGAAGACTTTCTAAAGACTTTGAAAGTGAAGAAATTGGTGTGACCTTGAAGACTTGGTATTCATTTGAGGAACATGAAGCCTGAAGACTTTTGTTTTCGCAGTTTCATTTTCTTTTTCTTGAGTCATAGGAAACACCGTACTGTTAAAGGGGGTCGAGGAAATACTAAGGAAAAATTTCCATGTGATGCTCAACTCAAAATCCTACACCTACCAAGCCTTTGGAAATCTCATATAGTTCAGTCAAGTTCTTGAAGGATGAGACGCAGTTCTTACAGTCCTTGAGGACTTTGCTCGATCGAGGAGTTAGGAATTCGCCAAGATCTAATTGCCTACAGTGAGGAACATGATAGCCCCGAGGAATTTGAGAGTCAAATTTTCGACCGTTCTTTGTTCTTGGCTGGCTGTCCCAAAATATCTTATCCACCTAACGGTCATATCATTGAAGGGCATTTATGTCTTATCATGTCGGGCTGCTCCTAGGCTATAAATAGCTGCCCCTACAACCACTAGTTGGTTGGCTGCTCGAGAGAACTTGACACTTGTCATTTGAGAGCAACCCATCCTCCAGGGACTTTCTGCGAAAATCATCAAGTGAGGAAAATCCCAAAACCAAACCCCCACAAACCCAAAGTGATTGAGCATCTTTGAAGAGATTGATCTGCGTGGATCCGGCGCTTGTTACCTTTGAAGGCTGTGCTTCTTCCGGATGGTTAGGCGTCAAGGTCTAGAGCATCAAGAGGAATTGTGGATTGCCGAGTGACCAAGTCTGTGAAGGTTTGGAAGTCACTGAAGACTTAACATGAGTGATTGGGCGAGGCTGCGTGGTCTTAGTTCAAGGAGAATACGGTGAGGATCTGGGTGTCTGAGTTGCGGCTCAGATCGGGTGTCCGGACTGCGTGTCCTCGAGTTTAAATACTCGGCCGCTCCAACAGACGTATAACCGAGACAGCAGATTGGAACTGGTTTACCAAATCATTGTCTTCACCAACTAACTGGTTCTATTTCCTCAACTCTTTCATTTCCTCATTACTGTGTTTAATGTTGCTCATATCTGTGTTTGAAGACTTAGACTGAAGACTTTCTGAATTTCCTAAGTTCAATTTCTTCAGTCTGTTTGTCTTCATCTTGTTATCATGTGATTACGCTTTCTGTACTCTGTGCTAGTCTTCATTTCATCATGATGACCATGCTTGTATGCTGTTATGCTTACTTCTAAGTACTTATTCCGCTGCTAGTAGTTCTTCAGTAAGGAATTTCCTCACCGGAAAATTCCTCAGTGAAGAATTCATAAAAATCGCCTATTCACCCCCCCTCTAGTCGATATAATGCACTTTCAATTGGTATCAGAGCAAGGTACTCCCCTGTTCTGTGTGATTTTGGTTTAACCGCCTGGAGTTTTAGTTATGTCGACCGCAGGTATGATCAAGGTCTCGGCTGGGTGTCCTACCTTTGATGGGACGGACTACCCCTACTGGAAGAACAAGATGCGAATGCATCTTGAGGCAATTGACAACGATCTCTGGTATGTTGTGGAAAATGGTGTCCCCTCTGTCACACCCTCACTGAACGCTACCGATGTGAAGAGATTCAAGCAACTCGATTCTCAAGCGAAGAATATCATATGTGGCCATCTGAGTAAAGGACAGTATGGAAGAGTGAGTGCTTTGGAAACTGCTAAGCTTATCTGGGATAGGCTGTCCAAAGTGAATGAAGGAGTCTCAACTCAGCATGACTCTCGAGTTGATGTTCTTCGGGATCTCTTCAACCGCTTCAAAAGACTCGACAATGAAAATGTCCAACAAACCTTTGATCGCCTCAACGACATCTCAAATGAGCTTCAAGCCCTCGGTGCACCGACATCATCGATCATGAGGTGGTGAAGAAGCTGTTGAGATCGCTTGATTCCTCATTTGATACTCTGGGATGATGATACAAGAATGTCTTGACTACAAGTCTCTTGATCCTGCCGATATCCTAGAAAGGCTAAATACTCACGAGTTCCGACTTCTAAAAGAGAGATCTCTATGGTTCAAGTTATGGCAAACCACGTGCCACGAAGGCCAAGGCTGTGTCGACTCGAATGTGAGGATTCGGTAGTAGCCTTGGTGATCCTGAAGAATTGAGCCAGGAGCTAGCACTGCTCGTGAAGAAATTCCAGAAGTTCTCAAGACGTGGTCGCTTTGGAAAATCCTCAAGAAGCAGTGATTCTTCATCCAGTGACTATAACAGAAGGTTGTGCCACAAATGCAAGAAACCTGGTCACTATATTCAAGATTGTCCTCAGTGGGAAAAGGAAATGAAGAATAAGAAATACAAGGATTACAGTTCTGATGATGCAAAGAAGAAGAAGAAATCGTCAAAATCTTCGTCATCAAAATCCTCGAAGTCTTCATCTCACAAGAAGAGCAGCTCCAAGAAGGCTCGGGCATTCATTGTCAAGGAAATGGACTCTGAAGCTGAATCTGAGGATGATGAAGAGGAGGCGTCTGAAGAATCTGAATCTGGTGTGGCGAGTCTGGCCATCGCTACTGCTTTCGTCAGCAAGTCCATCTTCAACACTGAAGAAACTGACCCCACCGACAAGCCTGATGAAGATAATGATGGCAACGCTCCCACCTATTTCTTCATGGCGAAAGGTGCTAAGGTACTCAAATACAACTCCTCTAAATCTAGTGAAAATGAATCTGATGAGGATCTCAAGCCCAGCTACTCTAAACTTGCTAAGATTGCTGTAAAACAACAACGGGCTTTTGAAAAGGTTCAAAACATGCTAGACAAAAGTGATGATATGTTGGGTGAAGAAATGGATCGCACTAAAGCCCTGACTGAAAATCTTCAGAGACTTCAGTCTAGGTTTGATAACCTTCAAAGTCATCATAACACTCTCTTATCTGATCATGAGAAACTTTCTTATGAAATTACTCAAGAAAAGCAAGATCACGAGAAGCTTTCCTCTGGATCTCTTCAAAGAAAGGAAGATCTTGAAAAGCTAAGAGTGTGTTACGAAGATCTTCAGAAGGAGCATGATTCATTACTAGCTCAACAAATCAGCGCTTCTCAGGAAGAATTTGTTCCTCCATGCTTAAAGTGCATTGAACGTGAATCTGCTAATTCTTCACCTGAATGTTCAAATGCTTCAACTCTTACAAATTCTTCATCTGCCTCTGCTATCACTAATTCCTCATATGAGGACATTGCTAGTATCACTGACAATGCAGGGCTGAAGGAATTGTACATGACAGGCATGTACAAAAGCCTCAATGGGCATCAGACTCTTTGAGATGTGCTTAAAAAGTAGATCCTCAACAGAAACCCTAGGAAAGAGGGTATTGCCTTTGAGAGGAAACTAAATGCTGACGGAACATATTGGAAGCCTGAGAAGTACCCCAAAACCTCATGGGTTGCTGCAAAGGGACCTCCAATTGATCCATCTAACTTATCTGGCTTTACATGTGAATCTCCTCATTCTTCTAATGAGTCATTTGACTCCAACTATAAACTGTTCAAAAATCAGAATGGTGAAGTATTTGCTAGATATGTTGGCACTAAGCTCAGAGCGGTTCCCCTATGAAGAAAATCTGGGTTCCCAAAAGTTATGTTGAAAGTCTTCAGGTGAATGTCCTCATGACACCACCTGTGAAGAACAGGAACCCCAGATCAAATTCTTCATATGGACCAAATTCTTCATATGGATACAAGTCCTCATACGGACCAAATTCCTCAAAAGGATCAAAAGGATCGTGCTAACAACTCTGTGTTGCAGGGTAGAGCTAAGGGCTATGAATATGTGCATTATTCTTCAAATCATTATGTTCATAAGTCCTCGAAGAATTTCTCTGCTTATTCATATGCTTACCCTAACCCCTCTTATGTGAAACGAAATGGTTTGGCATCTTTGCCACCTTTCTCATATGGTGCTCGCAGAGTGATGAACTCTTTGCCACCCCTTCAGATATGGGTGGTGAAGAAAAAGAACTAAATTCTTCTGTAGGGTCAGGTCTCCAGACGTGCTTTAACGTTTGAAGAATTTGCTGGGGACCTGACGAAATTGCCTGAAAGGACGCAGGCGAATCATGATGAAATGAACTTTCATTTCACACGTCCTCATACTGCTATATCTGCTTACTGCTTGATGAAATTCATCGATGAACTTGATATCATATTCTTCATCGATGAAGCATATGAGATTGTAAGCTACACTAATTCATCTGCAGGATGATCAACCCAAAACCCTTGAATGGGTCCTCGATAGTGGATGTACAAATCACATGGTGGTGACAAGAATCTATTGATGGATGCTCCTTATCACCGTCACCTCTGAAGCATATCATCTTTTTGACAAAGGCAAAAGTCAGGTATTGGGTCTTGGTAAGGTTGCAATCTCTAAGGATAAACACATGGACAAAGTCATGCTTGTTGAGTCCTTAGGATACAATCTCATGTCAGTCTCAATGCTTTGTGATCTTGATATGGTTGTTGTCTTTGGCAAGTATCGTTGTGTTGTGATTATGGAAGCTGACAATTCCAAAGTCTTCGAAGGCTTTAGGAGAGGAGATTTGTATATTGTTGATTTCTCTAGAGGACCACAACCAGCCGTGTGTCTACTTGCAAAAGCTTCAGAAGGCTGGCTATGGCATCGACGACTTGGTCACGCAGGCATGAGGAATTTGAACACGCTTGCGAAGAAGAAGCATGTCATTGGCATTGAGTATGTCAAATTACTCAAGGATCACTTATGCGAAGCCTGTGAAGCTGGAAAAATGACCAAGGCCAAGCATCCAGCGAAGACTATCATGACCACTACTCGTCCATTCGAATTGCTTCACATGGACCTCTTCGGACCTAATCATTACTCAGCAGTCACTAATGATGCATCTCTATATGGTTTTGTCATTGTTGATGATTACTCTCGATATACATGGGTACACATTGTTACTTACAAACATGAAGTGCAGGAAGTCTTCGAACGATTTTCCTCGAGGGCTTCAACCAACTTTGGTGTGAAGATCAAGCATATCAGAAGTGACAATGGAACTGAGTTCAAGAATTCCAGTCTTGATGCCTCTCTTGATGAACTTGGTATTACTCATGAGTTATCTGCTCCCTATACTCCTCAGCAAAATGGCGTCGTGGAGCGCAAGAACAGAACTCTTGTTGAGATGGCTCGCACTATGCTTGATGAATACAAAATGCCTCAGCGTTTTTGGATTGATGGTATTGATACTGCATGCCACATCATCAACAGAGTATATCTTCACAAATTCTTCAAGAAGACGGCCTATGAACTCCTCACTGACAAGAAACCCAATGTGAGTTATTTCAAAGTCTTCGGTGCTAAATGCTGGATTGGAGATCCTCACCACAACTCTAAATTTGCACCGAAAGCACATGAAGGTTTTATGCTTGGTTACAGAAAGGACTCGCACACCTACAGAGTCTTCAACATTGTTCTTCACAAGATTGTTGACACTGTAGATGTGCGGTTCGATGAAACTAATGGCTCGCAAAGAGAGCACCTACCTTCTGTGTTAGATGAACCAGCACCTGAGGATTCCATCAAGTTCAAGGCAACTGAGGATGTCATTCCTACTCAAGAATCTGCTGAAGAATTCATTCCTGTTCATGAAGAACGTCGAGCTGATGCACCTGAAGAACATGATGAGGAAAATGATGCGGAAGAAAATGCTGATCAAATTCCTCAGCGACAACCAGCTCATCCTCGCGTTGCAAAAGAAATGCAAGTGGAGAAGATCATCGATGACATTAGCGCACCAGGTCCTCTCACACGCTCAAAAGCTTCACATTTATCTAACTTTTGTGGGCATATGCTTTTGTCTCTATCATAGAGCCCACTAAGGTAGATGAAGCATTTCTGGAGCCGGAGTGGATTCAGGCTATGCAAGAAGAATTACATCAGTTCGAGCTTAACAATGTCTGGGAACTCGTCAATCGCCCAGATCCTCGCAAGCATAATATCATTGGCACAAAGTGGATCTACCGCAACAAGCAAGATGAAAATGGCCTTGTGGTGAGGAATAAGGCACGACTAGTAGCTCAAGGCTACACACAGGTTGAAGGAATTGATTTCGATGAAACTTTTGCACCTATTGCTAGACTTGAGGCTATTCGCATATTACTTGCTTACGCTAACCATCATGATATCATCTTATATCAAATGGATGTGAAAAGTGCATTCCTCAATGGTAAGCTTGAGGAAGAAGTATATGTTGCTCAACCCCCAGGTTTTGAAGATCCAAAGAATCCTGACAAAGTCTTCAGACTTAATAAGGCCCTCTATGGCCTCAAGCAAGCCCCTCGGGCGTGGTATGATACATTGAAGGAATTCTTCGTGAAGAATGGCTTCACACCAGTTCACTTGACCCTACTCTTTTACTAAATCATATGATGGTGAACTGTTTGTGTGCCAAATATATGTTGATGATATTATCTTTGGCTGTCTTGACCAACGTTATAGTGATGAATTTGCCTATATGATGAGTGAAGAATATCAAATGTCTATGATGGGAGAGTTGAAATTCTTCTTAGGTCTTCAAATTAAATCGGCAAGCAATGGCATATTCATATCTTAGGAGAAATACCTCAAAGATGTCTTGAGGAAATTCGGCATGCAAGATTGCAAATGCATCAAAATTCCTATGCCCACAAATGGCCATCTATGCACTGATGAAAATGGTATTGACTTCGATCACAAGTTATACTGCTCCATGATTGGTTATTTATTGTACTTATGTGCATCTAGGAAAGATATAATGCTTAGTGTTTGCATGTGTGCCCGATTTCAAGCTGCACCGAAGGAATCACACCATAAGGCTGTGAAGCATATTCTTCGATATCTAGCTCACACACCAACACTAGGATTATGGTACCCCAAGGGCTCTGCTTTTGATCTCATTGGATATTACGACTCGACTATCTTTGGTGATCGTGTGGACCGCAAGTCAACATCGGCACTTGTCATTTCCTCGGACGATCTTTGGTCCGTTGGTCCTCGAAGAAACAGAGCTGCGTATCACCGCTCATCTCTGCTGAAGCTGAATACATTGCTGCTGGCTCATGCTGTGCTCAACTGCTTTGGATGAAGCAAACCCTCAAGGACTATGGCATCAACGTGAAGAATGTGCCTCTCCTCTGTGACAATGAGAGTGCCATCAAGATTGCTCACAATCCAGTTCAGCACTCGAAGACAAAGCACATCCAGATTCGTCATCATTTTCTTCGTGATCATGTGTTGAAGGGCGACATCTCCATCGAGCATGTGAAGACTGAAGAACAGCTAGCTGATATCTTCACCAAGCCCTTGGATGAGAAGAGATTTAGCAAGTTGCGGTGTGAGCTAAATATCTTAGAATCTTCGAATGTTCTTTGAAAAGGACACACATCCAAACACTTATGCAAAATTGATGACTTAGATGTGCAACACATGAAGAAACGTTTTTCTTCAATCAATGAAGAATAACACTCTAAGTGTGAAGAAATGAATGAAGATTTTGATTCTCAGAACCCTACGACAATTGTACGCGGTGTCTGAAATCATCATTCTTATACGGTGGGTCACGCCACCACAAAAAATTGAAAATCTTCAATTTGAGTTTTTCCTCATTTTTGAAATTCTTCAGTTTTTCAAATTCTTCAACTTTGCAAAATCTTCACTGTTTCCGTCGTTTTTCTTCATTGGCTATATATATATATGAGTTTATGTCCTCTACAGCATTGACTTATGGCTATTTCTTCATGCTGATTTTTCTACTAAGTGAATGTGATCGGACCCTTCCCCCTCTATGCTATACTCAACCAAATCTATTCACAAATTCTTCATGTGCGTTCTATTTGAAACTCGTTCAAAGTCTTCACTGTGTCCTTGTCAGCTGAAGAAATTGCGAACGGAACTTTAAAACAAATCTTATCCAGATTTTCGGTTTTACCGCTCAAACCGTTCCGCATCCCACGATGTATTATTTTATTCACCCACGATCTTACACGATCTCATCTGCACAGTACGTGGGTGACACATGTCGCGTGAAGGAGAAAGGGCAGGGGCATTGTCCCAAAATCTTCGGGCGAACAGTTTTCACCGTGGCTATAAATACCCCTCTCCCCTTCCTCACTTCATTTACTCCGCTCGGCCGCTGTCTCTCGCTTGAACTCCTCAAACCCTAGCGCCGCCGCTACTCCATCGTCGCCGGTGAGGAAGAGCTTCACTGCCTCGACCTCGTCGCCGTCGTACTTGCGCCGGTTGCGGAAATCTTCACTCCGCCACCGCTGTAGCTATTTCCCTCTGCCAAGTTAGGGCGTGGGAGATCGAACCTGACGAACTTCACATCTGTTCATCTCAGTTCGTCGTGTTCTTCGGTTCGGGTAATTAAAAGTTATTCTTATTACTCACTTTGATTCTCAAACTTTCCTGAAAATCTTCAAAGGTGTTTTATTCTTCAAATCTTCACACATATGAACACCTCACACACTCTATGCTCTTGATCCATTTCTCGAAGCACTCATTTTCTTCAAGATTCCTCAATTGTGTGGATTTTCGATCGCCTGCATAACTGGAACCTAAGACAAAGAGCGCTTAGTGAAATTCCTCAAGGCTCAATGGTCAAATTCCTCAAAACTTGTCTTTTCGAAAATCTTACGAGAACGATATGACCTCTTCAAATTCCTCGCACCTACACTCTGTTCACAGTACTCATGTCCGCTTTGAATCACTAGGTTCTCATCAACTTAACTCATTTGCAGCGTTCCTCGAAGAAAAACTGCATACTTCTTCAGAGTGCTCAGTTGTTCAAATTCCTCATCTGAAGAATATGGCTGAAGGAAAGAGACCGCAGAAAGGAGGAAAGAAGCCTGAGGTCATGACTGCTTTCGAAATCCCTGATGACATATACAAGGATTATTGCACACCTGATGAAGCCAAATTTGGCAAAGAGAACAAAAATCAGCGCATGGTGCGCATTCAGAGGATTGAACGGAGATGGGCAAGAGAATGGAGGGAATATCGATATGTTACTCCAAAGTACATGAAGAAATTTGATTTAAATCCTCCATGCCCAAGAGCTCCACTGGCACCTGGCCAAGTAGCTGATCCCACCAGCATCAAGCGTGGTGAGGACTTTCCTGAAGAATGGGCCAGGCGCCAAGCTAAATTGGCAAGACAGGCCAAGGAGGCAGTGAGGAAATTCAATGAGGATTCTGCTGCTGCTGCTGCTGAGACCTCGGTCAGACCGAGGAAATCAATGCCGAAGAAGCCTGCTCGCAAGCCAAGTGCTTCACCAACAGCGCCCTCACGGCCAAGTTCCTCAGCTATGCCCTCACGGAAAATTCCTCAAACCGTTACTGCTCCACCAAAGTCCTCAACTCCTGTGCATCTGGCTACATGCCAAAGGACTACTGGTTTTTCAATTGCTTCTGGTGTCTCAGCAAGTTCCTCAGCTACACCAATGTCCTCATCAGGCCCTACACTGTTGAAGACAAAAGCAACAGCTGGACGCGGTCCTCGACCAAGTCCAAGGAAGAAACAGGTTGCGTTCCAAGTACCCTCTGATGATGAAGCTTCTGATGATGAACTTGCAGAAATCATCAGAGACAGACAAGTGAAGGCCGCTAGAGCCAAAGGCACATCTGTGCCACTGCTTTTGGATCCGAAGAAGATCCTCGATTACATTGATCTCTGGAACAAGGACCCAAACACTCCCATGCCTGATCTGCCTCTGACTCCCGGTCAAAGTCACATGCTGACCCATTTCATCACTCAAGAGAAATGGAAATTTGAGAAGGCACGTGAGATCAAGAAGGCTCAATACAGGAAGGAGAAGCTCCTGAAGAAGAATGTTATCAGAATGACACCTGAGGAACTTCTCCAGGCTCAATCTGAAATCCAAGCCCTCAGCAAAGACTTCGATGCATACAATGCTGATTGGCAAGGAGCCAAAGTGAGATTCGTCAACTCGACGAAGAAAATGACAAGCTATTGCAGCCCCATCGCAACAAGAAACTCCTCAGTGCAGACTCGCTTAGCCTCTTTGAAGAACATGCCAACACCGCTGATGACTTTCAACATCTTGATGAAAATGTAAGTTCAGGGCTGATGACTCCATCCCAGCCGTTGAAGAAATTGCCGGGGCATCCACTAGTGGTGCGCTCAAGAAATCGAAGAGATCAGGCAACTGCACGATTCGCCTAAAGAAAATCAACCAGATTCCTCGGCTCCTCCGCGCCTACACCAACTCCAATTCTTACTTCTGCCTATGAAGTGAAGAAGACCAAAGCTGCAGAGCGAGCTGCAGTGAAGAAAAGGAAGGCATCAGCTGCGTCAACTTCTTCGGCTGCGAAGAAAATGAAGCCAATGACTAGCTCACTTGAAAATCCTATTGATGTTGTTCCAATTTCCTCTATGTCGTCCAAGGAAATTGTTCCTTATGGAGAAGACTACAAGATCCCAAGAGGATCTGATGAAGAACATCATTCTGCTGCAACGTCAGAGCAGCTTGATGATGAAATTGAAGTGGACGCAATCCCTTCAACGCCAATCATTTCCTCACTTGTGCCTCAGTTCACAGCTGAAGAGGCTGGTGTTGAGGAAATTGAAAATGAAGATGAAGATGTGGATATTGGATGCACTACACCAGTGATGAATGATGACTTTTGGGAAAGTCAACATCCCAATACTCCTCCATTCACACCTATCCAACAAATTCCTCAGTCCCGGCAACCACAGTTCAGATGGGCTCGAAGAAACTCATCCCACTCCTCATACATTCATGAAGATGTTCCAGCCGCTAGTCTTTGAAGAACCCGCTGCTCTTGATCCCCAAGCTGCACACGAGAGGAACCAGAAATTCCTCGGCTGAAGAACTGAGCTCGCGATTCACGAGGTTGTGCTACAAATCAACGACACTCCTCCGCCCAAGCCGAAGAATCCGTTCTCAAGCAAGCAAAAATTCAAGGCTGAAGACTTCTTTTCTGAGCATGTGTTCTTCACTGACTATAATCCATATGACTCTGCTCACATAAGGAAGAGGCGTTTCTGGACTGCTAGTCAAGCCAACTTCTATTCCTCAGTGCTATTTGACAAGGACAAAATCTTCGATCATGAACATATTCCTCACGTGGATATGGAATCTCTGCCGTGCTTCGAGCCAGTCCTCAGTATTATTCACGATGGAGGATTACTCAATTTCAGCACTGATATCTGTGATTGGAATGAAGAACTCATTCTTCAATTCTACGCTACACTGCATATCACCGGAGATGCTGAAGATGTCAATTCATGGGTGTTGGATTGGATGACCGAAAACACTCACTATAAGGCACCAGCAACTGAATTGCTTCGTGTCCTTCCTCTTGATCCTCCCCATGATAGTGCACGTTGCATCTACAATGACCCTGAACTGACAAATCATTATATGCAAGTGCTCATGAAGCCTTTGAAGCCAGGGCAGGCCCCACGAACCAAATTCCTCATCAAGGAATTGCTCTATGTGCCTCGGACTGTCTATCGCATTCTGACGAAGACAATGAGTCCCATCAAAGGCCATGACTCAAATGATGAAGAAGTCGTTGGCATCATGAAGAACATGCTTTTCAACATCATTCACGGCGTTCCCGTCAACTTCCATGATTTCTTCATGAGGACTCTGGCAAATGTTGCTATGTCACAATTCGAGCTGAAGCCCTATGCGCCTTGGATTATGAGATTCATAAGGGCAAGATCTTCTTTGAATTACAAAGGCGACACTCGAACCATGGTAGCTACTTGCCTCCCATTGAAGTCCTCAAGCGACCGGTTTCATCATCGATGATAAAGGCAAGGCAGCTTCTGTGATCGATGAAGGCACTCGTTCATTGGATGGTCAATTTAAATGCTGCTACATCTTATTCGACTCGCCACACATGACTTTGCCGCAAATACCTCAGCTAAGCAAAATCCTCAAGCCACAGCTCGAGGTCATGGTGATCGTGAGTTACTCCTCGGTCTTCATCGGAAGGTTGATCGCAATCACAAATGGGTAAGCGTCGGTTTGGTGCAATTCTTCACAACATGACCTCAACACATAATGTAGTGAAGAAGAACCACAACTACCTTCATGAAACCCTCAACCGCTTTGGGCTGTTCTCACTCATGTTTATATTTGAAGAACTGAAGACTATGGGTCTTAAGGAAGAATTTGGTGGTCGCACCTCCTCCGAAGAAATTCAAGAGGGTCAAAGTTCCTCCACTGGTGGCCAGCTCTTATTCTTCATCGCGCGACACTGATGAATATGAAGATTTGGACGACATTGCGGCAGGCCCTACTTCAACAAACAACCCCGACAACGCTGGCGCTCCTCCACCAACTTGAAATTCTTCAGGGGCGTTAGTCCTCAGTTTCGAACCTTTTGGTCACTTGATGGCAAAGGGGGAGAAATCTGAGTTAGTCTTCAAGCAGGTCTATACTAAGGGCTTTTTCTAAGTTACAACTCTCGTTCTTCCGAAACTTTTATTGGATCGAGTTGTAATCTTAAACCCGATGGTGCCTTGATACTTTTGAACGGTGCTCTGATGCTTTTGATGCACTGAGCTCTGATACTTTTGATGTGTTATTCTGCATGCTTATTCCTTGTTAATATTATTGCACGCATGCTGAATCTCATCAGGCACCATATTTCATCATGCATTTCAAATTCTTCATGTTATATATCAAATGCGTGTATAAATTACAAGATATAGGGGGAGATCTCCATGATTCAATTCTTCAAATGTGCATTGCCTCAAAAGCAAATTCCTCACTATGTACATACTCAGGGGGAGTTCTTCTATATCTTGCAATCAAATTCCTCAATACCAGTATTTATAATTCATATGTTTATCCCCATTGAAAACTTAACCTATGTTGTCTCGATCACCAAAAAGGGGGAGATTGTAAGTGCATCTAGTGCCCTTAGTGATTTTGGTGTATTGAAGACTTATAGGTTAAGGGACTGATGCGTTTGTGAGTGTACACAGGTCTATAAGTCTATGAGGAGTTTGATATTTACAGAGAAAGTCGACCCTAAAAATGAAGTTCTTATTTGAAGACTTTGATATTCGAAGACTTTACGAAGACTTTGAAAGTGAAGAAATTGGTGTGACCTTGAAGACTTGGTATTCATTTGAGGAACATGAAGCTGAAGACTTTTGTTTTCGTAGTTTCATTTCTCTTTCTTGAGTCGAGGAAACACCGCATTGTTAAAGGGGTCGAGGAAATACTAAGGAAAATTTTCCATGTGATGCTCAACTCAAAATCCTACACCTACCAATCCCTTGAGTGAAGCCTTTGGAAATCTCATACAGATTCAGTCAAGTTCTTGATGTGAGAGACGCAGTTCTTACAGTCCTTGAGGACTTTCTTTCGATCGAGTGTTAGGAATTCGCCAAGGTCTGAATTGCCTACACGATGAGGAACATGATAGCCCCGAGGAATTTGAGAGTCAAATTTCCGACCGTTGTTATCTTCTTGTGCACGGCTGTCCCAAAATATCTTATCCACCTAACGGTCATATCATTGAAGGACATTTATGTATTATCATGTCGAGCTGCTCCCTAGGCTATAAATAGCCGCCCCCTACAACCACTAGTTGGTTGGCTGCTCCGAGAGAACTTGACACTTGTCATTTGAGAGCAACCCATCCTCCGAGGACTTTGAGCGAAAATCATCAAGTGAGGAAAATCCCAAAACCAAACCCCCACAAACCCAAAGTGATTGAGCATCACTGAAGAGATTGATCCTGCATGGATCCGACGCTTGTTACCTTTGAAGACTGTGCTTCTTCCAGACGGTTAGGCGTCAAGGTTGTCGGTGTCAAAACCGGCGGATCTCGGGTAGGGGGTCCCGAACTGTGCGTCTAGGCGGATGGTAACAGGAGACGAGGGACACGATGTTTTTACCCAGGTTCAGGCCCTCTCGATGGAGGTAAAACCCACGCCCTGCTTGATTAATATTGATGATATGGGTAGTACAAGAGTAGATCTACCACGAGATCAAGGAGGCTAAACCCTAGAAGCTAGCCTATGGTATGATTGTTGTAATGTATGTTGTCCTACGGACTAAAGCCCTCCGGTTTATATAGACACCGGAGGAGGCTAGGGTTACGTAGTCGGTTACAATGGTAGGAGATCTACATATCCGTATTGCCAAGCTTGCCTTCCACGCCAAGGAAAGTCCCATCCGGACACGAGCCGGAGTCTTCAATCTTCTATCTTCGTAGTCTTGGAGTCCGGCGGATAATGATAGTCCGGCTGTCCGGACACCCCTAGTCCAGGACTCCCTCAGTAGCCCCTGAACCAGTCTTCAATGACGATAAGTCCGGCGTGCATAATGTTCGGCATTGCAAGGCGGGTTCCTCCCTTGAATAATCCAGAGAAGATCATGAACACCAGGATAGTGTCCGGCTCTGCAAAATAAATTCCACATTCCACCGTAGAGAGAATAAAATATACACTAGCTCGATCTGCTGACGTATTATGCGGCGTGACATCACACCGCCACCAAGCCGTTGTTTGAATCGTTTTTTACTATACCACCTCAGCACGTTTAGCGAAGCGGTTTCCTTGGCACGTCTTGTCGAAGCAGAGATCGTGTTCCCCTTATTCCGGGATCCTCATCAATACGTGCGTGGTTAACCCAACCATTCCCGTCGCCACGCCTCCTCTATCGAAGGCGAATCCCAAACGGTCACGGAGACGGCTCTTGGTATTTTGTCCCCTTTATAAGTGGACCAAGGCTCGTCCTTGTTCTTCAATCTCGCATTGAATCTCTTCCCCGCTCCCAGTTCCAACACCCAGAGCCTCAGATTTGAGCGCTTCAGATCCTCAACTATGTCCGGCTCCGACCTCCAGGGCCGGTGGATGCCCTCCTCCGTCATGGAGGGGGACATATTGAAGTTGCGTGAGGCCAAGTACCTGGCCTATGAGGTTTCGCATAGGTTGCCTGCCCAAGGGCAGGCCGTGCCCGCCTCGAGCCGGTGAATCGTCGTCTCATTATCCCACCTCCGTCGGGGTTTAGGCTTCAGCGGACCCCTTCGTGAGAGGGCTCTGTTCTACTATGGGCTGGACTATCACGACTTGGCTCGAGTCCATCCTCCATATCTCCGCATTCATTATCATCTGTGAAGCCTTCCTCCGCGTCACTCCCCACTTCGCCTGTGGTGAAGACCTTCAAGGTGGAGCGAAGATGATCGGGGTGTCAAGCGGAGTCTGTGGCGACCATAAGCAAAAGGCCGATGCCCGTGGCGAGGGTTCCTTCAAGAGGAACTCGGGCTGTGGCAGCAGGAGTGGTTCTACATCACCGCTCCGAAGGGCAGCAGGCAAAAGCCGCCGCCTTCATTCCGCCGGGACCTCCACGCCCACTAATGTCGTGGGTCGACCAATGGCTCAATTGGGGCCGTCAAGACGTGCCCTCACCGCAGGGCCGGATTCGAGACCTCCAAGCGAGGGAGATCGACCTGATCAAGGTGATGCAGGTTATGCTAATCAGGCAACTTCTGCCCTGCAAACGTCGTCCCCTCCGTTTATGGGAGTTCAACCCGAAGGGACCTCGGATTCTCCAACACTTCATGGGTGCGACACCCGTGGAGATGTACAAGTTGTTCTTCGGACCGCGGGTGGCGTGTCCGGATTTAGCCGAGGACGCAGGCCTAAGCCGCGATCGCCCGGATACTCAGGTAAATAGCTCAGAGTCCGGACATTCTGTTTATATGCCTTTCCAGAGTTCGCCTCCTGACCCCTTGTTCTTTACAGGAATGGGTGGCGCAATCAAGGCTGATAAGGTGTCCGGCCCCCCTCCCAGAGACCACACTGGAGCCCGTGCTGGTCAGAATGTTGGAGGTCGCGCCCACAGAAGGGGGCGACGGGGAAAATAGAGGAACTAATATTTCGCCCAAAGGGGCGACTGAAGAGGGGGAACCATGAACCCCTCCCTTCAGGGGGAGAAGAGGACCGCCTCCGAAGATCCGGAGGCCAAAGCCCCTAAGCGTGGGAAGAGATCTTCACCGGGGGGTCCGGCGCCCGGAAGGAATCCGGACGCACAATCATCACCAAAGGATTGGCCCTCCAGCGAGCCGTGAGTATGAAAGAGGGAGTTAATTAGTAAGGAAATACCTTCATTTGTGCTTCTGTGGATAACCGAAATATTTATATTGCAGTTCGGATCTGCAGCCTTCTTAGATGAGTTCATCTTCGGGGGACCTTCTTCCGGAGATGATGGAGAGCGATACACCTCCGTCTGCAGCGCCGCCAGATGAGGCAAAGCGAGCCCAAGTGTAAATCACGAGGGTATCCCCGGTCGGAGGGGCTGAGAGTTCAGCCCCGCTAGTATCCGCCGGGAGGCGAAGAATCTACTTGAGAGGGCGTCCGTTTCAGAAGATCACCGTGCGTTGATGCGTATGGTGATTGGAAGGATTTCGTCCGCCGAGAGCGGATTGCGTAATGCCGCCATGAGTTTCTTTGGCGGGATTTGAGGTATCGAGAATAGCGCACCTTTGTCTTTTAACAGTTTTGCATATAAAAATGCGCCCTGTATAGATAGTAGCCCCTGAGACTTGGTAGGTTGTCGAAAGCGACAGCGTACCGAGGATCGAAATCTAAAGTAATGCATTCCGTCGTTCCTATGCAGGTGGCGGATAGTCCGAGGGCTAGCCGGACTAGTGAGTTTGCCGAGTTAAATCGGCAACTTGACTTGGCAAATGCGGACATCGCACTTGTCAACAGGCGACTTGACGAGTCGCAAGGTAAAAGAGTTCTCCGCAGTCGCTTTATTAAGGGGGTCGAAGCCCTCCTCGATAAATTATATGTCACATGCAGACGGTGCTGCTGCTGTGGAGAGCCTTGGGCGAACTTGCTCGAGCTAAGGAGCAAGCCCGAAGGAGTGACGCGCTGCCTCGAGGGCGGCCGAAGAGTTGAAAGTCGAAAAGGCTGCGCCTTTGCCCTAGGCGGAGGTGGCAATTGGCCATGAAATTAAAGGATGATACCGACTGCAATGAGGCTCTTGAAAAGGAGCGCTTATCGGAGCGGGAAGACCAGAACAAGGCCACCGCCGAAGCCAAGGATGCCCGCTCTGCAATGCGGGCTATGAAGGAGGAATTGCGCCAGGCCGGAGAGATCGTGGCTGGCAAACCTTTTCTGCTGCGTCGCCGGTTTATGGATGCAAAGTATGCTCAATTTGAGCGGCTGTGGAGTCCGGAGGATCCGTATATGGACTTGGCTGCAAGTGCGGCTGATGCCGTTAAGCACTTCCGGAGCCAGGAGGATCACGAGACGGAAGAGCTATATTGGTCTCAATTCCACAGTCCGGATCGCTCACTTCCGTTGACGGACCGGTTGGCCGAATGGGCCGAGCTAAATAGATTGTCCGGACTTGCCATGACTGACATCGTGGCCCATGTCTGGCCAGAGAGGTCCAAGGCGACGAGCTACTTCGGCTTACTGCAGCAATTCCTTGGAGCGGTGCCGCATATAAAGGAGATGAAGCGGTCGGCCTGCATCGAGGGCGCGCGGATGGCTCTTGCCCGTGTGAAGGCGCATTGTCCGGAGATGGATGACACCGCTATTGCCGCCCAGGGTTCGGATGAAAACCGGCTCCCTGCCGAGCACTACTTCGGGGAAGTTATGCGTGGCGCTCGTGTAATAGAGTCGCAGTGCTCAAAAAATATCATGTTCAAATGAACGTATTAGCTTGTAAATCAATGATTATGTTACAACTGCTTTTTATACTTGTGCGTCCCAAGTAGTAAAACTTCTCCTGTGTGGCCGTTTATGTATACTTTTGTATAACTTGAAAGATGGCAGTCTTCGGCTTCATCCCCCACGCACAAGGTGCGAGGGTGTTCGCAAAAATAGCGCGTTTTCACACTTTAATCCGACGTCTCGGTCCTGTTAAAAGGAGGTGGTAGCGTAGCAAACGAGGCAATCCGGACTATAATGCTTTATCACTTTCACTTAGCCAGTGCAGCTCGAGGGTGGGGCTACGATATAGCCCCTGGTGGCATCGCCCTTCTCCGAATTCGGAGCGCGTGTGTGCTGACCGGAAAGCGGTCCTTCGTCAAAGCGAGGAATTCTAAACATTCCGATAGTCGATCGAGTGGTTGACGGTCACTTTCATTGTATCATGACGATCGATTTCGGCTTTCTCTCTTGAGGTGCTCGCCCAATTAGGCGGGGCACAATCGCGATAGTTCTCCCGGTGCTGTGTTAGTCGATGATACGGAGCGTAAGGCAGCAAAACACAGGAGCGGGCAAACCCAACATTTGACCAAAGACATGATTGAGCTGATGCATATAATGCCTAACTCGAGACGCCGAACACTCCCTAAGGTGTTCGGTCTTTATAATAATGGGCAGAACGATGCCCTAAGCCCTTCGTGTCCAGGTACGGGCATGGTCTTCTGACGCGGCCGATGCCAAAGCGTCAGGCTCCGCTTCGGCTATAGGAAGAAACCAAGGGAGAATAACAACAAGAGACAAGAAGAAAGGTTTACGCAGGTCTTAATCTGAAAAGAATCCTCTGGCGGGTCCCTCTTGCGTCTGCGCATGTGTCTCCGTTGCGCCGTTTATCCTGGATGGGTGTGCACTTTGTTCATCTGTAAAAATAGAGGAACGTTTTTAGTTCGAAAACAAATCGTGCGAAAAATATGTGTAAAACAAGAAATATAAATAATTAAAGCGGGGTTTGTATGAACCCGCGGTTGTTTTATCTTGCGCAGCCCACGTGATGGGGTATGCGGCTAGGGAGCCCAACTCTTGAGGCGGATTCGTCTATCCGAGTCCGGGTCTTTAAGTGACCCTCAGATGAAATGGCGCCACGCTTGGACGGGCATCTTGAGTGTAAGAGACGCGTAATGCGGTATAGCGTTGAAGCGGACAAAAGCCTTCGTCCCAAGAGTGCTTGATATTCACTTTCAAATGGGACGATGTGAAAATTAATTTTCTCGTCGAAAATTGTTCGGCGATCCGAACACGACTTCTAGTAATATGGAGCCTGTGCACTTGGCGTAAGGGCCTGGCGTCACTCCTTTGAAGGAAGTGCGGCTGTGTCGGATTTTAGCAGGGTTTATCCCCATCCTACGGATTGTTTTTTAATACAGCAAGTTTAAGTCGCTGCCTCCGTCCATTAGGACATGAGTAAATTGTAATCCGTCTATTATGGGATTCAATATCAGGGGAGTCCGTCCCGTATTTCGAACACTTCTGGAATAGTCCAGGTGGTCAAAAGTGATTGGTTTTGATATCCAATCTCTACGGTCTCATTGGGTTGGACCATGTGAAGCTCTTTTAGAAAGTGCCGCACTATTTTTCCGTATTATCACATGAAGTGAGTTTACTGCTTTGACCCCTTGTGGGAAAGTCTTTTGTTTTCCGGTGCTCTGTTGGCGGGTTTATCTTCTTCGCTTGACGCGTCGAGCCCCTTGTGTTCGGCATTTAGTCGGCGGACTGTTTAAAACCCAACAATCCTGTGGGTGTGATTTGCGAGCCTTAAAGTCTTGTGGATTTGACATATCCGACCCAAAATCTTGTTTAAGTTGGACAATTCATCACTGTCATCCTTTAGAGGCTGTGTTTTATTATTGGGCCGCGAGCTTTTGAATCCGGCGTTGACTGCTGTGCTCTTTGGGCTTTTCTCTTATTCCGGCGCTGCTCTTTTCTGCGCCGTGATTTTCCATTTCCATCTCTTATCTCGGATGTACTCGAGTCGCTGGTGCTGCATCTTGCTAACCAGCTCTCCTCTCCCGCACAGAAGCGGGTCATGAGGCTTGTTAGTGCGGACATTGTCCTCGGTTTCTCCTGACCGAGGTGCCTGGCGAGCCATTCGTCTCGGACATTGTGCTTGAAAGCTGCTAAGGCTTCGGCGTCCGGACAGTCGACTATTTGGTTCTTTTGGTAAGGAACCTGTTCCGAATTTCTACCGACTCTCCGGGATGTTGAGTTATATGACTTAGATCATCGCATCCGGAGGACGGACATAAGTCCCTTGAAAATTTGCTCTAAACGCGTCCTCGAGCTCTTCCCAACTTCCAACAGTGTTTTCTGGGAGGCTCTTAAGCCAATGACGGGCTGGCCCTTTGAGCTTGAGGGGTAGATATTTTGTGGCGTGGAGATCGTCTCCTCTGGCCATATGTATATGTAGTATATAATCTTCTATCTAGACTCCAGGGTCTGTTGTTCCATCGTAGGCCTCTATGTTGATGGGTTTAAATCCTGCTGGAAATTCATGGTCCAGCACCTCATCGGTGAAATATAGTGGGTGTGCGGAGCCCCTGTATTTGTGTGTGCCTCTATCATCGGACACTTGACGTGTTGCCTTGCTTCTTGGGGCCTTCTCCTTTGGCCCGTAAATGGACCTGGCTGGGCCATCTGTCCTTCAAAGTTTGTTGGTTGATTTATGTGTGGCGCCGCTGTCGTAATTTTGCCTGTCATCTGGCCGTCTATCCAACCAGGCGGCCCCTTTATTTTTGGACGGTGGAGGCTCTATGGCCTCCTCGTCGAATTCCGGTAGCAGCTTGCGCTTCGGGTAGCTCTTCGATTGGTGGCCATTGCCGTACCTATCTGCGGTTTTGAGCACTTTGCTCCATCTCATTCTGAGTGTGTCTTCCGCTGTTTTCAGCCTCCGTTTTCCTTCTTGAGCTTCTTGCGATCTTGTGAGTCTTTTCCGAAGGTTCTTACTCTCCGGCGACGTGTCCGGCATACGGTCGTCCGGACTGTTGTTCTCGCCGGGCTTGGATTGATTATCTGACTCGTCATGTTCGGACGGTTGCTTATTTGCATGTTCGTCATCCGATTGTGAGCCCTGCCATATCGCGGGCTCCTTGGGAGCGTTGTTGTCGTCGAGGCGGGACTTAGGGCGGCGTCTACGCCGTCATTTCGGTCGTTTATCGGCGGGGTCATCTTCTGCCGCGGCCCGTTGGTCCTCGTTATCGCTCTCCTTTGGGGTGTCCACCATATATATGTCATGTGACGAGGTGGTCCTGTCGTGCTGTATAAGCTCTGTTTTTTCTTCGTCTCCGGCATCGTCGTCCATAGCGTCGATGTCTTCGAAGTCGTAGTCTAGCATGTCGGTTAGATCGTCGACAGTGGCTACAAAGTGGGTGGTGGGTGGGATCTGAATTTCTTCGTCGTCCGAACCCCAACCATCCTGGCCATAGTCCGGCCAGGACTCTCCTAATAACGAGAGGTGCTTTAGTGAATTCAGGATATCGCCAAAAGGCGAGTATTGAAAGATGTCCGCGGTGGTGAATTCCATAACCGGCGCCCAATCCGGATCGATTGGTAGGGGCGCGGGAGGTCCGGAGTCCGATGAGGAGTCCGGCGCCTCGGAACCATGAGTTTCGCAGGGGACAAGACCAGTGTTCGGCTCCATCGCCGTGGATGTTGAAGCCCCCAGGGTGGCGTCTATCCACCGGCCCTCGATCTGGGCGGTCGGCTCCGGGCTAATGGCCGAAGCGGATCCGTGTGCGGCCACCAAGGCACTGTTCGCGGCAGAGCTAGATCATGCCCATCGTCACAAGTCTGGCGCTTCGGCGAAGGGCTCGAGTCCGTCGAAGATCAAGTCTCTGCGGACATCGGGTGTGAAGTTTAAGCTTCGAATCGACTGACGGCGGGCGTAGCTTCGATCTGCTCCGGATGGCCAAGTGAATTGGCTGCGATGCGAAGCCGCCCGAATCGAAGATCTGTCCGGGAGAAAAGTCTCATACTCGACAGCGTTGTTGGTTGAAGATGCCATCAAGCCTATCGGTGGCGACACGGAGGAACTCTCAATGAAAGCACCAATGTCGGTGTCAAAACCGGCGGATCTCGTAGGGGTCCCGAACTGTGCGTCTAGGCGGATGGTAACAGGAGGCGAGGGACACGATGTTTTTACCGAGTTCGGGCCCTCTCGATGGAGGTAAAACCCACGCCCTGCTTGATTAATATTGATGATATGGGTAGTACAAGAGTAGATCTACCATGAGATCAAGGAGGCTAAACCCTAGAAGCTAGACTATGGTATGATTGTTGTAATGTATGTTGTCCTACGGACTAAAGCCCTCCAGTTTATATAGACACCGGAGGAGGCTAGGGTTACACAGAGGCGGTTACAATGGTAGGAGATCCACATATCCGTATTGCCAAGCTTGCCTTCCACGCCAAGGAAAGTCCCATCCGGACACGAGCCGGAGTCTTCAATCTTCTATCTTCGTAGTCTTGGAGTCCGGCGGATAATGATAGTCTGGCTGTCCGGACACCCCCTAGTCCAGGACTCCCTCAAAGGTCTAGAGCATCCAAGAGGAATTGTGGATTGCCGAGTGACCAAGTCTGTGAAGGTTTGGAAGTCACCTGAAGACTTACCACGAGTGATTGGACGAGGCCTGTGTGGTCTTAGTTCAAGGAGAATACGGTGAGGACTGGGTGTCTGAGTTGCGGTTCGAGGCGGGTGTCCGGGATCTGCGTGTCCTCGAGTTTAAATACTCGGCCGCTCCAACAGACGTATTAATCGAGATAGCAGTTGGAACTGGTTTACCAAATCATTGTCTTCACCAACTAACTGGTTCTATTTCCTCAACTCTTTCATTTCCTCATTAATGTGTTGAATGTTGCTCATATCTGTGTTTGAAGACTTAGACTGAAGACTTTCTCAATTTCCTCAGTTCAATTTCTTCAGTCTGTTTGTCTTCATCTTGTTATCCTATGATTACGCTTTCTGTACTCTGTGCTAGTCTTCATTTCATCATGATGACCATGTTTGTATCCTGTTATGCTTACTTCTGAGTACTTATTCCGCTGCTAGTAGTTCTTCAGTAAGGAATTTCCTCACCGGCAAATTCCTCAGTGAAGAATTCATAAAAATTGCCTATTCACCCCCCTCTAGTCGATATAATGCACTTTCAACCTGCAGAACAAATCAGTCGAACGAGAAGCAGTCAACATCAAGTACAGTCGGAGCATGAGTGGGAAGCAGTCGGAACAAAAAGTATACCTTGTTGGGTGGGTTTTCATCACTGAAGGGGACCACTCTCCTAGATCCTCTAGGGTTGTCCTGGTTGCCTGTGATGCCCCTCAGCCACAAAGCTACGGCTTTAGACGACACTTCTTATGGATGGACCCGAGCAGTGTCATCCGGTCCAGAATACAACCACAACGGGTGATCGCGGGCTTGGAGAGGTTGGATGCGTCGACTGAGGAACACTTCCAACAAGTCCATGCCAATAACACCATCATTGATGAGTTGGACCACTCTATCCACCAACATCCTCGTCTCCATGGTCTCATTAGCGGTAACTTTCAGTGGGGCAGGAGTCTGAACACGGTCAAACGAGAAGGGAGAAAGACCAGTCGACTGACCCGGAAATGCGATGTCCTGGTAGTAGAACCAGGTCGACTGCTAGCCTCTAACAGATTTATGGAGATTCATGGCGGGAAAGGCACTCCTATTCCTCTTTTGGATACCTAAACCCCCACACATTTGGATGATGTGGGTTTTTGAGTCACTCGACTTCGCCTTTTTTACCGACTAGGAACGAATGGTGAAGATGTGTTTGAAAAGACCCCAGTGCAGTCGACGCCCTAAGAAGTTCTCGTACATCGTTACAAATGCAGCTAAATATGTGATGGTGTTGGGCAAAAAGTGGTGGAGCTGAGCACCAAAGAAGTTGAGAATCCCCGGAAGAAAGGATGCGGAGGGAGCGAGAAACCCCGGTCGACATGGGTGGCGAGAAGAACACACTCACCCCATTGAGGTTGCGGCTCCATCTCCCCTTCGGCAGCCTCGCCGCCCCCTTGGCGATCAATCCGGACTCCTCCAGTTCAGCTAGATCCTCCTGCCGGATCAAAGACCGGATCCAATCGCCCTGAATCCAGCCCGGCGGTAGCCCCCGCACGCGATGACGACCTGCGGGTCTGCTTCTTGCCTTTCGCCGCCCCCATCGCCTTCTTAGCGCGCTCTAGCGTCACCGTCTTGTCCTTCACCATGGCTAGAGAGCAGCGGCGTCGAGAGCGGAGGAGCTGAGCGAGGTGGAGAAGCAAAGGAGAAAGAAGAAGGAACAGGCATGCACAGTACCAGCGCCTCGGACCCAACGCCTTATAAAGGGCCATCTCCGAGTGACTGGCGCGTGGGACCAGGCAATCCCGTCAAATCGCGCAACAGTTGGGCGCAGCGTACATGGCAAAAAAGGAGGCGCGGTAATCGAGGCATCGCTACTTATCCGGCCCGCCCGGTTCGGCGCTCTCCACCCCGCGCGCTTCCCCGAAATTTTGTATCCCGTGATATCCGGGATACACTGCAGACAATCGCGCCCAAGATTCCGTGCTCCAACACAGCACTCGACACAAGAGGTCACCAGTTCAATCGACAGCTCATTGAATGGGTCAAGGCGACTGAGTCGACACCGAAGTATCGACGCAGGCGTTCAGTCTCGCAGAGGATACTCGCGAAGACACGAAGCTCAGAGCGGATTCAACTTGAAACTACTTTTCACTCATACCTTAATCCATTCGGGGGCTAATGATGAGGATACAGACCTGGGGTAGGGTCATAGGCCTTACCTATACGTCCTACCCAAGGTCACTACCCAAGAAGGCAAGAAGGTCAAGAGGCTCCGTGATACCCCCGGTCAAAGGTGTCGAGTGCAATCCACTCGACATCATGTCACTTAGGAGTCTCACTACCTACTGTCACTCGACTAACAAGAGAATCACTCGACCTCCCGAAGACCAGGAGTCACTCAGCGTGCAATGGACACTCATTCACTCTGTAGTCTTTAAGGCCATTAACAGCACTTAAGGCTAGCGTTACTAGTGACGCCAACACTTTATGTACATTTACTCCCTTGTAATGGAGAGCAGGAGAGGTCCTGGCGAACTCTATATAAGCCACCCTCCTCCTCTGGCACAATGGTTCACACCCCCCCTGTAATATTACACGCATAATCCAATCGACCGCCTCCGGGCACCAAGACGTAGGGATGTTACTTCCTCTGAGAAGGGCCTGAACTCGTAAACCTCGCGTGTACACCTTCGCCATAGCTGAGATCTTGCCTCTCCATACCTACACCCCTTTCTACTTTCAGACTTAGAACCACGACAGGAATCACTTGCGGGTACTCAACGAGCCAACCTGACTTTAGTAACCAACTGCATAGTATGTAGGCATGTATTGTATATACCCATGATCACCTCCCGAGTGATCACAGCCCGATAGTATAGCAAGGCAAACTGACAAGAATGTAGGGCCAATGTTGATAAACTAGCATCCTATACTAAGCATTTAGGATTGCGGGTAAGGTATCAACAACTGTAGCAACAATGAAAGGCTATGCAACAGCATAGGATCAATCGAAACAGTAACATGCTATACTACTCTAATGTAAGCTGTAGAGAGAAGAATAGGCGATATCTGGTGATCAGGGGGGCTTGCCTAGTTGCTCTGGCAAGAAGGAGGTGTCGTCAGCTCCGTAGTCGTACAGGGTAGCAGCAGCGTCGGTCTCGGTGTCTAGCGAGAGAAGAGGGGGAAGAAACAATAAATATAATGCAAACATATGCATGACCATGCATGACATGACAGGTAACGACGCTCGGTGTGCCCTAACGCGGTAGTAGGTGATACAGGAGAAAGGGGGAAACATCCGGGAAAGTATCACCGGGGTTCCGTGGTTTCGGACAGATGAACCGGAGGTGAAATGTTGCAGGTTCGCTATGCTAGGGATGTGTGGCGGACGAACGGGTAGCGTATTCAGATTCGTCTCGTCGTTCTGAGCAACTTTCATGTACAAAGTTTTTCCATCCGAGCTACGGTTTATTTTATATTAATTTTAAAAGATATAATCATTTTTAGAATTTATTTAATTAATTTACATTAACATTATCCAGAATAGTGTATGCTGACGTCAGCATTCAACTGGGCATTGACTGGGCCAAACTGATGTGAGGGTCCCGCATGTCATTGACTGATTAATTAACTAATAGTTAATTAGGTTATTTAGTGATTAGATTAATCTAATTATGATTAATTAAGTTAATTAATTCTTTAATTAATCAATTAATTATTATTTTTATTATAGTTATTTTTCATGAATTCTTTTTTTATAAAAACGTTCTGGGCGTGGGGCCCATCTGTCATAGGCCCCAGGGACCATAGCGGGTTCGGGTGCCGCGGGGGCTGCCCGAGCAGTAACCTTGTAGGCTTGTGGCCTGAGCCGAGCAGCGATGCCTAACGGGCCGGGAGGGCGGCGGACTGGCAGGTCGCCATGCCGGCGTTGGTGAGGCCAAGACGGCTCTGCCGGGAGCGAAGCGGCGGCGGGCACGACCACGTGGGCGGGCACAAGCACGACGCAACCGTGGCGCGGGCAGGGCGTGGTCGTCCGTTGGGGCGGACCTGAGTAGAGGCCGTTGGGGCGCCACGGGCGGCTCACTGGAGCGTGGCCACGGCGAGTAGGCAAGGCGCGGGGGTCTCCGAGCGGCGCAGTGGGGCGAGGCCACCGTGGCGATGGGGCGAGCGCAGCCCGGCTGGTCCCTGGTGCCGGCTGGGGCGCGTGAGCGGAGTCGGGCGCTGGCAACCGCAGGACGGGCGCGGGGAGCACGACGTCGGGCGCGCGGGCGGCTTATACGTCTCCAACGTATCTACTTTTCCAAACACTTTTGCCCTTGTTTTCGACTCTAACTTGCATGATTTGAATGAAACTAACCCAGACTGACGCTGTTTTCAGCAGAACTGCCATGATGTTGTTTTGTGTGTAGAAAAGAAAAGTTCTCGGAATGTACTGAAAATCCACGGAGGCACTTTTTGGAATTAATAAGAATTTCGGGGCGAAAGAAATACACCAGGGGGCCCACACCCTGTCCACGAGACAGGGGGGCGGGCCCCCCCTATAGGGCGCGCCCCCCCTATCTCATGGGCCCCCTGGACCTCTACCGACCTCAACTCCAACTCCATATATTCACGTTCGGGGAGAAAAAATCAGAGAGAAAGTTTCATCGCGTTTTACAATACGGAGCCGCCGCCAAGCCCTAATCTCTCTTGGGAGGGCTAATCTGGAGTCCGTTCGGGGCTCCGGGGAGGGGGATTCATCGCCGTCGTGATCATCAACCATCCTCCATCACCAATTTCATGATGCTCATCGCCGTGCATGAGTAATTCCATCGTAGGCTTGCTGGACAGTGATGGGTTGGATGAGATTTACCATGTAATCAAGTTAGTTTTGTTAGGGTTTGATCCCTAGCAGCCACTATGTTCTGAGATTGGTGTTGCTATGACTTTGCTATGCTTAATGCTTGTCACTAGGGCCTGAGTGCCATGATTTCAGATCTGAACCTATTATGTTTTCATGAATATATGTGTGTTCTTGATCCTATCTTGCAAGTCTATAGTCACCTATTATATGTTATGATCCGACAACCCCGAAGTGACAATAATCGGGATACTTCTCGGTGATGACCGTAGTTTGAGGAGTTCATTTATTCACTATGTGCTAATGCTTTGTTCCGGTTCTCTATTAAAAGGAGGCCTTAATATCCCTTAGTTTCCACTAGGACCCCGCTACCACGGGAGGAAAGGACAAAAGATGTCATGCAAGTTCTTTTCCATAAGCATGTATGACTATTTACAGAATACATGCCTACATTACATTGATGAACTGGAGCTAGTTCTGTGTCACCCTATGTTATAGCTATTACATGAGGAATCGCATCCGGCATAATTATCCATCACTAATCCATTGCCTACAAACATTTCACATATTGTTCTTTGCTTATTTACTTTTCCGTTGCTACTGTTACAACTACTACAAAAACCCAAAAACTATTATCTTTACTTTTGCTATTGTTACCTTTATTATCATACTACTTTGCTACTAAATACCTTGCGGCAGATACTAAGTTATCCAGGTGTGGTTGAATTGACAACTCAACTGCTAATACTCAAGAATATTCTTTGGCTCCCCTTGTGTCGAATCAATAAATTTGGGTTGAATACTTTACCCTCGAAAGCTGTTGCGATCCCCTACACTTGTGGGTTATCAGCGGCGGTAGTGGCCGCGGTGACCGAACGAGGAAGGGAAGAGGATCTGGGGCCGGGGTAGAGGGCGCGTCCACGGCGGAGCGGACGTGCAGCACGATAGAGAGAGGAGGGAGGGGCGCGTGCTCACGGGGCAGGCAGGGAAAGGGCACCGGGGGTGGGGGTGGTCGATGGGGACGGCAGCGTCGAAGGAGGCAGACCGGCGGGGAGGAGGAGGCAGGCCGGCGAGGTGGTCCTGGTCGGCGGCGACGGTCGATCCGGGCGGCGGGGGGGGGGGGGGGTCGTTCCCCCAATCCAGATCTGGATTGGGGTGGGAGGGAGAGCGACGTGGGGGTGAGTGGAAGGAGAGTGGGGTGGGTGTCGGTTAGGGTTACTAGGTCCAGGAGGAATAAGGAGAGGAGTGGGGGGTGGCCGGCTGGGCCCTTGCCCACTTGGGCTGGTGGCCGGCTGGGAAGCCCAGTGGGAGGGGGTTTCTCCTTTTTCTGTTTTGTTTTCTGTTTTTATCTTTTCCTTTTTTTTTCTTTTTTTCTTTCCTATTTTCCTCTTATTTTAAATATGTAGGTTTTTTTTACAAAAGCATGGTTCTTTCACCATAAATATGTAGACATTTATTGCCATGCTCCGAACATTTTAGTTTTGACTTTTGAAAACTTTAATTGTTTAAACTTTAATTCCAATTTTGAATTTGAATCCGTTTCGAACTAACGTGAGATTATCAAAAGTAACCGAGGTGACGTGGCATCGTTAACGCGGGATTACTGTAGCCTAATTATCCGGGCATCACATTGAGGAAGAAGCCTACATCATCAACAACTCCATCATCATCACCTCCGAAGAAGGAGACATAATTACATGGGTATGGGCACTCCCCTTGGCAACTGCCAAGCTTGGGGGAGGTGCCCCAGTATCGTATCACCATAACACTCCTATCTTTACTGTTTTATTTATTTCGATTCTTTTAGTAATATCTTGATCCATTGGAATAAAGTTTTGGTATGATTTAGTTTTGAGTTTTGCTTTATGATCCCTCTATGTAATCGAGTCCGTGAGCTATATATAATAAAGATTAGTGTTGAGTCAAGGGCTTTTCTATCTTGCTATGATCTTAAGGGAATAAAAGTAAAAGAAAGAAATCAAGAGATCATATTGATCTTATGGAGAGTAATGACTTCACATATAAAGAGTATGATGATTAAAAGTTGTTGAGAGTTGGCAAACATAGTTTTGGTCATCATTGCAATTAATAGGAAGTGATAAAGAAAGAGATGTTTTCACATATAAATATACTATCTTGGACATCTTTGATGATTGTGAGCACTGATTAAAGTACGACATGCTAAAGAGTTGATGTTGGACAAGGAAGACAACGTAATGGGTTATGTTTCCTCATATCCGAATTAAAGTATATTGTCATGGATCATCCAACATGTTGAGCTTGCCTTTCCCCCTCATGCTAGCCAAATTCCTTGCACCAAGTAGAGATACTACTTGTGCTTCAAATATCCTTAAACCCAGTTTTGCCATGAGAGTCACCATATCTACCTATGGATTGAGTAAGATCCTTCAAGTAAGTTGTCATGTTGCATGCAATAAAAATTGCTCTCTTGATATGTATGACTTATTAGTGTGGGGAAATAAGCTTTATACGATCTTGTTATATGGAAGTAATAAAAGCTATGGACTGCATAATAAAGGTCTGTATCACAAGTGGCAATATAAAGTGACGTTCTTTTGCATTAAGATTTCGTGCATCCAACCATAAAAGCACATGACAACCTCTGCTTCCCTCTGCGAAGGGCCTATCTTTTACGTCTTGTCTTATACTTATGCAAGAGTCATGGTGATCTTCACCTTTCCTTTTTACATTTTATCCTTTGGCAAGCACCTCGTGTTGGAAATATCCTGATATGTATATATATCCAATTGGATGTAAGTTAGCATGAACTATTATTGTTGACATTACCCTTGAGGTAAAAGGTTGGGAGGCACCACTATAAGCCCCTATATTTCTCCGTGTCCGATTAAAACTTCATAACCATAAGTATTGCGTGAGTGTTAGCAATTGTGAAAGACTAAATGATAGTTGAGTATGTGGACTTGCTGAAAAGCTCTTATATTGACTCTTTCGATGTTATGATAAATTGCAATTGCTTCAATGACTGAGATCACAGTTTGTTTGTTCTCAATGAAGTTTCTGATTCATACTTGACATTGTGAATAGATTGTTACTTGATCATAATAAATCATATGATAAAATATATTTACATTGCTGTTATAAGAATGATCATGATGCCCTCATGTTCGTATTTTATTTTATCGACACCTCTATCTCTAAACATGTGGACATATTTTTCGATATCGGTTTCCGCTTGAGGACAAGCGAGGTCTAAGCTTGGGGGAGTTGATACGTCCATTTTGCATCATGCTTTTATATCGACATTTATTGCATTATGGACTATTATTGCATGTTATGTCACAATACTTATGGCTATTCTCTCTTATTTTACAAGGTTTACATGAAGAGGGAGAATGCCGGCAACTGGGATTCTGGGATGGAAAAGGAGCAAATATTAGAGACCTATTCTGCGCAGCTCCAAAAGTCCTAAAACTCCACGAAAGTCATTTTTGGATTTAATAAAAAATACTGAGCGGAAGAAATAGCAGAGGGGGCCCACACCCTGGCCATGAGGGTGGGGGCGCGCCCCCTGCCTCGTGGGCCACCTGGAAGCCCTCCGGTGCCCATCTTCTGCTATATGAAGTCTTTTACCCTAGAAAAAATCATAAGCAAGCTTTCGGGACGAAACTCCGCCGCCACGAGGCGGAACCTTGGCGGAACCAATCTAGGGCTCCAGCGGAGCTGTTCTGCCGGGGAAACTTCCCTCCGGGAGTGGGAAATCATCACCATCGATCCTATCATCGAGAGGGGGTCAATCTCCATCAACATCTTCACCAGAATCATCTCCTCTCAAACCCTAGTTCATCTCTTGTATCCAATCTTTGTCCCAAAACCTCAGATTGGTACCTGTGGGTTGCTAGTAGTGTTGATTACTCCTTGTAGTTGATGCTAGTTGGTTTATTTGGTGAAAGATCATTTTTTCAGATCCTTAATGCATATTAATACTCCTCTGATTATGAACATGAATATTCTTTGTGAGTAGTTATGTTTGTTGCTGAGGACGTGGGAGAAGTCTTACTATTGGTAGTCATGTGAATTTGGTATTCGTTCGATATTTTGATGAGATGTATGTTGTCTCTCCCCTAGATGTGTTATGTGAACGTCGACCACATGACACTTCACCATTGTTTGGGCCTAGAGCAAGGCATTGGGAAGTAATAAGTAGATGATGGGTTGCTACAGTGACAGAAGCTTAAACCCTGGTTTATGCGTTGCTTTGTAAGGGGCTGATTTGGATCCACATGTTTCATGCTATGGTTAGGTTTACCTTAATACTTCTTTTGTAGTTGCGGATGCTTTCAATAGGGGTTAATCATAAGTGGGCTGCTTGTCCAAGAAAGGGCAGTACCCAAGCACCGGTCCACCCACATATCAAATTATCAAAGTAACGAACGTGAATCATATGAACGTGATGAAAACTAGCTTGACAATAATTTCCATATGTCCTCGGGAGCTCTTTTCTCTATATAAGAACTTGTCCAGGCTTGTACTTTGCTACAAAAAGGATTGGGCCTCTTGCTGCACCTTATTTACTTTCATTGCTTGTTACCCTTTACAAATTACCTTATCACAAAACTATCTGTTACCGATAATTTCAGTGCTTGCAGAGAATACCTTACTGAAAACTGCTTGTCATTTCCTTCTACTCCTCATTGGGTTCGACACTCTTACTTCCCGAAAGGACTACGTCAGATCCCCTACACTTGTGGGTCATCAGCACCTGACATGTTGTGGTAATTTTCGTGTCCATTTTGAGAAAAGGTGCACTCGAATAACCGTCAACAAAGGCATTTTGAAACAACTAGCTGCCACTCTAACATCGCAAATGTTTTAGATAGAACACCCGTATGTACACTGACAGCTTCTCCAGTAAGCCAAGGGAAAATGTGCCAAGCAGGATTTGTGCAGATCTTCATTGCAAACATTTTAGATAGAACACCTGTATGCAAAGTGAGAGCTCTGGTCGTCCGCAGTAAGCCAAGGGAAAATTCGCTGCACAGGATTTGTGCATCTCTTCAACCTAAACGGTTTAGATTGAATAAAGTATGCAAAGCGAGACTTCAACGCTAAGCCAAGAGAAAATTTGGCAAGCAGGATTTTACCTCCGTTCAACACAAATGATTTTTTCGGATGACCCGTGTGCAACCACGTACAGACAATTTGGTAAGATTTGCATCTGTCATATTGGGTATATTGCCATTTGTCAAACTGGAAAGATTGGCATTTGTTGATCTAGTAACATTGCCATTTGTCAATCCTTGTAACACTATGATTTGTCAAAATATGCAGCTAAAAATCACTAGCACTATCTAATTTTTGCAACTAAAGTTCAGTAATTAAGCATAGATTTCATTCATAGATTAAGCAGTCGTGCTTAATTTATACAAATAGTTTAACTGCTATATGCATATATATGGTTGCTCGCCGTTAGGCGCCGCGGCACGCTCTGCTCGCGCCCGTCGCGTGCTCGGGTTGTGGACAGTTTTTCCTTGCGGGTTCAACTGCTATATGCATATATATGGTTGCTCGCCGTTGAGGCGACCGCGGAGCGCTCTGCTCGCGTCCCTCCACGCGCGCTTTGCTAGCGGTTGGGCCTGCGCCCTGATACGTCTCCAACGTATCTATAATTTTTGATTGCTCCATGCTACTTTATCTACTATATTATGAAATATTGGGCTTTATTATCCAATTTTATATTATCTTTGGGACTAACCTATTAACCGGAGGCCCAGCCCCGATTTGCTGTTTTATGCCTATTTCAGTGTTTCGAGGAAAAGGAATATCAGACGGAGTCAAAACGGAACGAAATCAACTGGAGAAGTTATTTTTGGAAGGAAAGCCACCCGATGGACTTGGAGTGCACGTCAGGAAAGAAGGGAGGTGCTCACAAGGGTGGGGGCGCGCCCACCCCCCTGCCTCGTGGCCCCCCCTTCGGTCCACCGGCGTAACCCTTGCACCCATATATACCTACGTACCCTAAAACTTCCAGAACAGAAGATAGATCGGGAGTTCCGCCGCCGCAAGCCTCTGTAGCCACCAAAAACCTGTCGGGAGCCCGTTCCGGCGCCCTGCCGGAGCGGGAACCCATCACCGCTGGCCATCTTCATCATCCCGGCGCTATCCATGACGGGGAGGGAGTATTTCACCCTCGGGGTTGAGGGTATGTACCAGTAGCTATGTGTTTGATCTCTCTCTCTCTCTCTCTCTCTCTCTCTCTCTCGTGTTCTCTCTCTTGTTCCCTCTATGGCACGATCTTGATGTATCCCGAGCTTTGCTATTGTAGTTAGATCTAATGATGTTTCTCCCCCTCTACTCTTTTGTGATGAATTGAGTTTCCCATTTGAAGTTATCTTATCGGATTGAGTCTCTTATGAGAACACTTGATGTATGTCTTGCCGTGATTATCTGTGGTGACAATGGGATATCATGTGCCACTTGATGTATGTTTTGGTGATCAACTTGCGGGCTTCGTGACATTGGGAACCTATGCATAGGGGTTGGCACACGTTCTTTACTCTCCGATAGAAACTTTGGGGCACTCTTTGAAGTACTTTGTGTTGGTTGGATGAATCTGAGATTGTGTGATGCATATCGTATAATCATGCCCACGGATATTTGAGGTGACAATGGAGTATCTAGGTGACATTAGGGTTTTGGTTGATTTGTGTCTTAAGGTGTTATTCTAGTATGAACTCTTTTATAGATTGATCCAAAAGAATAACTTTGAGGTGGTTCCGAACCCTACCATAATCTCTATGTTTGTTCTCTGCTATTAGTGGCTTTGGAGTGACTCTTTGTTGCATGTTTAGGGCTTGTTATATGATCTATCTATGTTATTATTGTTGAGAGAACTTGCACTAGTCAAAGTATGAACCCTAGGCCTTGTTTCCTAGCATTGCAATACCGTTTGTGCTCACTTTTACCACTTGTTACCTTGCTGTTTTTATTATCTCAGATTACAAATACCTATATATACTATCTATTTTGCACTTGTATCACCATCTCTTCGCTGAACTAGTGCACCTATACAACTTACCATTGTATTGGGTGTGTTGGGGACACAAGAGACTCTTTGTTATTTGGTTGCAGGGTTGCTTTAGAGAGACCATCTTCATCCTACGCCTCCTACGGATTGATAAAACTTAGGTCATCCACTTGAGGGAAATTTGCTACTGTCCTACAAACATGTGCACTTGCAGGCCCAACAACGTCTACAAGAAGAAGGTTGTGTAGTAGACATCAAGCTCTTTTCTGGCGCCGTTGCCGGGGAGGCTAGGTAAAGGGCACTCACTCACACCACGTCAACTAAGCTCTTTTCTGGCGCCGTTGCCGGGGAGGTTAGCGCTTGAAGGTATATCTTTAGATCTTGCAATCGAATCTTTTTGTTTCTTGTTTTATCACTAGTTTAGTTTATAAAAGAAAACTAAAAAATGGAATTAAGGATGCCTCATATGCTTCATCTTTTTAATGTCTTTCGTGAAAATGATGGGAAGGAAAATTGTGCTCAAGTACTAGAAGAAGAATTACATAGAATGCTTGGCATAAAATATGTGAATGATGAGCATGATTGCAATGTTGTTAGTATGAATTCCTTGAATTTCCATGATGCTAATGATATGCAAAGCCACAAGCTTTGGGGAAGCTATGTTTGATGAAGATGATATTTTTTGTCCCCCAAGCTTTGATGAGCAAATTTACTATGATGAAAGCATGCCTCCTATCTATGATGATTATTGTGATGACACGTATGCTTTAAAGAACAATGATAACCATGAAACTTGTCATCTTGTTCTTAATTTTACATCATATGATAATTATTTTGTTGAGTTTGCTCCCACTATTCCGAATGAGAAGGATCTTGCTTATGTGAAGAGTACGAAATTTTCTATGCTTGTAGATCATGAAAAGAATGCTTTAGGTGCTGGTTATATTGTTGAATTCATTCATGATGCTACTGAAAATTATTATTAGGGAGGAACATATGCTTGTAGGAATTGCAATAATGTCAAGTTTCCTCTCTATGTGCTTAAAATCTTGAAATTATGCTTGTTTTGCCTTCCTATGCTAGTTGATTATCGTTCCCATAAGTTGTTTGCTCACAAAATCCCTATGCATAGGAAGTGGGTTAGACTTAAATGTGCTAGTCATATGCTTCATGATGCTCCCATTATGTTTCAATTCTTATCTTTTATGTGAGGATCATTGTCATCATCATGCCTAGCTAGAAAGGCATTAAAGAAAAGCGCTTGTTGGGAGACAACCCAATATTTATCCTTACTGTTTTTGTGTGTTAACATGATTATTCTGCTGTAGTAATCATGTTTTATAGCTTTTTTTTCAATAAAGTGCCAAGTAAGACCTTTAGAATAGCTTACGGTGATAGTTGTGTTGATCCTGCTGAAAATCAGAAACTTTTGCACCCAGTAAATTAGTTTTGTTAATTCAAAGAAACGTGATTTTGATCTGATTCTTTTTGCTCTAGATTGGTACACGAATTGCTTAGGACTTCCTAATTTGGTAGGATTTTTGGAGTGCCATACGTATACGTTTGATATAGATTACTACAGACTTTCCTGTTTTTGACAGATTCTGTTTTCTATGTGTTGTTTGCTTATTTTGATGAATCTATGAGTAGTATCGGAGGGTATGAACCATATATAAGTTGGAGTACAGTATATATTACACCAATATGAATTTAGAATGAGTTAATTACAGATTACAGTACCAATGTGGTGGTTTTATTTTCTTTCACTAACGGAGCTTATAAGATTTCCTATTGAGTTTTGTGTTGTGAAGTTTTCAAGTTTTGGGTAAAGATTCGATGGACTATGGAATAAGGAGGGGCAAGAGCCTAAGCTTGGGGATGCCCAAGGCACCCCAAGGTAATATTCAAGGACAACCAAGAGCCTAAGCTTGGGGATGCCCCGGAAGGCATCCCCTCTTTCGTCTTCGTTCATTGGTAACTTTACTTGGAGCTATATTTTTATTCACCACATGATATGTGTTTTGCTTAGAGCGTCATTTTCTTTTGTTATTATTAGCTTTCTGTTATTTAGAATAATGTTTTGCATCTTTAGTTTCAATAAAGAAGTCGAGGATAGCCTTTGCCATGCTTATTTTGCTAGTATATATGTTGCTGTTTGAAAAACAGAAAGTTTACCGCTGTTGGAAAAATTCCCTAGAAAAGTCAGAGAGTGGTATAATGTTGAATCTTTTTGCATATTGAGATATGATAAATTTATTACAGTGGGAATTTTAGTTCATAATTTTTGGCGTCAGGGAAGTATTGATACTCTTGCATTCTTTACAGACTGTACTGTTTTGGCAGATTGCTATTCTGGTTGCATTGTTTGCATATGTTTGCTTGATTATTGATTCTATTTGAGGATAGGGGTATTAAATATGCAGAGGCATTTAGTATGCAATATGAATAATAATTTTAGTGATTTGTTACAGTAGAAAATTATAAGGTTTTGCATTGGTTTATACTAACCTATCTCACGAGTTCTTGTTGAGTTTGTTGTGAATGAAGCTTTTGATAAAAAGAGAAACCATGATATGAGAGGAATTAAGGAGACACCAAAGCTCAAGCTTGGGGATGCCCAAGGCACCCCAAGATAATATTTCAAGAAGTCTCAAGCATCTAAGCTTGGGGATGCCCCGGTAGGCATCCCACCTTTCTTCTTCAACAACTATCGGTTAGTATCGGTTGAGCCTAAGTTTTTGCTTCTTCACTTGAGTTGTGCTATCCTTGCAACGTTGTTTTCTTTAGCTTTGCTTGATGTTTGAATAAAGTATCAAGATATGACATTATTAAATGAGAGAGAGAGTCTTCGCATAGTTGCATAATTATTTAGCTACTCATTGACCTTCACTTATATCTTTCGGAGTAGTTTGTCATTTGCTCTAGTGCATCACTTATACCTTTTAGAGCATGGTGGTAGTTTTATTTTGAAGAAATAGATGAACTCTCATACTTCACTTAGATTATTTTGGGATTCGTTAATAGCATGGTAATTTGCTTAATATTAATATACTTGGTATTCAAGATATGTGAAACTTTCTTATGAGTGTGTTGAATACTAAGAAAAGTTTGATACTTGATAATTGTTTTGAGATATGGAGGTAGTGATATTAAAGCCATGCTAGTTGGGTGATTATGAATTTAAATAATGCTTGTGTTGAAGTTAGAAAGTCTCGTAGCATGCACGTATCGTTAAAGTTGTGTAACAAATTTGAAACATGAAGTGTACCTGGCTTGTGCATCCTTATGAGTGGCGGTCAGGGACGAGCGATGGTCTTTTCCTACCAATCTATCCCCCAAGGAGCATGCGCGTAGTACTTGGTTTTTGATGACTTCTAAATTTTTGCAATAAGTATATGAGTTCTTTTGACTGATGTTGAGTCCATGGATTATATGCACTTTTACCTTTCCGCCATTGCTAGCCTCTTCGGTACCGTGCATTGCCCTTTCTCACCTTGAGAGTTGGTGCAAACTTCGCCGATGCATCCAAACCCCGTGATACGATACGCTCTATCACACATAAACCTCCCTATATCTTCCTCAAAATAGCCACCATACCTACCTATCATGGCATTTCCATAGCCATTCCGAGATATATTGCCATGCAACTTCCATCATCATCATCATGACATACATTACTTTTGTCATATTGCCATTGCATGATCATGTAGTTCACATCGAATTTGTGGCAAAGCCACCATGCATTATTTTTCATACATGTCACTCTTGATTCATTGCACCATCCCGGTACATCGCCGGAGGCATTCATATAGAGTCATATCTTGTTCTAAGTTTTGAGTTGTAATCTTTATGTTGTAATCAATAGAAGTGTGATGATCATCATTATTAGAGCATTGCCCAAAAAAAAGAGAAAGGCCAAAAGAAAAAAAAGAAAGGCCCAAAAAAATAAAAATAAAATAAAAAGGGCAATGCTACTATCTCTTTTTCCACACTTGTGCTTCAAAGTAGCACCTTGTTCTTCATGTAGTGAGTCTCATATATTGTGCTTCAAAGTAGCACCTTGTTCTTCATGTAGTGAGTCTCATAAGTTGTCTTTTTATACTAGTGGGAATTTTTCATTATAGAAATTGGCTTGTATATTCCTACGATGGGCTTCCTCAAATGCCCTAGGTCTTCATGAGCAAGCGAGTTGGATGCACACCCACTAGTTATCTTTTGTTGAGCATTTATAGCTCTAGTGCATCCGTTGCATGGCAATCCCTACTCCTCATGTTGACATCAATTAATGGGCATCTCCATAGCCCGTTGATTATCCTCGTCAATGTGAGACTATCTCCTTTTTTTGTCTTCTCCACACAATCCCCATCATCATATTCTATTCCACCCATAGTGCTATATCCATGGCTCACGCTCATGTATTGCGTGAAGGTTGAAAAAGTTTAAGATTAGTTAAGTATGAAACAATTGCTTGGCTTGTCATCGGGGGTATGGAAGTTGGGAACATCTTTGTGTGACGAAAATGAAGCATAGCCTAACTATATGATTTTGTAGGGATGAACTTTCTTTTACCATGCTATTTTGAGAAGACATGATTGCTTTGATTAAGTATGCTTGAAGTATTATTATTTTTATGTCAATATGAACTTTTCTTGAATCTCTCGGATCTGAATATTCATGCCACAATTAAGAAGATTTACATTGAAATTATGCCAAAGTATCACTCCGCATCAAAAATTCTTTTTTATCATTTACCTACTCGAGGACGAGCAGGAATTAAGCTTGGGGATGCTTGATACGTCTCCAACGTATCTATAATTTTTGATTGCTCCATGCTACTATATCTACTGTTTTAGGCAATATTGGGCTTTATTATCCACTTTTATATTATTTTTGGGACTAACCTATTAACCGGACGCCCAGCCCAGATTTGCTGTTTTATGCCTATTTCAATGTTTCGAGGAAAAGGAATATCAAACGGAGTCAAAACGGGACGAAATCAACTGGAGAAGTTATTTTTGGAAGGAAAGCCACCTGATGGACTTGGAGTGCACGTCAGGAAAGAAGGGAGGTGCTCACGAGGGTGGGGGGCGCGCCCACCCCCCTGGGGCGCGCCCCCTGCCTCGTGGCCCCCCTTCGGTCCACCGACGTACCCCTTGCACCCATATATACCTACGTACCCTAAAACATCCAGAACAGAAGATAGATCATGAGATCCGCCGCCGCAAGCCTATGTAGCCACCAAAAACCTCTCGGGAGCCCGTTCCGGCGCCCTGCTGGAGCGGGAACCCATCACCGGTAGCCACCTTCATCATCCCGGCGCTATCCATGACGAGGAGGGAGTAGTTCACCCTCGGGGCTGAGGGTATGTACCAGTAGCTATGTGTTTGATCTCTCTCTCTCGTGTTCTCTCTCGTGTTCCTTCTATGGCACGATCTTGATGTATCCCGAGCTTTGCTATTGTAGTTGGATCTTATGATGTTTCTCCCCCTCTACTCTCTTGTGATGAATTGAGTTTCCCTTTGAAGTTATCTTATCGGATTGAGTCTTTTATGAGAACACTTGATGTATGTCTTGCCATGATTATCTGTGGTGACAATGGGATATCATGTGCCACTTGATGTATGTTTTGGTGATCAACTTACGGGTTTCGTGACATTGGGAACCTATGCATAGGGGTTGGCACACGTACTTAACTCTCCGATAGAAACTTTGGGGCACTCTTTGAAGTACTTTGTGTTGGTTGGATGAATCTGAGATTGTGTGATGCATATCGTATAATCATGCCCACGGATACTTGAGGTGACAATGGAGTATCTAGGTGACATTAGGGTTTTGGTTGATTTGTGTCTTAAGGTGTTATTCTAGTACGAACTCTTTTATAGATTGATCCGAAAGAATAATTTTGAGGTGGTTTCGTACCCTACCATAATCTCTACGTTTGTTCTCCGCTATTAGTGGCTTCGGAGTGACTCTTTGTTGCATGTTGAGGGTTTGTTATATGATCTATCTATGTTATTATTGTAGAGAGAACTTGCACTATTGAAAGTATGAACCCTAGGCCTTGTTTCCTAGCATTCCAATACCGTTTGTGCTCACTTTTACCACTTGTTACCTTGCTGTTTTTATTATTCAGATTACAAATACCTATATCTACTATCTATTTTGCACTTGTATCACCATCTCTTTGCCGAACTAGTGCACCTATAGAATTTACCATTGTATTGGGTGTGTTGGGGACACAAGAGACTCTTTGTTATTTGGTTGCAGGGTTGCTTGAGAGAGACCATCTTCATCCTATGCCTCCTACGGATTGATAAACCTTAGGTCATCCACTTGAGGGAAATTTGCTACTGTCCTACAAACCTGTGCACTTGCAGGCCCAACAACGTCTACAAGAAGAAGGTTGTGTAGTAGACATCACGCCCGATCACGTCGGGGGGCCCATATGCATGCGGTTGCACTGCGCGCATTGCCACACGATGGAGTTACGCGCTGCGAATTAGAACTAACATCAGGGTGTGCCGATCGATATTCCAGGCTGTTCTGCTTCCCCTATAATTCCCGTGGCCATTATAACCTTAGTCTCTTCAACCTTTCGATCGCGCCCCACAACACAACCAGCACACCCACGACGACACATAGAGAGGGGATGTCTAGTGGCGCTCCAGTGGAGTTCGGCGAGCATAGAGTGGAGACACACGCGAGGGAGACAGATCTCTCGGTGGTGTACACTACCCGGCCGTGGTGGACGACTACATCAACAGCATTGAGCAGTTGCTTGCTCGAGACAAGTACAAGCTGGTCGGCATCGACCTCCAGTACACCGCCGGTAGTCCCGGCATTGATCAGAAGGTTGCCGTCGCCCAGTTGTGCGTGCGCCATCGTGTCCTCATCTACCACTACTGCATGGCCACAGAGCCTTGCGACCGCTTCAACAGGTTTGTCAACAGCACCGACTACAAGTTCGCCATAGTGGAAACCACCGACGATGTAAAAGCGCTCAGGGTTACAGGCTTGGCCTACAAGAACCTTGTCAAAATCCGTGAGCACTACAGGGTCTGGGGCAGCATAAAGACGGACTCCCTGGTTGAACTCGCCTCGGCCATCATAGACCTCTACTACGAAAAGATGAAGCATGATGCCCAGAGAAGTCCGGTATCCTGGCACAGGACTTGGATGCGGCAACTGGATGAACCTCACCTCAGGTTCGTGACCAAGAGCGTGTACACATGCTACGAGATGCACAAGCGGATCGTTGACATGAGGAAGTGCCTCGTTACCCAAATCGACGAGCCCGGATGGAGCCACGAGCAGAGCAAGCGTCACAAGAAGTAGATGATGATCAGCTGATCGTTTATGCTAGTTAATCATGCATGTAATATATAGTTTACTTTATTGGTGTGTGGAAGTGTCATGTGTGTAGTAGCCACCTATGAAATTATGCATGTAATAGTTTACTTTGGTGTGTGCAAATGCCATGGTTGTAGTAGCCACGTATGTAATTGGATGTTTAATTTGGTTATGCAACCATGTCCTTCTAAGTGTGTGTGTGTGTGTGTGTGTGTATATATATATATATATATATATATATATATATATATATATATATATATATATATATATATATATATATATATTCGCAATCCCATCGCACAACACACACGTCATATTAGCAGCAAATGTCTGTGTTATTATCGGTCTTCACACACATTTCTGATTACAGACCTGTTTGTCGCGTATCACACACATCTTGTTATATTGAACCATTTCTGTTCTATTGTCTCAACACAAACAGTTCATCTGAGTGAACCGCATGCTGTATATTATACACACCTTGATCTGGATGACCGTTTCTTTTGTGTTGCCTAATCACAAACAGTTCATTCGAGTGAACCATATGCTGTGTATCGTACACGCCTTCATCTGGCTGCCCGTTTCTTTTGTTCCTCCTCACCACAAACAGTTAATTGAACTGAACCATATGCCCTGCATCGCACATGCAACTAAAATCTGAACCGTGTTTGATGCATCCGTCATCACAAACATTTTGCATAATTTTGATGGTTTTCTTATGCCGCCGTTTGCGATTATTGCATCACACACAGTTTCTCGAAGGGTCTCTGATCGTAGTGTCGCATTAGCAGCATCCTGCAGTAGTGATGTTACTTTCCCGAGATTCGATCGTCGGTATCTCCTTACCTAGTTCAATCTCGTTACCGGCAAGTCTCTTTACTCTTTTCGTAATACAAGATCACGTGGCTAACTCATTAGTCACATTGCTTGCAAGCTCATTGTGATACTATATTACCGAATGGGCCCTGAGATACCTCTCCGTCATATGGAGTGACAAATCCAAGCCTTGATCCATGCCAACTCAACAAACACCCTCGGAGATACCTGCAGAGCACCTTTATAGTCACCCAGTTATGTTGTGACGTTTGGTACACACAAGGTACTCCTCCGGTGTCAGTGAGTTGCATCATCTCAAAGTCATAGGAACATATACTTGACATGCAGAAAATGATAGCAATAAACTTCTCATGATCATATGCAACGTTCATAGTTTGGGTCTTGTCCATCACATCATTCTCCTAATGATGTGATCTCGTTATCAAATGACAACTCATGTCTATGGCTAGGAAACGATGCATCTTTGATCAATGAGCTAGTCTAGTAGAGGCTCACTAGGGACACGTTGTTGCCTATGTATCCACACATGTATCTAAGTTTCCGATCAATACAATTCTAGCGTGGATAATAAAAGATTATCATGAACAGTGAAATATGATGGAACCAATTTATTATTGCCTCTAGGGCATATTTCCAACAGTATCCCACTTGCACTAGAGTCAATAATCTAGTTCACATAGCCATGTGATTAACACTCATAGTTCACATCTCCATGTGACTAACACCCAGAGAGTTTACTAGAGTCAATAATCTAGTTCACATCACCATGTGATCAACACTCAATGAGTTCTGGGGTTTGATAATGTTATGCTCATGAGAGAGGTTTTAGTCAATGGGTCTGGAACATTCAGGTCCACATGTACTTCACAAATCTCTATGTCATATTGTAGATGTTGCTACCACGCTCCACTTGGAGCTATTCCAAATGGTTGCTCAACTATATGTATCCAGTTTTCTACTCAGAGTCATCCGGATAGGTGTTAAACCTTGGATCGACGTAACCCTTTACGCCGAACTCTTTATCACCACCATAACCAAGAAACATTTGCTTATTCCTCCAAGTATAATTTTGACCGTTGTTTGATACATCTCCAACATATCTATAACTTTAGATTGTTCCATGCTATTATATTATCCATCTTCGATGTTTTATATGCATTTATATGCTATTTTAAATGATTTTTGGGACTAACCTATTAACCTAGAGCCTAGTGCCAGTTTCTGTTTTTTCCTTGTTTTTGAGTTCCACAGAAAATGAATATCAAAAGGAGTCCAATTGAGCTGAAAATTTATGATGATTTTCGATGGACCAGAAGAAGCCCCCAAAGCAAAAGAGTTGGGCCAGAAGACCCACGAGGCCTCCACAAGGGTGGAGGGCGTGCCCTACCCCCTAGACTTTTTCTCGACGCTAAAAATTCCTATAAATATAGAAACCCCTAGAAATAAACCTAGATCGGGAGTTCCCTCGCTGTAAGCCTCTGTAGCCATGAAAAACCAATAGGGGATCCGTTCCGGCACCCTGCCGGAGGGGGAATCCATCACCGGTGGCCATCTTCATCATCCCTGCGCTCTCCATGATGAGGAGGGAGTAGTTCACCCTCGGGGCTGAGGGTATGTACCAGTAGCAATGTGTTTCATCTCTCTCTCTCTCTCTCATGTTCTTGATTTGGCACGATCTTGATGTACCGCGAGCTTTGTTATTATAGTTGGATCATATGGTGTTTCTCCCCCTCTACCTTCTTTGTGATGAATTGAGTTTTACCTTTGAGGTTTCACTATTATCGGATTGAATACTATTATGGATTTGAGAACACTTGATGTATGTCTAGTGTGGGATACCCGTGGTGACAATGGGGGTATTCTACTGATTCACTTGATGTATGTTTTGGCACTCAACTCGCGGATTCCCGAGGTGACATTGGGGTAATCTATGCATAGGGGTTGTTGCATGTTTTCGTCCTTGTTTCTCTGGTAGAAATCTTGGGGCACTCTTTGAGGTTCTTTGTGTTGGATTGAATATCATGAATCTAAAGTTGTTTGATGCATATCGTATAATTGACCCACGGATACTTGTGGTGAGATTGGAGTATCTAGGTGACATTAGGGTCAATTGATGTGTGTCATAGGGTGTTATTTTACTACGAACTCTAGGGTTGTTTGTGACACTTATAGGAATAGCTCGATGGATTGATCGGAAAGAATAACTTTGAGGTGGTTTCGTACCGAATAAGCAATTTCATCTTATGTTCTCCGCAATAGGGACTTTGGAGTGACTTTTGTCACATGTTGAGGGATTGTCTTATGATCTAATTATGTTATCATTGTTGAGAGAACTTGCACTAGTGAAAGTATGAACCCTAGGCCTTGTTTTGAAGCATTGCAATACCATTTTCGCTCACTTTTGTTACTAGTTACCTTGCTATTTTTATATTTTCAGATTACAAAAACCTATATCTACTATCCATATTGCACTTGTATCACCATCTCTTCGCCAAACTAGTGCACCTATACAATTTACAATTGTATTGGGAGTGTTTGGTACACAAGAGACTCTTTATTATTTGGTTGCAGGGTTGTTTGAGAGAGACCATCTTCTACCTACGCCTCTCATGGATTGATAAACCTTAGGTCATCCACTTGAGGGAAATTTGCTAATGTCCTACAAAACTCTGCGCTTGGAGGCCCAACACGAGTCTACAAGATGAAGGTTGTGTAGTAGACATCAAGCTCTTTTCTGGCGCCGTTTCCGGGGAGGCTAGGTAAGCGGCACTCACATCCCGTCAACGAAGCTCTTTTGTGGCGCCGTTGCCAGGGAGGCGAGTGCTTGAAGGTATATCTTTAGATCTTGCAATCGAATCTTTTAGTTTCTTGTTTTATCACTAGTTTAGCTTATAAAAGAAAATTACAAAAAAATTGGAATTGAGGTTTCCTCATATGCTTCATCTTTTCAATGTCTTTCATGAAAATGATGGAAAGGAAAATTGTGCCAAAGTGTTAGAAGAAGAATGCAATAGAATGCTTGGCACTAAATCCTTGAATGATGAACATGATTGCAATGTCGTTAGTATGAATTCTTTGAATATCCATGATGCTAATGATATGCAAAGCCACAAGCATGGGGATGCTAAGTTTGATGAAGATGATATTTTTTGTCCCCCAAGTTTTGATGAGCAAATTTATTATGATGAAAGCATGCCTCGTATCTATGATGATTATTGTGATGGCATGTATACTATAAAGAATAATTATAACAATGAAACTTGTCATCTTGATTTTAGTTTTCAATCACATGGTAGTTATTATGTTGAGTTTGCTCGCACTACTATTCATGAGAATAAATTTGCTTGCGTGGAGAGTAGTAAAATCTCTATGCATGTAGATCATGAATAGATTGCTTTATGTGGTGGTTATATTGTTGAATTCATTCATGATGCTATTGGAAATTATTATGTGGGAGGAATATATGCTTCTTGGAATTTCAATAATATCAAGTTTCCTCTCTATGTGTTGAAAATCTTGAAGTTTTCCTTGTTTTACCTTCCTATGCTAGTTGATTCTCGTTCCCATAAGTTTTTTGCTCAGAAAATCCCTATGAATAGGAAGTGGTTTGGACTTAAATGTGCTAGTCATATTCTTCATGATGCTCTTTTTGTGCGTCAATTCTTATCTTTTATGTGAGCATCATTGAAATCATCAATGCCTAGCTAAAAGGTTTTTAAGAAAAGCACTTGTTGGGAGACAACCCAATATTTGTGTTTTCTTGTTTTAATTTAGTGTTTGTGCCAAGTAAGACCTTTGGGATAGTTTGGAAGATTGTTGATTTGATCTTGTTGAAAAACAGAAACTTTTGCACCCAGTAAAACATTTTTCAAAAATCACAGAAGCATGATTTTGATCTGAATTTTTTGACACAAGATTTATATACAAATTTCCGCAGTTTTCCTAATTTTTCAGAATTTTTGGAGTTACATAAGTATACGAAGTTTCCTTATTACTACAGACTATTCTGTTTTAAACAGATTCTGTTTTTCATGTGTTGTTTGCTTATTTTGATGAATCTATGAGTAGTATCGGAGGGTATGAACCATGGAGAAGTTGGAATACAGTCGATATAATACCAATATGAATTTATAATGAGTTCACAACAGTACCTAAGTGGTGATTTATTTTCTTATACAAATGGAGCTCACAAGATTTTCTATGGAGTTTTGTGTTGTGAAGTTTTCAAGTTTTGGGTAAAGATTTGATGGACTATGGAACAAGGAGTGGCAAGAACCTAAGCTTGGGGATGCCCAAGGCACCCCAAGGTAATATTCCAGGACAACCAAGCATCTAAGCTTGGGGATTCCCCGGATGGCATCCCCTCTTTCGTCTTCGTTCATCGGTAACCTTACTTGGAGCTATATTTTTTTTCACCACATGATATGTGTTTTGCTTGGAGCGTCATTTTATTTTATTAGGTTTTGCTTTCTGTTTGAATAAAGTACTTAAGATCTGAAATTTATTTATGTTAGAGAGTCTTCACATAGTCACATAATTATTCGGCTACTCATTGATCTTCACTTATATCTTTTGGAGTAGTTTGTCATTTGCTCTAGTGCTTCACTTGTATCTTTTTAGAGCACGGCGGTGGTTTTATTTTGAAGAAATTGATGAACTCTCATGCTTCACTTATATTATTTTGAGAGTTTTAAACTGCATGGTAATTTGCTTAGGTTATGATTTAAACTGCATGGTAATTTGCTTAGGTTATGAATTTAGTCCTAACATGATGGGCATCCAAGAGGGATATAATAAAAACTTTCATGTAAAGAGCATTGAATACTAGGAGAATTTTGATTCCATGATTTTTTTTTGAGATATGAAGATGGTGATATTAGAGTCATGCTAGTGAGTAATTGTGGATTGGTAAGAATACTTGTGTTAAAGTTTGTGATTCCTGTAGCATGCACGTATTGTGAACCGTTATGTAACAAAGTCGGAGCATGAATTATTTATTGATTGTCATCCTTTGTGTGGAGGTCGGGATCACGCGCTGGTTAACTCCTACCAACCCTTCCCCTAGGAGCATGCGTGTAGTACTTTGTTTCGATGACTAATAGATTTTTGCAATAAGTATGTGAGTTCTTTATGACTAATGTTGAGTCCATGGATTATACGCACTCTCACCCTTCCACCATTGCTAGCCTCTCTAGTACTGCGCAACTTCCGGTGCCATACACCCACCATATACATTCCTAAAAACAACCACCATACCTACCTATTATGGCATTTCCATAGCCATTCCGAGATATATTGCCATGCAACTTTCCATTGTTCCGTTTATTATGACACACTTCATCATTGTCATATTCCTTTGCATGATCATGTAGTTGACATAGTATTTGTGGCAAAGCCATCGTTCATAATTTTTATACATGTCACTCTTGATTCATTGCACATCCTGGTACACCGCCGGAGGCATTCATATAGAGTCATATTTTGTTTTAAGTATCGAGTTGCAATTCTTGAGTTGTAAATAAATAAAAGTGTGATGATCTTCATTATTAGAGCATTGTCCCATGTGAGGAAATAAAAAAAGAGGCCAAAGAAGCCATTCAAAAAAGAGAGAGAAAAGAAAAAAAGGAAAGAAAAGAAAATGAGAGAAAAAGAGAGAAGGGACAGTGCTACTATCCTTTCACCACACTTGTGCTTCAAAGTAGCACCATGATCTTCATGATAGAGAGTCTCCTATGTTGTCACTTCCATATACTAGTGCGAATTTTTCATTATAGAACTTGGCTTGTATGTTCCAACGATGAGCTTCCTCAAATACCCTAGGTCTTCATGAGCAAGCAAGTTGGATGCACACCCACTTAGTTTCTTTTTGAGCTTTCATACACTTATAGCTCTAGTCATCAATTGCATGGCAATCCCTACTCACTCACATTGATATATATCGATGGGCATCTCCATAGCCCGTTGATACGCCTAGTTGATTTGAGACTATCTCTTTCTTTTTGTCTTCTCCACAACCACCATATTCTAATCCACCTATTGTGCTATGTCCATGGCTCACGCTCATGTATTGCGTGAAAGATGAAAAAGATTGAGAATACTAAAGTATGAAATAATTGCTTGGCTAAAACCGGGGTTGTGCATGATTTGAATACTTTGTGTGATGAAGATGGAGCATAGCCAGACTATATGATTTTGTAGGGATAACTTTCTTTGGCCATGTTATTTTGGGAAGACATAATTGCCTTGTTAGTATGCTTGAAGTGTTATTGTTTTATGTCAATATTAAACTTATGTTTTGAATATTATGGATCTGAACATTCATGACACAATAAAGAAAAAATTACATGGATGAATATGTTAGGTAGCATTCCACATCAAAAATTATGTTTTTTTTATCATTTACCTACTCAAAGACGAGCAGGAATTAAGCTTGCGGATGCTTGATACGTCTCCAACGTATCTACAATTTTTTATCGTTCCATGCTATTATATTATCCATCTTGGGTGTTTTATATGCATTTATATGCTATTTTATATGATTTTTTGGACTAACCTATTAACCTAGAGCCCAGTGTGAGTTTCTGTTTTTTTCCTTGTTTTTGAGTTTCGTAGAAAAGGAATATCAAACGGAGTCCAATTAAGCTGAAAATTTATGGTGATTTTTTATGGACCAGTAGAAGCCCCTGAAGCAAAAGAGTTGGGCCAAAAGAGCCACGAGGCCTCCACAAGCATGGAGGGCGTGCCCTACCCCCCTGGGTGCACCCTCCGGTCTTGTGGGCTCCTCGTGGACCCCCCCTGACTTGTTCTTGATGCCAAAAATTCCTATGAATATATAAACCCCCAGAAATCAATCTAGATCGGGAGTTCCACCATCATAAGCCTATGTAGCCACAAAAAACTAATCGAGATTCCGTTCCGGCACCCTACCAGAGAGGGAATCCATCACCGATGGCCATCTTCATCATCTCGATGCTCTCCATGACGAGGAGGGAGTAGTTCATCCTCGGGGCTGAGGGTATGTACCAGTAGCTATGTGTTTGATCTCTCTCTCTCTCTCTCTCTCTCTCTCTCTCTCTTGTTCTTGATTTGGCTAGATCTTGATGTACCGCGAGCTTTGTTATTATAGCTGGATCATATGGTGTTTCTCCCCCTCTACCTTCTTGTGATGAGTTGAGTTTTACCTTTTGAGGTTTCACTATTATCCAATTGAATACTATTATGGATTTGAGAACACTTGATGTATGTCTTGCGTGGGATACCCGTGGTGACAATGGGGTATTCTATTGATTCACTTGATGTATGTTTTGGCACTCAACTCGCGGATTCCCGAGGTGACATTGGGGTAATCTATGCATAGGGGTTGATGCACGTTTTCGTCCTTGTTTCTCCGGTAGAAATCTTGGGGCACTCTTTGAAGTTCTTTGTGTTGGATTTAATATTATGAATCTGAAGTTGTTTGATGCATATCGTATAATTGACCCACTGATACTTGTGGTGACATTGGAGTATCTAGGTGACATTAGGGTTAATTGATGTGTGTCATATGGTGTTATTTTACTACGAACTCTAGGGTTGTTTGTGACACTTATAGGAATAGCTCAATGGATTGATCGGAAAGAATAACTTTGAGGTGGTTTGGTACGCTACAAGCAATTCATCTTATATTCTCTGCGATAGGAACTTTGGAGCGACTTTTGTCGCACGTTGAGGGATTGCCATATGATCTAATTATGTTATCATTGTTGAGAGAACTTGCACTAGTGAAAGTATGAACCCTAGGCCTTGTTTTCAAGCATTGCAATACCGCTTTCGCTCACTTTTGTTACTAGTTACCTTGCTGTTTTTATATTTCAGATTACAAAAACCTATATCTACTATCCATATTGCACTTGTATCACCGTCTCTTCGCCGAACTAGTGCACCTATACAATTTACCGTTGTATTGGGTGTGTTGGGGACACAAGAGACTCTTTGTTATTTGGTTGCATGGTTGTTTGAGAGAGACCATCTTCATCCTGCTCGTCCCACAGATTGATAAACCTTAGGTCATCCACTTGCGTGAAATTTGCTACTGTCCTACAAAACTCTAGGCTTGGAGGCCCAACACGAGTCTACAAGAAAAAGGTTGTGTAGTAGATATCACTGTCTAGTGATCTACTCCTGGATCACTCTTGTACCCCCTTACCAGACACGTGGCAAGGCACACATCAGGTGCGGTACATAGCATGGCATACCTATAGAGCCTATGGCTAAGGCATAGGGGATGACCTTCGTCCTTTCTCTTTCCTATGCCGTGGTCGAGCTTTGAGTCTTACTCAACTTCACACCTTACAACTCAGGCAAGAACTCCTTCTTTGACTGGTCCATTTTGAACTCCTTCAAAATCATGTCAAGGTATGTGCTCTGTGAAAGTCTTATCAGGCTTCTCGATCTATCTCTATAGATCTTGTTGCCCAATATGTAAGCAGCTTTACCTAGGTCTTCCTTTGAAAAACTCCTTTCAAACAACCCTTTATGCTTTTCAGAAATTCTACACCATTCCCGATCAACAATATGTCATTCACATATACTTATCAGAAATGTTGTAGTGCTCCCACTCACTTTCTTGCAAATACAAGTTTCTTGCAAACTTTGTATAAACCCAAATGCTTTGATTACCTCATCAAAGTGAAAGTTCCAATTCTGAGATGCTTGCACTAGTCCATAAATGGATCGCTGGAGCTTGCACACTTTTTTAGCATTCTTTGGATCGACAAAACCTTCTGGTTGCATCATATACAACTCTTCCTTAAGGAAGCTGTTAAGGAACGTTGTTTTGACATTCATCTGCTAGATTTCATAATCAAAAAATGCAGCTATTGCCAACATGATTCCGACGGACTTAAGCATCGCTACGGGTGAGAAAGTCTCATCGTAGTCAACTCCTTGAACTTGTCAGAAAACTTCTTTTCAACAAGTAGAGCTTCATAAATGGTGACATTACCATCATTGTCTGTCTTCTTCTTAAAGATCCATTTATTCTCAATGGCTTGCCGATCAATGGGCAAGTCCACCAAAGTCCATACTTTGTTCTCATACATGGATCCTATCTCGGATTTCATGGCTCTTAGCCATTTGTTGGAATCCGGTCCCACCATCGCTTCTCCATAGCTCGTAGGTTCACCATCATCCAACAACATGACCTCTATGACAGGGTTACCGTTCCACTCAAAAGTTGTACGTACCGTGGTCGACCTACGAGATTCAACAATAACTTGATCCGAAGCTTCATGATCATCATCATTAGCTTCCTCTTCAACTGACATAGGTGCCACAGAAACATCTTTCTGTGTTGTGCTACTCTCTGGTCGAAGTAAAGGTTCAACAACCTCATCAAGTTCTATCTTCCTCCCACTCAATTCTTTCGAGAGAATCTCTTTCTCGAGAAAGGACCCGTTCTTAGCGACAAACACTTTGCCCTCAGATCTGAGATAGAAGGTATACCCAACATCACTTTTGGGTATCCTATGAAGACGCATTTGTCCGATTTGGGTTCAAGCTTTTTCGGCGGAAGCCTTTTGACATAAGCATCACAACCCCAAGCCTTAAGAAACGACAACTTAGGTTTCTTGCCAAACCACAGTTCATACGGTGTCATCTCCACGGACTTAGATGGTGCCCTCTTTAAAGTGAATGTAGTTGTCTCTAATGCATAACCCCAAAACAATAGTGGTAGATCAGCAAGAGACATCATAGAATGCACCATATCCAATAAGGTATGATTATGACGTTCGGACACACCATTATGTTGTGGTGTTCCAGGTGGCGTCAACTATGAAACAATTCCACATTGTCTTAAGTGATTGCCAAACTCATAACTCAGATATTCTCCCCTCCGATCGGATCATAGGACTTTAATCTTCTTGTTACGATGAATCTCAACTTCACTCTGAAATTGCTCGAACTTTTCAAATGTTTTAGGCTTGTGCTTTATTAAGTAAAGATACCCATATCTACTCAAATCATAGGCAAAGATGAGAAAATAATGATATCCACCGCGTGTGTCAACACTCATTGGACCGCACACATCAGTATGTATGATTTCCATAAAGTCACTTGCCCGTTCCATTGTACCGGAAAACGGGGTTTTAGTCATCTTGCCCATAAGGCATGGTTCACATGTGTCAAGTGATTCAAAATCAAGTGACTCCAAAAGTCCATCAGCATGGAGTTTCTTCATGTGCTTTACACCAATATGACTTAAGTAGCAGTGCCACAAGTATGTGGTACTATCATTATTAACTTCGCATCTTTTGGCATCAATATTATGAACATGTGTATCACTACGATCAAGATTCAATAAACCATTCACATTGGGTGCATGACCATAAAAGGTATTTATTCATGTAAACAGAATAACCATTATTCTCTGACTTAAGTGAATAACCGCATTATAATAAACACGATCCCATCATGTTCATGCTCAACGCAGACACCAAATAATATTTATCTAGGTTTAACACTAATCCCGAAGGTAGAGGGAGCATGCGATGGTGATCACATTAACCTTGGAAACACTTCCAATACACATCGTCACCTCGCCCTTAGCTAGTCTCCGTTTATCTGCAACTTTTATTTCGAGTTACCAATATTAGCAACTGAACCATTATCTAATACCAATGTGCTACTAGGAGTACTAGTAAGGTACACATCAATAACACATATATAAAATTTACTTTTGTTGAAGTTGCCAGCCTTCTTATCTACCAAGTATTTGGGGCAGTTCTGCTACCAGTGGTCGTTCCCTTACAATATAAGCACTTAGTCTCGGGTTTGGGTTCAACCTTGGGCTTTCTTTACTGGAGCGGCAACTGGCTTTCCATTCATGAAGTTTCCCTTCTTGCCCTTGCCCTTCTTGAAATCAGTGGTCTTGTTAACCATCAACACTTGATGCTCCTTCTTGATTTCTACCTTTGCGGCCTTAAGCACCGCAAACTGCTCTGGGATCATCTCCATCCCTTGCATATTATAGTTCATCACTAAGCTCTAGTAACTTGGTGATAGTGACTGGAGAACTCTGTCAATCACTATCTTATCTGGAAGATTAACTCCCACTTGATCCAAGCGATTGTAGTACCCAGACATTCTGAGCACATGCTCACTGGCTGAGCTATTCTCCTCCATCTTGTAGGCAAAGAACTTGTTAGAAGTCTCATGCCTCTCAACATGGGCATGAGCCTGAAATACCAATTTCAGCTCTTGGAACATCTCATATGTTCCATGGTGTTCAAAACGTCTTTGGATTCCCATTTCTAAGCCATAAAGCATGGTGCACTAAACTATCAAGTAGTCATCAGAACGTGTCTGCCAAATGTTCACAACATCCATAGACGATGCTATAGGGGTGGGCACACCGAGCGGTGCATCAAGGACATAAGCCTCTTGTGCAGCAGTGAGGACAATCCTCAGACTATGGAACTAGTCCGCATAATTGCTTACAATATGTTTCAACTTAGTCTTTCTCTAGGAACGTATTGAAACAGGGAGCTACAACGCGAGCTATTGATCTACAACATAATTTGCAAAGACAACTTACACTATTGTTCATGATAATGAGTTCAATTAATCATATTACCTAAGAACTCCCACTCAAATCAACATTCCTCCGGTTATCCGAGTGTAACATGATCCAAATTCACCAACCCAACTCTGATCATCACGTGAGATGAGGTGGTTTCAATGGTGAACATCTCCATGTTGATCATATCTACTATACAACTCATGCTTGACCTTTCGGTCTCTTGTGTTCCGAGGCCATGTCTGTACATGCTAGGCTCGTCAAGTTTAACCCAAGTGTTCCGCATGTGCAAAACTAGCTTGCACCCGTTGTATGTGAATGTAGAGTCTATCACACCCGATCATCACGTGGTGCTTCGGAACGCCGAACTTTTGAAATGGTGCACACTTGGGGAGAACACAATTTCATCTTGAAATTTTAGTGAGGGATCACCTTATAATGCTACCGTCGTCCTAAGCAAAATAAGATGTATAAAAGGATTAACATCACGTGCAAATCATAAGTGACATGATATGGGCATCAACTTGTGCTTTTGATCTCCATGTCCAAAGCACCGGCATGATCTCCATCGTCACCAGCATGACACCATGGTCTCCATCATCATGATCTTCATTATCGTGCCGCCATTGGGGTTGTCACGCTAACCATGCTTCTACTACTATTGCTACTGCTTAGCGATAAAGTAAAGCATTACATAGCGCTTAATGATTGACACACATGCCATACAATAATTAAAGACAACCCTATGGCTCCTGCCGGTTGCCGTAGGCATCGACATGCAAGTCGATATAAACTATTACAAACATGATCATCTCATACATCAAATATAATTCGTCATGTCTTTGGCCATATCATATCACAACATACCCTGCAAAAACAAGTTAGATGTCCTCTAATTGTTGTTGCATGTTTTACATGGCTGCTATGGGTATCTAGCCAGAACTATTCTTACCTACGCAAAGCCACAACAATGATATGCTAGTTGCCTATTTAACCTTCTACAAGGACCGCCTTTGTCGAATCCGATTCAACTAAGGTGGGAGAGACAGACACCCGCCAGGCATCTTTATGCAACAAAGTCACATGTTTGTCGATTGAACCGGTCTCATGTACGTGGACATGTAAAGTTGGTTCGGGCCGCTTCATCCAACAATACCGTTGAATCAAGAAAAGACCAAGGAAGGAAGCAATCTGAATATCAATGCCCACAAACTCCTTTGTGTTCTACTCATGATGTCATCTACGCATAGATCTATCTCTGATGCCACTGTTGGGGAACGTTGCATGGGAAACAAAAAAATTCCTACGCTCACCAAGATCAGATGACCATCTATGAGAGGAGAGATTGGATCTACATTCCCTTCTAGATCACTAAGCGGAAGCATTAAATGCGGTTGATGTAGTCGAACGTCTTCGCGATCCAATCGCAATCCGTCCCGCAAACTCCGATCCAAGTGGTGAACGGACGGCACCTTTGCGTTCAACACACGTACGGCTTGATGACGCCTTCACCTCCTTGATCCAGCGAGCGATGGTGAAGTAGTAGCTCGAGTCCTCTGATAGCACAATGGCGTGGTGGCGGTGGTGGTGGTGGAATCTCAGTAGAGCTTCTCTAAGCACTATGGAGAGGAAGAGGGCTATGAGGGAGAGGAAGGGCAGCGCCGTGGCGTGGGAGATGTGCTCAAGGGTGAGGGTGCCCTCTCTCTTCCTCTCTCTATATAGGGGAAGAGAGGAGGGGGTGCCGCCCCTAGGGTTTCCCATAGTGGGACGGCGGCCTGGGCAGATGGGATCTCCCCTAGGGTGACTTGCCCCCCAAGCTGGGTGGAGGGAACCTTAGAGGGGGGCGCCCCACCTATCCTAGTCACGTGGGAAAGGTGAGGGGGCGCACATCCCCTTAGTGGGCTGGTTTGCCCCTCCCCTTGGCCCATGGGCCCCCCAACACTTGTCAGGCCCCACGAAACCCCTTTCGGTCATGCTGATCATCACCCGATACCCCCGGAACACTTCCGGACTCCAATATCCTTCGTCCAATATATCAATCTTCACCTTCAGACCCTTTCGGAGTTCCTTGTTATGTCCGGGATCTCATCCGTAACTCCGAACAACCTTCAGTAACCACCATAATGACTCAAATGTACTTATATCGTCACCAAACATTAAGTGTGTAGACCCTGCGGGTTCGAGAACTATGCAGACATGATCGAGACACCTCTACAGTCAATAACCAATAGTGGTACCTGGATGCCCATATTGGTTCCCACATATTCTATGAAGATCTTATCGGTCGAACCTCGATGTCAAGGATTCACCTAATCACGTATGTAGTTCCCTTTGTCTATTAGTATGTTACTTGCCCGAGATTCGATCGTCGGTATCTCCATACCTAGTTAAATCTCGTTACCGGAAAGTCTCTTTACTCGTTCCGTAATACAAGATCCCGTGGCTAACTCATTAGTCACATTTCTTGCAAGCTCATTGTGATATTGTAATACCGAGTAGTCCCTAAGATACCTCTCCGTCATACGGAGTGACAAATCCCAGTCTTGATCCATGCCAACTCAACAGAGATCCTCGGAGACACCTATAGAGAGCACCTCTATAGTCACCCAGTTATGTTGCAACATTTGGTACACACAAGGTAGTCCTCCGATGTCAGTGAGTTGCATGATCTCATGGTCATCGGAACATATACTTGACATGCAGAAAATGATAGGAACAAACTTGACACGATCATATGCTACGTTCATAGTTTGGGTCTTGTCCATCACATCATTCTCCTAATGATGTGATCCCGTTATCAAATGACAACTCATGTCTATGGCTAGGAAACCATAGCCATCTTTGATCAATGAGCTAGTGTAGTAGAGGCTCACTAGGGACACATTCTTGTCTATGTATCCACACATGTATCAGAGTTTCCGATCAATACAATTCTAGCATGTATAATAAACGATTATCATGAACAGGAAATATGATAATAAACAATTTATTATTGCCTCTAGGGCATATTTCCAACAGAATGATCATAGTCAGAAACATAAATATTGCAATTTAATCGCTGTGCAACTATAGTTTGTTCACCACACCGCATTTGCATGCTTGGAGAGATGTCACTGTGAACCTATGGCCTTTCTTCATATCCTAAAAACTTTACCAAAAACATTATTTCTTAGCGGTACCGTTCCTTTTATTTTAGTTACCTATGAAGTCCTACCATACTGTGCAATTTAATCTTGTAGCTAACAAGACAAGAAGCTTGACAACCTTCTTGACCTGTTGGGGACAAGTTTGTCTTGTGTTTTATGTGCAGGTACTAGTGACTTTGTTTGCTAGAAGAACTCCTTCTGGTTCGATAAATCTTTATTTTTTTACTAAGAGAAATACTTATTGCTAGGTTACTTCACCCTTATACTTGGGATTACCCAACCACTCTTACGACAGAGACAACAAGATTTCTGGCGCCATTGCCGAGGTGTTTCTTCTCAAACAAACATTTCCTTCACACTACCACATTACATCCTTGTTATCTATATTGCCTAGTTACTTTTTGTTCATTGTTTACTTGCTTATTTGCTTGCCAAAAAACTAAAAAATACCAAAAATATTGAAACTTCACTGTGCCATCCTTATCTCTCTCTCTCACACACACACAACAAACAAGAAATAAAACTATTGCATATGGCTAATTATGCATCATTTTGTAAACCTTTTAAACTTGCTACATACTATGAACCAATAGCTAATAATAAAGAAGTTAAAAAATAAAAGGCTATTAGAATATGCTCATTGAAAGGAAAGTATGAATGGGATAAACATGATAATCTTTATGATTCAAGTGATGTAGATGACACACTTGATAAAAGTATAGCTTTTTATGGTGACACTATGTTTATAGGCACTATTGAGGATGATTTTATTATGCCGAGTACTTATTATGATGATCATGATTGGGGAGATATTTATGATACTTCTTGTGATCTTGAAAATTTGTTTGAGTCTTGTGATGAATCTATTGTTGATAACATTACAGACCAAGACCAGGGGGTTCGTCACCGTCGGTTAAGTCCCTATAGTTAGACCGTACACCCCCCGATGGATAAGAACCAATAATCAATCTTCACTAGGACAGGAGAAGTCGGTCTTCCTACATTTGATTGCGTCCTAGGATACCATGACTCCCATGATGCCATCAATATTGCGCTTACTCAACGACATCATTATCTAGTTAAATATGACAGTTGCTAAAAGTAATGTTCATAGACAGTTGGTCGTGCCTTAGACCATCAATAGCACTTATTACCAACTTGGTACAACACCCTGTAAGTGCATCTAGTGCCCCTTAGTGATTTTGGTGTATTGAAAACTTATAGGTTAAGGGACTAATATGTTTGTGAGTGTACACAGGCTCTATAAGTCGATGAGGAGTTTGATATTTACGATGAAAATTCACCCCTAAAAATGTATGTCTTCAGCTGAAGACTTTGGTTCTCCTGAAGATTTTGAAAGTGAAGAAATTGGTGTGACCTTGAAGACTTGGATATTCATGCGAGGATTATGAAGCGTGAAGACTTTTGTTTTTGTAGTTTCACTTTCTCTTTCTTGAGTCATAGGAAACACCGTACTGTCGGTGTACTAAAGTAGGGGTACCTTAGTATCCCAAACTTGTGCACGGGCAGTCGCAGCGCCCAGCGGCAAGGCTTGCCGGGCATCCGCCAAGATCCTCCGTAGCTTATATTTATGCCATTCAAGAACAAAGTGTTTTAACTAAGGAGACAAGGCCCCGGCAAGAGGAGCTTGCCGGGAAGGACAAGGCCCCGGCAAGAGGAGCTTGCCGGGAGGGCCAGCCAAGAAACTTGCCGCGACACGCCGCGCGTCCCGGCAAGACCCGGCGAGCGACAAGCTTTCGGGTGCGACAAGGCAATGGCCACGGCAAGGCGCTTGCCGTGGCAAAGCCACCACTCTGCGCCCACACTCCAGCGCATCCGACGACGTGTCGCCGCAAGATCGTTCCAGGCGCACGTGGCGGGTAGCTGTGCAGCCAAGCGGTGCGAGGTGGCAAGTGGAGATGACGAGAAGGCCATCGTGGCGATCGGTGGCGCCCCTAACGGTCGTTTCCTGCACTGTTTGGGCGACCGGACGGGCATTAAATGCCCTTGTCCCCTGCCGTTAGAGTTAGGTAGGGGGCACTGTAGATAGCGGTTGTACCAACCCCTCTTTTTACATTTTTACACTTGCCTGCGTTGCCACCTGTCGGTGACCCCTTTTAGCCTATAAAAGGAGGCCCATGCGCAACGTAGGGGGGTTCGACTCATTCGAAACTACAACACACCCACGCTCTCGAGCAAGAACAGAACAGAAACACAAAGCAGCAGTAGGAGTCTTATCTCTCCGGAGAGCTCCAAAGCTGGGTAAAATCCCTCGTGTGCTTCGCCTCGATCTGCTCTTCGTGAGCCCTCCGCTCCCTGCCGGACCGAGAAGGGGCCCCTGCCCCATAGGTGTTCGTTTCCCACAACATCTTTGGCGCACCAGGTAGGGGGCGTCGAGGTTGTGCGAACCTGATCCGGTGTTCACGCGCGCTACATCATCATCTTCATCGACATGCCACCGAAGAAGAAGGCTTCGGAGGTGGTTGGTCCGTCTGCGTCGATTCCACCGCCACCGGAGCAAACGGGCGGTGGAGTAGATGCCGGCGGAGGAACAGGCGCCGACGGGGGAACTCACATTGTCACCAGATCCAAGGACAAAGCCCCGCAAACTTCGGCGTCCGTGCATGCGCCGCGCCCCTCTCAGGAGGCGCGGGATCAACAACGCCATGGTGCTCCTAGCACCGTGCTCGCGTTAGAACAAGGCCAAGCTGGTGGATCGCGGGACGCTCAAGGCCAACATACACGCCAACATGTTGGCGCGAGCGCGGCACGGTCGCCTGGACGAGATGTTGCTCCTTCTAACACTGTTAGAAGTTTGAGCATATCCCGCTCCTCGCGCCGTTCGCCCCCGCCGCCGAAAACCGCAGAAGAAGCATTGGCTCGAGCCCAACTGCTACTAGACTACCCTCCAGCGCCAGACAAGATCGACGACTGGAGGATCACCATCCAGATCCTTATCGGCTTCGCCAACGGTGACAAGCCCCGGCAACCAAGCACGTCGAAGCCGCGGCAAGACGCCTAGGCGCAAGCCGGTGGCGACAAGACTGGTGGGGGTGCCACCACCGTGCACTCCCCGCCCCGAAGGCCAAGATCGCCGACTCGCCGGGCTAACCTCGACACCGACTCCACCGCGTCATCGGACCCGCGGGGTCGCCACGATCAATGCCAAGTTCTCCAAGAACGACGACAAGAGGACGCTCGTACTCGCATCGAGCGTCGAAGAGAAGCGCGGCGTCAGTTAGACCAGCGCGCTGGGCCCGCTGTTGATATGCATGCGCCAGGGGAACCAGGCGACTTGCCGTCTGTGATAGGTTGCCTGCGTTCACTCGTGAGCTGCGGCAGTCGATGTGATACCAAGAACTTCAAGCCGACGCGTGCCGAGAAGTGCGATGGCAGGATACATCCGTCGGAGTTCCTCAGCGTCTACACCATTGCTGTGTAGGCTGCCGGGGGGCGCGATGAGAAGATCCTCGCCAACTACTTCCCGTTGGTGCTCAAGCCCAACGTCAGATCTTGGCTCATGCACTTGCCGGACAACTCCATCTCCTCATGGGCGGATCTGTGCCATCGGTTTGTCGGCGCCTTCACAGTGCCACAAGCCCCATGGCAGAAAGCGATCTTCATCTGCCGCCCGAAGGAAGGAGAACCCCTGCGCAAGTACATACAGAGATTCAGCCAGTGCAGCGCAACATCGAGACGTCCACCTGCGGGGTTATTAGCGCGTTCCATCGTAAGCGTGCGAATCGCAGGATGAGGAGGAGATGGCGATGTGCAAAATCGAGATGTCGGCGAGCTATATGCTCGCCAACAAGTGTGCACGTCTTTGAAGAGGGAGGAAACTCCCCGGAGAGAACGCAGGAGCAGAAGGGTCTGACAGTGAGGATGTCGCCCCGGCAAAGAAGAATCGGAGGCGGAATAACAGAAAGAGGAAAGCTAAGGATGTGCTAGTTGTTGAGCAGTCCGGCAACAGAGGTGGCCGCCGACAAGCAGGACGGCTCCGGCAAGCAGTACTGCAAGATTCACCGCACCAAGGGCCATGATCTCCAGGCCTGCAAGAAGGTTGAGCAGCTCATTGAGCTGCAAAAAGCTGAGTACGAGCGCTGCGACAAGGAGAAGGCCCAAGAAGGTGGAGGAGGATCCGGCAAGAAGCGTCCCGCCCGGGGAGGGCGCCCCGGCAAGGCTAAGCAGCAGCAAGGGGACAGACCTCCCCGCGGCCGCGACAAGGACGAAGACGAAGATGAAGATGAAGAGATGGATGAGGATGAGACCGACGAGCAGGAGTTTCAGAAGGCAACAGAGGTTTTGTGCGTCGACGGTGGTGCTTCTCTGCACACCTCGCACCGCCAGCTCAAACAGTGGGTGCGGGAGGTTAATGCAGCGGAACCGTCAGTTGAGTCATGCAAGCCTCTGAAGTGGTCTAGCACGCCCATCATCTTTGATGTTGAGGATCACCCTGATCGCATAACTGCGGTCGGGTGCTTGCCGATGTTGGTTTCGCCAACCATCCACAACCTCAAGGTCACGAAGATGCTGGTTGACGGCGGGGCCGGCTTGAATCTGATCTCTTTCGCGGTGCTCAAGAAGCTCCAGATCCCCGACAATGAGCTCAAGAGACGGTACTTTCAAGGAATCAATCCGGAAGGAGCAAGCGAAGGGAAGATCACTGCCAATGACATTTGGCGTGAGCTGAACTTCGTAAGAGAAAGTCACTTTTGACGTTGCTGATTTCCCATTGCCCTACAATGGGATACTTGGCCGTCCAGCGCTCGCCAAGTTCATGGCAGCCTCTCATTATGCATACAATGTGCTCAAGATGCCTGGTCCGATAAGTGTCATTTCTGTCCCTGGCGACAAGAAGGATGCCCTTATCTGCACCGACAAGATCTATCGGGAAGCAGCAGCCGCAGCAGATCGCAAGACACTTGCCGCTGAAGCTCCCGGGGGGAAGAAGAAGACCAAGTCCGGCAAGAGTAGCTCTGATGCCCACTCCGGCAAGCGCACCTCTTCGGAGTGCTGCGCTACCGTCGAGGACGCACCATCGAGCTCCACCGGCAAGTGCAAGAAGGCAAAGACAGCTTCACCAGAGACCAAGAAAGTGGCCACCAAGGAGGACGGCACTGGTGGTACCTTCACCATCAGTGCCATGCTTGATCCTAAATAGGAAAGCGCGCTCGTTGCTTTCCTGCGGGCAAATGTCAATGTGTTTGCATGGCAACCATCTGACATCCCCGGTGTTCCCAGGAAAGTAATTGAGCACCACCTTGCCGTCTGTCCTCACGCGCGGCCCGTCAAGCAGAGAGTAAGGAAACAAGCAGTGGAGCGACAAGAGTTCATTGCAGAAGAGATGAAGAAGTTGGAAGCAGCAGGCCTGGTCCGAGGAGTACTCCATCCAACGTGGTTAGCCAATCCTGTAGTCGTGCGCAAGGCGAACGGGAAGTGGAGGCTTTGTATTGACTTCACTAATGTTAATAAAGCTTGTCCCAAGGATCCATTTCCCTTGCCGCGCATTGACCAGATTGTTGACTCCACGGCAGGATGTGATTTGCTTTCATTTCTTGATGCATACTCAGGATATCATCAGATCTTCATGGCAGAAGAGGATGAAGAGAAGATCGCATTCATTACTCCATGTGGCACGTACTGCTTTGTACGGATGCCTTTCAGACTAAAGAATGCTGGTTCAATGTTTGCAAGAGTAGTCAGTCATGCTTTTGAGCCACAGCTGCACAGGAATGTGGAAGCTTACATGGATGACATAGTGGTCAAGAGCAAGGATAAAGAAACTTTGATCCAAGATTTGGACGAGACCTTTGCAAATCTGCGCAAGATCAATCTCAAGTTGAACCCCGAGAAGTGCGTGTTTGGAGTTCCTTCCGGCAAGCTTCTCGGGTTCTTTGTGTCCCAGAGGGGGATTGAAGCCAATCCCGACAAGATCAAGGCCATTGAGCAGATCGAAGCACCAAAGCGCGTCAAGGATGTGCGAAGGCTTGCCGGCTGCGTTGCTGCTCTCAGTAGGTTCATCTCTAAGTCTGCTGAACGCGCCCTGCCATTTTTCAAAATTTTGAAAAAGGCAGGTCCAATGAAATGGACTCCGGAAGCGGAGGCTGCGCTGCAGGACTTGAAGAGATACCTGTCCTCCACCACAATACTTGTCGCACCTAAGCCACAAGAGAAGTTGCTGCTGTACCTAGCGGCAACTAATCAAGTGGTTAGTGCTGCGTTAGTAGCGGAGAGGGAGGCGGATGATGAGCCAGCAACCATGGCAAGCGAGTCCAGCGACAAGCAGGGGGCTTCCCCGACAAGCTCTGGTCCCGACAAGGATGGATCTGTGCAGCCGCAGGAAGAGAAACAAAAGAAGATGGTGCAGCGCCCAGTTTATTTTGTCAGTTCCCTTCTGCAGGGGGCTAGATCAAGGTACTCTGGGGTGCAGAAGTTGCTTTTCGGCCTCCTCATGGCCTCGAGGAAGCTGCGCCATTACTTTCAAGCACATGAGATCACAGTTGTCACTCGCTTTCCGTTGAAGAGGATATTGCGAAATCCGAAGCAACAGGCAGGATCGTCAGTGGGCCTTTGGAATTGTCAAGCTTTGGCCTCAAGTTTGAGAGTACTTCAACTATCGAGCCGAGCATTGGCAGAATTTATAGCAGAATGGACGCCGACACCTAATGAAGAAACTCGAGCGAGCATCCCGTCAAGGAGGCAAGCAAAGAATGGATCATGTACTTTGATGGTGCCTTCGCTGCAAGGCGCCAAAAGGGAGTGTTACTTGTCGCACCCACCGGAGAGCACCTCAAGTACGTGGTCTAGATGCACTTTCCCAAGGAGCAAGCGACAAACAATACTGTAGAGTATGAAGGCTTGCTTGCCGGACTTAGAATTGCGGCAGACCTTGGGATCAAGAGGCTCATTATAAGGGGTGACTCGCAGCTTGTCATCCGCCAAGTGAACAAAGATTACCAGAGTCCATTGACGGAAGCCTACATTGATGAAGTGAGGAAGTTGGAAGAGCATTTTGACGGCCTGCAGATGGAACATGTTCCAAGAGCCCAGAACGATGTTGCCGATGCCCTGTCAAAATGCGCTGCATTAAAGTTACCTGTGGAACCAGGGATCTTTGTGCTCAAGCTAACTCAACCATCTGTAACACCATCGACTGGACAGAACAAGAAGAGGAAGTTGGTTTCCGGTGACTACTTTCCGGCAGAGCTTCCCGAAGCCGCCGCCAAGAAGGTTCCCCGGATCAACACAAAGTGTGCTGAGGGGCAGTCTGCTCCGACAAGCCCTAGGGTTTGTTTCGTTGAAGCAGACGCCCCCGACAAGTTTTGCTCCGGCAATCTTGTCGGGGAACATCACGCTCTGGCTGAGCCGCAGATTCTTGCCGTGGAAGCAGATGCTCCCGCAGCAGCATTTGCGCCTTTAGTCCTTGTCGTCGAGCCACAAGCTCCGGCATGGGCACAGCAGATCGTCCGTTTCCTTCAAACAGGAGAACTTCCCGAAGAGCAAGAAGAAGCGGAGAGAGTAGCCCGGCAATTGAGTATGTATCAGTTTGTCGACGACATACTGTACAGAAGAAGATTCAACGGAGTGAAATTGAAGTGTATTTCCCGGGAAGAAGGACAGGAGCTGTTGGCAGAGATACATGGAGGCATATGTGGTCACCACATTGGCGCAAGAGCACTTGCCGGCAAAGCCTTCCGGCAAGGTTTCTTTTGGCCAACAGCCCTCCAGGATGCAACTGCATAAGTAACCAAGTGTGAAGCGTGCCAGTTCCACTCCAAGTAGATACATCAACCAACTCAAGCTCTCCAGACGATCCTTTATCCTGGCCATTTTCGGTCTGGGGGCTCGACATCCTCAGCCCCTTTCCCCGAGCTGTCGGGGGCTTTGAGTACTTGTACGTGGCAATCGACAAGTTCACAAAGTGGCCGGAGGTGGAAGCAAGGAGGAAGGTGACAAGACAACAAGACAAGTTCTTCAGTCAATTGTTTGCCGCTTTGAGTCCCTAACGGGATCATCACCGACAATGGCACACAATTCACGAGCCGCACCTTCATGCAAGACGCCCAAGATCTTGGCGCTAAGATCTGCTCGCTTCATTGCTCACCCGAGAAGCAACGGTCAAGCGGAGAGGGCAAACGCTGAAGTGCTGCGCGGGCTCAAGACCAGAACTTTCGATAGGCTGCACAAGTGCGGAAGAAACTGGATCGACGAGCTGCCAGTGGTTCTTTGGTCGATCAGGACGACGCCAAATCGAGCCACTGGCCAGACACCTTTTGCTCTAGTCTATGGAGCAGAGGCAGTTCTCCCCACGGAACTCGTACACAGATCGCCTCGGGTGCTCGCTTATGATGAGCTTTAGCAAGAGCAGATGCGACAAGATGACGCGCTGCTCCTCGAGGAAGATCGTCTTCAGGCTGCTGTACGAGCTGCTCGCTACCAGCAAGCTTTGCACCGCTACCATAGCCGCAAAGTCAATGCTAGAAGTTTCGAGGAAGGCGACCTTGTTCTTCGGCGCGTTCAATCCGCCAAGAATTCCAACAAGTTGACGTCAAAGTGGGAAGGCCCTTATCGGGTAAAGCGAGTCACTAGGCCCGGCGCTGTCCGCCTTGAGACCGAAGATGGCTTTCCGGTGAGCAACTCCTGGAACATAGAGCATCTTCGTAAGTTTTACCCATGAGGCGCGGTTGCCGGAACCCGCTGTTCCGGCAACCACCTTTTGTACAAGCCTTGCCGCTGTTGCATGTAACCCTTTGTATAAGCCGGGCGCGGATCCCGTGCATAAATAAAGATCATATGCTCAGCACATCTTGTCAAATTTCATGCCTCTTTCTTTTTTCGCATATATTATCTGACACTTTGTGCAGCACTTGCCCCCGGTAAGCAATAACGAGCCTTAAGGCTCCATATCTTTATTTTCTCTTCTTTCTTTTTCTCAAAAAGAAGGTTCCTTCGCCCACAAGTTCACCGGGGGGAGGAGAGGATAAAGGTGTGGACCAAAGGCCGCTCAAAGAAGTATAGCCTTGCCGGACGCAGCATTTACGTAAAAGCTAAGTTGCCAAAGTTTGAGCACAATCAGTTTTAATTTTTTTAAGTTATCCTCCTTGAACGATCGTGCTTTGTATGGAAAACCTGTGTGCGGAGGAACCAACTCGTGTCTAGTTGCGCCCTTACTTTGTTTCGAGTCCGCTCAGCAACATAAGTGTGCTGCGACTAGTTCCGACAAGGTTTCTTGCCGGAGGCAACACCGCCAGCAGGCTGCTGATGTTCCGCACTCAGCGCTCGCGGCAAGGGTGCCTGCGCCGGCAAGTTCCCTAAAAAGCGTAGGGTAAAAACATACAAGGGATGGAATCAAGTAAAGGAAATAACATAGCAAATACTACCCAGAATAAAGTTATATTACAATAAATAACTTGCCGCGCTCTAATGGATTGTTCCTGTGACATGTCTAGCAGCGGCAAGAAAAAGGAGGAAAAGGGCGTCCTAGTCTACACGATCGCCGTCGACCCTTCTGACTTCATTTATCTTGTCCACAATGGGTGCGACAAGGGCTTTGAGGTTTGCAAGATCATCACCCGCCGGCAGCTTCTTGAGAACGTTGGTAAGGTTGAGGGTCGGATTGCGGAAGAGCACCTTCACCAACACCTTCTCCAAGACTCTGGCACAGATGGCGCGCGACTCATCAGCCAGCTGCTTCGGGATCCTTTCCCGGAGTTGCTGGAGAGCCGTCACCACGCCCTTGAAGAACAGAGTAAGCTTGGCACTGGGCTGGAGGTTCTCGTCGGAGGAGTACCCGAAGCCCGCCAAGTCTAGTTGCGCCAGCTCCTCGTCAATGGTGGCAGCAATGTTGACGAGGCCCTCCGTCCAGAGCTCCACCGTAGCCCTGAAGGTGTTTTGAGTCTCGGCAGCCCTCGTTAGCAGCTCCTCGTTGCCCTTGATCTCTTTCTTCAAGTCATCTTCTCGCCTCTTGGCCCCGTCCAGCGTCTCCATCAGTGTGGCCAGCTTCAGCTCCAGATCAGCATTTGAGTCCTTGGCGGCGTTCAGTTCCTTGCCCTTGTCGGCGAGTTGGACTTGCAGATCACCATGAGCAAGGGCATCCTTCTCGCGTTCGCGCTGGAGCGCGGCAAGCTCCTCATTCTTCCCTTTCAAATCAGCCTCCAGCTGCGTCACTTTCACCTCCAATTCCTTCTTGGCGGCCTCGGCAGCTGCGGCAGCGTCCTTCGCCTCCTTGAGCGCCCCGCCAAATGATTGCTCGCGTGCGGCGAGCTCCTCCTCGTAGCTGTCCAGATTGACTTTCCGCTGCGTCAGTTCACCTTCCCGGGTGGACACCTCCTCAGCGGTAGCCTCTGTTGCTCCTCAGCTTCTGCCTTCTCAAGGATGAAGGCCTTCCGCGCCTCGACAAGCTGCGCCCTCTCCTCCGCAATGGACCAGAGGGCCTCTTGGTTGCGGCTCTGGAGCTCCTCCGCATGTTTCTCTATGTCAACTCCCGCCTGCGCGACAAGCGCTTCCCGGGACTCCAGCTTCGCTTGGCGGGCGCGGTAGAGTGACACCAACTTCCGGAGCAACTGCTCCTCCTCGGACTCGCCGCCGCTGCTGCTTGGTGCGTCAACCACTGTCAGCCCAGCGGAGGCGAGCACTTCTCCGTCAAAAGACTCTCCCTCGATCGGCGCCCTGGAGCTCGAGGCCCAGGGAAGCTTGATGAAGACACCCTCGCCGGCCTTCAAGTAGGCGTCGGGCTGGGGCTCCTCGGGGCCCGGTGCTGCATCAGCGGCGGAGGGGTCGGCGGTCGGTGTAGCGCCTTGCGCTCCTGCGCCCTCGGGGTCGTCAGTACGATCGCCGAACCCCTCGCCAGCTCCAGCGCCAGCAGCCTTGGCGGCCTCTTCGCCGGCGGGATCGTCAGCGCCGGCCTCTTCCTCGGCGGCGGCGACATTTTCAGTGTTGCCTTGTGCGTCCTCCTCGCCGGTGGCCTCAGTCTCCATCGGATCTGTGGGAGGGGGATCTGAAGACAGGAAGAGGAAGGAAAAGTCAAGCAAATATCCAAAAAGAAGACCAGAAGAAGAAGAACCCAAGGGAAAATTTCCGACAAGGAGGGTTACCTGTGCTGGGCTCTGTGACCATGGGCTCCACCACCGAAGGCTCGCTAGTCCCGCCCCTTGCCGGGGAACTACCCCTTGCCGGGGACCTCTCTCTTGCCGGGGAGCGCTCCCTTGTCGGGGAATCGCCCCTTGGCGGCGTAGTCGAAGCAGACAGCACCTCTGGAGCGGCTTCTGGCTGCTCCTGATGGGCCTGCTCTGCTCCTACACAAGCAAGTCAACAATCAAGATATCAGCAAAGAAAGAGCACCCATGCACGCCCCACAACAGGAAGTGAACAAATACTTACGCTGGGGGTTGTGCTGGGGGCTGCTTCGAGGAGAGGGTGCCGGGTCCGTCAAGGTGGTCTCGGACGTGTCCTCTACCATCACAGCAGGATCGTCCTCGATGACAACCACGGGGACCTTGGCCCTCTTCGCCGCTCTCTCGACCAGAGTCCTGAAATGGAACGAAGTTCAAAGGGAAGCAGATCAGATGCAAGACAAGAAACAACAAAAATCGAAAAAATACAAGTACAACAAGGAGAAAGTCTTACTCCTCCTCCTCTTCTTCCTCCTCGTCGGAGCTCAGCGCGGAGAGGTCGAAGTCCGGTACTCTTTCAGCGTGACGAGGCGGAGGAGTAGGCTCCCTTGGACGCTTGGCGGGAGCTGCAGCAGGATCGGAAGTGGCGGCCCGAGAAGACCCCTCTCCAGTTGCCGGAGCGGCATGAGATGCTCCCGTGTCAGCGGTGCTTGGCCGTGGTGGGCGTGTCATGGGCGCGACGGCTGTTGGCCCGTCTGCCGCCCTGCTGTGTCTCCGGTCCTGCGAAGGCGCCTCCTTGGTTGAGCTGGGGGCTGCGCAGAGGGCCCCGTCTGCGGCAAGCTACTTGAAGATGGCTAGCCACTCGCGCCCCCGGTAGGCTCGCTCGCCTCGGCCTCGGGCTCCTCGCCAACGACCTCCCCGCCAAGATCTTCTCGGTCAGCAAGGCTTGCCGCCTCGGCCGCCTCTGCCTCCTCCAAGGTAAACCCGAACTCGCCCGCGGTGGCGGCTGCCGCCGCCTCTTCGGCCCTGGTGGCGATGTACCGCATTTCGTCATTGGTGGTGTCGCGGGTGAGGAGCCTCTACTCATCGGCACGGACTGCTACCTCCACCAGGCCGTCAAAGAATTGCCGCACGATGTCGTCGGAGGGCTCCCGCCAAGTTGGGATAATCCCGTGCGAGTCGCACTCCGGCATCATTGCGTGGATGCGATCAGGCTGGGAGTTGTTGCACAGTGGGATGACGCCCTGCGGCAGCCTGAACCATTCCGGATGGTTGGGGTCGTGCTTGAACAGCTTCTTGAGCATCCCGTCCAACTCCAAAACAGTGAAGTTAAAATTGAGGCCTGGGCGCAGCCTCATGATATCTGCCGGGCCCCCGAACAGCCAGGCGGGCCTCCCCCTCTCCTGCAGAGGGGCGATGGGGCGGCGAAGGAAGTCCGTGCCAACGGCCCCTACAGTGAGCCCGGCAAGCCTGAGCCGCAGAATCCGGGTGGTGGCGATCTTCAGCTTAGCGTCGTCCGCCGCCAGGGCGCTCCAGTCACCGTCGCGCACTACTTGGGTTTGGCGCAAATTGGTGAATGGCTGCGGATCTGAGTCAACAATCCAGCACCATTCAGCCCTCCACTCGTCCCATTTGCTGTGGAACTCCCCCTCCAGATACACCTCCTTCTTGCCGGCCCTCGAGATCCAGGAGACCCCACCAGACAAGGGCTCTCCTTTCTCGACCCGGGGCATGAAATAGTGGCGGAAAAGGGCAACGTTGGGGTGGATTCCGACGAAGTTCTCGCAAAGATGCGCGAAAACCACCATTGTCAGAACGGCGTTGGGGGTGAAGTCAAGGAGATGGAGCCCGTATGTGTTCATGATATCGCAGAAGAAATCGGAAAAGGGCGGGCAGAGCCCGCAATAGAAGAACAATGGGAAGAAGTAGTACCCTTTTGGGCACCGCTTGGAAGTAGAAGCTTCGGCGGAGAGCGTCTGCGTGCGCGGATGCGCCCGCGTCTCCGTCGACCAGAAGAGATAGAACTCCTCCCGCAGCGCCTTCAGGGTGAGCTCGGGGGGAAAAAGTGCTCACTCCTTGCGCAGTGCCTCAAGCCGCAGCGCCTCGGCCGACTTCGCACTCTTTCCGGTCTTCGGAGCCATGGCGGAGGCGGCGGTGGCGACGAGCGGCGGAGCGCTGCTCTCTTTCAGCTTGGGAAGCGGAGGGGAGCGGCGGAGCTTTCTGAGGAAGGAACCGCAAGTGGCAAAGGTGGGGGAACGGCCCCTGTTTCCTCTGCTTATAAAGAGGAGAGGCGAACGTTACGCCTTTCTTGATTAAAGAATTGCCCACGATCTCTCCCACGACGCCGCGTTTGACGCGTGCCGTTACGGGAGGGCGCGATGGATACGGAGTTAGATTTGGTATGGACCCAGGCCGCGCGTGCCCATGCCCTGTTTTGGGCCTGGCCCAACAGCGCTCGGCACCGTGTGTGGCCTAGGCCCGGGGGCTCCTGTCGGTGTACTAAAGTAGGGGTACCTTAGTATCCCGAACTTGTGCACGGGCAGTCGCAGCGCCCAGCGGCAAGGCTTGCCGGGCATCCGCAAAGATCCTCCGTAGCTTATATTTATGCCATTCAAGAACAAAGTGTTTTAACTAAGGAGACAAGGCCCCGGCAAGAGGAGCTTGCCGGGAAGGACAAGGCCCCGACAAGAGGAGCTTGCCGGGAGGGCCAGCCAAGAAACTTGCTGCGACACCCCGCGCGTCCCGGCAAGACGCGGCGAGCGACATGCTTTCGGGTGCGACAAGGCAACGGCCACGGCAAGGCGCTTGCGTGGCGGTTACCCTCTGCGCCCACGCCCAACAAGATGTCGACGACGATGTCGCCGCAAGATCGTTCCAGCGACGTGGCGGGTAGTCAGACTGCCAAGCGGTGCGAGGTGGCAAGTGGAGATGACGAGAAGGCCATCGTGGCGTCGGTGGCGCCCTAACGGTCGTTTCTCCTGACTGTTTGGGCGGCCGGACGGGCATTAATGCCCTTGTCCCCCGCCGAGTTAGGCGGGGCATCAGAGATAGCGGTTGTACCAACCCCTCTTTTTATATTTTTACCCTTGCTGCGTTGCCACTGTCGGTGACCCTTTTAGCCTATAAAAGGAGGCCCATGCTAACGTGGGGGGTTCGACTCATTCAAACTACAACACACCCACGCCTCGAGCAAGAACAGAATAGAAACACAAAGCAACAGAGGAGTTTTTATCTCCGGAGAGCTCCGGCCGGGTAAAATCCTCGTGTGCTTCGCCTCGACCGCTCTTCAGGCGCCTCCGCCCCGCTTGGGACCGAGAAGGGGCCCCTGCCCCATAGGTGTTCGTTTCCCACGACACGTACTATTAAAGGGGTTCACTACTAGGAAAAACCTTACTAGTAGCGTGGGTTTTTGGACTACCAGTAGCATAGGTTCCCACGCCATCGCTATGACGCCTTCTGACTATTTTTAGCGATGGCGTGTGTTTACCCCACGCTACTGCTAAATAGACATACCAGTAGCGCTGGTGTCCCACGCTACTAGTATTCCACATGCACGCTACTAGTAAGGGAATAGTAGTAGCACTTCTATGATACACCCACGCTAGTAGTAACAAATTAGGATTAAAAAAAATAAAAGTCTACCTATTTCAGTTTAGACATGCATTTCGCAATACGTACATGTTATGCATACAATCAATCATCAATCATACATATCTGATGTAGATAATTAACAAACGCATAGGCACACGCGAGGGCACACACACAAACACACACAATATATGCCACGCATCTATGTCCTCGGCGTCGGCGCCTCCACAAGGCCGTGTTGATGGTGTTGATGTCATCGTTGTTGCTGCCGCCACAGCACCGACGATGTAGTCGTCTTCGTCACCGCCGTAGCCCTGTGTCGATGACGATGTCGTCGTCATCATCGTCGCCACAGCCCCATGTCGATATCGTCTTCGTCGCCGCCGTAGCTTCATGTCCATGTGTTCCCTACTAGGAACTCACAAATTCTGAAATTAAATAATGAACCAAGACCACTACTAGGAACTCAAAAGAACCTGGAGCATTAGTACAATATAACAGTAACCAATAGAGCACTAAGTAACAATGGCAGAAACAAAAGCAGATAGCAAAGAAGATAGTATATATGAATTATAAGCGGTACCTAATAGACCAATCCTAGAAATTGTGGAAAACCCAACTTAAGAAGGATACGATGCTAGGCATGACCAAATCTTATTATAGATTCGAATCCAAGATTTTGAGGCAAATTGCAACAAGCAAAGTTTGTGCACCAAGTAGGAGTAATTCAAAGGGCGGAGCTACAAAGAAGAAAGCAGGCGGGCCAAGCTAATGAAGAGCAGAATTCTTTTTTTAAGATTGAACAGTATATACCATTTCAATAGGCATAGAGCATACTTTTGCTCTCGTTGATTACAAGATCAGCAGATGTGCACAGACACATACATATATATAGCCAAGTACTAAACAGAAGCCAAATCTATGGGCTTAATCCTGCATTTTGTGGAAGTCCTTCATTTTGGTTTGCTGCTGCTGATGTTCCAATTCAAGCAAGTCCAAGGGTAGAGGATGATCTGCTTGTGATGAAGGATCTTCCTCGACTTCATTCGCATCATATCTTTTCCTTTTAAAAACCAAATCAATTCCTCACTAGCTAGCTTTGTCCATGGTAAATGACACCTAAATTACAATTTACTAGTAATCATCTATAGTAACAGCACTTGGTGTGTCAATCAATAAGCATCAGAACCAACAATATCTCTCTAGCTACACAATCATACTACTATTACGGTCTATTTGACTAGTATTACGGTCTAAAACAGAACAGAGGGGAGTTTGTAGGTACCTGAGTTTGGCCGTGGACGCCGAATTCAGGGCCGAGATATATGCTTGTAGAGCATTTCAGCCTCCTCATAGTTATCAGGCTGCATATATAGGCCCAGGCGAGGTTACCAAACAACCTTCAAGAAAAAGCAGAGCCTTAGAATGGCGTTTGCGGGACAAATGAAGATGTACGAAAGACTTTTATTACCTTGCCTTTTCATCCTTCAAAGAAAGATAGACTACTCTTCCATGAGATTTAGACACCTCTGCTTTCCACTGGCCAGAAGCTAGATCCTCATCAACCATTCTCAGCTTTAGTGTCAGCATTTCAATCTTTTCTTTTGTCCTACTGCATTCCTGGTTCAACACAGACGAATATTGTTATAAATACTAGGCAACCAATTCACTGTCAGCTACACTAGAAGCAATACCAATTGCTACTTTCTACTCTAGAAGCAATACCAATTGCTACTTTCTACAAGTGACCAACAAGAATATAAGCATGTAATTATACTTGCAGCAAGAGAAACTGAAATAAAAGGAACATTTAAATAACAAGAACTACAACCAGAACTAGATCATGACCACAAGTTGATCACAGAGTTAGAGTAGCATCAATTCCACAGGAACACATCTATATGCATGGTAGGTTAATGGTTTAATTGTCAATTAAGGATACAGTGCTAGTATATCAAACAAGTGCACATAGGACCACCAGCAGCACATAGGACCACCAGCAGCACCAAATCCCCAATGACCAGTCCATAGGCATGAACTAGAACTAGAGTATGGACTAGTGGATCAACAGGAGCATTAGCACATCAACAAATCTAGTTCCAAATATGAACCCTAAACAGTAACCAACTACCCCAACTAATTTCAGTAAATCACAAATCAAGTAGCAGACCATAGCCATCAATCCAAGTGTCCTAAAAAACCTAAGTCATATTACCAGTACACGAAGAGGACCAAGATCACCGCGGCCATGGTCTAGGAAGTAGAGGCAGCAGTAGGGCAGAGAAGGAGAAGCTCACCATGAAGGGGTTATAGCCGAGGCCATACATCGCCACCGCCACGGTTGCGGTGTGGCCAACTCACCACCGTCACACGGCGGCAGGAGGCGAGGTACGCGAAGCCATGGAGAGGCAGGCGACCGCCGCATCGCCAGCGACCACTGGTCCGCATCAGTGACGCGTGCGACACCTAGGCACAGCCAGGAGGCGAGTCACACCGGAGCAAGGCGCCGGAACCACGCCGGCGACCTAGCCCCGCAAGCACCGAAACCCTAGCGAGGTTTGACCGAAGCGAGCGACCACACGAGGCAGGGGAAAGCAGATCGAAGAGGTGGAGCAGGTAGAGCTCAGTGCGGGGGAGCCGTGGGTATGCCGGACGGCGCCAGAGCTCGCCGGAGTTGGCAGGGGAGGCTGGTGGTAGGGCGGCGATTTGGGGGTCGCGTGGGAGAGAGAGAAATAAGAGAGAGAGGTGAGGAGGCCAGTCGGGCCAGTGGATATCTATCCACAGCTGTAGCGTGGGGCGACAAAGAGCGTTAGTGCTATTGCTTTAGTTGTAGCATTGTGTAGGTTCCAAGCGCTGCTAGTTTATCTTGACTTGGTCGTGTGGTATGGCACATTTAACAGTAGCACCGTTCACCCTAACCAGCGCTGCTGCTAAATTGTACTAGTAGCGCTTGTTATTCCCAGCGCTACTGGTACTTAGCAGTAGCGCTGCTTTTTAAACCAACGCTACTAGTAAAATTCTATCTATATGCGTTTTCCTAGTAGTGGGTCGAGGTAGTACTAAGGAAAATGACTTCCAAGTGATGCTCATCTCAAAATCCTACAACTACCAAATCCTTTCGAGTGAAGCCATTGGAAATCTCATATTAGTTCAGTCAATTTCTTCAGAGACAGAGACGAAGATCTTCTGGTCTCTGGGAAATTTGTTCTGGCTGAGAAGTTAGGAATTTGCCTGTGCGGATTACCTACACAGTGAGGAACATGGTAGCCCCGAGGAATTTGAACCTCAAATATCTGACCGTTGTTGTGCTATGCGCCAGCTGTCCCGAAATATCTACCACCTAACGGTCATATCACTGAAGGACATTTATGTCTTATCATGCCGGGCTGCTCCCTAGTGTAAGTGCATCTAGTGCCACCCCTAGTTGGTTTTGGAATATTGACGACAAACCTGGTTGAGGGACTAATGTGTTTGTGAGAATTGCAAGATAACACAGGTAGTAGTCCCTCATTGATTCGGTTTACCTACCGGAGATGACCCCTAAAAATGTGTGAAGACATTGAAGACAATGGTGGTCTGTGAAGCTATTCACGTTGAATACTATGACATGAGAAGACATCACGTGAAGACTATGGAGCGCGAAGACTTAGTTGTTTCGGTGTTTCCTTTTCTTCTTTGTTGAGTCATAGGAACCACCGTACTGTTAAGTGGGGTCCAAGTGAACAAAGTCAGAGTGACTGAAGTGATGCTCAACCAAATCCTATGTCTTCAAGCAAAGACAATAAGAGCAAATCTTATCCAGAGTCAGATGAGTCAGCTTTACTTGTAGCCCAAGTCAAGCTGCCGCGTGTGTTTGAAATCTGATCGCTGAGACACATGTCAGTTCCTTAGTGACCCAGGGTCATTTCGGACAAATCAGGTCGGGTTGCCCTGTGGCTATAAATAGCCCACCCCCTACACCATAAATTGGTGTCTGCTCAGAGTTAGTACACGGCTTTTGTCGTTTGAGAGCAACCCACCTCCGAAGCTTTTGAGAGAGAATCCTTGCGAGGACAAAGCCCAAACCACCCATAGCCCAAAGAGTGTTTGGCATCACTGAAGTCTTTCTGTCCGCATGATCTGAAGAATTGTTACACTTGAGGACTGTGAATCCTCCAGCTGGTTAGGCGTCGCGTTCTGAGCATCCAAGAGTCATTGTGGATTGCCGGTGAACGAAGTCTGTGAAGGTTTGGAAGTCTACCTTGAAGACTTACCAGATTGATTGGGCGTGGACTAGGTGTCCTTAGCTCAAGGGGAATAAGGTGAAGACACGGTCTTCTGAGTTGAATCTCAGCCTCCCTAACCAGATGTACAGTTGTCACAGCAACTGGAACTGGTCAAACAAATCTCTGTCCTCCCGAAGCTACTGGTTCTATCTCTCACTTCTCTTCACTTATAGTTTGTCTTCGTGAAGTCATTGCCTGCTTGCATTATCTGTTTGACTTCACTGTGTGACTACTTGTCCTGATTGGCTTCATACTATCTTCCATCCTGATCTTTACTACCTAGCTGCTAATAGTCTTTGTGCTTTCACTTCATTGAATACTTGACTATGGCTTGTCTAGTGTAGTCTACCTTCCGCTGCATACGAATAGTGTCATTTCTATTGTTTGTCTTTGAAACTCCCATGTTTTGAAGACTTTCATAAAAATCGCCTATTCACCCCCCCTTTCTAGTCGATAACTAGCCCTTTCAATTGGTACTAGAGCAAGGTACTCCCTTGTTCTATGTGATTCGGTTTAACCACCTGGAGTTTTAGCTATGTCGACTGCAGGGATAATCAAAGTCTCCGTTGCGTGCCCCATCTTCGATGGCACTGAATATCCCTACTAGAAGAATAGAATGCGCATGCATCTTGAAGCCATTGATGTCGATCTATGGTATGTCGTCAAGAACGGCGTTCCCAAGACTGGTGAAGGTGCCACCCCTGCTGATGTCAAGAAGTTCGTTCAACTGGACTCTACCGCCAAGAACATCATCTATGGTCATCTGACCAAAGGACAGTATGGCCGCGTGAGTGCTCTGGACACATCGAAGCTAGTCTGGGACTGGCTCTCCAAGTTCAATGAAGGCGTCTCAACTCAGCGAGATCAACGGATCAGTATTCTCTGCAACCTCTTCAACCGTTTCAAGAGACACGAAAATGAGAATGTCCAGCTCACATTTGATTGCCTCACTGATATCACAAATGAGCTCCAAGCACTCGGCACCGCTGAGATTACGAAGCATGAAATAGTGAAGACACTACTGAGAACTCTTGATAGCTCATTTGACTCCTTAGCCCTGATGATACAAGAACGCCCTGACTTCAAGACTCTCGATCCGTCTGACATACTTGAGAGGCTCAACACACATGAGTACCAGCTATCTGAGAAATGAGATATCTATGGCCCCAACTATGGCTGAACTCGCACTTTGAAGGCAAAGGCTGCTGCTTCCTCATCTGAAGAAGAATCTGACTGCAGTTCTGGTGATCCTAAAGACATTGGAAAGGAGCTTTCTATGCTTGTGAAGAAGTTATAGAAATTCACCAAGAAGAAAAGCTTCAGAAAGTCTTCACGATCCAGCTCAAGGAATGATGAAGCGTCCACCCATGACCACAAGAAGAGAACCTACCACGAGTGCAAGAAACCTGGTCACTACATCTCTGAGTGTCCACAGTGGGACAATGAGAAGAAGAAGAAGAAGAAGAAGAGCAAAGAATATCATTCTGATGACAAGAAGAAGAAGAAATCCTCAAAGTCTTCTTCCAAATCTTCTTCCAAGTCTTCATCACACAATAAGAGCTCATCTAGCAAGGCTCGTGCTTTTGTTGGCAAGGAACTGGATTCAGAGAGGAGTCTACTTCTGAGGAGGCGCAGGTGGAGTCTGAGGAGGAGTCCGACTCTGGTGTTGCGAGTCTGGCTCTAGCTACAGCCTACGTCGCCAAGTCCATCTTCAACACTGAAGACAATGGCTTCGTCACCAACGCTGATGATAATGACAAGGACGACTCCGCTCCCACCTACTGCTTCATGGCACGAGGTGCCAAGGTAAACTCACATGATGCTTACTTTCAGATATCAAGTGAAGATGACTCTGATAGTGAATCCAAACCTAGTTACAAAACACTTGCTAAAATTGCAACTGAACAACAGAAAGCTATGGAACATACTCAAAAACTGTTAGACAAAAGCGATGACCTGTTGGACGCGGAAATGACCAAGTCTCAGTCCTTAATTGAAGACATAAAAAATCTTCATGTTAAGTACCAGGAACTTGAAGATCGACATGAATCACTCTCAACTTCTCATGAAAAACTTTCCTATGACTATGTTCAAAAGAAGCAGGAACTTGAAAAATTGAGATCGGCTCATGAAGATCTTCAAAAGGAGAATGAGTCACTTCACGCTCAACAGATCAGTTCCGCTCAGGAAGAATTTGAACCACCATGTCTAAAATGCATTGAGCGTGATAATGCTGCCTCTGTTGCTGAATGTTCTACTGCTACTACTGTTGCAATATCTTCAACTGCTGATGTGGTAACTAACCACTCTACTGAGGATACCACTACTATTGCTGATGAGAATGCCAGGTTGACGACACTGCTTGAGACAGGGATGCACAAAAGTCTCAAAGGGCATCAGACATTATGTGATGTCCTCAAAAATGAACTGAAACCCTAGGAAAGAGGGTGTTGGGTTCGAGAGGAAAATGAATGTTGATGGGTCGTACTGGAAGCTTGAGCAGTACCCCAAAACCACATGGGTTGCTGCAAAGGAACCTTCAGTAGATCCATCCACCTTATCTAGTTTCACTTGTGCTAACCCTATTATCATTGATGAATCCTTTGATGCAAACTATAAATTGTTTAAGAATCAGAATGGCGAAGTGTTTGCAAGGTATATTGGTACTAACTGCAGGAATGGGCCACCTATGAAGAAGATATGGGTACCCAAAAGTTGTCTTGAGAATCTTTCGGTGAATGTCATCTTGAGACCACCTGTGAAGAAGACAAACCCCATACCAAAGGCTTCATATGGTCCTCAAGCTTCATACAGACCGAGGACTCATCTGAGTCACCCTAACGTCAATGTTTTGCAGGGAAATCATACTCAGACCCATGAAGAGCCTGTTTCCTCATACCGCTATGTTCATAGAACTAAGAACTTTTCTGCTTATTCCTATGAGTATTATTCACCTCCTGCAAGGCTATTTACTAGGGCTCCAAAGCCGAAGTTCTGAGATGCTGCACTTAGACTCATTGCTTCTAAGCCACCCCCGAAAATGTGGGTGGTTAAGAAAACTTAACTCTCTTTTGCAGGGAAAGGTCTCCAGCTGGAAATCTAGGGCGTCCAATGCTAATGCTGGGACCTTAAACATCTTGTGGGGCGCAAGATAAAATGCCCAAATGGTCTTACTTTGTATTTTGTTCCGGGATTCCTTGACACTCATCCTATCTATCCTAACCAAGATCTGAATTTCCATGTTCCACTTGTTCCTCAAATGTTTATGCTTCACAACTCGCTTGGTGAAGCCTATCCCCCAAACTGCATTGTAGGCTATGACACCTCGTACTTCAGAATGGATTATGGACAGTGGATGCACTAACCACATGACTGGCGATCGAAGTCTTCTGATGGATTCAACCCTACGTCCATCAAACAAGAGTCGCATCACATTTGCGGACACTGGTAAAAGCAAGGTGTTGTGTCTAGGTAGAATTGCAATATCAAGGGATCAGCACATGGATAAAGTGATGCTTGTTGAATCCCTTGGTTTCAACTTAATGTTTGTCTCAATGCTTTGTGACTTCAACATGATTGTGCTATTTGGAAAATATCGATGCCTTGTGCTAATGGAATCTGACAAGTCTCTAGTCTTTGAAGGGTATCAGAAAGATGATCTGTATATGGTAGATTTCTCAGCAGGACCACAGATGGTCGTATGTCTTATAGCAAAAGCTTTAGAGTGCTGGCTTTGGCATCGAAGGGTAGGACATGCTGGCATGAGGAACTTGCACACTCTCGCGAATAAGAAGCATGTCGTGGGTATCGAAGCCGTCAAGTTCAAGAAGAATCATTTGTGTGGCGCCTGCGAAGCTGGAAAGATGACTGAGGGAGTCCTGGATTAGGGGGTGTCCGGATGGCCGGACTATAGCCTTTGGCCGGACTCCTGGACTATGAAGATACAAGATTGAAGACTTTGTCCCGTGTCCGGATGGGACTTTCCTTGGTGTGGAAGGCAAGCTTGGCGATACGGATATGTAGATCTCCTACCATTGTAACCGACTCTGTGTAACCCTAACCCTCTTCGGTGCCTATATAAACCGGAGGGTTTTGTCCGTAGGACAGAACAACAGTCATACCATAGGCTAGCTTCTAGGGTTTAGCCTCTCTGATCTCGTGGTAGATCTACTCTTGTACTACCCATATCATCAATATTAATCAAGCAGGAGTAGGGTTTTACCTCCATCGAGAGGGCCTGAACCTAGGTACAAAAATCGTGTCCCTTGTCTCCTGTTACCATCCGCCTAGACGCACAGTTTGGGACCCCCTACCCGAGATCCGCCGGTTTTGACACCGACATTGGTGCTTTCATTGAGAGTTCCTCTGTGTCATCATCTTTAGGCCCGATGGCTCCTCCGATCATCAACAACGATGCGGTCCAGGTGAGACTTTCTCCCGGACAGATCTTCAGATTCGGGCGTCCTTGCACTGCGGGCCAATTCGCTTGGCCATCTGGAGCAGATTGAAAGCTACGCCCCTGGCCATCAGGTCAGATTTGGAAGTTTGAACTACACGGCTGACGTCCGCAGAGACTTGATCTTCGACGGGTTCGAGCCACAGCCAAGCGCGCCGCACTGTCACGATGGGCATGATCTAGGTCTGCTGCCGAACAGTGCCCTGGAGGCCGCACCAGTGTCCGCTTCGACCCTTAGCTCGGAGCCGACTATGCCGATCGAGGACGGGTGGCTGGACACCGCCTCGGGGGCTGCAATCTCTACGACGATTGAGCCGAACACCATCCCAGTCCTTTGCAAGGCTCGTAACTCCATGGTGTCGGACTCCTCTCCGGACCAACCTTCATACCACCTAATCGAATCCGATTAGGCGCGGTCATGGAATTCACCGCCGCGGACATCTTTCAGCACTCGCCCTTTGGCGACATCCTGAATTCACTAAAGTCTCTCTCTTTATCAGGAGAGCCCTGGCCGGACTATGGTCAGGAAGGTTGGGATGCGGACAACGAAGAAATTCATAGCCCACCGACCACCCACTTCGTAGCCACTGTCGATGATTTAACCGACATGCTCGACTTCGACTCTGAAGACATCGACGGTATGGACGACGATGCAGGAGACAACCAAGAACCAGCGCCTACAGGGCACTGGAAGGCCACCTCGTCATACGACATATACATGGTGGACATCCCAAAAGATGGGAATGGTGATGGAACAACGGAGGATGACCCCTCCAAGAAACAGCCTAAGCGCCGGCGTCAGCGGCACCGCTCTAAATCCCGCCATAGTAAAAATGGTGATTCCGGCACCAGAGACAATAACACCCCGGACAGTGGCGAAGACAACCCCCTCCAGCAGGATTCAGCGCAGGAGGATGGAGAAGCCATCCCTCATGAGAGAGCGGCAGACAGAGAGGTAGAGGACGATAATTACATGCCTCCCTCCGAACACAAGGCAAGCCTCAACAACGACGAATTTGTCGTGCCTAAGGATCCCATCGAACAGGAGCGTTTTAAATGCAGGCTTATGGCCACGGCAAGCAGCCTAAAGAAAAATCAGCAACAGCTTAGAGCTGACCAAGACTTGCTAGCTGACAGATGGACCGAAGTCCTTGCGTCCGAAGAGTATGAACTCGAACGCACCTCCAAGAGCTACCCAAAACACAGGCTGCTACCCCAATTAGAAGAGGAAGCACCCAAACCTACATCACCAGCGCATGATGCGGCCGACCGGCCACCTCGCGGCCGCGACAGAGAGGCCTCTCGCCCTCCACTCAAGCCGCACCCCGGCGCCGCTCAAAAAATACCAAGGCGCGAGAAAATGCGCCAGACCTGCGGGATATATTGGAGGACAAGGCAAGGCAAACAAGATCGATCTACGGGTCGCGTGGGCGCCCCACGATACGTGATGATAACCGCCACGCCGGATATGGCAACTCTGGCCGGGCCGAACAAAGTAGACAAAGCTCATTTGAGCTGCGTCATGATATAGCCCAATACAGATGCACCGCACACCCACTATGCTTCACAAACGAAGTGATGGATCATCAAATCCCTGAGGGTTTCAAACCCGTAAACATTGAACCATACGATGGCACAACAGATCCTGCGGTCTGGATTGAGGACTATCTCCTTCATATCCACATGGCCCGCGGTGATGATCTACACGCCATCAAATACCTCCCACTCAAGCTTAAAGGACCAGCTCGGCATTGGCTTAACAGCCTGCCAGCAGAGTCAATTAGTTGTTGGGAAGACTTGGAAGCCGCATTCCTCGACAACTTCCAGGGCACATATGTGCGACCACCAGACGCCGATGACCTAAGCCACATAATTCAGCAGCCAGAGGAATCGGCCAGACAATTCTGGACACGGTTCCTAACCAAGAAAAATCAAATCGTCGACTGTCCGGATGCAGAGGCCCTTGCAGCCTTCAAACATAACATCCGCAACGAGTGGCTTGCCCGGCACCTAGGACAGGAAAAGCCGAAATCCATGGCACCCTCACAACACTCATGACCCGATTTTGCCCGGGAGAGGACAGCTGGCTAGCTCGTAGTAACAACATGACCAAGAGCCCTGGTAATTCGGATACCAAGGACAGCAACGTCAGGTCGCGTCGCAACAAGCACAAGCGCCGCATCGACGGTGATAATGCTGAGGATACGACAGTCAATGCCGGATTCAGAGGCTCCAAACCCGGTCAGCGGAAAAAGGCATTCAAAAGAAATACTCCGGGCCCGTCCAACTTGGACCGAATACTCGATCGCTCGTGCTAGATACACGGCACCCCCGAAAAACCAGCCAACCACACCAACAGGGATTGTTGGGTGTTCAAGCAGGCAGGCAAGCTAAATGCCGAAAACAATGACAAGGGGCTGCATAGCGATGACGAGGAGGAGCCCCGGCCGCCGAACAATAGAGGACAGAAGGGCTACCCCCTACAAGTGCAGACGGTAAACATGATATACGCAACCCACATACCCAAAAGGGAGCGGAAGCGTGCACTAAGGGATGTATATGCGATGGAGCCAGTCGCCCCAAAGTTCAATCCGTAGTCCTCCTGCCCGATCACTTTTGCTCGAAGGGACCACCCCACTAGCATCCGCCATGGCGGATTTGCCGCATTGGTTCTAGACCCAATCGTTGATGGATTTCACCTCACTAGAGTCCTGATGGACGGCGGCAGTAGCCTGAACCTGCTTTATCAGGATACAGTGCACAAAATGGGCATAGACCCCTCAAGGATTAAACCCACAAAGACGACCTTTAAAGGCGTCATACTAGGTGTAGAGGCCAACTGTATAGGCTCAGTTACACTTTAAGTGGTCTTCGGATCCCCAGATAACTTCCGAAGCGAGGAGTTAATCTTTGACATAGTCCCGTTCCACAGCGGCTATCACGCACTGCTCGGACGAACCGCATTTGCAAAGTTCAATGCGGTGCCGCACTACGCACACCTCAAACTCAAGATGCCAGGCCCTCGAGGAGTCATTACGGTCAACGAAAACACCGAACGCTCTCTCCGAACGGAGGAGCATACGGCGGCTCTCGCAGCGGAAGTACAAATTAGCCTCTCAAGGCAATTCTCGAGTCCGGCTATTAAATGTTCGGACACCATCAAGCGCGCCCGGAGTAACCTACAACAAGACCGCTCGCACGCCCCGAGCATCGCCAGAGTAATGCGGCCCCAACCCCACCCTCGCGAATTGCGAAACCAGTACTACGCGTACATAATTACGATCTGGAAATACCATGGGCATAGGGGGAGGGGCACGACCACGGCAGGCCCAGAATGCGACTCAACCGCACCAGGGGCTCCCGATTGTGCATTTCTTTTTTCTTATTTTCAGGACTCCTTTATCAAGAAGCCCTGTCCGGCAGTAGAATCGCCGAACATACGATGCAACAGCCAGGGAAGCAAAAAGCTACGTCGAGTGTCCAGGTGGTCTCTATAACGAGCAGTATACTTGTTTTACATATCATCCCGCAGCTCGCTCCTGGAGGGGGACATGTCAAATAGTCTCGTCCCTTGCTTATCGCACTATTTGTATCGTTCTGCTTTTACCGCAACTTTTTTAATAAACAATGCACAACTTTTGCCTATTATTGCATTCCTTTTTCTTATCTATATATGTTCACTTATGACATGTTGCAACCGTATGCTTTGGTACGGCCGAGTACACAAGGGGATTAAGTACCCCAAAATATGGTGTGATAAGTCCGAACACTTGCACAAGTGAGGCACCCCGAACTTATAGCATTATATGCATCGGCTCCGAATCATGTCTTGGGTCAATAGTTGGGTTTGCCCGGCTCCCATGTTTTGGTACCTTATGTTCCGTTATATCAGCTAAGGTAGCGCTGGGAGAACCACTGCAATTGTGCCCCGGTTCAGCTGTGTTAAGCACCTCAGTGGAGAAAGCTAAAACTGATCGTCATAATAAGGCAAGAGCCGGTCGCTGTTCAAGAGGTTTTCGAGTCCCTAAAGACTTATGCCGCTTAGAGCGAGGAGTCGGCTTTCTCCGGCCTAGGCGTGGATAGCGCCTCGAACTCGGTCTTCCGAATACTAGGGGCTTCGCCGAAATTTAAAATTATAGAATTCTATGGCTAAGTGAGAGTGTTCAAGCATTATAGTCCGGTTGCCTCATTCGTTCGCTGGCGCCTCAAGGCCCCAAGAATGGGAAAAAGAGCTCAAGTTTATCCCAACACCCCAAAGACTCGTGGCATGGGGGCGGTTTACGACTCGCCATCTCTCAAATTTAATAAATGGCCGCATGTAGGTAATATTTTAAATTCACAAGCGTTGCTTAGCGATATGAACAAGTTTTCAAGCGTACAGGATAACAAATGCGAGTTTACTCAAAAATTACATCTTTGCAGCATTCACCCGCTATAAGGCGGGCACCCTTCAGGATGCCCGCATAATACATTTCGGGCTTGCAATACTCCCTGCCCGGCGGTGGAGCATCTTTCACAAGCTTCTCAGCGTCCATCTTGCCCCAGTGCACTTTAGCACGGGCAAGGGCCCTACGGGCACCTTCGATATAGACGGAGCGCTTAACGACTTCAATCCATGGACAGGCGTCCACCAGCCGCCTCACCAGCCCGAAATAGCTCCCAGGCATGGCCTCCTTAGGCCATAGCCGAACTATGAGGCCCTTCATGACCTGTTCGGCCACCTTATGGAGCTCGACCAGCTGCTTCAGCTGGTCGCTCAAGGGCACCGGGTGTCCAGCCTCAGCATACTGAGACCAGAACACCTTCTCCGCTGAGCTCCCTCCTTGGCCCGGTAGAATGCGGCAAGATGTCGGACACTGCTGCAGGCAGATCTGAAAGCTCCGGAGAGCTCCGGATTCGGGTAAGTAACAAGTAATTCACTTTCACGTGCTTGCCTTGCATGAAGAATGCCTTACCCGCCGCTATCTTCTTCATTGCCTCAATTTCTGGAGGGCTTTACGGGCTTCGCCTTAGCGGCTTTGGCGCTCTCAAGAGTCGAGGCGAGCTCGGACTCGAGTCTTTGAGTCACGCCCAAACTCGTGTTTTTCCACGAGAGCACGGAGCTCTTGCCGCACCTCCGCCACCCGCGCCTCCTGCTTCTCTCGCTCGGTGCGCCCGCGACCACGTTGCTTCGACCTTGACACCGCCTCCTTGTGGTCGCCACCTCGCTCGTGGCCCTGCAATTCTCACGTTATTTCTGTCATTTTTGCAACCACATCTTTTATATATTTCCGTAAGGTATTGCTTACCTTCCTTGTCCTCGAGCTGCTTTTTGGCAAGGCTGAGCTCGTTCTCGGACCGCTTGAGGCTCGCTTCAATGCATTGACCTCCATGATCGGTCTTGGCAGAGGTCGGCAGAAGGCAGCCTGCATTCCCCATATTGACATACTTATGTTAGACTCCTGCAGACATCTTTTAGATCCTCGTTCGGCTTTTCTTTCCAACACCAAACCGAGCATCAGGATACCGCCTATGCGGTAATATTTTTACATATCTTAAATACATACCTCAAAGCTCGTTAGAAGGCTGGCACAGCTTCATCAGCCCGCTCTTGTGGATCGAACTTTCTGGATCACCACACTCATAACAGTGCGGTGCTCCTCGTTCATGGAGGCGCCGCTAAGTGCCTCCAGCAAATTATCCAGTGCCTCCGATTGGACGGAGGTCACTGGTGTCGCGGTCTCGCCCTTCTTACGAAGGGGCCGCCTGCCGGAGTCCGGAACCATTGAAGGTTCCGGTGCTGAGTCCGGCCCAGGGCCGGACTTAGAGCCCTTTGGGGTTTGATCCCCCTTGTGCCCAGAGTCCGGGAGGTTGCCTTGCGGCGCCTCCAGGACCCCCTCCTCCTGGTTGGGCCCCTTTTGGGACCCCACCTCGGCATCATCCGCAGCGCGAGGAGAGGAGGCGGCCGGAAGTGAAGTGCTATTCACGTCCGACAAAGCCAGGGAGCCGCTCGTTGAAGTGTCGGGCCCGTCCTTGGGTGGGCTGCAGGGTTATATTCGGCGTTAGGAGATTCTGTGCGACAAATGAAACGCCATGAGTTATTCTGGTATCCGTACACTTACGATTTCGCCAGGGGCTTGGCCCTCGGTGGCCACTCCTCTTCGCCGTCGTCGGCGTTGGTGGAGTAGTCCGGAGGAAGGGTCCTTCCCTTCTTGACCCTCCGGCCTCCCAGTTAGGCGGCCTTCCTTTTTTCTCTTCTTCACCGGGAGAGGCCTCTTTTTCCTCCTCCTCGTCTTCGCCGAGGAGTCCACCTCGGAGTCATCGGACGATGAGTCCGATAACACCTGGCGCCGGGAACTCTTTTGGGTTCCCGTGGCCTTCCTCTTGGCCTTCTTCTCCGGCACCACGTGAGGTGCCGGAACCAGCAGCCCCGTCAATCGGGCGTCCTCTAGGTCTTCTGGCAAGGGAGCCGGACAGTCAACCTGCCCGGACGTCTTTTGCCAGGCCTGTCAAAGGTAGGGGAGTTTAGATCCCGCATAGAGTCAAACTATGGAAAACAAGTGTCCTGTAAAGGGTAAAATAGCTTACCTCTCCGGCTTGACGCTTCGAGCTGAATCCGCGATCTTCGGTAGCGGATGCGGGAGCCTCGACGCCCTTGAACAACACCTTCCAGGCATCTTCGTATGTAGTGTCGAAGAGCCTGCTCAAGGTTTGGTTCTATGCCGGATCAAACTCCAACAAGCTGAAGGCCCGTTGTTGGCACGGGAGGATCCAGCGGATGAGCATGACCTGGACTACATTGACGAGCTTGAGCTTCTTGTTCACCAAGGTTTTGACGCAGGATTGGAGTCCGGTCAGCTCTTCCGAATTACCCCATGTTAGGCCCGTCTCTTTCCAGGAGGTGAGCCGTGTAGGGAATCCATATCAGAATTCGGGGGCCGCTACCCATTTAGGGTCACGCGGCTTGGTGATGTAGAACCACCCCTATTGCCACCCCTTTATGGTCTCCACGAAGGAGCCCTCGAGCCATAAGACGTTGGGCATCCTGCCCACCATGGCGCCTCTGCACTCCGCCTGGCAGCCGCCCACTACCTTCGGCTTGACATTGAAGGTCTTCAGCCATAAGCCGAAATGGGGCTGGATGCAGAGGAAGGCCTCGCACATGACGATGAACGCCGAGATGTTGAGGATGAAATTCGGGGCCAGATCGTGGAAATCCAGGTCGTAGTAGAACATGAGCCCCCGGACAAATGGGTGAAGTGGAAAACCAAGTCCGCGGAGGAAGTGGGTGAGGAACACCACCCTCTCATGGGGCCTGAGGGTGGGGATAAGCTGCCCTTGTCGGGGAGCCTATGCGCGATGTCGTTGGACAAGTATCCGGCCTTCCGCTGCTTTTTGATGTGCCCCTCCGTGACAGAGGAGACCATCCACTTGCCTCCCCCTCCGTACATGGCTGGGGAAGGTTGAGGCGAGATGTGCAGACTTGGGCGCTGGAGCTCGAGTGCGCGGAAATGGATGAGCGAAGGAGGAAGAAGGCGTGTGTGAAAAGGTGGATCCTTATCCCCTTATATGGACGGACGAAGCTATGCGTCCCCACCAGCCTGGCAAAACTTGCTTATCCCCCAAGCACCGTAATCAATGGCGCGGTTGGGTTACCCACGCCCGTATTGATGAGAATCCCGGAATAAGGGGATGCGATCTCTGCTTTGACAAGACGTGCCAATGAAACCGCCTCGCTAAACGTGCTGAAGAGGGACAGTAAAAACGATTCGAATAAAGGCTTGGCCGTGGTGTGATGTCACGCCACGGAATACGTCAGCAGATTGAATTTGTGTAAATATTATTCTCTCTACGGTGGTATGTGGAACTTATTTTGCAGAGCCGGACACTATCCTTGTGTTCAAAATCTTCTATGAAGTATTCGGAGGAGGAACCCGCCTTGCAATGCCGAAGACAATATGCGCGCCAGACTCGTCGTCATTGAAGCCTGGTTCAGGGGCTACTGAGGGAGTCCTGGATTTGGGTTTGTTCGAATGGCCGGACTATAGCCTTTGGCCGGACTCCTGGACTATGAAGATACAAGATTGAAGACTTCGTCCCGTGTCCGGATGGGACTTTCGTCGGCGTGGAAGGCAAGCTTGGCGATACGGATATGTAGATCTCCTACCATTGTAACCGACTCTGTGTAACCCTAACCCTCTTCGGTGCCTATGTAAACCGGAGGGTTTTAGTTCGTAGGACAGAACGATCATCATACCATAGGCTAGCTTCTAGGGTTTAGCCTCTCTGATCTCGTGGTAGATCTACTCTTCTACTACCCATATCATCAATATTAATCAAGCAGGAGTAGGGTTTTACCTCCATCGAGAGGGCCCGAACCTGGGTAAAAATATCGTGTCCCTTGTCTCCTGTTACAATCCGCCTAGACGCACAGTTCGGGACCCCCTACCCGAGATCCGCCGGTTTTGACACCGACAATGACCAGGGCCAAGCATCCCTCGAAGACAATCATGACTACATCTCAACCCTTCGAGCTGCTACACATGGACTTATTTGGCCCTACTCACTAATCTACTCACAATGCTACTGCTTGCCTCTATGGCTTTGTCATTGTTGATTATTACTCTAGATATACTTGGGTGCATATAATCCTCTCCAAGACTGAACTGCAGGATGTCTTCAGACGCTTTGCCAATCGTGCCATGAAAAACTATGGCATCAAGATCAAGCACATCAGAAGCGACAACGGCACTGAGTTCAAGAACACCAACCTCGACCTTTATCTAGATACTTTGGGTATTACTCATGAGTTCTCTGCTCCTTACACACCTCAACAGAATGGCATCGTGGAGCGCAAGAACAGAACTCTTATTGAGATGGCCCGAATGATGCTTGATGAGTACAAGACTCCACGGAAGTTCTGGCCTGAAGCCATTGACACTGCATGCCATGTCATCCACCGTGTTTATCTTCACAAGCTTCTGAAGAAAACATCCTATGAGCTCCTAACTAGTAATAAGCCAAATGTAAGTTACCTCAGAGTATTTGGTGCTAGGTGTTGGATCAGGGATCCACATCACACTTCAAAATTTGCACCGAAAGCACACGAAGGATTTATTCTTGGTTACAGAAAGGATTCACACTCCTACAGAGTCTTCAACCTCTTTCACTATAAAGTGGTTGAAACTGTGGATGTGTGGTTTGATGAGACTAACGACTCGTAAAGTTGAGCACCTGCCAAATGTGCTAGATGAATTACCCCCTAGTGAGTCAATCAAGCAAATGGGAATTGGAGAGATCATACCATCTAAGAAAGACTGAAGAAGAACTGATCGTTTCTACACCTAATCAACCTAAAGACAATGCTCAGCCTGAAGACAATCCCCCATATAGTGACATTGATCAGCATGACCAAAGTCTTCGTCATGTTCATCCTCGAGTTGCAAATGAAGTACAGATTGAGAAGATAATCGACAGCATCAATGCACCTGGTCCACTCACTCGTTCAAGAGCTACTCAAAGAGTAACACAGCTAACCAATTTATGTGGGCATTTTGCATTCGTCTCAATCTCAAAACCCAAGAAAGTCGATGAAGCCTTCATGGAACCAGAATGGATTCAAGCTATGCAAGAAGAGCTTCAACAGGTCGAGCTGAATAATGTGTCGGAATTGGTCAAGCATCCTGATTCTCAGAAGCACAATATCATTGGCACCAAATGGATATATCGCAACAAGCAAGATGAGCATGGACAAGTCGTCAAAAACAAGGCTTGTCTCGTTGCACAAGGTTACACTCAAATGGAAGGAATTGACTTCGATGAAACATTTTCTCCGATGGCAAGGCTTGAAGCCATTTGCATACTGCTAGCCTATGCAAATCATCACAACATCCTTCTGTATCAAATGGATGTGAAGATTGCTTTTCTCAATGAAAAGATAGAAGAAGAAGTATATGTCGCACAACCTCCTGGCTTTGAAGATCCAAAACATCTTGATATGGTATACAAGCTCAAAAAGGCACTGTATGGCCTCAAACAAGCCCCTCGTGCTTGGTATGACACGCTCAAAGACTTCCTGAAGAGCAAAGGCTTCTAACCTGGTTCACTAGATCCTACACTCTTCACGAAGACATACGATGGTGAACTGTTTGTGTGCCAAATATATGTGGATGACATTATCTTCGGCTGCACCAACAAGAAATACAGTGATGAGTTTGGTCACATGATGCAAGAGCAATATCAGATGTCCATGATGGGCGAGCTGAAGTTCTTTCTAGGTCTCCAAATCCGTTAGCAACGCAATGACATCTTCATATCTCAAGAAAAATACCTCAAAGATTTCATGAAGAAGTTTGGAATGCAAGACTGCAAAGGATACACGACGCCAATGCCAACCAAAAGTCATCTTGGTCCCGACGCCAATGGTAAAGAGTTCGATCAAAAGGTATACCGCTCCATGATTGGTTCTTTGCTTTATTTATGTGCATCAAGGCCAGATATAATGCTTAGTGTTTGCATGTGTGCCCGATTCCAAGCGGCACCAAAGGAATCGCATCACTTTGCTGTGAGGAGAATTCTTCGATATTTGGCTTACACCCCAACACTAGGATTATGGTATCCAAAGGGCTCAGAGTTTGATCTAGTTGGATTCTCAGATGCTGATTATGCTAGTGACAAGGTTGATCATAAGTCCACATCTGGCACATGTCACTTTCTGGGACGATCTCTTGTCTGTTGGTCTTCAAAGAAGCAGAACTGTGTATCTCTCTCCACTACTGAATCTGAATACATTGCTGCTGGATCTTGCTATGCACAGCTTCTATGGATGAAGCAAACTCTCAAGGACTATGGTATTGACCTGAAGAATGTGCCACACTACTGCGACAATGAGAGTGCCATCAAGATTGCCAACAACCCAGTTCAACACTCGAAGACAATGCACATTGAAATTCGTCATCACTTTCTCAGAGATCATGTTATGAAGGAAGATATTGATATCATTCACGTCAACTGAAGAGCAATTGGCCGATATCTTCACAAAGCCCTTGGATGAGAAAAGGTTTTGCAAGTTGCGGTGTGAGCTAAATATCTTGGAATCCTCAAATGTCCTGTGATTAGGCACACATCCTAACACTTATGCATTTTGATGACTTAGATGTGCAACACACGAAGTAATGTATATCTTCAATCAATGAAGACATATACTCTAAGTGTTAATACATTAATGCGGAATTTGACTTCGGAGTGCCACGATAATTGTGCGCCGTGTCTGGGTCTAATACTTCCTATACGGTGGGTAACGCCACCACCAAACTTTTGTTTGAAGTGTTTCCCTTGGCGTTATGTTTGCAAAGTCTTCGTATTTGATTTATCTTCATCCTTGACTTAAGTTCATATTTATCTTCATCTTGTTGCTTTGGTCGTATACTAGTCATATACATACTTGTGTTCTGTCCTCTACAACATTCACTTATAGCTATGGCTTCGTGCTGAATCTTTTGATCTAAGTGAATGTGATCAGACCCTAACCTATCTATGCTTCTATCTCAACTCTATCTGTCCAAATAATATGCATTCTATTGAAAACTATCAATTGTCTTCACTGAGACCTTGTCAGCTGAAGTCAATCTGACAAACATTTATATCTACTCTTAATGCTATATCCTTAGTGCCTGAAAGCCGGAGAATTTGGAATGACCACCCCGACAATCCAGGCGTGCATGGTGAGGAGTCCTAGATAAGGGGGTATCCGGATAGCCGGACTATATACTTTGGCCGGACTATTGGACCGTGAAGATACAAGACTCAAGACTTCGTCCCGTGTCCGGATGGGACTGTCCTTTGCATGGAAGACAAGCTTGGCGATCCGGATGTTAGATCTCCTTCTTTGTAACCGACTCTGTGTAACCCTAGCCTCCTCCGGTGTCTATATAAACCGGAGGATTTAGTCCGTAGAAAGACAATCATAATCATAGGCTAGCTCCTAGGGTTTAGCCTCTACCATCTCGTGGTAGATCAACTCTTGTAATGCTCATATCATCAAGATCAATCAAGCAGGAAGTAGGGTTTTACCTCCATTGAGAGGGCCCGAACCTGGGTAAAAAATCGTGTCCCCCACATCCTGTTACCATTAGCCTTAGACGCACAGTTCGGGACCCTGAAAGTGCAACTAATCCCCGGGTGGTTTTGGTAATTAATAACAACATATATATCATTGAACTAATAGTTTCTTGAGAATCATTTCAGAAAGTTCAGTGATATGGGTATGGCAAGGACTGAAGATGTGGACCCCTCAAAATGCTAAGGCAAGCATTGGCAAAAGCTCAAGACTCCATTTTGGTTTAGTGATCCAAGATCACATTGAGTCTATAGAAAAGCCAATACTATTAAAAGGGATGAGGTTATGATAATGATCTGGTTGCTCAAAGTGCTTAGTGATATATCTCCTAAACTATCAAACAACTCTCACTTCCATAATACACTCATAAGTAATCTCGGTCCCACCGATTTCCTAAACTCACCACACCGAGATGAACCACCTCACCATATAGCCAAACCCTAGAAATCTCGGATTTTCCGATTCGAACTCGGTCTCACCGAAACTTGAGTTGCCAAGCTTCAGTAACCTTCTGTCATCAAATCGGTGTCACCGAGATGATGAAGTCGGTCCCACCGAGATTGGCAAGCCCTAGTCTTTACACGAATCGGACTCACCGAGATTGTATTTTCGGTCCCACCGAAAATCCCAACGTTCACATGTTTTGAACTTTCGGTCTCACCGAGTTGTCAACTTCGGTCCGACCGAGATTGGTCAAATGTGTAACGGTTGGATTTTTGTGGAGGCTATAAATACCCTCCACCCCTCTTCATTCGTGGAGAGAGCCATGAGAAAGAACTACCACTCCTACCTTACATTTCTGAGAAGAAAACTACCTACCCTTGTGTTGAGATCAAGTTGCTCCACTCCCACCATATGAAGCTTGATCTCTAGCCTTCCCAAGTTGCTTTCCACTCAATCCTTTCTTCCACCACAGCCAAATCAATGAGGAGAGTTGAGTGTTGGGGAGATTATCATTTGAAGCACAAGAGCAAGGAGTTCATCATCATCAACACCATCTATTACCTTTTGGAGGGTGGTGCCTCCTAGATTGGTTAGGTGTCGCTTGGGAGCCTCCACGAGATGTGGAGTTGAACCAAGAAGTTTGTAAGGGCAAGGAGATCGCCTACTTCGTGAAGATCTACCCGAGTAAGGCTAGTCCTCCGTGGGCGTATGCCATGATGGCATAGACAAGGTTGCTTCTTTGTGGACCCTTCGTGGGTGGAGCCCTCCGTGGACTCTCGCATGGCCGTTACCCTCGTGGGTTGAAGTCTCCATCAACGTGGATTGACGATAGCACCACCTATCGGAACCACGAGAAAAATCTCCGTGTCTCCAAATTGCGTTTGCTCTTCTCCACCTCTCTTTACTACATGTGCAATTTACTTTCCGCTGCATATACTCTAGAATTGCATGTGTAGGGTGATACTTGACTTGATCATCATTGTGAACTTGTCAAAACTTGTCTTTATCAAAAGGCTGAATTTTTATATTGTCAAGTAGTCTAATCACCCCCCTCTAGACATACTTTCGATCCTACAAGTGGTATCGAGCTTTGGTCTCCATTGTATTGGTTTCCATTGCATTGACTCCATAAGCTTGGTTTCACAACCTAGGAGAGTATGGCGTCTAGTGAGGGTAATTTTCGAGAGGTCCTTACTTTGATGGTTCAAATTTTGCTAGTTGGAAGCATAAAATGAAAATGCATATTCTTGGACATAACCCCCGCATGGGGCATTATTTGTGTTGGTTTGCAAGGTGAGTTCTTGAGGAAGGAAAAGTTCGGATCGCGGCTTACAACGGATGAATTGCGGATGTTGCAAAACAATGCTCAAGCTTGTGACATTCTCTTCAATGCTTTGTGTCCCGAGGAGTTCAACAAAATCAGCCGTCTTGAGAATGCAAAAGAGATTTGGGATACTTTGGTCGAAATGCACGAAGGTACCGAGTCCGTGAAGGAATCAAAGCTAGATGTTCTTCAAGGTCAACTTGACAAGTTCAAGATGAAGGAAGGTGAAGGAGTCGCTGAAATGTACTCTAGGCTTGCTCTCATCACAAATGAGATTGCCGGCTTAGGAAGCGAAGAAATGACCGACCGATTCATCATCAAGAAGATTCTCGAGCTTTGGATGGAAAGTATGACACCGTGTGCACTTTGATCCAAATGATGCCAAACTACAAGAATCTCAAGCCAACCGAAGTCATTGGAAGAATTGTTGCTCATGAGATGACACTTAAAGATAAGGAAGAGCTTCACAACAAGTCAAGTGGTACTTACAAAGCTACAAGTGATGCTCCCACAACCTCAAGTGACAAGCTAGTTTCCAATGAAGAGATAAGCCTAATGGTGAAGAACTTCAACAAATTCTACAAGAGTAGAAGCAAAGAGAGAAGCTCAAAGTCTAGATCATATGATGAAAAGAGATCTTCTAGTCGTGATCGAAACTGCTACAATTGTGGAAGACCCGGACACTACTCAAATGAGTGTTCGGTTCCCCACAAGAGAAGAGAAGAATCTCCAAGAAGAAGAAGCTCAAGAGAAGAGTCACCTCGGAAAGAGAGAAGGAGTAGAGATGATCGTTATGAACGAAGACCCTCTCGGAGAAGCAAGGATTCGGAGAGGAAAGACAAGTCATCAAGGAGCTACACAAGAAGAAAACATCAAGCTCATGTTGGTGAATGGGTCTCCGGCTCCGACTCAAACAATCATTCGAAAGAAGCTATCACTCCAACTCCGACTACAGTCAAGATGAAGGTGTTGCCGGTCTTGCTCTCGTGTCTTCCAACTCCAACTCCTATGACTTATTTGATTCACCAAATGAGGGAATTGGAAGATGCTTCATGGCTAAAGGCCCCAAGGTATCACACCCTGAATTTATTGACTTTGATAGTGATGAGGATGACTTGCTTGGTGAAGATGAGCTTTTACATGATAAATCTAGTGAGCCTAGTAATGATGAACATGCTAGTAGTCTTTATAGTCGAGAAGAGTCGAATGACAATGCTATGAAGGAGATTGAGCGTCTAACTAAAGAACTAAACACTCTTAAGTTAGCTCATGAAACAACTCAAGAAGATCATAGAGAGCTCCTAAGATCTCATGAGAAGCTACGCTCGAGAAGCTCAATCTAGAGCAAGAACATGAGTTTCTAAAAGCAATCAATGACGATCTTGAAGAAGAGTTCTTCATATCTTGCCAAACGACTTCTCTTGTCTAATTTCTTGCCACCTATTAAAACTAAGCATGACAAGCATAAGAAAAATTCTTCATCTAGTAGTAACAATAACCATGCTAAATCCAATATTGTTGCTTCTAGTAGTTCTCTTGATTCCACTAACAATGTTTCAAGCCAAGTTACACTTGAGCAAGAAAATAGTTTATTGAAAGGGATCATAGGAAAGGTGTCTACAAGAGCCTTGCGGAAGCAAGAACTTTGAGGAAATTGTTCGCAAGCAAGGAAGACAGGAAGAATCAAGGAATTGGTTTTGAGCGAAAGTTCAACGCCGAGGGTGTTGAATGGGAAGAAGGTCAATATCCCACTCCAAAGTTTGTTTCTCAAAAGGAGAAGTACGATCCTACTTCTTCCAATGTGGAACAAGCTCAAGATGACCTTCCACCACAAGACCACAAGCTAAAAGGCAAGGACAAGCTTCAAGAGGAGATTGATGCATTTATTGAAGCACCTAAAGCCATGGTCAAGTGGGTTCCCAAGGAAACGTCAAGTTCTACTTCAAGCTCAACTACAACCCCAAGGATTCCCATCAAGATGATGTGGATCCCGAAGAAGAAGAACTAGAGAGTTCTTGAGGGTGACTCCGCCAACATACTTCACTCACATTCATTTTGGCAAGAACTTGTGCAATCAACTTCCACATCTTGCACTAGTTCATGGAGTCACAAACCCTCTTGTTGGTAAGTCAAGGGACAAGGTAATCATTGCTTTCATGGACATCATCTATTGTGAACTTCAATCTATGTCCATGGATATCCTTGTTTGTTCCTTGTGGGACTAACCCATGTAGGTATTGAAAGTGCCCGAATCCAAAGGATTGCTCCCAACTCTTGATGATCTTCATCAACATTGAGCATCCACATCTTCAACATCTACATGAAGTCTTCTCGACAACCCAAGGTTAGTTTGACCCTTTAAAAGGGTTCTCACATCTAGGGAAGCTTTGCTCTAAAGAATTGAGCTAAAGCATCTTCAAATGATGTGAACACATCAATGCTTTATGTAAAAGTGGTAACCCCACTTGTGCTTAAACGATGAGTATGACCTATGATCAAATGTTCTCATTTGACTCCTAAGTCAATATACTCATATATAGATGACCTAGTCATCGACAAATTGTGTGATAGTAGCTAGAGTTTTGTTGGTGCATGTTTGACACATATTTCATTTGCTATCTTATTGTGTGAGCATGTTGGATGCATGATTTTATCCATTCAAGGACATCCATTTGTTGCTTTGGTCGTTTTGATTTTTCTGACCAAATGGATGGACAAGAATGCCTAAGTTCCTCCCCTAGCTATCTATGCTTTCTTGTCTCAAATTCTATTCATGCTTATATCACAAACTTTGAACAAGTCATTTTCGGACCCACCGAGTGAGGAGCACTCTGAGCCACCGATCCGTCAAAGGCTAAACTTCCAAAACCTTCTAAGTGATTTCGGTCAGACCAACCCACTCAAACTCGGTCAAACCGAAAGCATTTGGATTGATCTAGGTTTTCACCTCGGTGAAACCGAGTTGTGAATTTCGGCGTGACGAAGTGTGTAATCGCTTCTGCGATTATCCATCTCGGTGCCACCGAGTTTTACAACTCGGTCCCACCGACAACTAAAGGGTATATATACTCCATGGGTCGCGCATTGATTTCTACTTCAAAACGCCTCGCCCCACACCCTTTGCCGCCGTCGCCGTGGTCTCCGGATCGTCTCCGTCGTCGCTTTGTCGCCCTCGCCTTGAGTCTCCTCCGCCGTCAACGGACATCTTCTCCGCGCCGTTGCGCCGAGAGGAACTCCACCAAGTTAGGGTGAGTTTCGATCCCTCGTGCTCCCATCTCCGATTCAATGCACGTTTGGTTTGCCTAGCATCTTGCCACGTTTGAGATCTTCCTATACACCAGATTAGTTCCTTTGAACGAAATTGAGTAAAAGTTTTAGGGTTAGGTTTCCGCGAACACATCTCGGTGAGACCGATTTTACATTCTCGGTATGACCGATTTGGCCTCTGGCCATTACCTTTGCACCTTCGGTCCAACCGAGTTGTGCAAATCGGTGTGACGAAATGAGGATTTAGTGAAACCCTAGTGTTTTCGGCAGACGAAACCCACTTGATCAACCGAAAGTGGTGTGAATGCTTCGTTTGAACACTTCGGATTCACCAAATTTTAAACTCGGTCTGACCGAAATGTCTTCTGTGAAAACATAAAACTGAAATTTGAACTCATTTGTTTGCAAAATCTTCTGCAGTTTGTGATAACTCTTCTACTCTGCCTACACCTTATTTATTCACAGGTTGTCAGCCATGTCAGATGCCAGTGACAGCCAGAATAGGTCTGAGTCTCCTATTGCTGAAATTCCAGAGGCAGGCACTAGTCCTGAGCCCAGCAGCTCTTCAGATGATGGTAAGAGGAGCACACCAAGTGGTTTGCCTCCTGCAGCCACCAGGGCCAGAAAGAAGAGGAACTCTGATGAAGAAGATTCTGATTTCATTGTTGAGGAAGAGGTCTCCTCCAAGCCAAAGAGAAAGGTTGTTGCCAAAGAGCCTCAAGGGAAGCAAACAAAGAAAGGCACCAGAAAAGTGAAGGAATCCACTGTTGCCAAGAAACTGAGTATGGAAGAGGAAACTACAAGCAAGGTGAAGAAAACTTCCAAGAGGAAGAGGATTGTGCATGATGATGCAGCTGAGGAAGATGATGATGAGGAAGCACCCCAGCCTCCTCAAAAGCCTAAGCTCATGGGTGATGCTATCAGGGCAGGAGCAACTTCACAATCCAAGCCATCTGCTCCAGTCAAGGCAGCTCAAGCCAAGCCTGCTGCCAAGCCCAAGAAGACTGTCAGGAACATTCCAGCTTCAGAGAAGAAGAAAGATGATGTGCCACCAGCTGTGTCAGATGATGAGGCACCAGTTTTGCTGAAACTTCGACAGAAACTGCCACTTCACAATGATGCTCATCCTCAAGCTGAAAACATGAAGGAAAGGAAGGATAGAGGTCTCAGGCTATGGAGACAGTCTGATCCATATCTTTGTGAGGAGAAGAACTGCTGTTGATCCAAGATTCCACACCGAGAGCAGCAGGACTTCTATGAGGCTGTCTTGATGGACAAGAAGCCCATTGTTGCAGACACTCGCTATGTTGACTGGGCATACATTGACAGTGAAGAGCACAGACACTTCTTTCCACATGTGCATGAGAGCTTCACTGCATGTGGTGTTGCAGATTTTGTTGGTCAGAAGTTGACAAGTTGGAATGATGAAATGATTATGCAATTCTATGCCACAGCTCATTTCTATCCAGATGGAAAGATCACATGGATGACTGAAGGCCAAAGATTCTCTTCAACTGTTGAAGAATGGGCAGCACTTCTGAATGCTCCAGTGCCAAGAGAGGATGATGTTGATGTGTATGGCATTCCCAAGAAGAACCATGAATCTATGAAGAACATGTACAAAGAGGTTCCAGCTAAGGATGTGGAAATCTGGAAGCTCGACTCAGTGTATTATCTCCAGGCAGGTCTACCTACTACAAACACTATTCTGAGGCATACCTTGATGCCCAAGTCTGGAGATCATCGCATGATCAGAGGGTACTCTATCAACATGCTGCATATACTTGATGAGAAGGCACCTTTCTAGGTGATGGATTTGATAGTTGAGACCATCAAGAGGACTGCAGCTGACCAGAAGAGGTCGTGTGGATTTGCCCCGCATATTCAGATGCTTATCAATGCCAAGTTTGGCATAGGCACATACTTGTTGGATAGACCACACTTGCCACTGCAGCCTGAGCATGAGGACAATGATGTTGTGATGGATGAGGAGGACCCAACGTCAGTTGAAGGTCAAGCAAAGATTGAAGCTGCCAAGAAAGCCAAAGCTGAGAAGGAAGCAGCAACATCAGCAGCTAAACCCAAGAGTGTTGGAGAGCAGCTCCTTGAAGCTACCCAGAGGATTGAACAACGCCTGGCCAACATTGTACAGTCTCAGGAGAGTCTTGAGAGGATTGTTGAAGACAAGATCCATGCTCTGGATGTCAAGCTGACTGAAGTGCAAGTAACTGTCAACAAGCTTGAGGCAGACATCGAGCAAGCAAAGAGGGAGAAGGAAGAGCTCATGCGTGAGATGCAGGATGACCTAGTCGGGATGCTTATGAGCAGATCGCTCCGGTTCCCACAGGACCCCGATCATTGCTATTCGATGGATGACACGGGACTACAGCCTCGGCACCTCCCATAGCTCCATCAGTTGCTCCAACTCCAGCTCTAGTGACCACTCCTCCAGCTCCACAAACACCAGCAGAAGTCTCGCAGATGCTGCCATCTCAACTCCATCAACCTGCATAGAGCCGCCCAGCAGAGTCCCGGTGGACGCTTAGCTCTATACTTTTGAACTTTTGGTAACTTGTTGCCAAAGGGGAGAAATTGTATAGATCATAGGACTTCGAGAGAGAGAGTGCTTTTGTCTTTGCGCTTTTGCTCTTTCGTTCATTTGCGATCTTTTTGAGATACTTTTGAGTTTTTCGTGACATTCTGTGTGTTTGATACTACGTTTGATGCTCATTGATGAGTGCTTGGTCGTACTATGCTTTAATGTGTGCTTAATGCTTATCATATGCTATTCATATCTTGTATGACCATTTACTCATGTCTTGGTGATTGGGTGCATGCTATTCATTCTTATCATTTTGTGCGCTCCACCAAGATGTATGTGACATGGAAGAGTGACCCATGATCCTAATCGATTGTGCATTTGCATTCAAACGCAAATCTTAAATAATGCACAAATTTAGGGGGAGCTCTTGCTTATCACATACTTCTCAAAGCGACGATATTATTCATTGATTATATCCTTTGTCGAAGCTTTGATCTATATGTTGTCATCAATTACCAAAAAGGGGGAGATTGAAAGTGCAACTAATCCCCGGGTGGTTTTGGTAATTAATAACAACATATATATCATTGAACTAATAGTTTCTTGAGAATCATTTCAGAAAGTTCAGTGATATGGGTATGGCAAGGACTGAAGATGTGGACCCCTCAAAATGCTAAGGCAAGCATTGACAAAAGCTCAAGACTCCATTTTTGGTTTAGTGATCCAAGATCACATTGAGTCTATAGGAAAGCCAATACTATTAAAAGGGGATGAGGTTATGATAATGATCTGGTTGCTCAAAGTGCTTAGTGATATATCTCCTAAACTATCAACAACTCTCACTTCCATAATACACTCATAAGTAATCTCGGTCCCACCGATTTCCTAAACTCAGTCACACCGAGATGAACCACCTCAGCCATATAGCCAAACCCTAGAAATCTCGAATTTTCCGATTCGAACTCGGTCTCACGAAACTTGAGTTGCCAAGCTTCAGAACCTTCGTCATCAAATCGGTGTCACCGAGATGATGAAGTCGGTCCCACCGAGATTGGCAAGCCCTAGTCTTTACGAATCGGACTCACCGAGATTTTATTTTCGGTCCCACGAAAATCCCAACGTTCACATGTTTTGAACTTTCGGTCTCACCGAGTTGTCAACTTCGGTCCGACCGAGATTGGTCAAATGTGTGTAGCGGTTGGATTTTGTGTGGAGGCTATAAATACCCTCCACCCCTCTTCATTCGTGGAGAGAGCCATCATAAAGAACTACCACTCCTACCTTACATTTCGAGAAGAAAACTACCTACCCTTGTGTTGAGATCAAGTTGCTCCACTCCCACCATATGAAGCTTGATCTCTAGCCTTCCCAAGTTGCTTTCCACTCAATCCTTTCTTCCACCACAGCCAAATCGGTGAAGAGAGTTGAGTGTTGGGGAGATTATCATTTGAAGCACAAGAGCAAGGAGTTCATCATCATCAACACCATCTATTACCTTTTGGAGGTGGTGCCTCCTAGATTGGTTAGGTGTCGCTTGGGAGCCTCCGTCGAGATGTGGAGTTGAACCAAGAAGTTTGTAAGGGCAAGGAGATCGCCTACTTCGTGAAGATCTACCCAGTAAGGCTAGTCCTCCGTGGGCGTATGCCATGATGGCATAGACAAGGTTGCTTCTTTGTGGACCCTTCGTGGGTGGAGCCCTCCGTGGACTCTCGCAGCCGTTACCCTCTGTGGGTTGAAGTCTCCATCAACGTGGATTGACGATAGCACCACCTATCGGAACCACGAGAAAAATCTCCGTGTCTCCAAATTGCGTTTGCTCTTCTCCACCTCTCTTTACTACATGTGCAATTTACTTTCCGCTGCATATACTCTAGAATTGCATGTGTAGGGTGATACTTGACTTGATCATCATTGTGAACTTGCCAAAAACTTGTCTTTATCAAAAGGCTGAATTTTTATATTGTCAAGTAGTCTAATCACCCCCCCCTCTAGACATACTTTCGATCCTACAGACCCCCTACCCGAGATCCGCCGGTTTTGACACCGACATTGGTTCTTTCATTGAGAGTTCCTCTGTGTCGCCGCTACAAGGCTCGATGGCTCCTTCAATCGTCAACAACAACGCGGTCCAGGGTGAGACTTTTCTCCTCGGACAGACCTTCGTGTTCGGCGGCTTCGCACTGCGGGCCAATTCGCTTGGTCATCTAGAGTAGATCGACAACTACGCCCCTGGCCATCAGGTCAGGTTCGGAAACTCGAACTACACGGCCGATATCCGCGGAGACTTGATCTTCGACGGATTCAGGCCTATGCCAGGAATGTTGTACGGTCACAACGAGCACGGCTTAGACCTGCAGTCAGACAATATTCGGGATATTGCACCTGCAATAGCTCCGGACCTAAATATGGGGCAGATCGCATCGTCCGAGGACGGGTGGATGGACCCCGCCCCGGAGGCCACATACTCATCGGCGGTAGAGCCGAACACAGACTCCACCCCCAAGGAAGTCTGTGTCACCGGACCCCCGGACTTGTGTCCGGCTGTAGGTTCCAGACGCATGCCCCCGGGCCCATCGAATTCGGTTGGGCTCCGGTAATGGAGTTCACCGCAGCGGATATCTTCCAGCACTCGCCCTTCGGCGACATGCTGAATTCATTAAGGTCTCTTTCTTTGTCAGGAGACTCTTGGCCGAACTTTGTCCGGCTCGAGGGGGAAGCAGGCGACGAACAAATTCGTTACCCACCCACCACCCACTTCATAGCCATTGTCGATGACATAACAGACATGCTTGACTTCGACTCCGGCGACACCGATGGTATGGACGTCGGCGCAGGGGACGATTTGGAACCACTACCCATGGGGCGCTGGACTACCACCTCATCATATGATATATACATGGTGGACACGCCCAAGGAGGACGAGGGCAACAAAAAGGACACGACGGAGGATAGAACCCACGGACAAAATCCAAAAACGACGGCGCAGACGCCGCTCTAAATCCAGCCACAGCAAAAATAGCGATAACAGCGCTAGAAAAGTCGATACCCTAGTCAACTCCAAAGGCAACAACGACCATATGGACCCAGTGATGGAGCAGGATGAGCCAGGTCACGCCGAACATAGCCCGGAACAGACGCCTGGACACAGCGATCCCGAGGGCCGAACTCATCAACCTGCCTTGGGAGAAGAGCACAGTCCGGACGACAATGCATTCATCATCCCAGAAAAACATTTGGAATGAGATAACCTCCACAGAAGGCTTATGGCCACTGCAAAAAGCCTAAAGAAGCAGAAGCAAAGGCTTAAGGCCGCGCAGGAAACGCTCAACTGCAGATGGAATAAAGTGCTAGACACTGAAGAAAAATATGGCGACGATCGCCACACAAAGAGCTGCCCAAAGCGCAAGCTGCTACCAGAATTCGACGAGGAGGCCATTCCGCCGAAGAACAATAAAGCCAGCAGGTCGGACCAACCACTTTATGACCGCAATAGAGCAGCTACTGACGCCGCACACGATTTATGTGAGCTCCTGGACAAAAAGGCCGGCGCGACCAGGTCCATCTATGGATCTAGAGGACATGCTCTCGCGCGCAGGATTCTGATCACCAAGGCGATCGGTGATCGAATACCATTCGGAATCAACCTTTGGACACAACAACGATCGACAACATGCCACAACATGTCCAGATCTGAGAGGGCTGTGCACCCTCGTGCTTCACCAAGAGGTATCTTGGATCATGAATTTCCACGAGGATTCAAACCCGTGAACATAGAGGCATATGATTTGAACAGCGGACCACAGGGTGCGGATTGAGATTTTATCCTTCATATCCACATGGCTCGTGGGGACGACTCCACGCCATCAAATACCTTCCCCTCAAGTTGAAGGGGCCAGCTCGAACTGGTTAAAAAGCCTCCCCGAAAATTCAATCGGAAGTTGGGAAGAACTTGAGGACGCTTTCAGGGCCAATTTCCAAGGGACCTATGTCCGACCTCCGGACGCTGACGATTTAAGTCACATAATACAATAGCCCGGAGAGTCCGCCCGTAAGCTCTGGAACAGATTTCTCACTAAGAAGAATCAAATTGTCGATTGTCCGGATGCCGAAGCCCTAGCGGTCTTCAAGCACAGTGTCCGAGACGAGTGGCTCGCCAGACACCTCGGCCAAGAAAAAACAAGGACAATGGCAGCCTTAACAAGCCTTATGACCCGCTTTTGCGTAGGTGAAGACAGCTGGTTGGCCCGTAGAGGCACCAGCGACCCGGGCACATCTGAAATTAGGGATGGCAACAGGAAGCCACGGTGCAATAAAAACAAGCGTCGAAACAAGGAAGAAAGTCCGGACAACATGGTGGTCAACGCCGGATTCAGGGGCTCTTGACCCGGTCAACAAAAGAAGCCATTTAAAGGCAGCAAAGAGGGACCGACCGGTCTAAACAAAGTCCTGGACAGATTGTGCCAAATTCATGGCACCCCTGAAAAACCTGCGAACCACACTCACAGAGAATGCTGGGTCGTTAAGCAGGCCGGCAAGTTAAATGCCGAACACAAGGAAAGGGAAACACCAAGTGAAGACGAGGATGAGCCTCGCCAGCTGAACACTGGGGGACAGAAAAAATTCCCACCAGAGGTAAAAACGGTAAACATGATTTACTCGACTCACATACCAAAGAGAAGGCGCAAACACGCGCTCGGAGACGCATACGCTGTAGAGCCCGTCGCCCCCAAACTCAACCCCTGGTCGGCCTGCCCGATCACCTTTGATCACAGGGACCACCCGACTAGTATGCAGCACAGAGGATCGGCTGCCTTGGTGCTCGACCCAATAATCGACGGATACCATCTCACTCGTGTCCTCATGGATGTCGGCAGTAGTCTGAATCTAATATATCAGGACACTGTCCGCAGGATGGGGATAGACCCATCCAGAATCAGCCAAAGTAACACCACCTTTGAAGGGATAATACCAGGCGTTGAGGCCCACTGCAGGGGCTCCCTTGTATTAGAGGTGACATTCGGCTCTCCAGACAACTTCAGAAGCGAAGAATTACTCTTCACCGTCGCTCCCTCCGAAGTGGTTATCATGCATTGCTTGGACGAAAGGCCTTCGCTCGCTTCAACGCAGTACCGCACTACGCCTACCTTAAACTCAAGATGCCTGGTCCACGTGGCGTCATCACCGTTAGTGGAAATACAGAGCGTTCCTTACGTGCGGAAGAGTATGCGGCGGCTCTAGTAGCCGGACACTAAGCGGCCTCTCCTATCAGAACGCATGATCGGTCGTTAAGACCATGGACATGGTTAGACGAGTCCGGCGCACCACCGTCGGTAATAGCCCAGATAAACCTGAGCTGGGTGCTATACACGTAATCCCATAGAGGGCACCAGGGGCTGCAAACATGCAATAAAGCCCACCTTTTGGCTTGACCTTATTACCAGGCCAATGTCCTACACTTCTACAATCCATTGATAATAAACCAACTCGTCGCACGCTTATGCCATACTCTTTTACATGAGTTTTCCTTTTTCCAGACACCATTCGTGCGACACCCTACCAGGATATGGCACAACGGAGTCAAAGGCACAGACATGCAGCAGGGCCCTGCTCAAAGGTTTCTCTTTAGATTAAGCCCCCGTGTAAACCTTCTTTATTGTCTCTTATTGCTTGATATCCCATGGGTACTCAATACACCCACAATACTACCGTTATTGGCATTTCGCCACGACAGATTAATGCACGTACCTGGAAATACAGGGTTCATAATCAAGGGCGCTACTCAGCCCCGTATATGTTATAAAGTCCGAATACCTTCGGGAGTGTTCGGCGTCGCGAGTTTGGCCTTATATGCATCAGCTCCGAATCATGTCTTTGGTCAAATGTTGGGTTTGCTCGGCTCCTAGGTTTGCTGCCTTACGTTCCGCTTCTATCGGCTAAGGCGGGCAAAGGAGAACTATTGCGATTGTGCCTTGGTTATTCTGGATGAGCACCTTAGTAGAGAAAGCCAAAAACTGACTGTCATGATATAGCGAGAGACTGGTCAACCACTCGAGGACTCATCGGAATCTTTAGGATTCCTCCGCATTAACGAAGGGCCGTTTCCCGGTCATGTACACACGCGCCCGTATCCGGATGCACGCGAAGGTACCAGGGGCTACATAGTAGCCCCACCGTCAAATTCCTATGGCTAAGTGAAAGTGTTAAAGCTATATAGTCCGGTTGCCTAGTTCGACATGCGATCACCTCCTTAATGGACCAAGACGTTGGATCAAGTGTGATTACGCATTTTGTTGCGAACACCCCCGCATTGTATGCGTGGGGGCTGAAGCCAACGACTGCTAACTTTCAGGTTATATATAAATCAAATGGCGGCACAGGAGGCACAATAACACTTTCGGGCGAAAGTATAAATACAGCCTCTATAATTAAAATACAATTGTTTTTACAACGGAACGATCTGTTACTCGAACATGACACTCTTCAAGCACTGAGCCTCTATTAAACAAGCACCTTTTGTTACCTGCTCCAAGTAGTGCTCGGTTGGATCCAGGCTTCCCACCGGATTCTGGGTTGCAATGATGGTGGCCTCCTATCTGCCCAATATGTTTTAACATGGGCAAGAGCCATCCGCGCACCCTCTATGCACGCTGACCTCTTCATGGCATCGATTCGTGATACGGCGCCAAGGAATTGTTGCACTAAACCAAAATAACTGTCCGGCTTCGGCCGCTTCGGCCATAGATGGTCTATTACAAACATCATTGCAAGACCGGACAACCTATGGAGCTCGGCCACAGTGGCCATCCTTTCACTCAATGGCAACGGGCGCGTTGGAGCACTGAATTGCGACCAGAACAGCCTTTCTACTTCACTATCTTTTTGATCCTCAAAAAACTTGGTCGCATCAGTCGTACTTTGGCCAGATCTGCATATGCGTCTGCAGTGCTCCAGTGCCGATCCAGAGGAGCGTACTTTGGATCTAAGAACTTCATCTGCAGCAAATAGGGACTTCCAGCCGCGATTTCTCCGGCCTGTCGAAGCTCCTCCCGTGCATCCCTAATTTTGGAACGCGTATCCTTGGCCGCATCAAGGGCCTTCTTCAGGTCAGCCGACTTCGACTGATTCTCCTTTTCAAGGAGCTCATACCGGCCAGCGGCATTTTTCAGCTCCACAGCCATCTCGGCTATTTTATCTTCGCTTCGGCGATGAGCAGCCTGTTCGGCTCTCAAATCTTCGGTCGCCTTTAGGGCAGCCGCATTGCTAGCCCGGGCTTGTTCCTTGGCTAGGGCAAGCTCCGCCCTCAGGGCCTCCACGGCAGCAGCTCCGCCTGCAGTCAAAACATATCACATTAACATTATGCTCCTCTTAATATTTCCTATAAAAATAAGGAAAACAGAGCACATACTCTGTGACTCGTTAAGCCGCTCGTTCACAAGCGTAATGTCGGCGTCCACAACTTCAATCTGTCGCCTCAGTTCAGCGACTTCAGCGGTCCGGTCTGCCGCCAGACCCTTCGCCACCTGCGCATGAATGCAGTGCGACCATTACTTAAGAGTGTGATCCTCCGTTTGCCACCTAGGGCTGGCAACCAGAGTCTCAGGGGCTACTATCTATGCGGAGCACACCTAGCGCGTGCGCTACAAACAAAAAATTATGTATTTCAATATGTACCTCAAAGCTTTTGAGCAGGCTCGTAAAAGCTTCATTCAACCCGCTTGTGGCGGATGAAATCTTCTCAAGCATCGTACCCATTAACAAACGGTGATCCTCCGAAAGAGCAGCTTGCTCCAGAAGGCCCGTCAGCGTGTCCGGCCGGACGCCGGACTGTGCCGGACCCTTCTTATTGCCCCCCGTGGGAGCCGGCGCTCGGGCTCGGGCGGCCAAGTATTAACCGGCCTCGGCGAATCTGGACTCCTCCATGATGACACCTTGGGGTCGCCCGCCCCATGAGGCAGAGAGGCGGGTGGGGTTTCACTCTCCATCATCTCGGGAAGAAGATGTAACGCCCCGAGACCGATGCTCCAGAAGACTTCCAGCTACTCCGAGTTTCGTCTTGTGATTTGTTTTGTTTGTTGCTTTCATCATTGCGTCATTTGCATTACATCATGTCATCATGCCATCATCTCATAAATCTTTTGCAACTCAACTAAATAAATCGTATGGATTTTTTTCGATCCATTTAAATCGAGGGAATTCACTCGTGATTTCTCTTTATAACATATTAAAGCCTCTCAATATTATTAGGGAGCTATAATAAAATTATTCCATTTATTTGGATTTACCGCAAACACACTTGCAAAATAATTTCGTTCCTTTTCTGCTTCAAGTTTGGTCTCCAACTTGCCCATAATTTATTTCGTCATTTTCCGGAGCTCCACCAAAAATCCGAACATTTTTGGACCTTCCTTTTATCAAGTCCTAGTTCAAACCCATTTGAATTAAATTCAAATGAGTTTGAATTTAAATCTTTCGGTCATGCCCACTTCTATTTTTCCTGGTTCCAGCTCATTTTTGTGAGCCCGGGAAAATTATTCGTGTGTCCAACTTCTTCCCCTAACCTCTCTTTCTTTTCTTTCTTTTCACTGTTCTGTTTTATTTTTCATTAGAGTGAGGGAGAGACCCATGTAGGATCGTTGAAGGTAAGAGTATCTAGAGGGGGGGTGATTAGACTACTCGACAAGATGAAAGTTTAGCTTTTTAACAATGACAAGTTTTTGGCAAGTTCACAATGGAGATCAAGTCGAGCATCATGCATACAAGTCAAGTAGCATACTACACATGCAATTCTAGAGTATGGGCAGCGGAAAGTAAATTGCATATGAAGTAAAGAGAGGTGGAGAAGATCAAACGCAGTTTGGAGACACGGAGATTTTTCTCGTGGTTCCGATAGGTGGTGCTATCGTCAATCCACGTTGATGGAGACTTCAACCCACGGAGGGTAGCGGCTGCGAGAGTCCACGGAGGCTCCACCCACGAAGGGTCCACGAAGAAGCAACCTTGTCTATGCCATCATGGCATACGCCCACGGAGGACTAGCCTTACTGGGGTAGATCTTCACGAAGTAAGCGATCTCCTTGCCCTTACAAACTTCTTGGTTCAACTCCACATCTTGACGGAGGCTCCCAGCGACACCTAACCAATCTAGGAGGCACCACCCTCCAAAAGGTAATAGATGGTGTTGGTGATGATGAACTCCTTGCTCTTGTGCTTCAAATGATAATCTCCCCAACACTCAACTCTCCTCACCGATATGGCTGTGGTGGAAGAAAGGATTGAGTGGAAAGCAACTTGGGAAGGCTAGAGATCAAGTTTCATATGGTGGGAGTGGAGCAACTTGATCTCAACACAAGGGTAGGTAGTTTTCTTCTCGAAATGTAAGGTAGGAGTGGTAGTTCTTTCGATGGCTCTCTCCACGAATGAAGAGGAGGTGGAGGGGTATTTATAGCCTCCACACAAAATCCAACCGTTACACACATTTGACCAATCTCGGTCAGACCAAAGTTGACAACTCGGTGAGACCGAAAGTTCAAATCTTGTGAACGTTGGGATTTTCGGTGGGACCGAAAATACAATTTCGGTGAGTCCGATTCTTCCAAAGACTAGGGTTTGCCAATCTCGGTGGGACCGACTTTATCATCTCGGTGACACCGATTTGATTACAGAAGGTTACAGAAGCTTGGCAACACTAGTTTTGGTGAGACCGAGTTTGGAATCGGAAAAACCAAAATTACTAGGGTTTGGCTATATGGCTGAGGTGGTTCATCTTGGTGTGACTGAGTTTATGGAATCGGTGGGACCGAGATTACTTATGAGTGTGTGTTGGAATGAAAGATTGCTGATAGTTTGGGAGATAGATCACTAAGCACTTTGAGCAACCAGATCATCATCATAACCTCATCCCCTTTTAATAGTATTGGCTTTCCTATGGACTCAATATGATCTTGGATCACTAAACCAAAAATGGAGTCTTGAGCTTTTGCAAATGTTTTCCTTAGCATCTTAGGGGTCCACCTCTTCAGTCCTTTTGCCATGCCAGAGTGATTGACTTTCCTGAAACATACTTGATAAAAGCATTAGTCCAACCACAAAGTATGTTGTCATTAATTACCAAAACCACCCAGGGAGCAAATGTGCTTTCAATCTCCCCTTTTGGTAATTGATGGCAACACACAAAAGAAGATATCAAAGCCTCTTGAAAGAAAGACAGAATTATCATTAAAGCTTTGACAAACATGTAGTACAGTGCCCCCTGTAAGTGTGCAAGATTTTCATAGATTATGGTTTTGGACTACCACAAGCACACAAGAGAGAAAAGCAAGATGTGCTACATGTAGCTTGGCTATATGCATCGAAAGCAGATGAAAGGAAGTGAGTGATAATGCATATGTGCTGGTGATTTCTTGCAAACAGATATTCACAAGCAAGTCACCATCATGCACATTCTGCAAGATGCATATACTTACCTTGAGGTTCCTTGGCATTGTACCTGAAGAGATAAACTTGGGAAAATAGGGTTAGATAACACAAGATTATTTCTTCAACCAACTGCAAGAACATCAAGAGTACCAAGCCAGGGATTGACATGTATAAAGAGTGTCTCATATTGAGCACAAGCTTGAATCAGCAAACATGTCTCCCAAGACTAAAAAGATTTTCAATGAGCTCTGAGAGATTTTGCTTTTCATAAGATACCAATTGTACTTTTCATAAGATACCAATTGTACTTTTCATAAGATACCAATTGTGAGAGCGAGGAAAGCAAAATCAAAAGAATGATGCCAAATGTAATATCCAATATGGAACACGGCAAAGCTTTGATGTGATTCTCTCCCCCTTAAGGTAAGATTGCTCTTCTTCTCCTCCTAGATCTTCTCTTCTTTATCTCCCAAACTCCCCTAGGCTCCCCCTAAATCTTCTCCCCCTTTGACATCAAGTGCCGAAAAGGACAGTAAACTAGGAAGGTCAGGAAAGATGGAAGGAAAGAAGTGGGATCCTGAAGAATCACAACTTGTTCAATAGAAACATGCATAAAGAATCATTGAGTTGAGCTGCAGAAGATGCTAGCCTGAAAGAAAATCGGTGACACCGATGGAGATGGATCGGTGGGTCCGAAAGTCTGAGACTTAGGGCAGATCCTTTTTTCGGTTAGACCGAAAGTTTTAAATCGGTGACGCCGAGTTTAATTCCAAGGAAATTCAGAAATAATTCAGCTCACTTTGCAAGGAAGGTTTCAAAAGATTTGCAATGAATTTGTAAATGATTTTCAGGGAATTGATCAGAGCCAAAGAGATATTCACAAAAACAAAAGAGTAGAAATAAAAGGATTGCTAGATGAAGTTTTTTTTTTGATTAAAAGAAAACTCAATGAGAGAATCATAAGAGAAAATAGTAAAACTCAAAACATATGTACTTCATCTAGGCGAAATTGGCACAAAGTCACCTATGTTTGAGTATATTGACTTAGGAGTCAAATGAGAACATTTGATCATAGGTCATACTCATCGTTTAAGCTCAAAATGGGGTTGCCATTTTTCGATTAAGCATTTGATGTGATCACATCTTATGAAGCTGCTTGTACTCATGACTTTGAGCAAAGCTCCTTCAAGATGTGAGGAACATACCTTGGGCTTGTTGTTGCTTGTACTCATGTAGGTGAACTTGATGTAGATGCACATAGAATGTGAAGTTGGAGCACCTTTTCCAATTGTGTAGTTCATCTTCCTACATGGGTTAGGCAAGCAAGGAAATACTCAAGAATATCCAAGATGACAAGAGTGAAATACTAGATGTATAAGGTGTCAAAAAGGATATGTGGAGTTTTGTTCCTTGAACTCAACATCCCAAAGTGCTAGATACTTGGTCAATGACAAGATTACTCATGATGTGAGTGAGTGGTAATCTTGTGGAATGTAGACCATCCAAGTACCTGCAAGGAGTTAGATGCAATACAAGAGGGCAAATGTGTCCAAGACATGTGATCATCATCATAAGAGAAATATCAAGGATTAGACAATAAGGCTCAGGCCTTGCATGCATCATTGGAGTTTTCACTCCAAGTTTGAAGCATCAATGATGTTCAACTCACTCCTTAAGCGACAAGACACTTTCTCATCAAGTGGTTTTGTAAAGATATCTGCAAGCTGTTTGTCAGTACGAACATGCTTAAGATCAATGTCACCCTTAGCAATGTGATCACGAATAAAATGGTGATGAACTTCAATATGTTTAGATGCGAGAGTGTTGCTTTGGATTGTGTCCAATCTTGATCGCACTCTCGTTGTCACAAAGCAAAGGAACATGTCTCGCATGTATCCCATAATCCTTAAGCGTTTGTGTCATCCACACAGAATCGAGCACAACATGAACCAGCAGCTATATATTCGCTTGGCGATAGATAATGATACTGAATTTTGTTTCTTGGATGACCAAGATACAAGGGATCGACCAAGAAATTGACACGCACCGAAATTGACTTTCTATCAACCTGTCTCGGCATAGTCCAGTCGGAATAGCCAACAAGATCGAAAGAGGCCCTCTTAGGATACCAAATGCCAAAGTTAGGTGTGTGTATCAAATATCTCACAATTCTTTTGACAGCTTTAAGATGACATTCTTTAGGGGCTGCTTGATATCGAGCACACATGCAAACACTCAACATGATGTCAGGACAAGAAGCACAGAGATATAGTAGAGAACCAATCATGGATCGGTAAACCTTTTGATCAACGGGTTCTCCATCTTTTGTCAAGTCAATATGTCCACTAGTAGGCATGGGGGTTTTCATACCTTTGCTTTCTTGCATGTTGAACTTCTTGAAGAGATCCTTGGTGTACTTTGTTTGTGAGACAAAGGTACCCTCCTTAGATTGCTTGATTTGCAACCCAAGGAAGAATTTGAGTTCACTCATCATGGACATCTCATACTTCTCCGACATGAGCTTACCAAACTTCTCGCTAAAGTGAGGGTTAGTTGAACCAAAGATAATATCATCAACATATATTTGGCACACAAATAGTTCACCATCAACCCTTTAAGTGAATAGCGTTGAGTCTATTTTACCAATCTCAAATCCTTTCTCAAGAAGAAAGCTAGTCAAGCATTTGTACCAAGCTCTAGGAGCTTGTTTAAGACCATAAAGAGCTTTGTGCAATTTGTAAACATGATTAGGCTTTTAGGATTCACAAATCCGGAGGTTGTTTCACAAATACTTCCTCCTCAATTTCACCATTTAGGAAAGCACTTTTAATGTCCATTTGATAGAGAGTAATATCATGGTGGTTGGCATAAGCAAGAAGAATGCGAATAGACTCAAGTCTAGCAACGGGGGCATAGGTCTCACCATAGTCCATACCTTCGACTTGTGTGTAACCTTGTGCTACGAGACGAGCCTTGTTGCGGATGACTTGTCCATCCTCATCTTGCTTGTTTCGAAACACCCATTTGGTTCCAATGACGTTTTGGTCATCATTGGGCTTCTCTACCAAAGTCCAAACGTTGTTCCTCTCAAAGTTGTGTAGCTCTTCATGCATAGCGTTCACCCAATCCGGGTCTTCAAGCGCTTCTTCTACCTTCATAGGTTCAAGACTAGAAATAAATGAGTAATGCTCACAAAAGTTAGCTAAACGAGTTTTAGAGCGAGTAATTCTCCCGGAGTCGATGTCATTCATCATTTGTTCCACGGGATGATCCTTCTTGACTCTTGCTCGAACTCGGGATAGCTTTTGTCGTGGTCGTGGCTAAGCTTCCTCATCATCCTCATCTTCCTCTTCTTCTTCATTGTTGTTGGTGTTGTCTTGAGGCGGTGGAGAAGGAGGTTGTGGTGGATCTTCTAGTCGCACTTCCTCATCTTGTTGAGTTCCACTTGTGGAGGCCTCCATATTGCCTTGAGGTTCATCTCTTTGTGTGGTAGGGGGCTCCACATATGTAGATGAGGTACTCTCCTTCACTTCCATGGGGCGAATCTTTCCAATGGATAGATCTTGAATGGCTTCCGATGGGTCCTTGTCTCCTACATCAATAGGCATTTGCTCTACTTGTGAGCCGTTAGATTCATCAAACTTCACATCTACCATCTCTTCAACCTTTCGGGTGAAATTATTGTAGACATGGTAGGTGTGGGAGTTTGATCCATAACCGAGAACAAAACCTTCATGAGTTTTAGGAGCAAACTTAGACCGACGATGTTTATCAAGGATATAGCATTTTGAACCAAAGACACGAAAGTATCCCACTTGGGGTTTGTTACCGGTGAGGAGCTCGTATGAAGTCTTGCCGAGAAGCTTGTGAAGATAAAGCCTGTTGATAGCATGACAAGCTGTCTCGACGGCTTCTCCCCAAAAGTGTTTTGGTGTCTTGTATTCGTCAAGCATCGTTCTCGCCATCTCTATGAGCGTTCGGTTCTTCCTCTCAACAACTCCATTTTGTTGAGGTGTGTACGTGGCGAGAACTCATGTAGAATCCCTTCCTCATCAAGAAAAGAGTCCACATGGGCGTTCTTGAACTCCGTTCCGTTGTCCTCCGAACTTTCTTGATCTTCACCTCATATTGATTTTGGGCCTTTCTAGCAAAGGTTTTGAAGATTCTCTGAACACGAGATTTGTCATCAAGGAAAAATACCCACGTAAATCTGGAATAATCATCAACTATAACTAGACCAAAGGAGTTACCACCAAGGCTTTTGTAAGCATTGGGACCGAAAAGATCCATATGAAGAAGCTCAAGAGGTCTCCTTGTGGTCATGATGTTCTTCACGGATGACTTCCACCTACTTGTTTTCTGCTTGGCGAGCACTGCAGAGTCTATCTTTGTCAAAGAAAACATCCTTAACACCAAGAATATGATCACCTTTAATTAGCTTATCTAGATTACGCATACCAACATGTCCAAGCCTTCTATGCCATAACCAACCTTTAGCAGATTTAGCAATGAAGCAAGTTCTAGGTTGAGCTTTCTTAGTGAAATCAACGATATACAAATCACCTCTACGGATACCGGTAAAGACCATGTTATGATTGTCACGACGAAAAACTTGGCAATCTACTTCAGTGAATAGCACATTGAATCCAAAGTCAGCTAATCTAGACACGGAAAGTAAATTGTATCCAAGTGATTCAACAAGCATGACATTTTGAATGGAGCTATCATGAGATATGGCCACCTTACCAAGGCCAAGTACCTTACCCTTGGAGTTGTCTCCAAAAGTCACATACTTGCATGGACCATCGTTCTTTGCGAGCTCTCGAAACATGTCTTCATCTCCGGTCATGTGATCGGTGCATCCACTATCAAGAATCCACTCTTTTCCACCGGATATGTAGTCTCTCAAATTTGCCATAAGATTGAGACTCTTCATGATCTTGTCTAGCTCGGTGTCCGAATCGGACTAATCGTCATCATGCTCATGTTCATCATCATATTGACCCATAGATAATTCATCATCAATACCTAGGTCAATTTGACAACTACTTGCATTAGTTTTGTCAATGTGACAATAATCATCGGAATGCAATACAAGAGCATTTCTAATTAGAACATTGATAAGTCCGGGATCACCCTTCTTTTTCATAAGGTCACGAAGCTCAAAGAAGCATTTGTCAAAGTTAGGATCATTGGGCGCAACATATCAAATTCAATAGTCTTGTATAGAATTTCATCAAGACCTCTCAAAGAGTAGTCCGGATAAAGTTCTTCCAAGAATTTCCACATAGCATAGGCGCACTCAAAGTTTGTGACAAGCTCAAGCAAGTTATCGGGCAAGCCTCTAATGATAAGATTTACAGTTCTAAGGTTCTGAAGCAAATCAAGCTCTTCATCCATAGTAGGGTGCAAGGGGTCAAATGGAGGCACATATGGGGTTTCAACATATTTGCATAAGTTATACATCTTAAAGATAGCAAGCATTTCAATCCTCCACGAGTTATAGGATACTCCATCAAGAATAGGCACTCTATGGCTAACACTCCCAAACGTGAACCGTCCATCTTCCTCCAACAACCCACACTACATCCCAAGGCACCAACCTCAAGGAATAAAAGGTTGTGGTGTTGGTGATTCCCTTTGCTTTTGTTTCAAAATAATCTCCCAACATCCTTTGGGAAAGGGGGGAAAAGAAAGGAGGGGAAAAAAGGGGAGGACAATTTCTAGGGGGGGAGTTTCTCAAAAAGGGAGGTAGTTTTCTTTAAATGAAGGAGGGGAAGTTTTTATCCTTCCACAATAAAATGGATATTTAATCCTCCCAAAATAACTGTAACATTCCAATCCCGTAAAGGGTTGAAATGGGGACCGAAATTCAAATTTGTGAAGTTGGGATTTTCAAGAATAATTGGCCATTCTTCCGACGGATTTCCAATTCCGTGGGACCGATTTTATCATTCGGTGCCCGATTTGTTCGTAAATTTGTTGGAAACATTTCTAGGGTTTGGAATGGGAAAGTTACTGGGTTTGGCTTAAGGTATGGATCTGGGAGAATTTATGGAATTGGGAGAAATTTGATTGGTTTGGAAGAAAGATTTCCAATTTGGGAAAGATCACTAAACTTTACCCTATATATCCTTCCCTTTAATAGTTTGGTTTCCTAACCAAATGATCTTGGACCTCCAAAATGGGTCTTGGCTTTTGCCAATTTTTCCTTCATCAGGGGTCCCCCTTTTTTTTTCCACCAAAGTATTGACTTTCTAAACAACGAAAAAGTTTCCAACCCAAAAGTAGGTTTCTTAAACCCCCCCGGGGCAAATTTTAACCCGGGCCTCCCCCCCCTTTCGCCTTTTTCCCTCCCCCGGGCCTGCCCAGGCCCCCCCCCACCCCCAGCCCAACCCGCCCGACCCCTTTCCCGATTCCCTTCCCCTCACCCCCCCCGGAGCCCCTTCCCACCCGTTGCCCCCCCCTCCCTTTCCCCCTTTCCCCGGGGCCCTCCCCCCCCCCCCGGGCCGCCGCCCCCGGGGCTTTCCCCCCTTCCCCTCCCCCACCCGGCCCCTTTCCCCGTCCCGGGGCCTCCCCTGGGAAAAGAGCCAGGCGGGCCCCCCCCCCCCCCCATGCCCCAAAGGCGGGCTCCCTTGCCCCCCGCCCCGTTTGTCCCCGCCCCCCATCGGGTTGCCCACCCTTTTCCCCATCCCCAGCCCTACCGCTGTTCGCCAAGGCCTGCCAACCTTCCGCCTTCTCCATTCGCCCACCCCTCGCCCCCTTTCGTGACAAGTCCCCGCCGCTTGACCCCTCCCCCCAGCGACTTTGATCCCGCACATCATCACCTTCACCGGGGGAAAACCCAAATCCCTTTCCCGCCCCCCATTCATACCATGCCCCGGCGGAAAATCCCTCGTTTACAACTACCTCCAATTTTCCCATCGTGACCAACAACTACCGCAAACTTCTCTACCATCGAAAACCGAACCCGGTCCAAACCCCAACCCAATACCCGAAACCCGCCGTTGACAAATCTGATACCGGGGAACCACTTTCCACTCGCGGTTCACTCTTCCCACAAACCCGTGAACCAAATTCCCACCCCCCCCTTTTCCACCCGCACCTGGGCCCAAACCCTCGGTATCCCGGGCCCCGGGGAAAATTTGCTCAACGGGCCCTTGTTTGCACCCGGGCCAAATTGCCACTGCTTTCCCCTTTCCCAAAAAAATGAGCACCCCACCATTTACATTTAATGCATTTTTTGCAATTCCATGAGATACCGAATTTGGTGGAATTTTCGCCCCCATTTTTTGTTGATGGAAAATGCTTCAAACTGCCTTTTAACACTAAAATTGTTTGCATACAGGACTAAAAAATTTAAATCTTAAAATTTTGTTGCATTAAATTGCTAAATATTGGGGTTTTTTGTTGTTTTTTAATCCGCCCCATTTAAAGAATGGATATTTTGTTTGCTTCATTTGCCATGTTTAAAAATTAATTTGTTTGGTCTCCGGGCTTAATTGTTTTAAAACTTTCCTTTTCTATTGACTCCCTTCTTTGATTTTTGCAAATTTCCCCCCAAAACCACTCATCTCTTGATTGCGCTTCCTTTTTTTGTGTTTTTTTTTTTTTTTCCGGTTTTTCTCTAGGGTTGGGGTTGTGGGATCCGCTTTTCGCCCTTTTGTTTTTTGGAATGTTTTTCCTTTTTAAAGATTCCTAAAACATTTACTTTTTGGGTTTCTTTTATTAATGCACATTTTTGTTGACTCCCAAATTGCCTGTCCCTCCCCCCATTCCGCAAACCGTTGTTTTATGTTCCGTTTTAGCCCCCTTTAAGCTTGTGGGGGAAAGGTTTGTTCCTTTTGAAAATTTGTTCCGGGGGAACTGTTTACTTTTGGGTTCACTACCTTTTTTTTGCATCAATTATTTTAAAAAGGGGGGCCGGCCTTTCCTGGTTTTGTTCCACTCCCTTTCTGCCGCCAACCGGGTTATGCCCGGTTTTATCCCCGCGGGTATTTTGGGCCCCACCGTTTGTAAAACTTGCCGGGCCCCCTTGGTTTTACATTTGTCATGCCCTTTTTTTCCGGTTTCCGAGCCCGGGGTCTTTTATTTTACCCCTGCCGGCCTTCGGTGTTGGCCAACCGAGGATTCCCGGGCCCCGGCCCGGGTTTGCCAAGGTTTGTATCCGGGAGAAAAGGGACTTATAAATTTTCAAGGGGGTTTTCTTGTTTTCCTTGCGAAAGTCGAGTACCGGTAAAGTATGGGTGCTTGGGTGAAGGTCATTTTGCTATGGGACTTGCTGGGCTTTCCCCCGGGTATAAACCAATTGCAGTTGTGGCAGTAATTTGTTAATTTCTAAGAAACCCTTATTTTAATTAAAATCATCCGTGGTTTATGGGTTTCCCAGTCCGGTGCCGGTTGGGAGTTGACAAGGGCTAAGGAACTTTGATAACTTTTTCCCGTGTTTTCTTTTTTGTCATTTTGGTGTTGACCTTTTGTGGCTTTTATCCCCTATGCCTTTATTACCCTAAGTTAAAAGCTTATTCGGGTTTGTGATTGCGATTGTACCCCATACTTCCCCAGTTTCGGTTGTTAAAAATTTTAAACAAGCTCAAGGGGAGCTCTAAGTCTTGTCCGTGGTTTCGCTCAGGTCAAGGGGACCCGAGGGGCATCGGGACCTTTGTCTTTGGGGTTCCTTTTAGGTTCCGAGTGGCCTTGAATGTTGAATCTTTAATTAATTGGGAAGTGGGATTTCCCTTGCTTTTTCCCTTAGTTTCAGGGTTGTTGAAATTTTTCATTTTAAATTTTTAATGGTTAGCTCGTGTTTTAGGGGAAATGCCCCCTAAAGTTTTCGAGTCCCATTGGACCCCAGTTGTCGCTTTAAAACCGGTTGGTTGAAAAAAGTTTTGAGCATTTAATTTTTATGGGGTTGGAATTTTTACCCCCCTTTCCCCGTTTGGAGGTTGAGGAGTTTTGCTTTCCTCTTTCCAAATTTTTAAAAATTTTTTAGGATCCCGGGTTTTGGAATGTTTGAGGATGATACAAATTGTTTGGTTTTTTGGGGGGGTTTTTTTTCAGGTTCCCAGTTGACCCGATTTCGAAATTTTATGTGATTCAATACCGATTTGGGGAATGAAAATCTCTTTTATGGTTGTTTAGTAACCGAAACCCAAATGGGTGGTGAGTTTGTGTAATCGGTGCTTTTGAAGGTTGAAACTTTTCCAAGGTTTTTTATTTCAAGGAATAATTTGGGATTGAGTTTGGGTAATTTTCCCCGTTTCCCCAAACCGATTCTAACCAAAACATTTCATTTTTCAAGGTTGTATCTTTTCAAGTGCTTTTTTAAACCCCTTTCTTTTTTGCTAGTTTTCCAAGACCTTTTTTTTTGTTTTGAGGTTTTCATTCTTCCCCAATGTTTTCCTTTTCCGAAATGGTTTCTACCCAATTAATCTTCCTTCTCGAAATCAGTTTTGTCAATCCTTTTCCCCGGTTTTCTTCAAACCATACTTCAACTCCGCCAATTTATTTCTTCTCAACGGGTTTGTTTCATCTATCCAAGTTTTTTTTTTTTCCCCACCCATCTTTTAAACAAATTTCTTTAAAATCCTTTTATTTTTTGAAGTTTTCCCTTTTCCCTTTAAATTTTTCCCGTGGTTCTAAAAGGACTTTCTATTTTCCCATTCCTTTCTTCTCCTGTTCAAGAAGTTTTTTACAACCTTTTTCCTATTTTTTTTTCTTGGGCCCCAACCTCTTCGCTTTTGTTTTCCGGTGCTCAAATTCTGTTCGTTTTCCACTGACGAATTTTCAATTGGTATCTCTTCAAGATTTTTTAACTCATCTCTTTTAAATTTTTAAGGGTTCTTTTACCCAACCGGGTTTTTTGGATCTTCCCGTTTTTCTTTTTCCCACATCCTAAATTTTCTCCAGTTTACGGAAAATATTTCATCAAAAGTTTTCTCCATGTCTTTCAAATTCTTTTCATTTGGTAATTTCCTTTTGTTCTTCCTCCTTAATTCTTGGTGGTGCCTATTCCATCATTTAAAAAGGGGTTTTTTTAATTTCTCTTTCTTTAAGATTCATTTTGTTGTTCCATCCTCCTTTTGTTTTTGATTTAAATTTTTTACCCTTACTTTTAGGAGTTTTTTTCCAAACCCATTCTCAAATTTATTTTTGTCGTTTCCCAAATCTACCCTTCATTCAAGTATTTTAATCCTCTTTATTGTCGATTAAATCCCTGTTCTTGTCATTTCAATTTTCCGGTTCATATTCGTCATTTTCAATTTCTTTCATTCAAGGTTCCTTTTTTTTAATTTCTTTTTTTTTCCTTACCGGGTTTCGTAAGATTTCAATTTCAATTTCTTTAATTTTCTGGGAAATAAGAGTATGCCAAATCCCTGTTGTCACAATTTTTGGTAAGGATTCAAACAAATTTTATTCTTATTTCAAAGTGATTTCTTTTTTTGGAGTTGGTTAAGGTAAATTCTTGGTTTCTTTTGTTCACTTTTTGAGTTCCAATTTTCCCATTTCTCCCGGTAAGTCCTTAAACATAACTTCCCTTGGGTTTTTTTTTTTTTTACTCCCTTAAGAGTGGTGGTTTTCCAAGGATTTTTTCTTCTTCAATTGTTTTAAGATTTTCCCTTTTTGGCTTATCAAAATTAAAATGGTTTCCAAAATGCGTTTTGGGAATTCAAAATTTTTTTCATTCCAAATCAATTTTCTTTTTCTTCGGGTGGTTTTCACTTGTAATTTCCTTCCTTAGATTCCAATTTTGAGTACATTTTTCCTCATTTTTTTTTCAAAGGACTTTTAACCCAATCTTTCTTGGGGAATTTGGTATGTTTCCCTGCCTTCCCTAAAATGTAGCTTTTTTGCTTACAATACCAATTTTTCCTTTCCTCTCGAAGTTTTTTCATCTTTTTGGGTCTTCCAAATCTTTTTCCGTTTGGGGTTTGCATATAATTTTTTTTTCCATCCCTAAACATTTTTTCCTTCTTTTTTTCCAAAACTCCGTCAATCCTTCTTTTAAAGTCCCCTTAAATTCTTTGTTTAAGTTGTTTTTTTTCCTTCTTTTTTAATCCTACCTCTATTCTTTTTCCACTTTGTGGGTTTTTGTTACTTCTTTCCGTTTCTTTCCTGTTCCCATTTAACCGGAGGGATCTTCTCCCTTAAGTTTTTTACTTTCAAGCGATCCTTTTATTAGGTTTCCCCAAATTTTCTTTTATTTTTTTTTTGTTTAACCAGGGTTTTCAATTCATCTTGTCCATTAAACTTTATTATTTTTCAACCTTAAATTATAATTTCTTTGTTTTTTTTCAACATTTTTAATCCGATTCCTTGTTTTTCTTTTAAATTGCTCAATTAAGGTTTTTTTTCCTTTTTTTGGGAACAACTTATTTTATTTCTTTTTCTTTCCGCTTTCCTTGGTCTCCAACTGCAATTTATTTGGATTTTAACCCCAACCACTTGACTTCCCCTACTCCAGTTTCCCTTTGATTTTTTTTTGGTTTATTTACCTTTCATTGCCATTCATTCCTTTCCATAAATTTTTGAACCCAAAAATAAATCGTGGATTTTTTTCATCCTTTTCTTCCTTGTTTTTTTATAAATAAAAGCCCTTTTTTAAGCAAAAAATTTTCCATTTTTTATTTCCCCCCTTGCAAAAACCCCCTTTTGCCAATTTGGCCCAACGCCCAAATTTACGCCCCAGCTCCACCTCCAAACTTTTTGCCTTCCTTTTCAAGCCTTTCAAACCCATTTGTTTTCAAATGAGGTTTAAACTTTGGTCTGCCCCTTTTTTCCCTTTCCTTTTTTGTCCCGGTTTTCTTTCCAACTTCTTCCCTCCTCTTTCTTTTCTTTCTTTCTCCCCCTTTTTTTAAAGAGGAAGGAGCCCAGCCTGGCCCCGTTACCCACCACCCGCCATTTTTCCCATGGCCCCCCCCCCCCCCCTAAGGCCCCCGGGCGCCCCCAGATAATGCCCGACGCCCCCCCCTCCCTTCCCCCGGGCCCCCTTCCCCCCCCCCACCCCCGGCCCTCCTCGCCTAGCCTCCCCACTCCCCCCCCCGCCCCCCCAGCCCCCCCTCCCTGCCCTTCCTTTCTTCCAACGGGCCCCTCCTTCCCCCCTTGTCCCCGCCCCCGCCGGGGGGCCAGGCCGAGCCCCGGGCCCCTCCTGCCTTCTTGCCACCAACAACAGACTCCCATCCGCCCCCCCCCGCGTCCCAAAAGTCCCCCGACCCCCTCCGCCGTTTCTCCGTGTCGCCAAACCCGGAAACTCCCGCCACTCTCCCCGCGCTTTCCCCCCTTCCCGGGCCCCCCCCCCTGCCGCCAACCCCGCCAACTCCTCCACCCCCATCCTGCGCCGACCATCTCAGACCCACGTTGTGTGCGCTAAAGGGGAATTGTTCCGCCATCCTGTTCGCCATACCTGGCCCCTTGGGCAAATTTTCGCGGTTGACAACAGCCGTTTTCACCGGACTCAAAATAGAACCCAATCCGTGGAACCAACCGCTCCGGACCCCTACCCATACCCTCAAGCCCCAAATTGCCTAACCTTTTATAAGCAACCATATTCCATCGCATGTTACACTCTTAATTTTGAAAATTCTTTAGAGGATAACGTTTTTAACCGCCAATAATTAAAGGAAGTTTTTCCAAACCCCCGGGCCAATATATGTGAGATTACCAGGACCTTAAATTGTGTTCTGCCATATCCCAACCCGAATGGAGCCCCCCCAATTTTAGTGTTGCACTCCGCAGCCTTTTTACCGGATTCCTTTCCCCTGTTGCCGGGCCACCATTTTGTTTTTGGGGCCATTTTTTTCCGTGGGCCCTGCTTCTCTGCTTTGTAAATTTTCTAAAATTGCTCTTCATATGTCTCCGATCTGTCAAATTTAAATCAAAATTTTTTCTTTTGCTTGCTAGGGGATTTCCCTTTTTTTTTTATTCCGCCCCATTTTTGTTTAATTAATTTTGATGCCACCTCTCCATGTTTAACAAACCTTTTTGTTTGGACTCCGGCTTTAAAATTTTTGGGGGTTTTTTTAAACGATATTGGTCCCTTTTGAATTGTTTTTGTTTGATCCATCCTATTAAAGCATCATATATTGTTGGAGTGTTTATGGGGTTTTTACTTTTGGTTTGTTTCTTTCCGGTTTTTCCCGTTTTTGCCTCGCCCGTTGTAGGCCCCATTGGCCCTTTTGTCTTTTCAGGAAGCCCCCTTGGTTCAAATGCTACCTAAACCTTTTCTTTGTTCTGAGCCGCCTTTTTCCGCCGTTCCCCTTTGTTGTGTCCCAAATTGCCATGCCCCTCCCACCTGCCTAGCAAACCGCTTTTGGCTATTTCCGTTGCCGTTTTAGCGTTTTGTTGCGGAAATAAGTTTGTTCCTTGTTAAAATTTTTTTGGGAACGTTTACTTTTGAATCCAAATTTCTTTTTATTAATCTCAATTTTGGTAAGGGTGGAACCCCGGGTTACCTGGGCCCTTCCGCCCTTAGTTTCCGAATGTTATGTTCCCGGAACCCGTGCTATTTAACCCCTGACAGTTCCTTTGAAAAATTTCCGAAGGCCCAATTGGTTTTACCATTTGCCTATCCCTTTATGGTTGAGTGGTGAACTGCCATCCGAGTGGACGGTATACTGCTTGGTTGAGTGGATAGTATGCTGCTTGTCCGAGTGGATAGTATGTTTGTATGAAATTTATCTGGACCCACATGTTGTGTGGACCCCATGCTTTATGATACTTCGACCCTTCGTGGGCCTACCTGTTATGTGTATCCCCAATATTAGCCCCCGAATCGATGGCGATTTTGCAGAACGAGTTTGTGAAAGACACAACTTGGCCCGAGTGATTGCGGAAATACTCGGTACCTGTCATCCTACTTTGAGACAACCAAGGTTTGAAAAAAATCTCAATGGATTCTGGCACTGCGCTTCCGACTGATCTGGGGTAAGTGCCCGCGAGGAGCAACTTGGTGACATTCGATCATCTCTCGTAAGAGGTTAACTCGTGATCAGAATATGGATGTCTCATTAAATCCAGGCAACAAGATCGACGCATGGACTGCTCTCTCGGTGAGATGCCATTCTTATCCCGGAGGAACGTTAATACGAGTCGGCTCTAGATCCTAACTTATGAGTTTCACGCTTTGAGTCCTAGAAGAAGGCTCAAAACAGGTCCACGGAGGAGCCTTAAACTCACCTTATAGCAATTTTTTTGGAGTGATTTCGAGCTGGTCCTGCATCGAGTAACTGATTACTCGGAATTTCTTCACGCCTGGAACGTGTCTTCTTTTGTTGTTTGGCCGTCACTCGGACCGGGCGGACCGTTCCGAGTGGATACCATTCGATGGGGGCACACCGAGTGCACCCATCGGTTGTAGTCCCTAAGATCGCCGCCGATCATTGCAGGCAGTCGGAGAGTCTTAGAGCCTATCTTTTTATTCATCACCGGACCGCCAGCCATACCGAGTGGAGATTACTCGGTGGGGGCACGCTTAGTGCACCCATCGGGTGTAGTCCCGAGATCGCCATCGATCGCGGGCAGTCGGCGGGGGTCTGAGAGAACTAAAACTCTTTTTAGCTGGTACTGATCGAACTTGTTCTTCTCTCGGATTGGTTTCTGTTTGCTTGATACAGCTTCTGAAGAGGAATTAGCAGTCGACCAGTTGGACGATCCTTGAGCAGCATTGATCAGCTCATCAGCAAGGCCCTAAGCAATGGTCTTGACGTTCCTATCTCAGCTCACCAGCAAGGCACTCAGCAATGGTCTTGACGTTCCTGTTAGCCGTCTGCTTTGGCGCCAACCGTTGGATGGGCCTTTGACAATGCGCACAATCTCGTCCTTCTTCTTGACGGTGTAGCCTTCGGGGTGGGGGGTGGCAGAATTTGCAAACTTAGGCGAGTACTGGACTGCAGCTAAGCCCCCGAGTGGGAGGATTGCTCACCACTCGGTAGGATTTTTCAAACTTAGGCGAGTATTGGACTGCAGCTAAGCCCCCGAGTGGGAGGATTGCTCACCACTCGGTAGGATTTTTCAAACTTAGGCGAGTACTGGACTGCAGCTAAGCCCCCGAGTGGGAGGATTGCTCACCACTCGGTAGGATTTTTCAAACTTAGGCGAGTACTGGACTGCAGCTAAGCCTTCGAGCGGGAAGATTGCCCTCACAATCTCGTCCTTCTTCTTGACGGTGCAACCACGGGGGCATGGCTGACCCGTACCATTTGGTAGGACTTTTCAAACTTAGGCTAGCATCTTGGATCTGCAGCTAAGCCCCGAGTGAGAGGCAGTGCTCACCACTCTGCAGGATTTTTCAAACTTAGGCGAGCATTGGACTACAGCTAAGCCCCGAGTGAAAGGCGGTGCTCACCACTCGGTAGGATTTTTCAAACTTAGGCTAGTCTTGGCCTGCAGCTAAGCCCCGAGTGAGAGGCGTGCTCACCACTCGCAGAGGATTTTTCAAACTTAGGCGAGTACTGGACTGCAGCTAAGCCCCCGAGTGAGAGGCAGGCTCACCACTCGGTAGGATTTTTCAAACCTAGGCGAGTGCTGGACTGCAGCTAAGCCCCCGAGTGAGAGGCAGGCTCACCACTCGGTAGGGTTTTTCAAACTTAGGCGAGTACTGGACTGCAGCTAAGCCCCCGAGTGAGAGGCAGGCTCAGCACTCGGTAGGATTTTCTCTTTGACTTAGGCGAAACGGATTCGCAACTAAGGCATCCGCTGGGGGATTTTAGAACATGTAAAAAATGAACAACAATAATTCGGAAGACTGTAAAGTCATGTCTTTTGATAATCAAACTAAAGGGTACTTCTTTCTGAGTTCGAGTAATTGTGGAGTTGGGTTTGCATCGAGCAAAATGTTTCTTTTTGAGTTCTCTTCCAGTGGGGGCATGCTGAGTGCACCCACTGGGTGTAGTCCCCGAGCCTCTGTCGGATTAGATGAGTCTGGCAGAGGGTTTAAGTCTCCCGGTAAACCTCCATGCAGTAGGCACGGTAAATATCTTTGTCTGGAATTGAATCAATCGGATGGATGCGTAGCGAGGTGGTTGTACGAACGACGTTCAACGAGTAAGGCTGCATGTACAATTCAGCGATGGCGCTTCATTTTTACCCTTTTGCATGAAAGGGGTATTTATCCAAGTGGACGTGCTTCCCGACTGATCGGGGTATGTTGACTGCAAGGAAAAACTTTGTGGCACTTGCATGTCTCCTGGAGGAGATAGACTAGTCGTCTAACATGGACGTGCCGTGAAACCCGAGTGATGAGGCTAGTATGTGGACTGACTCTCCAGAGAGAGGCCACTCATTATCCCGGGGGAAAACCAGCACATGCCATCTCTGAGTCCAAGTTTGTGAAACTAACGCCTTGGAGCCTGGGATAGGGCCAAGTGTATCCGTAGAGGAGCGTTGTTTTCACCCTTTTGCTGTCCTGAAGATGACTTTCAGTAATGACTTGGGAGATCATCCGAGTGGACAGTACTACCCTTATAGATTTTCGGCAGACCGAGCAAGTATGGTCAGAACGATATTCCTGATGTGATCAACGGGTTGATTGAATGGGCGTAACCCCTGAGGGCGGCATTGCCAACGGCTGTGCATAGCCTCTGAGTGATGCTCAAAAGAGGCAGGCTTGCTACAGAGTGTGATATGAGGTTTGATCATACGAGTAACTTAGTCGTTCTCGTGTTGGGGATGTAGAGGTAAATACATGTCCAACTGATGGTGACGCGCAAGGCGGCCGAGGGGCGATGATGTGTACAAATGAGTGACGACGCGCGGGGCAGCCAAATGGGGAAGACGTGCACAACCGAGTGGCGATGCACGGAGCGACCAAGTGGTGAAGACGTGCACAACCGAGAGGCGACGCATGGAGCGCCCGAGTGGTGAAGACGTGCACAACTGAGTGGTGTGGTGCGAGAAGGCCAAGTGAGGATGTGCGAAGTGGCCGAGTGACATATTGCGTGTCTAGCCAAGTGACTGAAATGGTCTTCGAATGAGTTAGCCAGATGCTTTCGAAGCTAATATAACGATGAGGTCGGTGTAGTTTGGTTGCGACACAACAAGACCAGCGTGACAACTGAGTCTGAATAAGAATGAAGATGGTGTGCAGAGCGTCTGGGTGATTATAAAACTTGTCAAAGTGGTGGATCGAATGCACTTGTTGATGTGAAGGATCTGACTGGTGATGAAGTACTTGACTACTCAGGAGAGTGTCATTCCAAATGAGATGCAACCCCCAAGTGCGGCGTAGCCCCCGAGCGTACTACAGGCTTCTTCAATGGACATGTCGGAATACGATAAATATAGTTTTGAATGGATGATTTGCAATTCATCGAGTCGGACTCAGGTAATGATGAGGAGAAGCTTCCGAGTGATGCTCGAAAGAGGCAAACTCGCAAAAGAGTGAAGTGTGTGAAGTTTAATTATAAAAGGGACTTATTTGTCTCATGCCTAACGAGGTCTATATCATTGATACGACGAAAAGGTGAAAGCACATTTGCTCCCTGGGTGGTTTTGGTAATTAATGACAACATACTTTGTGGTTGGACTAATGCTTTTATCAAGTATGTTTCAGGAAATTCAATCACATTGGCATGGCAAAAGGATCAAGAGGTGGACCCTCAAAATGCTAAGGTGCATTGGCAAAAGCTCAAGACTCCATTTTTGGTTTAGTGATCCAAGATCACATTGAGTCCATAGGAAAGCCAATACTATTAAAAGGGATGAGCTTATGATGATGATCCGTTGCTCAAGTGCTTAGTGATACATCTCCTAAACTATCAAGAACTCTCACTTCCATAATACACTCATAAGTAATCTCGGTCCCACCGATATTCCAAACTCACCACACCGAGATGAACCACCTCAGCCACAAAGCCAAACCCTAGAAATCTCGGATTTTCCGATTCGAACTCGGTCTCACGAAACTTGAGTTGCCAAGCTTCAGAACCTTCGTCATCAAATCGGTGTCACCGAGATGATAAAGTCGGTCCCACCGAGATTGGCAAGCTCTTGTCTTTGGACGAATCGGACTAACCGAGATTGTATTTTGGTCCCACTGAAACCCCAACGCTCACATGATTTGAACTTTCGGTCTCACCGAGTTGTCAACTTCGGTCCGACCGAGATTGGTCAAATGTGTGTAACGGTTGGATTTTGTGTGGAGGCTATAAATACCCTCCACCCCTCTTCATTCGTGGAGAGAGCCATCGAAAGAACTACCACTCCTACCTTACATTTCGAGAAGAGAACTACCTACCCTTGTGTTGAGATCAAGTTGCTCCACTCCCACCATATGAAGCTTGATCTCTAGCCTTCCCAAGTTGCTTTCCACTCAATCCTTTCTTCCACCACAGCCAAATCGGTGAGGAGAGTTGAGTGTTGGGGAGATTGTCATTTGAAGCACAAGAGCAAGGAGTTCATCATCATCAACACCATCTATTACCTTTTGGAGGGTGGTGCCTCCTAGATTGGTTAGGTGTCGCTTGGGAGCCTCCACGAGATGTGGAGTTGAACCAAGAAGTTTGTAAGGGCAAGGAGATCGCCTACTCGTGAAGATCTACCCCGAGTAAGGCTAGCCCTCCGTGGGCGTAGGCCATGATGGCATAGACAAGGTTGCTTCTTCGTGGACCCTTCGTGGGTGGAGCCCTCCGTGGACTCTCGCAGCCGTTACCCTCCGTGGGTTGAAGTCTCCATCAACGTGGATTGACGACCACCTATCGGAACCACGAGAAAAAAATCTCCGTGTCTCCAAATTGTGTTTGATCTTCTCCACTTCTCTTTACTACTTGTGCAATTTACTTTCCGCTGCTCATACTCTAGAATTGCATGTGTAGTATGCTACTTGACTTGTGTGATATGCAAAATCTGCCAAAACTTGTCTTTGTCAAAAGGCATAATTTTTATCTTGTCGAGTAGTCTAATCACCCCCCCTCTAGACACTCTCACCTTCTTCGATCCTACAATTGGTATCAGAGCATTGGTTTCCATTGCTTTGGTTTACACACCATTGGAGGAAGATGGACGTGTTCACGCTTTGGGAGTGTTAGCCATAGAGTGCCTATTCTTAATGGAGTGTCCTATAACTCGTGGAGGATTGAAATGCTTATTATCTTTAAGATGTATAACTTATAAATATGTTGAAACCCCATATGTGCCTCCATTTGACCCCTTGCACCCTACCATGGATGAAGAGCTTGATTTGCTTCAGAACCTTAGAACTGTAGAATCTTATCATTAGAGGTTTGCCCGATAACTTGCTTAAGCTCGTCACAAACTTTGAGTGCGCCTATGCTATGTGGAAGTTCTTGGAAGAACTTTATCCGGACTGCTCTTTGAGAGGTCTTGATGAAATTCTATACAAGACTATTGAATTTGATATGATGCGCCCCAATGATCCCAACTTTGATAAATGCTTCTTTGAGCTTCGTGATCTCATAAAAAAGAAGGGTGATCCTTGTCTTATCAATGCTCTAATTAGAAATGCTCTTGTATTGCATTCCGATGATTATTGTCACATTGACAAAACTAATGCAAGTAGTTGTCAAATTGACCTAGGTGTTGATGATGAACTATCTATGGGTCAATATGATGATGAGCATGAGCATGATGATGATTACTCCGATTCGGACACCGAGCTAGACAAGATCATGAAGAGTCTCAATCTTATGGCAAATCTGAGAGACTACATATCCGGTGGAAAAGAGTGGATTCTTGATAGTGGATGCACCGATCACATGACCGGAGACGAAGACATGTTTCGAGAGCTTGCAAAGAACGATGGTCCACGCAAGTATGTGACTTTTGGAGACAACTCCAAGGGTAAGGTACTTGGCCTTGGTAAGGTGGCCATATCTCATGATAGCTCTATTCAAAATGTCATGCTTGTTGAATCACTTGGATACAATTTACTTTCCGTGTCTAGATTAGCTGACTTTGGATTCAATGTGCTATTCACCGAAGTAGATTGCCAAGTCTTTCGTCGTGACAATCATAACATGGTATTTACCGGTATCCGTAGAGGTGATCTATACATTGTTGATTTCACTAAGAAAGCCCAACCTAGAACTTGCTTCATTGCTAAATCCGCTAAAGGTTGGTTATGGCATAGAAGGCTTGGACATGTTGGTATGCGTAATCTAGACAAGCTAATCAAAGGTGATCATATTCTTGGCGTTAAAGATGTTTTCTTTGACAAAGATAGACTTTGTAGTGCTTGTCAGGCAGGAAAACAAGTAGGTGGAAGTCATCCCGTGAAGAACATCATGACCACAAGGAGACCGCTTGAGCTTCTTCATATGGATCTCTTCGGTCCCAATGCTTACAAAAGCCTTGGTGGTAACTCCTTTGGTCTAGTTATAGTTGATGATTATTCCAGATTTACGTGGGTATTTTTCCTTGATGACAAATCACAGGTTCAGAGAATCTTCAAAACCTTTGCCAGAAAGGCCCAAAATCAATTCGAGGTGAAGATCAAGAAAGTTCGGAGTGACAATAGAACGGAGTTCAAGAACGCCCATGTAGACTCTTTTCTCGATGAGGAAGGAATTCTACATGAGTTCTCGGCTACGTACACTCCTCAACAAAATGGAGTTGTTGAGAGGAAGAACCGAACGCTCATTGAGATGGCGAGAACGATGCTTGATGAATACAAGACACCGAAGCACTTTTGGGGAGAAGCCGTCGAGACAGCTTGTCATGCTATCAACAGGCTTTATCTTCATAAGCTCCTCGGCAAGACATCATACGAGCTCCTCACCGGTAACAAACCCCAAGTGGGATACTTTCGTGTCTTTGGTTCAAAATGCTATATCCTTGATAAGCATCGTCGGTCTAAATTTGCTCCTAAAACTCATGAAGGCTTTTTTCTTGGTTATGGATCAAACTCCCACACCTACCATGTCTACAATAATTTCACCCGAAAGGTTGAAGAGACGGTAGATGTGAAGTTTGATGAATCTAATGGCTCGCAAGTAGAGCAAATGCCTATTGATGTAGGAGACAAGGACCCATCGGAAGCCATTCAAGATTTATCTATTGGGAAGATCCGTCCCATGGAAGTGAAGGAGAGTACCTCATCTACATATGTGGAGCCCCCTACCTCACGGCAAGATGAACCTCAAGGCAACATGGAGGCCTCCACAAGTGGAACTCACCAAGATGAGGATGTGCAACAAGAAGATCCACCACAACCTCCTTCTCCACCGCCTCAAGACAACACCAACAACAATGAAGAAGAAGAAGATGAAGATGAAGATGATGAGGAAGCTCAGCCACAACCTCAACAAAAGCTATCCCGAGTCCGAGCAAGAGTCAAGAAAGATCATCCCGTGGAACAAATGATCAATGACATCAACTCCGGGAGAATTACTCGCTCTAAAACTCGCTTAGCTAACTTTTGTGAGCATTACTCATTTATCTCTAGTATTGAACCTATGAAGGTAGAAGAAGCACTTGAAGACCCGGATTGGGTGAACGCTATGCACGAAGAGCTGCACAACTTCGAGAGGAACAAGGTATGGACTTTGGTAGAGAAGCCCAAGGATGATCAAAACGTCATTGGAACCAAATGGGTGTTTCAGAACAAGCAAGATGAAGATGGACAAGTCATCCGCAACAAGGCTCGTCTCGTAGCTCAAGGTTACACACAAGTCAAAGGTATGGACTATGGTGAGACCTATGCCCCCGTTGCTAGACTTGAGTCCATTTGCATTCTTCTTGCTTATGCCAACCACCATGATATTACTCTCTATCAAATGGACATTAAAAGTGCTTTCCTAAATGGAGAAATTGAGGAGGAAGTATTTGTGAAACAACCTCCCGGATTCGTGAATCCTAAAAAGCCTAATCATGTTTACAAGTTGCACAAAGCTCTTTATGGCCTTAAAAAAGCTCCTAGAGCTTGGTACAAATGCTTGACTAGCTTTCTTCTTGAAAAAGGCTTTGAGATTGGAAAAATAGACTCAACGTTGTTCACAAAAAGGGTTGATGGTGAACTATTTGTGTGCCAAATATATGTTGATGATATTATCTTTGGTTCAACTAACCCTCATTTTAGCGAGAAGTTTGGAAAGCTCATGTCGGAGAAGTACGAGATGTCCATGATGAGTGAGCTCAAATTCTTTCTTGGGTTGCAAATCAAGCAATCTAAGGAGGGTACCTTTGTCTCACAAACAAAGTACACCAAGGATCTCTTCAAGAAGTTCAACATGCAAGAAAGCAAAGGTATGAGAACCCCCATGCCTACAAGTGGACATAATGACTTGACAAAAGATGGAGAACCTGTTGATCAAAAGGTTTACCGATCTATGATTGGTTCTCTACTATATCTCTGTGCTTCTCGTCCTGACATAATGTTGAGTGTATGCATGTGTGCTCGATATCAAGCAGCCCCTAAAGAATGTCATCTTAAAGCTGTTAAAAGAATTGTGAGATATTTGATACACACACCAAACTTTGGCATTTGGTATCCTAAGAGGGCCTCTTTCGACCTTGTTGGCTATTCCGACTCGGACTATGCCGGTGACAGGTTGATAGAAAGTCAACTTCGGCACGTGTCAATTCCTTGGTCGATCCCTTGTATCTTGGTCCTCCAAGAAACAAAATTCGTATCATTATCCACCGCCAAGGAATATATTGCTGCTGGTTCATGTTGTGCTCGGTTGCTATGGATGACACAAACGCTTAAGGATTATGGGATACATGTGAGACATGTTCCTTTGCTTTGTGACAATGAGAGTGCGATTAAGATTGGACACAATCCAATTGCAACACTCTCGAACTAAACATATTGAAGTTCGTCACCATTTTATTCGTGATCACATTGCCAAGGGTGACATCAATCTTAAGCATGTTCAGATCGACAAACAACTTGTCGATATCTTTACAAAACCTCTTGATGAAAAGGTGTTTTGTCGCTTAAGGAGTGAGTTGAACATCATTGATGCTTCAAACTTGGAGTGAAAACTCCATTGATGCATGCAAGGCATGAGCCTACTTGACTAATCCTTGATATTTCTCTTATGATGATGATCATATGTCTTGGACACATTTGCCCCCTTGTATTGCATCTAACTCCTTGTAGGTACTTGGATGATCTACATTCCACAAGATTACCACACACTCAAATCATGAGTAATCTTGTCATTGACCAAGTATCTAGCCCTTTGGGATGTTGAGTTCAAGGAACAAAATTCCACATATCCTTTTTGACAACTTATACATCTAGTATTTCACTCTTGTCATCTTGGATATTCTTGAGTATTTCCTTGCTTGCCTAACCCATGTAGGAAGATGAACTACACAAGTGGAAATGATGCTCCAACTTCACATTCAATGAGCACCTACATCAGGTTCACCTACATGAACAAAGAAACAACAAGCCCAAGGTATGTTTTTCACATCTTTAAGGAGCTTTTCTCAAAGACATGAGTACAAGCAGCTTAATAAGATGTGATCATATCAAATGCTTAATCGAAAATGGCAACCCCATTTTGAGCTTAAACGATGAGTATGACCTATGATCAAATGTCCTCATTTGACTCCTAAGTCAATATACTCAAACATAGGTGACTTTGTCGCCGACCCTTATCTAGATGAAGTACATATGTCTTGGAGTCTTTCTATTTTCTCTTATGTTCTCTCATTGAGTTTTCATTTTTTAACAAAAAAAATTCATCTAGGAATCTTTTTTCATTACTATTCTTCTGTCTTTGTGAATACCCTTTTGGCTCTAATCAATTCCTTGAAAATCACTTACAAATTCATTGCAAAACCTTTGAAACATTCCTTGCAAAGTGAGCTGAATTATTTCTGTATTTCCTTGGAATTAAACTCGGCGTCAGCGACTTAAACATTTCGGTCTGACCGAAAAGGATCTGCCCTAAGTCCATGACTTTCGGACCCACCGATCCATCTTGTCTCGGTGTCACCGATTTATTTCCTCCAGGATTTCATCTTCTGCAGCTCCACTCAATGATTCTCTATGCGTGTTTTCTTATTGCCCCGTTGTGATTCTTAAGGATCCCACTTCTTTCCTTCCATCTTCCCTAACCTTCCTAGTTTGCTGTCCTTTTCGGCACTTGATGTCAAAGGGGGAGAAGACTTAGGGGGAGAGGAGAAGATTTAGGGGGAGAAAAGAGCAATCTTACCTTAAGGGGGAGAGAATCACATCAAAGCTTTGCCGTGTTCCACTTTGGATATTACTTTTGGCATCATTCTTTTGATTTTGCTTTTTCCTCAATCTTCACAATTGATATCTTATGGAAAGCAAAATCTCTCAGAGTTCATTGAAAATCTTTTAGTTTCTGGAGACATGTTTGCTGATTCAAGCCTGTGCTCAATATGAGACACTCTTTATACATGTCATCCCTGGCTTGGTACTCTTGATGTTCTTGCTGTTGGTTGAAGAAATACTCTTGTGTTATCTAACTTTGTTTTCCCAAGTTTATTTCTTCAGGTACAATGCCAAGGAACCTCAAGGTAAGTATATGCACCTTGCAGAATGTGCATGATGGTGACTTGCTTGTGAATATCACCATGCACATATGCATTATCACTCACTTCTTTTCATCTGCTTTGATGCATATAGCCAAGCTGCATGTAGCACATCTTGCTTTTCTCTCTTGTGTGCTTGTGGTAGTCCAAAACCATAATTTATGGAAATCTTGCACACTTGTAGGGGGAGTCTGTGTACTACATGTTTGTCAAAGCTTTCTTGATAATTCTGTCTTTCTTTCAGTAAGCTTTGATGTCTTATTTTGTGTGTTGCCATCAATTACCAAAAGGGGAGATTGAAAGCACATTTGCTCCTCGGGTGGTTTTGGTAATTAATGACAACATACTTTGTGGTTGGACTAATGCTTTTATCAAGTATGTTTCAGAAATTCAATCACATTGGCATGGCAAAAGGATCAAGAGGTGGACCCTCAAAATGCTAAGGCAAGCATTGGCAAAAGCTCAAGACTCCATTTTTGGTTTAGTGATCCAAGATCACATTGAGTCCATAGGAAAGCCAATACTATTAAAAGGGATGAGGTTATGATGATGATCTGTTGCTCAAGTGCTTAGTGATACATCTCCTAAACTATCAGCAACTCTCACTTCCATAATACACTCATAAGTAATCTCGGTCCCACCGATATTCCAAACTCAGTCACACCGAGATGAACCACCTCAGCCACAAAGCCAAACCCTAGAAATCTCGGATTTTCCGATTCGGAACTCGGTCTCACCGAAACTTGAGTTGCCAAGCTTCTGTAACCTTCTGTCATCAAATCGGTGTCACCGAGATGATAAAGTCGGTCCCACCGAGATTGGCAAGCTCTTGTCTTTGGACGAATCGGACTAACCGAGATTGTATTTTCGGTCCCACCGAAAACCCCAACGTTCACATGATTTGAACTTTCGGTCTCACCGAGTTGTCAACTTCGGTCTGACCGAGATTGGTCAAATGTGTGTAATGGTTGGATTTTGTGTGGAGGCTATAAATACCCCTCCACCCCCTCTTCATTCATGGAGAGAGCCATCAGAAAGAACTACCACTCCTACCTTACATTTCTGAGAAGAGAACTACCTACCCTTGTGTTGAGATCAAGTTGCTCCACTCCCACCATATGAAGCTTGATCTCTAGCCTTCCCAAGTTGCTTTCCACTCAATCCTTTCTTCCACCACAGCCAAATAGTGAGGAGAGTTGAGTGTTGGGGAGATTATCATTTGAAGCACAAGAGCAAGGAGTTCATCATCATCAACACCATCTATTACCTTTTGGAGGGTGGTGCCTCCTAGATTGGTTAGGTGTCGCTTGGGAGCCTCCACGAGATGTGGAGTTGAACCAAGAAGTTTGTAAGGGCAAGGAGATCGCCTACTCGTGAAGATCTACCCCGAGTAAGGCTAGCCTCCGTGGGCGAGAGCCATGATGGCATAGACAAGGTTGCTTCTTCGTGGACCCTTCGTGGGTGGAGCCCTCCGTGGACTCTAGCAGCCGTTACCCTCCGTGGGTTGAAGTCTCCATCAACGTGGATTGACGATAGCACCACCTATCGGAACCACGAGAAAAAAATCTCCGTGTCTCCAAATTGCGTTTGATCTTCTCCACTTCTCTTTACTACTTGTGCAATTTACTTTCCGCTGCTCATACTCTAGAATTGCATGTGTAGTATGCTACTTGACTTGTGTGATATGCAAAATCTACCAAAACTTGTCTTTGTCAAAAGGCATAATTTTTATCTTGTCGAGTAGTCTAAGCACCCCCCTCTAGACACTCTCACCTTCTTCGATCCTACAAAAGTATTCCACAGAGGGGTTAGCTGGATGTGTTTGAAGTCAACAGAGCGACAAGGTCGGTGTTGTGGTGCGCTAGGACCGGTACGGTGATCGAGTCTGAGCAGCGATGAAGTTGGCGCATAGGGCCGTCGAGTGATCGTGTAACTTGTGTAAAAATATGGCACAAGCCAACGAAACAATTTTTTGAGGAAATTTGATGTGCGCTGATATGATTTGTGTAAATAACACCCATAGACACCCACTGGGAGTGCAAGGGGCTTGCTGGTTCAAAACCAACAAGATTCTAAAAGAGTGAAGGATCTAGTCGAACTTGACGAAGTGAAGGATCCAACTAGACATGTTGGAGTGCTGGCTCAAATAAAACGGAAGTGTAGTGTTTCAACTGAATTGCAGCCCCGAAGGACTGATGCAAACTCGAAATGAAGAATGACACATGGTGTTCGTGAATGATGTATGCTAAAAAATGGAAGCTGGATTCGGGGGTCACATAACCAGTACTAAGCAAGTATGTGAAAATAAGCAGCCGAGCGTAGAGGTACACTCGGTGGTGTGGCCTTCGAGTGAACGTGATGTGTGAATTACGGGAGACTCGGGAAGATGGAAATAACGAAATGTAAAATGACTTAGCTGTCTAAAGGCGCGCGAAAGGCCGAGTGGTGACGAGGCGACCAACCAAGTGGCGACGCGCGGGGCGGCCGAGTGGTGATGAGATGACCAACCTAATGGCGACGCGTGGGGCGGTCGAGTGGTGATGAAGTGACCAACCTGATGGCGATGCGCGGGGCGACCGAGTGGTTATGAGGTGACCAACCTGATGGCTATGCGCGGGGCGGCCGAGTGGTTATGAGGTGACCAACCGAGTGGTGACACGCGGGGCGGCCCAGTGGAGTAGACGCATCCAACGGAGTGACGATGCGCAGGGCCTCGAAATGAAGTAGAGGTGTCCAGCGGAGTGACGATGCGCGGGGCCTCTGAGTGAAGTAGAGGTGTCCCGGAAAGTGGCGACGCGCGAGGCGTCTGAGTGAAGTGAACGCGTTCCGCGGAGTGACGATGCACGGGGCCTCCGAGTGAAGTAGAGCCGTCTCATGGAGTGGCGACATGCGGGGCGTCTGAGTGAAGTGGACGCGTTCCGCGGAGTGACGATGCGTGGGGCCTTCGAGTGAAGTAGAGGCGTCCCGCGGAGTGGTGACGTGCGGGGCGCTTGAGTGAAGTGGACGCGTTCCATGAAGTAGTGATGCGCGGGACGGACGCATCCATCGGAGTGGCGGCGCACGGGCCGTCCGAGTGTTGGAGATGGGTTGAATGCAGTGGTCATGGTCGTTGCTGTGGAGGATCTGTCGAGGGCCGTCGCCTCAGGCGTCACCGGTCCGTTACGGTGACTGGACATCAGCCGGTAGAGTAACAGGGTGAACCGGCCGAGTGGACCCCGCGACCTCACGGCCGAGTGAGCCCTATTTGAGCGGACGTCTCATTCGAGTACTCCCGCCTGTCCGAGTGAACCGCAGTCGTCGTTGTGGAGGTGCGATACAGATGACGCAGTGATGCGATACCTTGCAGGAGCTGGGCGGCGGACGAGAGGTCAACTTGGTGCAGCGCTCGGTCAGTAACGGGGCAATAAATCCCTGTTAATTAGGTGTAATTGTTTGGCTAGCCAACGCATCGAAGGAGTAGCCCACGTCCAGACCATGTACGCAGAATCTGCATGTAAGAGGCATTAATTAGCGCTAATTAAGCAAAAGTTAAAGCGTTAATGTACGTAATGGAAGTTTGCCTTTCCCACGGTCATCCACTGCATGCAGTTCATTGCTATGCCGTGGGGTTTGCCGGACTTGATCTCGCGGCCTCGGAAGGCATCGAACTCATCGGGTACGGGACCGTCAGAGGCTCCGGAGAGCAGCTTGGAGACAGTCGAAGTCGCGGTCGTCTTGGGCGTGCCTAATGCGAAGCAGCACGTCGACGAACACGACGACACCGGCGGGCACGGTGTACCCTACTATGGCGTTCTGGGTCGGGCTGGGATCGCCAGAGTCGCGCGTGTGTGGGGCACAACCTCCATCATTATGTGCACGTTGTTGGATCTACGTTTCTACCGCAGGGGCCGCCGCACTGCAACTGACCAGAGGACGAGGCCGTCGAGTGTGAGAGGTTCGAGGACGGCATCGAGGCCGGAAACGACGATCGGCGGACGGCGTCGGTGTCAATGCATGGAAGCGCGACGTAGGCGTCGTAGATGGAGTCGGAGACGACGGGTGGACGGCGCCGACGTTCGTGCGTGGGGGCACGACGATGGCGTCGCAGACGAGATCGTAGATGGCAACGTGTGGATGGCGTCACTTCATCGCCTCGGAGCAGAACCAACGATCAGAACGGAGCGAGGTGTCCCTTTGGCCGCTTCTTCTCCTTATGATTGATCACGCATGGGTGATGTTTGATCCTACAGGAGGAAAAGATTAACCCATTGTTAAATAATTACTTCAAAGAAGGACTTGATAAAATGGATACTTCCCTGATCCTTTTCTTTGCATACATGCCGCGATGGCCAGAATTCTAGCAACCAATCTCTCTCGCGATCATCGTCGATCTGCTGCCAAAAATTGATGAAGAAACCATTAGCACCATGGTTCGACAGACGCCATGCCCCATGGTGGGCGCCAACTATCGTGGTAACGATTCCAACAATAAGGGAGGGGTAGGATAAAGGAGCATGATCTGTCGAGATGCATATGGGTGACACGGTGGTTTTAGCGAGTTCGGGCCTCTCACGATGGAGATAACAACCCTACGTCTCGTGCTCCGGAGAGGCTCTGCTTTATCTTAGTATGTATCCGGAGATTAAAATGAGAGGAGAACCGATCCCCATAGTCCTGAGACTAATGGTGAAAGAGAGAGAGAGAGAGAGAGAGAGAGATGGAAGAAAAAGCCCCCCAAGTCTAGTGGTGGGGGTGGCTTATATAGAGTGCGCCACCCCCTCACCTCCTATCTTACAAAGTGGGGCATGAATGCCATAATGCCAGCCCACTACCAAGCCCTCACCATGAGAATGATGTCGACTGCTTTGTTGCCTGCCGGTCTTCGTATATCCGAGTGAGTCGTACGGTCGAGTGGTGAACTGTCATCCGAGTGGATGGTATACTCCTTGGTCGAGTGGATAGTATGCTGCTTGTCCGAGTGGATAGTATGTCTGTATGAAATTTATCTGGACCCACATGTTGTGTGGACCCCATGCTTTATGATACTTCGACCCTTTGTGGGCCTACCTGTTATGCGTATCCCCAACAGGCGGCCCTCTTCTTCCCGCGGGGGGAGGAGGCCTTAGATTCCCCTCCCCGACTATCCTCCTTCATGGAAATAGTATTTCCCCCGGTTTGGATGTGCAATGTGTGAAGCTCTGCTTCTCTGTTCTTCCCTTCGTCTTCCCCAAGGGCACTTGACTTAGCACACGTCTAAGCATCCTGGCTATTGCAGGACTAGGCGAGCCTTCGGGAAGTGGTGCCAGACACCTAATTCTCTCCGCCTTGCTGAGCCAATCCTGGCCACAGATGGTTTTTAGAATAATGTTGTGATGAATATAAATGAAGTGTTCGGTTTCTAGGTTACTTACTTGGGTATCTGGGCGGTTGCAGCTCAGGCCCGCATCCTCGGTGATGTCTGGACACTTTACTTGTGGTCCGAATAATAACTTACACATCCCTTCGAGCGTCATGCCAAAGAAGTGTTGAATAGTTCGCGGACCCTCCGGGTTGAACTCCCACATCCGGAGAGGCCAACGTTTGCATGGAAAGATCCGTCGGACTAGCATTACCTGAATTACACTGACAAGACTAATGTCCCTCTCAAGAAGCTCGCGAATGCGGCTCTGCAATGTCAGTACATCATTAGCAGGCCCCCAATCGAGTCCCACGTTGTCCCATGACGCCAGTTGAGGCGGAGGGCCCGAGTGGAAGTCGGGGGTAGCCACCCATTTTGTGCCTCTGGGAGCCGTGACGTAGAACCACCTCCGCTGCCATATTCGGACACCTTCGGGAAGAAGCCCTCTGGCTATGGGGCATCGGCGTTTCTACTTATTGCAGCGCCTCCGCACTCCGCGTGTCGCCCCTCGATCACCTTCGGCTTTACATTGAAGGTCTTGAGCCATGAGCCGAAGTGCGGGGTGATGTGGAGGAAGGCTTCGCACACAACGATAAACCACGAGATGTGAAGGATGGAGTCCTGGGCTAGATCATGAAAATCTAGCCTGTAATATAAGATGAGCCCCCTCACAAAGGGATCGAGGATGAAGCCTAAGCCACGGAGGAAGTGAGAAACAAATACAACGCTCTCGTTGGGCTCGGGAGTAGGGATGGCCTGCCCTGGAGCAGGAAGCATGTGCTTGATGTCGGCGGTCAGATATCTGACCTCCCTAAGCTTCGCCATGTCCTCCTCTATGACAGAGGAGGTCATCCACCAGCCTTGAAGGTTGGACCCGGACATGATTGAAGATCCGAAGTGCCTAAGCTTGGGCTTAGGGTGTTGGAACTCGAGATGCGGAAAGGCACAAGCATGGTAGGAAAGAGGGATAGGCCTCGGCCCCTCTATAAATGGGGTGAATATCAAGCGTCCCCAGCATGACCGTCTGGGACTTGCCTAATAACACGGGGTTATACCAACAGGCGTAGTGGGGTTGCCCACACCCGTATTGATGGGAATCCCGCAATAAGGGGAACACGATCTCTGCTTCAACGAGGCGTACAGATAAAACCGCCTTGCAGTGCGCGTCGTGGCAGGCCAAGAAAAACCGGTTCGTATTGAGCCAGGCCGCGGCGTAAGGGCACACCGTGAAAAATTGTCAGCAGATTAGATTTGTAAAGTGTTATGCTCTCTACGGAGGTGTGCGGAAATTATCTTACAGAGCCGGACATGATCCTTAATCTACTTTGGAGTATTTGGAGATGGAACCCGCCTTGCAACGCCGAAGACAATCTACACGTCGGACTCATCGTCATTGAAGCCTGGTTCAGGGGCTACTGAGGGAGTCCTGGATAAGGGGGTATCCGGACGGCCGGATAATATACTTTGGCCGGACTGTTGGACCGTGAAGATACAAGACTCAAGACTTCGTCCCGTGTCCGGATGGGACTCTCCTTTGCGTGGAAGACAAGCTTGGCGATCCGGATGTTAGACCTCCTTCTTTGTAACCGACTCTGTGTAACCCTAGCCTCCTCCGGTGTCTATATAAACCGGAGGGTTTAGTCCGTAGAAAGACAATCATAATCATAGGATAGCTCCTAGGTTTTAGCCTCTACGATCTCGTGGCAGATCAACTCTTGTAATACTGATATAATCAAGATCAATCAAGCAGGAAGTAGGGTATTACCTCCATCGAGAGGGCCCGAACCTTGGTAAAACATCGTGTCCCCTGCCTCCTGTTACCATTAGCCTTAGACGCACAGTTCGGGACCCCCTACCCGAGATCTGCCGGTTTTGACACCAACACATGGGAACATGGAACGACTTCCAAGGTGTTGCATGGTTGCCAAGTGCCCTTCAGATGTGAATCGCCAGGGGCACCTGTGTAATTGCGCTGTGCCGTCCCTTTCTTTATAAATACCCATCACATCACGGTCCAAAACCCTTCTTCCACCTCGCCACCTCTCGCAAACCCTAGCGCCTCCGCTAGCTCTCGACGACACCGACGATGAAGCGGTTAGCTACCGCAACTTCTCCGACACCGTCCTCATGCCGGGCGCGGACCTTGTCTTCTCTGACGCTGCCGTAGGTGTCTTTCGTCGCCAAGTTAGGGCATGGGAGATTAAACTGCTCGGCCTCCAACTTCGTTCCGTCTAGCAGTTCTTCGTGTGGTAATTAAAACTTACTTTTTACCATCTTTTAGATCTGATAGATTCATCCTTCATTACCAAAAGTGGTTTCTATACTTCCAAATTGAATATGTCCAGTTCTGGATCTCATATTATGCCTAGTCTGTTCACTTATGCTTCTCTACAAGTTTGATTCCTCACTTGTACTTATCTTGGATTCGTACAAATCTGGAACCAACACTGAACAAAAAAGTGCATGTCTTCGCGTTATGAGGTCAATGTCTTCAAACTGATTTATCTTCAAAATCTTCTGAGAATGCATATGACCTCTTCCCCTTCCCTCGCACCTCTAATGCTGTCACATGTACATGTCCGTGGGAGAATCCCTTGGTTCTCATAGTCTGCATTCATTTGCTGAATTCTTACAGAGTGTCGCGGCCGATGGGTGGCGCGGCACCTATGGGGCCGGGGCCCCTTCGTGTGTTCGGTACGGGGCGGAGGTTGCGCGGAGAGCAGATCGAGGCGATGCACGCGGGATTTTACCCAGCTTCGGGCGCGATGGTCGCAGAAACCCTCTGCTGCATTGTGTTGTATTAGATCTTGCTCAAGAATGCGAGCGAAACGGTGGAGTGGTGTGTGAAAGCGGCCGAATCCCGGGCGCTAGAGTTGCCAGGGGGCTCGAGCCTTCACGCGAGAGTGGCTAGTCGTGGAACCTCCTCTACGTTGTGCATGGGCCTCCTTTTATAGGGCAAGGGGTCACCGACAGGTGTCAACGTGAGGTAGAGGGGTAAAAACGTAAAAGAGGTGGTAGTTGGAACAGTGCGGGAACAGTGCAGCTACAGTGCTTTCTACCTACTTTTGACAGAGGGGGACAAGGGCATTAAATGCCCGTCGCCGTCGCCCCAAAAGCTCCCGCCATCGCGTCTTCTTTCGCCACGGCGGCGAAGCCACCACCGTGGAGTGCCACCGCATTCCTCATGCAGCACGGCCACCCGCCACGCGTCTCTGGAGAAGGCTGGAGGCGACGTGGGCGAGATGAGCTGGAGTGCGGCACGAGATAGCTCTCCCGGCAAGCACCTTGCCGGGCCTTGATCTTGCGGACCGGGGCTTGTCGGGCTCTGGACTTGCCGCTCCCGGGTCTCGCCGGGCGCTTGCGGGCGCCGAGGCGTGTCTTCGCCACATGATCTTCTAGTCCTCCCGACGCAGCTCCTCTCGCCGGGATCTGCAGGAGTAATGTAGCCTTGAGCCTGGAATGGCCTTTCCGGCAAGCTCCTCTTGCCGGGTCTTGAGCTTCTATCTTATATACTTTGTTCTTGAACGGTTGGTGCGGAGCGGAGATGGTCTCCGCAAGCATTTGATGGATCTAGCTGCGGGGGCTGGGGCTGCCCGTGCACAAGTTGGGGTACCGAGGTACCCCTACCTTAGTACACCGACAGAGCCCGGCCTGGGCCATACACGGTGCCGAGCGCTGTTGGGCCAGGCCTAAGACAAAGGCACGGGCGCCGGGCCCATGGCCCGCCGAATCTGGCCAGATCTGTTGCCTCCCCTCCCGCAACGGCAGCGTCGATTGCGGCGTCGTGGGAGAAGTGGGCGGCGATGCAGCCTTTAAGGCACCCACCCGTGATCGTGGCGCAGAGCGGGTCGCCCACCTGCCGCCTCGGCCGCACCGCCACGCTGCCCTCATCCATGGGGGTCGGGCGGCGAAGGTGGGAGACCGAGCCACGGGCAGGCGGAGGGCGAGTCGGCCCGCTCCTCCGCCTCCTCGCTTCTGATTGGTTGAGCGGGCGGTTGAGTCCCCACCTCGCCCCTTTAAATAGGGCGGAAGGGGTGCACAACGGCCACACTCATCCCTTTCTCCTTCGCCGCCGTCTCGTCCTTCTCGCCGCCATGGAAGGAGGGAATCCCGGCTCTTCGGCTGGCGGCGCTGGTTGCTTCTAGGCAGCGCACCATTCTCGTCCTACTCCCGTGCAGGCGGAGCCGCCACGAGAGGGAGAGGGAGGGGGCGTGGCCGCGGTGGTCGAGGCCGAGGGCGTGGCCGAGGCGGTCGAGGGAGAGGCGGTCGTGGTGAGGAGCCTCCCCCGTCTCCTCCGGCGTCTCCTGACCACGGCGCGGTCCACACCGGAGATGACCCCTGGGAGTTCTTCATCAAGCTTCGCCGGGCACCTCGTCGTCGCCTTCGGTTGCCGGCCCCGTTCGCGGACGCAATGGGGCCGGATCCGCCCGACGTGATGGAGCTACGCATGAGGGGCTGCGGGATCAGCGGCACTCGGGTGAGTGTCGTGTCCCCAGCCCCCGGCGTGATGTTCTTCGACCGAGGGTGGAAGACGTTCGCCCGGATCCATAGCTTGACGGCGGGGTTCACCCTCCATTTTAAGTTACTGGATGGTGACCTCCTCGCCGTCAAGGTCTTCGGCGACTATGGAACCCGGGTGCGCTGCTGTGGACAGCTCCTCGGATAGCGAAGCTCCTCCTCGAGCGAAAGTGACGAGGAGGAGAGCAGCAAGCGGCGAGGGGATGGCGGCCCGACCAGGCGCCGGACACCGCTGCTCGGCGCCACCGCAACCCCATCTTCTGGGTTGCGGTCTCCCGAACTCCGGGCCGTCTCCTTGGGCGGTTGGTGTAGAGGCAGCGGAAGAGGAAGAGGGGAGGGCGGCAATGCCGTTCGTGCCGCAGCACGAGAGCGAGTAGCCCTCGAGAGCGTGCCGACGTCCCACTACCCCGTCTTCAAGCTCTGCCTCCGACGCCTTCGTCTCCGCCAAGCTCCTGGCCGGCCCCCGGGGTGTTCTCTTGGGGTCTTCTGGCGCCCGTGGCTCTTCGTGGCCTTCAGGGACTTGTCGCTGGCTCCCGGGCATGCGTTCCCCATGCCCGTCACCTTGCGCGGCTCCTGCGGCACGGCGGCGTCACCGCCACGCTCTCCTAGGCGCTCCTTTCGCCCTTCCCCGACAAGCTCCTCTTGCCGGGGTCTCCTTTCCCCGGCAAGCTTATCTTGCCGGGGGCTCCTTGACCTACCTCCTGAACTCCTGAACAGAGAAACAGGAGAGGGATCACGGGCACCTTATCTTTTCAAATTGTAAGCCCTCGGGCATTTAGCTGCATTTAAGAACTTGTAATCCTCTCTATCATGTTTTTCATCCTCTATGGACTTGTACTAAACTGGATGTTTTTAATGAAAAGAGGGGAAAGCTTGCCGGACTGAGTCTTTTATTTGATTGCGTTTTGTGTGTTCTTACGCTATCGGGAGCTTGCCGGGCTAACACGCTTAGCGCATCAAGGGACAGCCCGCTGGTGGTGTCACTTCCGCAAGCAACCTTGTCGGGCGATTATGACGTCTACCTTGCCGAAAGGGCTCGGAAGCAAGATAGAGGTGCAGCGCACACTTGGGTTTGTTGAGCGGACTCGGAAACAAACCAAGTACGCAACTGGGTCACGACTCGGTTCCTCCGCGTACGGGTTTTTACAAGACACGATCGTTCAAAGACACAGTCCCGCATCTCCCGGTCCATGAGAGGATGCATGATGAGGGATGAAAAACTTATCTGAAATCGCAGCCCCCGGCGACACTAGCTCGCCGGAGACGATCTCGATGCTCGCAGCCCCAGCGAGGCTGGCTCGCCGAAGAAGAACCTTGGCATCCGCAGCCCCCGGCGACCCTGACTCGCCGGGCCCCAGGCGCGGGTGCGACCTTTTGGTTCCTTCTTGTTGCTGCAATTTTAGCCATGAAAATAGCTGAGGTAGATATGCATTGCTCAACGCACATGTATGTGCATGTATATATAGATCTTGGCTAAGCAACACGATGCCGGGCTTTGTCCTTCGATGTTTGTACTTCACGCTCTTGGGGAGCTTGCCGGGCGGACACGCTTAGTGACCGGGACAGCCCGCTGGTGGCGTCGCTTCAAGCAAGCAACCTTGTCGGGCCGATTATGACGCTTAACTTGCTGAGCGTGGCTCGGAAGCAAGATAAGGGTGCTGCAGCACACTTGTGTTTGTTGAGCGGACTCGGAAACAAACAAGTACGCAACTGGGCCACGACTTGGCTCCTCTTGCGCCCAAGTCTCTCATACGGACGACGTTTCACGGCATGTCTCGCCACGTTATACCCTCTGCCCTACACCCTTTGTGTGCTTTCGCCCTACGCTTCTAGGTAACTTGCGGTGCTCAACACGCTTGCTGAGTGCGGAACGCCGGCAGCCCGCTTGGCGGTGTCGCCCCGGCAAGCAACCTTGCCGTGTCGCCGCGACGCACTTAACTTGTCGAGCAGGGCTCGGGCAAACGAGGCGCTTGAAGCTGGTCGCGCTTACTCTTAACTCGCTGAGCGTGTTGAGCGAAGTAAGGGTGCGACCATCCACAAGCAGCTCTCCGCGCAAGATGTGTTTCGCGCACAAAGGACGAATGCGCGAGGGGTATAACATATAAAAGTATGAAAAAAAAGCGCTCTGCACGAAGGCTCGAGCGACTTAGCTTTTCTTTTTCTTTGCGCTCGCTGGTGGAGCTCAATGGTGTGTCCATGGCGGCGGCGCGGCGCTCCGGGGAGGCACGCTTGCCGGGACGAACACCAAAGCTGTCCTCACCGGGCTTACTGCGCTCCGAGGAGGTACGCTTGTCGGATGGAGCACCAGAGCCGTCCTTGCCGGACTTAGAGCTCGGTAGCGCGTCTTTCGACGACATCGTAGCGCTCCAGGGATAGGCGCTTGCCGGGGCCGAGGGGAGCGGGAGCGAGCGGTGCGAGGGGCCGGATACACTCGGGTCCCTAACAATGTTAGGGGGAGCAGAATCCTGCCTCGACCTCTTTCGCTTTACTCATGCATGGACAGCAGTCCGGAGCGTCCCGCGAACCCCCTGCTTGCTCTTGCCTCAGCTGGCGGATACCACCTTCTCGTAGTATGGCGCCGCTGGGCCGCTATATGCTGGATTGGACGCAGATCTACGGAGGCCGAGGCGTGGTCCTCCGCCCTGCCCTCGATCTCGTGGCACCGCGAGCGCCCCGCCGGTGTCCACCCTTCCTCCGGCGTTTCCTCCGCTTTGCCGTCGGCTCGGTGGCGGCGGAGAGGACGGAGATGGGTTCGCGACCAAGCTCTCGTCTTGAGGCCATGACGCAGCTTGTCGGCGAAGTCGCCGATTTAAACCGGAGAGGTTGATGAAGAGCGCGCGCGCGAACGCCGGATCAGGTTCGCATAACCTCGACGCCCCTACCGGGCGCGCCGAGAGATGTCGCGCCGATGGGTGGCGCGGCACCTATGGGGCCGGGCCCTTCGTGTGTTGATACGGGCGGAGGTTGCGCGGAGAGCGGATCGAGGCGATGCGCGGGATTTTACCCAGCCGGCCGCGATGGTCGCAGAAACCCTACCGCTGCATTGTGTTGTATTAGATCTTGCTCAAGAATGCGAGCGAACGGTGGAGTGGTGTGAAAGCGGCGAATCCCGGCGCTAGAGTTGCCGGGGCTCGAGCCTTCACGCGAGAGTGGCTAGTCGTGGAACCTCCTCTACGAGTGCATGGGCCTCCTTTTATAGGGCAAGGGTCACCGACAGTGTCAACGTGAGGTAGAGGGGTAAAACGTAAAAGAGGTGGTAGTTGGAACAAAAGGGAACAAAGGTGCAGCAAAGTGCTTTCTACCTACTTTTGACAGAGGGGACAAGGGCATTAAATGCCCGTCGCCGTCCCCAAAAGCTCCCGCCATCGCGTCTTCTTTCGCCACGGCGGCGGCCACCACCGTGGAGTGCCACCGCATTCCTCATGCAGCACGGCCACCCGCCACGCGCTCGGAGAAATTTGGAGGCGACGCGTGGGCGATGAGCTGGAGGCGGGCACGTAGCATAGCTCTCCCGGCAAGCACCTTGCCGGGCCTTGATCTTGCCGGACCCGGGCTTGTCGGGCTCAGGACTTGCCGCTCCCGGGTCTCTCGCCCGAGGCTGTGGCGCCGAGGCGTGTCTTCGCCACATGATCTTCTAGTCCTCCCGACGAGCTCCTCTCGCCGGGATCTGCAGGAGTAATGTAGCCTTGAGCTCGAATGGCCTTCCCGGCAAGCTCCTCTTGCCGGGTCTTGAGCTTCTATCTTATATACTTTGTTCTTGAACGGCTTGGTGCGGAGCGGAGATGGTCTCCGGCAAGCATTTGATGGATCTAGCTGCGGGGAGCTGGGGCTGCCCGTGCACAAGTTGGGGTACTGAGGTACCCCTACCTTAGTACACCGACACAGAGTCACATAAATTCTCCTGAAGCCAGTTCTTGTCTGACCAGCCGTCGGAAGCCTTTGCAAGTTTTGAAGTCTTTTAGGTTAAGTTTCATGGGTACTGAGAAGTCAGCAAGAAAGAGTGGCAGACAGCACCTTGGGAATACTTCCAAAGACTTGCCACCAGATTTGCACGAACCGTACAAAACAGACCCCGAAGAAACCTACGGAGAACACAAGAATCAAATCCAGTGGATTCGAAGATATTGAGCAGAGGAATGGTTCAAATACAGATTTGTCACTGCTGAGTATGCCGAGAAGAATGCCATCAAGCGCCCCTAGGGAGATATCCTATACAAGAATCTTCCTCCCAGGTCTGAAGCTATTGATCAAGACTTTTATCCATGCATGGTTCACGGACCGCAGCCAGAGAATTCTGACCCCTCTTCTCTACTGTGGTGTCGTGAAGACAACCTGTTCAAGCGCAACTTCAAGTTCGCGAAAGACTCTGCTGTGAAGAACAAGAAGGCATATGGACTTGACTTCAACCCAGGTCCGTCTGCTCCTCGAGAAGATGGCACCCATGAAGCCAATGAAAACAGAAACGTCCCCTTCTACAACCTCGAAGGCCTCATCACTCACATTGCCATCGAAGGTGCAAATGTGGATCACTCTGGTGATGATGCTGACTCTGATGATGCACTAGCTCCTCCTCCTAAGCCGCAGAAGCAAAAGAAATCCAAGGCTTCAAAACCTACTGCTGCACCAAAAGCTTCTCAAGTGAAACCATTGGCAACTGCCCCTCCTGCTCCAAGTAACAATTCTGAAGATATCTCTTGCATCTCCAAGAAGCAAGAGAAGACACAGAAGAAAAATATCCAAAGTTCGGGTCAAGCCCTGACACCTGCTGCCGTTCTGAGGAACGAAACCGAGGCTATTGTTCTGTCATCAGATGATGAGTGTGGAGATGATGCTCTTGAGCAACTGATAAAGAGCAAGCAAGAGGCGGAGATCTTCAATAATATGCCCCTCTTTGACGTAAACATTCTGAATACCTTCATTGATGAATGGTTTGACAACCCAGATCTTAGTTTTGATGATCTCCAGCTCCCAATTGGCATTAGCGTTGCCTATCAAGGTGCCATTGCTCCTGAGCTGGCTCTAGCTCAGAGGATTATCGAACTGAAAAACAAGATTGACTATGAGAAAGAGCAGTTCAAGAAGCACATGGCCAAGCTCAGTGTGGCTGATGTTCAGAAATTCAAACTGATGTTGAATGACCTCAAGCATGCATTTTGCAAGAAACGTGAAGAAGCCAAAGGTTCGCCCGAGCACATGAAGAATCTAGGTGCCAAGTGTGTTCAAGCTTACAATGAAGCTGAGAAGCGCAAGGCACCTGGGTGTCCGGGCATTGACCCCAAGCTAGCTGCCAAAAAGAAGAAGTCTACTATGGCCCCATCTGAAGCATCAAGGCAGGAAGAACGTCGCATTGTCTTCCCTGCTAGCATGACATGCTCGAAGCCTAAGGTCCCCACAATGGCTTCAGAACAAAAGAAAACCAGGGCAGCTGAAGCCGAAGCTAGAAAGTGCAAGCTCAAGAACACCACTGATGACACTCCATTGCCCAAGAAGAGAAAGACCAAGAAGAAAGATCGGGCTGCTCCCACAGAGCCCCTCATTGTCGAGCCCATCGCTTTTGCTTGTCCTGCATCCAAGCACCAAGAGTCTCAATTGATAGTTCATGAGCCTGCTTCCACAGAGGCTCCTGAAGCTGAAGAAGTTCCAGTCGTTGACCCCATCACGGCTGAAGACATTGGTCCCCAAGACAATGTATTTGATGATGAAGTCCTTCCTCAGATCGAGCGCCAAACGGTATCATCGCCTGTTCTCATGAACAACAAACTCATCAGTATTGGTCGTTCTTTGACACCAATATCTCAGGATGCCTCATGGGCTGATCGCCCCCAACCAGCAACTCCAAGTCAATACTCACCAAGTACACCCCGTCCTCCACCAGCGCAAGTCACCAGCCCAATGGTGAATGACGACAATTACATGGAGACTACACCATCACCAAAATTGTCGCCCGTGTTCCAACGGCTTCGCAAAGGCCTAAGACCATCACTCTCCATGACAACCATCACAGAAGAAGATTCAAACCAATCCAGCTCAGTGGCACATCAAGTGTTCCCTAAAGAAGATCCCTCTATGACGGTTCCCACGTCCGAAGCCAATGCTGCTGAAGACAATCCAGCTGCATCAGCCGATGAAAGACAAGAAGAAGAATGTGTTGCTACACCCCCTACCAACCAAGAAGTTGTTCTCGTGGAGAACGTGTCTGTGCCCGACCCTCCAACTGCTCAAGTGGAGGTTGAAAATCCTGAGGCGACCACCAATAACTCCACTGAAGCCAATGACGTTGTCATGGCTGAAGATAATGTGGCGCCTCCAATGCACACTATGCATTAAGCCAATGATGCACCTGCAACAAATGTGCAGCCTGACGCCCTTGCTAATGCCACTGCTCCTGTTCCGCCACCAAGGCCACACACTATTGAGCAAGCATTCTATCAAGGCGAGCTGGTCACTGTCAGATGGCCAATTCTTGTCCCTCCGCTTGCTCCCGGACCTCAGTTTGACTATCATGTGGAGCACAGGCCTCAGGTTCAGAAGCCAAAACCAAGGTTGCCAAGGTTTCCAGGTATTGCATCTGCACAAGGATCATTCAATGTCAATGGCTTCATTGCACACAACACCTTCTTTGATAGATCCAAGAAACCATATTCCAAACCAAGAATATAATCTGATCGGTTCTACAGTTATCAGCAGCGCATCTATTACTCCTGTGTTCTATACAATCAAGGGCACATATTTCCTCATATGTGTTTTGATTCCGAAGCCATTGCTGGCCTGGCCTGCTTAGAAGAAGCCCTAGATTGTTTTAGAGATGCAGGACTTCTTCAGTTTGTGACAGATAAGGAGAATTGGAATGAAGAGCTTCTGCTGCAATTCTATGCAACTCTCCACATTCGCGGCTACAACAAGGATCCAAAGACATGGGTCCTTGAGTGGATGACAGGCAATGTACACCATGAAGCCAAAGCTCTTGATCTCATTGAGCTTACTAGCCTGTCCACTCCAGGTGAACTCTATGAACCTGCTTCTCAGCATCACCGCAATGCGTTGGAAAGCATCTTTCAGAAGCCAGAGCCCAATATGAGCCAAATGCTGAGTATGATGAAGCCACTGCCACAGGATGCTGAATATCCCAAGGAATTCTTTGTTGAAGACCTAGAGTATCTGCCCCGCACCATCTATCACATTATCAGGCAAACTCTATGGCCCATCAAAGGACATTCTTCCTTAGCAAAGCTCGAAGGTGCAATGAATACATTGGTCTTCTACATTCTCAATGGCATCAGCTTCAATGCTCAGGATTTCTTCATTCGCCAATTTGCTGCATCTGGCTCAGACATATTTGGTCTGAAATTCTATGCTCCATGGTTTATGCCACTGATCAAGCTTCACTCTGCTGTTGACTATCATCCCTCTGCACGCAACCATCTCATATTTCTACCAGAGGTTGATATGTCCATAGAAGCCATTTACCCAGAGCCTGTCAAGGAAGCAATTTATCTTCACAATGTCGATCGTCAGAGTTTCTCTCAGCATGTTGAAGGTGTTCAGGCTGCTTCTCGTGTTTATCCGCTGGCTGGCAATACTCGTCGTGCACGTACTGAAGCCACAGAAAGCACTATTGCTCCAAGGCCTCAGAAGCGATCTTGTGTGCTCAATGACCGAGAGCTTCTCGTGGCCTTGCATCAGAAACACGACAAGCATCACTACTGGCTAAAGCGTCAAATGCAAAGCCTCTTGGTGGATATCAATCACATTCGGAACCTTGCCACCAAGAATGCCTTTGTCACTCATGAAACCTGTCGGAGGTCTTGGAAGAGTTTGACATTGCTCAGTGCTGAAGCTGATCTTCAAGACAATGGCTTCACAAAGAGATTCAAGTTCGACACCACTCCTCCCAGGAATGTTGTCTTGCGTCGAACCCCGTCTCTTGAAGATTCAGAGTACTCCTCCTCTGCGGCAACTGTTAATGCGAGAGTCCTTGATGACGCCGATGATGCTACTTCACCACCTCCAACTTCGGCGCATATCGACACTGCACCAAGTTCGTCTGCACCACCAAACCTCAACGACGACCCTGCTGCCTCACCTACTCCTCATAGGAACGAGTAGAAACTATGTCAAACCTTTTTGGTCCTTACTGACAAAAGGGGGAGAAGCATATGTTGATAGTCATCAAGCGGGTACATATGGGTGGTTGCTATACTTTTGCCTAGTGTTTACAACTCTCGCTTTTGATACAATTGGTTCTTTGAGTTGTAACACTTAAACTTGATGGTCGTCTGCTACTTTTTCTGCTATTCTGTGATGCGGCGATAAATTCCGCATGTGCGATGATAAATCCCGCATGAAGTCATTCCGCAGACATCCATTTTTCATTATGCATGTCATTATTCCTGTATATCTGTTCATGCATGATGTATTGTCTTCATATGGTGAAGAGGATCTCCACAAATACAACCTGCCATGTGCATTTGCATTCCAACGCAAAACATTTATATGCACATCTTCAGGGGGAGCCTTTTTTCCACCTATGAAGACAATATCTTAATCCTTTACAATTTCACATACTTTTATCCCGGTTGAAAACTTCAACCAGTTTGTCATCAATCACCCAAAAGGGGGAGATTGTAAGTGCATCTAGTGCCACCCCTAGTTGGTTTTGGAGTATTGACGACAAACCTGGTTGAGGGACTAATGTGTTTGTGAGAATTGCAGGATAACAAAGGTAGTAGTCCCTCATTGATTTGGTTTACCTACCAGAGATGACCCCTAAAAATGTGTGAAGACATTGAAGACAATGGTGGTCTGTGAAGCTATTCACGTTGAAGACTATGACATGAGAAGACATCACATAAAGACTATGGAGCGCGAAGACTTAGTTGTTTCGTTGTTTCCTTTTCTTCTTTGTTAAGTCATAGGAACCACCGTACTCTTAAGTGGGGTCCAAGTGAACAAAGTCAGACTCACTGAAGTGATGCTCAACCAAATCCTATGTCTTCAAGCGAAGACAATAAAGCAAATCTTATCCAGAGTCAGATGAGTCAGCTTTACTTGTATCCCAAGTCAAGCTGCCGCGTGTGTTTGAAATCTGACCGTTGAGACACATGTCAGTTCCTTAGTGACCCAGGGTCATTTCAGACAAATCAGGTCGGGTTGCCCTGTGGCTATAAATAGCCCACCCCCTACACCATAAATTGGTGGCTGCTCAGAGTTAGTACATGGTTTTGTCGTTTGAGAGGAACCCACCTCCGAAGCTTTTGAGATAGAATCCTTGTGAGGACAAAGCCCAAACCACCCAGAGCCCAAAGAGTGTTTGGCATCACTGAAGTCTTTCTGTCCGCGTGATCTGAAGACTTGTTACACTTGAGGACTGTGAATCCTCCAGCCGGTTAGGCGTCGCGTTCTGAGCATCCAAGAGTCATTGTGGATTGCCGGTGAACGAAGTCTGTGAAGGTTTGGAAGTCTACCTTGAAGATTTAACAGAGTGATTGGGAGGGGACTAGGTATCCTTAGCTCAAGGGGAATAAGGTGAAGACACGGTCTTCTGAGTTAAAAATCTTAGCCTCCCTAACCAGACGTACAGTTGTCACAACAACTGGAACTGGTCAAACAAATCTTTGTCCTCCCGAAGCTACTGGTTCTATCTCTCACTTCTCTTTACTTACAGTTTGTCTTCGTGAAGTCATTGCCTGCTTGCATTATCTGTTTGACTTCACTGTGTGACTACTTGTCCTGATTGGCTTCAAACTATCTTCCATCCTGATCTTTACTACCTAGCGCTAATAGTCTTCGTGCTTTTACTTCATTGAATACTTGACTATGGCTTGTCTAGTGTAGTCTACCTTCCGCTGCATCCGAATAGTGTCATTTCTATTGTTTGTCTTCAAAACTCCCATGTTTTGAAGACTTCCATAAAAATCGCCTATTCACCCCCCTCTAGTCGATAACTAGCCCTTTCACCTAGGCCATAAATAGCCCCCCCCCTACAACCACTAGCTGGTTGGCTGCTCCGAGAGAAACTGATACTTGTCATTGAGAGCATCCCATCCTCCGAGGATTTTGAGCAAAAATCATCAAGTGAGGAAAACCCAAACAGCTACAAACGCAAAGTGATTGAGCATCAGTGAAGAGATTGTTCATGTGTGGAACCGACACTTGTTACCTTTGAGGACTGTGTATCCTCCAGACGGTTAGGCGTCATGGTCTGAGCATCCAAGAGGAATTGTGGATCGCCGAGTGACCAAGTCTGTGAAGGTTTTGGAAGTCACCTGAAGACTTACCACGAGTGATTGGGCAAGGTCCGTGTGACTTTAGCTCAAGGAGAATACGGTGAGGACTATATGTCCGGGGCTGTGTGTCCTCAGGTTTAAATACCCAGCCGCTCCAATCAGACGTACAACTGCCACAGCAGTTGGAACTGGTCTACCAAATCATTATCTTCACCAAGCCAACTGGTTCTATTTCCTCAACCCTTTCATTTCATCATTCATGTGTTGATGAACTTGATCATTACTATTTGAAGACTTTGACTGAAGAATTTCTCCATTTCCTCAATCCTTATTCTTCAGTCCCATAGTCTTGAGTCTACTTATCCTGTTTTCACGCTATCTGTACTCTATGCTTGCTTCTTTCATCATGATGACTATGCTATTACTTTGTTATGCTCATACCTGAGTACTTATTTCGCTACTAGTGTGTCGTTGCTTAGGAATTTCTTCACCTAGAAATTCCTCAGTGACGAATTTGTAAAAATCACCTATTCACCCCCCCCCTCAAGTCAATATAACGGCCTTTCCATTGGTATCAGAGCAAGGTGCTCCCTTGGTCTGTGTGATTTTGGTTTAACAACCTGGAGTTTTAGTTATGTCGACTGCATGAATGATCAAGGTCTCGGCTTGGTGTCCTACTTTTGATGGGATGGACTACCCCTACTGGAAGAACAAGTTGCGCATGCATGTTGAGGCAATTGGTAACGATCTCTGATATGTTGTGGAAAATGGTGTTCCCTCTGTCACTCCATCTGTGAATGTTGCTGATGTGAAAGATTCAAGCAACTCGACTCTCAAGCGAAGAATTTCATATGTGGTCATCTGAACAAAGGATAGTACGGCAGAGTGAGTGCTTTGGAAACAACAAAGCTTATTTGGGACAGGTTGTCCAAGGTCAATGAAGGAGTCTCCACTCAACATGACTCCCGAGTTGATGTTCTTCGCAATCTCTTCAACCGCTTCAAAAGACTCGACAACAAAAATGTTCAGCAACCCTTTGATCGCCTCACTGATATCTAAAATGTGCTTCAAGCACTTGGTGCCACTGATATCACCGACCATGAGGTGGTGAAGAAATTGCTGAGATCACTTGATTCCTCATTCGATACCCTTGCACTGATGATCCAAGAGCGAGGAGACTACAAGTCTCTAGGTCCTACTGATATCCTCGATAGGCTAAATACTAATGAGTTCCAGCTTGCTGAGAAGAGAGACCTCTATGGACCGAGCTATGGAAGATCACGTGCTTTGAAGGCCAAGCAAATCTCTAAATATGAAGGTGAAGATTCTAGTAGCAGCCTTGGTGATCCTGAAGAACTGAGCCAGGAGCTAGCAATGCTCGTGAAGAAATTCCAGAAGTTCTCTCGCCGTGGTCGCTTTGGAAAGTCTTCAAGAAGTGATGGTTCCTCATCCCGTGACTACAAAAAGAGGACTTGCCACAAATGCAAGAAACCTGGTCAGTACATGTCTGATTGTCCTCGGTGGGAAATGGAATCAGAGAAGAAGTACAAAACTGACGATTCTGATGACTCAAAGAAGAAGAAGAAATCTTCAAAGTCCTCATCATCAAAATCTTCAAAGTCTTCATCTCACAAGAATAGCAGTTCCAAGAAGGCTCGGGCATTTATTGTCAAGGAAGTGGACTCTGAAGCTGAACCTGAGGAAAATGTGGAAGATGAGGAATCTGAGGAGTTAGACTATGGTGTGGCGAGCTTAGCCCTCGCTACTGCTTATGTCAGCAAGTCCATCTTCAACACTGAAGAAAATGACCTCCCCAACTTTGCTGACAAGAGCGTCGATGACTATGTTCCCACCTATTGCTTCATGGCAAAAGGTGCCAAGGCACTCAAACATTCCCCCTCTGAATCTAGTGAGGATGAATCTGATGACAATCTCAAACCTAGCTATTCCAAACTTGCTAAGATTGCTATTAAACAACAAAAGGCTTTGGAAAAGATTCAAAATCTGTTAGACAAAAGCGATGGCATGTTGGGTGAGGAATTGAATCGAACTAAGACTTTGATTGATAATCTTCAGAGACTTCAGTTTAAGTTTGACAATCTTCAGGATCATCATAACTCTCTCTTAGCTGATCATGAGAAGCTTTCTTATGAATTTCTTCAGAGAAAGCAAGATCTTGAGAAGTTAAAAAGTGAGTTATGAAGATCTTCAGAAGGAAAACCATTTGTTGCTTGCTCAACAGATCAGTTCCGCTCAGGAAGATTTTATTCCACCATGTCTGAAATGCATTGAGCGTGAATCTGCTAATTCTTCACCTAAAAAGTGAGTTATGAAGATCTTCAGAAGGAAAACCATTTGTTGCTTGCTCAACAGATCAGTTCCGCTCAGGAAGAATTTATTCCACCATGTCTGAAATGCATTGAGCGTGAATCTGCTAATTCTTCACCTAAATGTTCAAATGCTTCTATTGCTGCAAAATTTTCAACTATCTCTATGGTCACAAATTCCTCATCTGAGGATACCACAAGTATCACTGACGATAATGCAGGGTTGAAGGAATTGTATGTCACAGGCATATACAAAAGCCTCAAAGGGCATCAAACTCTTTGTGATGTGCTCAAAAAGCAGATCTTGAACAGGAACCCTAGGAAAGAGGATATTGCCTTTGAGAGGAAACTCAATGCTGATGGGACCTACTGGAAACCTGAGCAGTACCCATAAACCCCATGGGTTGTTGCAAAGGGACCTCCTATAGATGGTCATTATCAGGCTTTACTTGTGAATCTTCATATTCCTCTGATGAGTCATTTGACACCAACTATAAACTGTGCAAGAATAAGAATGGTGAAGTATTTGCTCGATATGTTGGAACTAACTGCAGGAACGGTCCCCCTGTGAAGAAAATCCGGGTTCCCGAAAGGTGCCTGGAAAATCTTTAGGTGAATGTCATCATGACACCACCTATGAAGAATAGGAACCCCAGATCAAATTCTTCATATGGGTCAAAATCTTCATATGGATCCAAGTCCTCATATGGACCAAATTCTTCATCTGGATCAAATTCCTCATGTGCATCCAAATCCTCATATGAACATCATTGTGCTAACACTTCTGTTTCGCAGGGAAAGTCTAAAGGCTATGAATATGTGCATTATTATTCAAACCATAATATTCATAAGTCCTCGAAGAATTTCTCTGCTTATTCATATGCTTATCCTAACCCCTCTTCTGTGAAACAAAGTGCACTAGCTTCTATGCCATCTTTTTCTTATGGATCTCACAGAATTATGAACTCTTTGCCACCCCTTCAGATGTGGGTGGTGAAGAAAAATAACTAATCTCTTATGTAGGGTCAGGTCTCCAAACGAACTTAATCGTCTGAAGAATATGCTGGAGACATGAATTTGCTTGAATGGATGCAAGCTAATCATGATGAAATGAATTACTCATTTCTCATGTCCTCATATTGCTATATCCGTTATTGTTGATGAAATTGATATCATATTCTTCACTGATGAAGTATATGGGTTCGTAAGTTGCACTAATTCATCTGCAGGATGAACAACCTAAAGCTACTGAGTGGGTCCTCGACAGTGGATGTACAAATCATATGACCGTTGACAGGAACTTATTGATGGACACTGCTTTATCTCCATCTCATCTGAAGCATATCACCTACGCTGACAAAGGCAAAAGCAAGGTATTGGGTCTAGGTCGGGTTGCAATCTCAAAGGACAAACACATGGACAAAGTCATGCTTGTCGAGTCCTTAGGATTCAACCTCATGTCTGTCTCAATGCTTTGTGATCTTGATATGGTTGTCGTCTTTGGCAAATATTGTCGCATTGTGCTAATGGAATCTGAAAATTCCAAAGTCTTCGAAGGCTTTAGGAGATGAGACTTGTATATTGTTGATTTCTCTGCAGGACCACAGCCTGCCACATGTCTACTTGCAAAAGCTTCAGAAGGCTGGTTATGGCATCGACAACTTGATCATGCTGGGATGAGGAACTTGCATACACTCGCGAAGAAGAAGCATGTCATTGGCATCGAGGGTGTCAAATTCCTCAAAGATCATCTTTGTGGGGCTTGTGAGGCTGGAAAGGTCACCAGAGCCAAGCATCCCGCGAAGACTATCATGACCACTTCCCGTCCCTTTGAATTACTTCACATGGATATCTTTGGCCCTACTCATTATGCGACGTTCACTAATTCTACATCATTATATGGCTTTGTCATTGTTGATGATTATTCTCGTTACACATGGGTGCATATCATCACTTACAAAAATGAAGTGCAGGAAGTCTTCAAACGATTTTCCTCAAGAGCATCTACGAACTTCGGTGTGAAGGTCAATCATATCAGGAGTGATAATGGGACCGAGTTCAAGAATACTGGTCTTGATGAATATCTTGATACACTTGGTATTACTCACGAGGTATCTGCTCCCTATACTCCTCAGCAAAACGGCGTCATGGAGCGCAACAACATGACTCTTGTTGATATGGCTCGCACTATGCTTGATGAATACAAGACTCCACCTCATTTCTGGCCTGATGCTATTGATACTGCATGCCACATCATCAACAGGGTATATCTTCACAAATTCTTCGAAAATACCTCATATGAACTCCTCACTGACAAGAAATCCAATGTAAGTTATTTCAAAGTCTTCGGTGCTAAATGCTGGATTAGAGATCCTCATCACCACTCTAAATTTGCACCGAAAGCACATGAGGGTTTTATGCTTGGTTACGAAAAGGACTCGCACACCTACAGAGTCTTCAACACCTATCATCACAAGGTTGTTGAAACTGTAGATGTGTGGTTTGATGAGACTAATGGCTCGCAAAGAGGGCACCTACCTCCTATGCTAGATTAAATGTCACCTAAGGAATCCATCAAGTTCAAGGCTAATGAGGATGTCATCCCTACCGAAGAATTTGCTGAAGAAGTTATTCCGAAACATGAAGAAAATCATGCTGGTGCTACTGAAGAAAATGGCCCTGAAGAAAATGTTTTGCCAAATCAAAGTCGTCAACCTGGTCATCCTCGCGTTGCAAATGAAGTACAGATTGAGAGAATCATCGACGACATCAAAACACCTGGTCCTCTCACACGCTCAAAAGCTTCACATTTGTCTAACTTTTGTGGGCATTTTGCGTTTGTTCTATCACAGAGCCTACCAAAGTAGATGAAGCATTCATGGAGCCTGAGTGGATTCAACCTATGCAAGATGAATTGCATCAATTCGAGCTCAACAATGTGTGGGAGCTTGTCAAGCGACCAGACCCATGCAAGCACAATATCATCGGCACCAAATGGATCTACCGCAACAAGCAAGATGAAAATGGCCTTGTGGTGAGGAATAAGGCTCGTCTTGTAGCTCAAGGCTACACACAGGTTGAAGGAATTGATTTTGATGAAACGTTTGCACCTGTTGCTAGACTTGAGGCTATTCGCATATTACTTGCTTATGCTAACCATCATAATATCATCTTACATCAAATGGATGTGAAAAGTGCATTCCTCAATGGTAAGCTTGAGGAAGAAGTATATGTTGCTCAACGACCAGGTTTTGAGGATCCAAAACTTCCAGATCACGTCTACAGACTCAACAAGGCCCTCTATGGCCTCAAGCAAGCACCTCGGGCGTGGTATAATACATTGAAGGAATTCCTCATGAAGAAAGGCTTCAAACCCAGTTCACTTGACCCAACTCTTTTCACCAAAACATACGATGATGAATTATTCGTGTGCCAAATATATGTTGATGATATTATCTTTGGCTGTACTAACCAACATTACAGTGACGAATTTGCCTATGTGATGAGTGAGGAATATCAAATGTCTATGATGGGAGAGTTGAAATTCTTCTTAGGTCTTCAAATTTGTCAACAACACAATGGCATATTCATATCCCAAGAGAAATACCTCAAGGATGTGTTGAGGAAATTCAGCATGCAAGATTGCAAAGGCGTCAAAATCCCTATGCCCACAAATGGCCATCTATGCACTAATGAAAATGGTAAAGACTTTGATCAAAAGATATACCGCTCCATGATTGGCTCGTTATTGTATCTATGTGCATCTAGGCCAGATATTATGCTTAGTGTTTGCATGTGTGCCCGATTTCAAGCTACACCGAAGGAATCACACCATAAAGCTATGAAGCATATTCTTCGATATCTAGCTCACACTCCAACACTTGGATTACGGTATACCAAGGGCTCGGCTTTTGATCTCATTGGATATTCTGACTCTGACTATGCTGGTGATCAGGTGGATTGCAAGTCAACATCAGGCACATGTCATTTCCTTGAACAATCCTTGGTATGTTGGACCTAGAAGAAGCAGAACTGTGTATCACTCTCCACTGCTAAAGCTGAGTACATTGCTACTGGATCTTGCTGTGCTCAATTGCTATGGATGAAGCAAACCCTCAAGGACTATGGCATCAATGTGAAGAATGTGCCACTCTACTACGACTATGAGAGTGCTATCAAGATTGCTCACAACCTAGTTCAACACTCGAAGACAAAGCACATCCAGATTCGTCATCATTTTCTTCGTGACCATGTGTTGAAGGGCGACATATCCATCGACCACGCGAATACTGAAGATCAGTTGGTAGATATCTTCACAAAGCCCTTGGATGAGAAGAGATTTAGCAAGTTGTAGTGCGAGCTAAATATCTTAGAATCTTCGAATGTTCTTTGAAAAGGACACACATCCTAACACTTACTTAAAATTGCTGACTTAGATGTGCAACACACGAAGTAATGTTTTCTTCAATCAATGAAGACTAACCCTCTAAGTGTGAAGAAATTAACAAAGAATTTGATTCTCAGAACCCTATGACAATTGTATGCGGTGTCTGAAATTATCATTCTTATACTGTGGGTTATGCCACCAACCAAAGTTGGAATTCTTCAATTTGAGTTTTTGCAATTTCTTCAAATTTTCAAATTCTTCAACTTTGCAATTTTCTCAGTCTTTCTGACTATGTTCTTCATTGCTATATATATTTGAGTTTTTAATGTCCTCTACAACATTCACTTATAGCTACTTCTTCAAGTTGTTTTTTCATCAAAGTGAACGTGATCGGACCCTTTCCCCCTCTATGCTAAACTCAACCCAGTCTGTTCACAAATTCTTAATGTGCGTCCTATTTGAAACCCATTCAAAATCTTCATTGTGTCCTTGACATTTGAAGAATTTGCGAATGAAACGTTAAAATTTTCATATCTAGTTTTTCAGCTTTTGCCGCTCAAATCCTTCCGCATCCCACAACAGGTTAAAAAACTCACCCACGATCTCCACCTCTCAGTACGTGGGTGACACATGTCGCTAGGATAGCAAGGGTTAGGGGCATGTTCGTCCAATTTCCTCGGACGAATGGTTTTTCACTTTGATTATAAATACCCCTCCCCTTCACCTGAGCTCATTTACTCTGCTCAATCTCTCTCCCTCGCTCAAGCTCTCTGACCTAGCACCGCTGCTACATTCCATCATCACCGGTGAGGAAGAGCTTCGCTGCCTCGACCTCGTCGCTGTCGTACTCGCACCGGCCGTGGAAATCTTCACCTCTGCCACCGCCGTAGCTATCTTCCTCCACCAAGTTAGGGCGTGGGAGATCTGAATAGACGAACTTCCACAGTTCATCTCATAGTTTGCCGTGTTCTTTGTCAAGGGTAAAACACCCGCTTTTACTGCCCTTGTTGATTCTGATGATTTACACAAAATGTTCAAAAGGTGTTTATTCTCCAATCTTCATATCCTTAAACACCACAGCTGCTTATGTTCTTAATCTATTTCTCTAAGATGTATTTTTCTTCAAGATTCCTCAATTGTGTGCATTTGCAATCTGTACAACTCTGGAACTTAAGACAAGAACTGTTAGTGAAATTCCTCAAGAATCACCTGGTCAAATTCCTCAAACTTGATTCCTTTTGAAAAACACATTCCGAGAACGCATATGACCTCTCCAAATTCTTCGCACCTATACTCTGTTCATAGGTACACATGTCTGCTGCTGAATCACTAGGTTCTCATAAACTTAACTCATTTGCAGCGTTCCTTGAAGAAAAACTGCATACTTCTTCAGAGACATCTATTTTTCAGAATCCTCAATTGAAGAATATGGCTGAAGAAAAGCGTCCTCAGAAGGGAGGAAATGGCCTGTGATACGTCTCCAATGTATCTATAATTTTTTATTGTTCCATGCTATTATATTACCTGTTTGGATGTTTATGGGTTTACTTTACACTTTTATATCATTTTTGGGACTAACCTACTAACCGGAGGCCCAACCTGAATTGTTTTTTTTCTCCTATTTCAGTGTTTCGAAGAAAAGGAATATCAAACGGAGTCCAAACGGAATGAAACCTTCGGGAGCGATCTTTTTGGAACAAACGTGATCCAGGGGACTTGGAGTGGACGTCAAGCAACAGAGGAGGCGGCCACGAGGGTGCCCGGCACGCCCCCCACCCTCGTGGGCCCCTCGAGCATCCACTGACCTACTTCTTCCTCCTATATATACCCACGTACCCAGAAACCATCGGGGAGCACCGCAAAAACCTAATTCCACCGCCGCAACCTTCTGTATCCGCGAGATCCCATTTTGGAGCCTTCGCCGGCGCTCCGTCGGACGGGGAATCGACCATGGAGGGCCTCTACATCATCTCCAAGGCCTCTCCGATGAGTTGTGAGTAGTTTACCATAGACCTTTGGGTCCATAATTATTAGCTAGATGGCTTCTTCTCTCTCTTTGAATCTCAATACAAAGTTCTCCTCGATCTTCTTAGAGATCTATTCGATGTAACTCTTTTTGCGGTGTGTTTATCGAGATCCGATGAATTGTGGGTTTATGATCAAGTTTATCTATGAGAAATATTTGAATCTCCTCTGAATTCTTCTATGTGTGATTAAGTTATCTCTGTAAGTCTCTTTGAATTATCAGTTTGGTTTGGCCTACTAGATTGATCTTTCTTGCAATGGGAGAAGTGCTTAGCTTTGGGTTCAATCTTGTGGTGTCCTTTCCTAGTGACAGCAGGGGCAGCAAGGCACGTATTGTATTGTTGCCATCGAGGATAAAAAGATGGGGTTTATATCATATTGCATGAGTTTATTCCTCTACATCATGTAAACTTTCTTAACGCGTTACTCTGTTCTTCATGAACTTAATACTCTAGATGCAGGCAGGAGTCGGTCGATGTGTGGAGTAATAATAGTAGATGCAGAATCGTTTCGATCTACTTGTCACGGACGTGATGCCTATATACACGATCATGCCTAGATAATCTCATAACTATGCGCTTTTCTATCAATTGCTCGACAGTAATTTGTTCACCCACCGTAATACTTATGCTATCTTGAGAGAAGCCACTAGTGAAACCTATGGCCTCCAGGTCTATCTTTTATCATATAAGTTTTCCATCTAGTTTTATTTGCATCTTTACTTTTCCTATCTATATCATAAAAATACCAAAAATATTTATCTTATCATATTATATCTATCAGATCTCATTTTCGCAAGTGGCCGTGAAGGGATTAACAACCCCTTTATTGTGTTAGTTCCGAGGTTCTTGTTTGTTTGTGTAGGTACGTGGGACTTCTGAGGAGCCTCCTACTAGATTGATACCTTGGTTCTCAAAAACTGAGGGAAATACTTACGCTACTTTGCTGCATCACCCTTTCCTCTTCAAGGAAAACCAACACAAGCTCAAGACGTAGCAAGAAGGATTTCTGGTGCCATTGTCGGGGAGGTCTTCGCCCAAGTCAAGACATACCAAGTACCCATCACAAACTCATCTCCCTCGCATTACATTATTTGCCATTTGCCTCTCGTTTTCCTCTCCCCCACTACACCTTTGCCTTTTCTTCGCCCTCCTTCCGTTTGATCTTGTGTTACCATGTGCCTTAGTTTTGTTTGCATCTTCGCTTGCTAAAGTTTATGGATCCTCATCCACTTGCTAATCTCTTTAAGAGATCCAATTATGATGAACCAATTGCTAGTGAGTTTGTGCACTAGATTATCTTTATGAAGTTTTGCTTGAAATTCGTGAATCTGAAAATTGTGATGAAGAAATTTATGAAGAGATTCACGATGGCTCCTTGAATAAAAAGCATGATTGCAATGATTTTACTATAAATTCTCTTGATTTCAATTGTGCTAATAATATGCAAAACCCTAAGCTTGGGGATGCCAGTTTTTCTATGTCTACTACTTGTTGCAATGATCATGATTGGGGTGATTCTTCTTATGATCTTGAAAATTTGTTTAAGCCCCATGATGAATATGAGATTGATAATAGTGTTTGCAATAATATTGAAAGTGGGTTTGGAAGAGTGTCAACTTTAGATCCCACATACTTGGAGTATGTTAAATCTTATGATATTTTTGATAAAAGTGGGTTTGGAGAGGTCATGACTTTAGTTAATATTAATCCCACTATCTTGGAAGAGTGTCAACTTTGCATGCATGTGGATCGTGTTGAGAATATGTTTTGTGATAGCTATATTGTTGAATTTGCTTATGATCCTACATGTAATTATTATGAGAGAGGAAAATATGGTTGTAGATATTTTCATGTTGCTAAATTACCTCTCGTCATGTTGAGATTTCTATCGTCTCTTTCTTCTTCCTTGCTTATGCTAGTTTTTGCTTGCCTTGCAAATTTGTTTGCTTATAATATGCCTATGCATAGGAAGTATGTTATACTTAGATGTGTTTGTCATGTGTTTCATGATACTCTCTTTGCGCTTCAATTCTTGTCTTTCATGTGGGCATCATTAAAATTATCAATGCCTAGATAAAAGGCTTTAAAGAAAAGCGCTTGTTGGGAGGCAACCCAATTTTATTTTTAGTCCTTGCTTTTTGCTTCTGTTTAGTAATAAATATTTCATCTAGCCTCTATTTATATGTGGTTTTATGTTTTAATTAGTGTTTGTGCCAAGTAGAACCTATAGGATAACCTATGGTTATAGTTAATTTGATTCTGCTGAAAAACATAAACTTTTGCACGTACGAGAATAATTTTAATAAATCAAAGAAACGTGATTTTGCACTGATTCTTTTTCCAGTAGATCAATAGACAAATTTCCCAGGACTTCCTATTTTTGTAGGAGTTTAAGAGTTCCATAAGTATTCGAAATTTACATATTGCTACAGACTGTTCTGTTTTTGACAGATTCTGTTTTCCGTGTGTTGTTTGCTTATTTTGATGCATCCATGGCTAGTATCGGGGGGTATGAACCATAGAGAAGTTGGAATACAGTAGGTTTAACACCAATATAAATAAAGAATGAGTTCATTACAGTACCTTATGTGGTGGTTTTTCTTTCTTGCACTAACAGACCTTATGAGATTTCCTGTTGAGTTTTGTGTTGTGAAGTTTTTAAGTTTTGGGTAAATATTTGATGGACTATGGAATAAGGAGTGGCAAGAGCCTAAGATTGGGGATACCCATGGCACCCCAAGATATCCAAGGACAACCAAAAGCCTAAGCTTGGGGATGCCCCGGAAGGCATCCCCTCTTTCGTCTTCGTTTATCGGTAACTTTACTTGGAGCTATACTTTTATTCACCACATGATATGTGTTTTGCTTGGAGCGTCTTGTATGATATGAGTCTTTGCTTTTTAGATTACCAAAATCATCCTTTCTGTACACACCTTTTAGGAGAGACCCACTTGATTTGGAATTTATTAGAATACTCTATGTGCTTCACTTATATCTTTTGAGCTAGATAATTTTTGCTCTAATGCTTCACTTATATCTTTTAGAGCACAACGATGGCTTAATTTTGTAGAAATTGTTTATCTCTCATGCTTCATTTATATTATTTTGAGAGTCTTTTAGAACATCATGGTATTTGCTATGGTTATAAAATTGGTCCTAGAATGACGGGCATCCAAGTTAGGTATAATAAAAACTATCATAGAGAGTGAATTGGATGCTATGATCAATTTGATGCTCGATAATTGTCTTGAGATATGAGCGTCATGCTAGTGGAGTAATTGTGAATTTAAAGAATACTTGTGTTGAAGTTTGTGATTCCCGTAGCATGCACGTATGGTGAACCGCTTTGTGATGAAGTTGGAGCATACTTTATTTATTTATTGTTTTCCTTATGAGTGGCGGTCGGGGACGAGCGATGGTCTTTTCCTACCAATCTATCCCCCTAGGAGCATGCGCGTAATACTTTGTTTTCAATGCCTTGTAGATTTTTGCAATAGGTATATGAGTTCTTTAAGACTAATGTTGAGTCCATGGATTATATGCACTCTCACCTTTCCACCATTGCTAGCCTCTCTTGTGCCGCACAACTTTCGCCGGTACCATACACCCACCATATACCTTCCTCAAAACAGCCACCATACCTACCTATTATGGCATTTCCATAGTCATTCCGAGATATATTGCCATGCAACTTTCCACCGTTCCGTTTATTATGACACGCATCATCATTGTCATATTGCTCTTTGCATGATCATGTAGTTGACATCGTATTTGTGGCAAAGCCACCTTCATAATTTTCCATACATGTCACTCTTGATTCATTGCATATCCCGGTGCACTGTCGGAGGCACTCATATAGAGTCATATTTTGTTCTAAGTATCGAGTTGTAATCTTGAGTTGTAAGTAAATAGAAGTGTGATGATCTTCATTATTAGAACATTGTCCCAAGTGTGGAAAGGATGATGGAGACTATGATTCCCCCACAAGTCGGGATGAGACTTCGGACTTTATGAAAAAAAAGGAGAAAGGTTAAAAAAAAGAGAAAGGCCAAATAAAAAAATGAGAGAAAAAGAGAGAAGGGACAATGCTACTATCCTTGTTACCACACTTGTGCTTCAAAGTAGCACCATGATCTTCATGATAGAGAGTCTCCTATGTTGTCACTTTCATATACTAGTGTGAATTTTTCATTATAGAACTTGGCTTGTATATTCCAATGATGGGCTTCCTCAAAATGCCCTAGGTCTTCGTGAGCAAGCAAGTTGGATGCACACCCACTTAGTTTATTTTGTTGAGCTTTCATACATTTATAGCTCTAGTGCATCCGTTGCATGGCAATCCCTACTCACTCACATTGATATCTATCAATGGGCATCTCCATAGCCCGTTGGCACGCCTAGTTGATGTGAGATTATCTTCCTCCTTTTTGTCTTCTCCACAACCACCATTCTATTACACATATAGTGATATGTCCATGGCTCACGCTCATGTATTGCGTGAAAGTTGAAAAAGTTTGAGATTACTAAAGTATGAAACAATTGCTTGGCTTGTCATCAAGGTTGTGCATGATTAAATACTTTGTGTGATGAAGATAGAGCAACAACCAGACTATATGATTTTGTAGGGATAACTTTCTTTAGCCATGCTATTTTGAGAAGACATGATTGCTTAGTTAGTATGCTTGAAGTATTACTATTTCTTATGTCAATATGAACTTTTATTTTGAATCATTTGGATATGAACATTCATGCCACAATAAAGAAAATTACATTGAGAATTATGCTAGGTAGCATTCCACATCAAAAAATCTGTTTTTATCATTTACCTACTCGAGGACGAGCAGGAATTAAGCTTGGGGATGCTTTATACATCTCCAACGTATCTATAATTTTTTATTGTTCCATGCTATTATATTACCCGTTTTGGATGTTTATTGGCTTTACTTTACACTTTTATATCATTTTTGGGACTAACCTACTAACTGGAGGCCCAGCCCGAATTGCTGTTTTTTTTGCCTATTTCAGTGTTTCGAAGAAAAGGAATATCAAACGGAATCAAACCTTTGGGAGTGATCTTTTTGGAACAAACGTGATCCAGGGGACTTGGAGTGGACGTCAAGCAACAGAGGAGGTGGCCACGAGGGTGCCCGGCGCGCCCCCACCTTCATGGGCCCCTCGAGCGTCCACCGACCTACTTCTTCCTCCTATATATACCCACGTACCCTAAAACCATCGGGGAGCACCACGAAAACCTAATTCCACCGCTACAACCTTCTGTATCCATGAGATCCCATCTTGGAGCCTTCACTGGTGCTCCACCAGAGGGGGAATCAACCACGGAGGGCCTCTACATCATCTCCAAGGCCTCTCCAATGAGTTTTGAGTAGTTTACCATAGACCTTCGGGTCCATAGTTATTAGCTATATGGCTTCTTCTCTCTCTTTGAATCTCAATACAAAGTTCTCCTCGATCTTCTTGGAGATCTATTCGATGTAACTCTTTTTGCGGTGTGTTTTTCGAGATCCGATGAATTGTGGGTTTATGATCAAGTTTATATATGAGAAATATTTGAATCTCCTCTGAATTCTTTTATGTGTGATTAAGTTATCTCTGCAAGTCTCTTTGAATTATCAGTTTGGTTGGCCTACTAGATTGATCTTTCTTGCAATGGGAGAAGTGCTTAGCTTTGGGTTCAATCTTGCGGTGTCCTTTCCCAGTGAAAGCAGGGGCAGCAAGGCATGTATTATATTGTTGCCATCGAGGATAAAAAGATGGGGTTTATATCATATTGCATGAGTTTATTCCTCTACATCATGCCATCTTTCTTAATGTGTTACTCTATTCTTCATGAACTTAATACTCTAGATGCAGGCAAGAGTCGATCGATGTGTGGAGTAATAGTAGTAGATGCAGAATCATTTCGATCTACTTGTCATGGATGTAATGCCTATATACATGATCATGCCTAGATAATCTCATAACTATGCGCTTTTCTATCAATTGCTCGACAGTAATTTGTTCACCCACCGTAATACTTATGCTATCTTGAGAGAAGCCACAAGTGAAACCTATGGCCCCCGGGTCTATCTTTTATCATATAAGTTTTCCATCTACTTTTATTTGCATCTTTACTTTTCCTATCTACATCATAAAAATACCAAAAATATTTATCTTTTCATATTATCTCTATCAAATCTCACTTTCGCAAGTGGCCGTGAAGGGATTGACAACCCCTTTATTGCGTTGGTTGCGAGGTTCTTGTTTGTTTGTGTAGGTGCGTGGGACTTCTGAGGATCCTCCTACTGGATTGATACCTTGGTTCTCAAAAACTGAGAGAAATACTTATGCTACTTTGCTGCATCACCCTTTCCTCTTCAAGGAAAACCAACGCAAGCTCAAGGCGTAGCAGCCTGAAACTAACACTACCTTCGAAATCCCTGAAGAAATCTGTGAAGAATATTGTACTCCTGATGAGGCCACTCATGGCAAGGAGAACAAAAATCAGCGCAGGGTGCGGATTCAGAGGACTGAACGCAGATGGGCACGGGAATGGAGAGAATACTTCTATTTCACTCCAAAATACATGAAGAAATTCGCTATCAATCCTCCATGCCCAAGACCTCCATTGGCTCCAGGCCAAGAAGCTGATCCTACTAGCGTCGGAAGAGGTGAGGAATTTCCCAAGGAGTGGGCCAAGCGCCAAAGAAAATTGGCTAAGGTAGAAAAAGAGGTAGTGAAGAAATTCAATGAAGATTCTTCTACTGCTGCTGCTGCTGAAGCCTCTACAAGTCAGCCCAAGAAGGCTATGAAGAAGAAATCAGTTGTGAAGCCATCTTCTTCCGCAATGCCCTCATGGCCCAGCTCTTTAAAGCCCTCACAGCCACCTGCTCAAGCAAAGCCCTCAGCTGCACCTGCAAAGTCCTCAGCCATGTGCCAAAGGACGACAGGCTTCTCTATTGCTTCAGGAGCTTCTGCTAGTTCCTCAGCTCAGCCTCAGTTGCTAAAGAAAAAGGCCACTGCTGGACACGGCACAAGGCCACGTCCTCACAAGAAGTAGGTCGCCTTTGAAGTTCAATCATCTGACGATGAAGCTGATCATGAAGAACTTGCAGAAATCATCAGAGACCGACAACACCGGGCCGCTAGTGCCAAAGGCAGTGTTGTGCCACTTTTGCTGGATCTAAAGGTCCTTGATTTCATCGATCTTTGGCATAAAGATCGCAACACACCTCTGCCTGATCTGAACCTCTCACCAGGAGAAAGTCACATGTTGACTACCTTTACCGCTGAAGAAAAATGGAAATTCAATAAGGCAAGATCAGTGAAGAAAGCTCAATACAAGAAGGAGCATTATCTAAAGAAAAATGTCTTGAAAATGTCCCCTGAAGAACTTGTGATTATTCAGTCTGAAATTAAAGCTCTCAGCGATGAATTTGACTCATATCATGCTGATTGGCTAGGTGCCAAAGTCAGATTCGTCAAGCTAGCGAAAGGCCTCAAGACCAATGTTGTTGCTATTGCATAACAAGAAATTCCTCAGGGTGAAGCATCTGCTCAGCCCACTAAAGAACATGCTAGCACAGCTGATGAAAAGCAGGCTGCTGATGACACTGAGAGTGCCAGGGCTGATGATGCTATTCCAGCTCCTGATGAAACTGCCAGGGCAACCACCAGTGTTGCGCCTAAAGATCAACCCAGGCCAGCTGAAGAATCTGCTGTTGTGCCTGAAGAAACTGAACCTGCCAGGGCAACTACAATAGTTGTGCCTGAAGAATCTGTGCCTCTTTCATCTGCTCCTCCTGCAAATTCATCACAGATGAAAAGCACTCACCTTCCTTCTACATTAGAAGCGAAGAAGACAAAGGTTGCAGAAAGGGCAACTGTGAAAAAAAGGAAAGATCAGACGCCTCAGAGTCTTCAGCTCCGAAGAAAGTGAAGACTTTGACAAGCTCATTCCAGAATCCAATTGATGTTGTTCCTCTGACTGTCATGCCATCAAAAGGAGATTGTTCCTTTTGGTGAAGAATATGTCATAGTTTATGACATTGATGAAGAAAATCCCTCTGCTGCTACGTCAGAGCAGTTGGATGATGAAATTGAAGTGGATGCAATCCCTTCACCACTACAGGTATCATCGTCCGTGCCTCAGTTCACTGCTGAAGAGGCTGGCGTTGAAGAAATTGATGAAGAAGAGGATGTGTACATCGGGTCTACGACTCTAGTGCTGAATGATGACTATTGGGAAAGTCATCATCCCAATTCTCCTCTGACCACTCCTCTGCAGCAAATTCCTCAGTCCCCCGTGCCAACTGAAGAAATTCATACGGGTTCTGATGGAGGTCAAGCTTCACTTCAGTCTATCCATGAAGAATTTCCAGCGACTAGTGCTGATGAAATGGAGAAGAAGACCGCAGAAGAAACTGCTCCAGAAATTCCTCACCCTGAGGCTCCAGAGGCTGTGCGTCAAGAGGCTGTGAAGACTTCCACTGTAAATCTTCAGCCCAAGCGATAGAATCCTCACACCAAGAAGCAGAAGTTCAAGGCTGATGACTTCTTTGTTGAGCATCATTTCTTTTGTGATTTCAATCCATACGACTCTGCTCGACTTTGTCGCAAGCATTTTTGGACTGCTTCTCAGATGAATTTTTATTAAACACTGCTGTTTGACAAGGACAAAGTATTTGACCATATGCAAATTCCTCATGTGGATATGGAGTCTCTTCCATGTTTCACCCCAGCCCTCAGTGTTCTTCACGACGTTGGGCTACTCAAGTTCTGCACCGACATCTGCGACTGGAATGAAGAGCTTATTCTTCATTTCTATGCCACTTTGCATCTAACGGTCAATGTTGACGATGTGAATTCATGGGTTCTAGACTGGATGACTAAAAATACTCATCACAAAGCTCCAGCCTCTGAATTGCTTCATGCCGTCCCAATCAGACCTCCCACTGAAGGCACTCTGAAACTCTATGAGGAACCTGAATTGCAAAATCATCTGATGCAAGTACTGATGAAGCATTTGAAGGCTAGCCAATCTCCAAGGACCAATTTCCTCGTCAAGGATTTGCTATATGTGCCAAAGATTGTCTATTGCATTCTGGCTAAAACCCTCAGTCCCATTAAGGGTCACAACTCTGAAGAAGAAGTAGTTGTTGGCAACATGAAGAATCTGCTTTCAACATCATGCATGGTATTCCAATCAACTACCATGATTTCTTCATGAGGACTTTGGCCAATGCTGATTTGTCACCTTTTGAGTTGAAGCCTTACGCTCCCTGGATCATGAAATTCAACAGATCAAGAACTTCAATTCATTACAAGGCTGACTTTCAGAATCATCTCAGCTATTTGCCCCCAACTGAAGTCCTCAAATGGACTATTTCCTCAGCTGATGAAAAGGGCAAGTGAGGGAGTCCCGGATTAGGAGGTGTCCGGATAGCCGAACTATCACCTTTGGCCGGACTCCTGGACTATGAAGATACAAGATTGAAGACTTCGTCCGGTGTCCGGATGGGACTTTCCTTGGCGTGGAAGGCAAGCTTGGCAACACAGATACATAGATCTCCTACCATTGTAACCGACTCTTTGTAACCCTAACCCTCTTTGGTGCCTATATAAACCGGAGGGTTTTAGTCCGTAGGACGAACAACAATCATACCATAGGCTAGCTTCTAGGGTTTAGCCTCTCTAATCTCGTGGTAGATCTACTCTTGTACTACCCATATCATCAATATAAATCAAGCAGGAGTAGGGTTTTACCTCCATCGAGAGGGCCGAACACAGGTAAAACATTGTGTCCCTTGTCTCCTGTTACCATCCGCCTAGACGCACAGTTCGGGACCCCCTACCCGAGATCCGTCGGTTTTGACACCGACATTGGTGCTTTCATTGAGAGTTCCTCTGTGTCGTCGCTATCAGGAAGGATGCCTCATCCCGTCTTTATAGACGGCACTGTTGCTAAAGGAGTTTTGGCTATCGGCCAAACTCTCCGGCTAGGCGGTTTCCTTATGACCGCCTGTCCAGCCGACACGCCAACGATGACTTCTCGGGTCATCGAAAGCAATCTTCACGTTAGCTCGGAACTCGCCGAGCAGTTGGATCCGATGGAGCTCTCTTCCTTAAACGAGCTCTTGGATGGCATTGCCGCCCTGGGAGTCGCTACAGACTACAATCAGATTGGGCCTAAACCCGATCTAAGAGAGATTAACTCTCCCCAGGTTACCCACCACGTTGCTGTGGTAGAGGAACAATACGGCGACCCTTCTTCTATCTTTTGGACTAGCTATGTCCGGATTCCCGATCCCTCCATGCCGGATTCCGGCGGAGGGGAGGATGTTACTCAAGCCCTGAACCTAAAGTCAGGCAGTGGGCTAGATTCATTGGACGACATCCAAGAACCCAAGCTTCCAAGTTCGGAAACTACTTGGCCCCTGAGTTTTAAAGTGGACGGGGTTCTTAATTTAATTCCACCCGCCCACCCAAGCATAAGCGATCTATCCCAAATCCGGCAAGAGCCCGCAGACACAGTACACCATTACTAGGCCAGATTCCTCCTGGTTATGAACAGGACAAAGGACTGCCGCGAGGAGGACGTAATTTCATTCTTCTGCAATAATTGCACGGACAAGGGAATCCTCAACGCCGTAAGTCATTGTGAAATTACACGCTTCGCTGACTTAGCGTCCATAGTACGAAAGTACTGTGCAATGGAAAGTGCCTGGAAAACCGAAATCAATTTTTGGGACAATCCGGCCCTGAATACAACCCCAATCCAAAATAAAAGGGTGCATTATCGCCAGGCACCTGGGTTAAACACCAAAAAGCAAAAACCCTCTATAGGGCATGGAACCAAGACCGAAGGATGGCTCAATGGACCCTGCAAAATTCATAGTACAGAGGGTGCCACTCCAACTCACAGCCTTAGAGCATGTTGGATACTACAGCAGGTGGCCAAAAGTGGCGAAGAGCTTCTAACTCCAGAATACCAGCCCAAGGATACCAGTAAATAATATGCGGAAACGAACTCTCCGCAGCCTTGCCGAAGTCTACCAAGTAGCAACAATAAACCCATGGAGTGACACGGCTATTACCTTTAATGCCAGTGACGAACCTAAATTCCGAACAGCCCGAGCACCAGCCGCATTGGTCCTCAGTCCAATAGTGGACGGCTTTCGCCTTACCAAGGTACTCATGGACGGTGGCAGCGAACTGAACCTCATTTATGAGGAAACCCTCCAAAAAATGGAAATAGACTGGAGCCGCATTGAGCGAGGCAACACAACCTTTAGAGGAATAATCCCCAGTCAGGAAGCATGATGTACAGGAAAAATCACACTAGATGTGGTGTTCGGCACGCCGGATAATTACAGGTCCGAGGAGGTCACGTTCCAAGTGGCCCCGTTTAGCAGCGGATATCACGCTCTATTAGGACGAGAGGCATTCACAATTTTTCAAGCTATACCCCATTATGGGTGCATCAAGCTCAACATGCCCGGGCCCAACGAAATCATCACTCTTGCAAGTGACCCGGACATAGCACTCCGCGCCGAAAATAAGACAGCCGCACTTGCCCTAGAGGCACTATCCAAAGCCCTAGCGGCCGAGGAACTTACTACATTGCGCTCCACGGTGAATAGGGACGATGTGATACTCGATAAGAGATCCAAGTCCACCTCCTTTAAATCAGCAGACGAAATAGTCAAATTTCAAGTCCATCCAACGGACCCTACAAAAACGGCCTCCATTGGGGCACAATTAAACCCTGATGTAGACGCCGCACTACGAGAATTCCTACGTGAAAATTGGGACATCTTTGCCTGGCACCCTTCAGACATGCCAGGAATCCCACGCCGGCTGGCCGAGCACAGCCTAAATATCCTAAAAGGATTCAAGCCAGTCAAACAAGCTCTTCGGTGTTTCTCCGAACCCAAGAGACAGACCATGGGAGAGGAGCTAGCCAAACTATTGGAGGCCAGATTTATCAGAGATATAAAACATCCGGACTGGCTAGCAAACTTGGTGATGGTACCAAAGAAGGACAAATCCTGGCGCCTATGCGTCGATTTTAAAGACCTCAACAAGGCTTGCCCAAAGGATCCCTTCCCCCTCCCCCGCATTGATCAAATTATCGACGCTACCGCAGGACACGATTCATTGTGTTTCCTCGACGCATACTCCGTCTACCACCAGATTAAGATGGCAGAGTCCCGACCAGGCCAAGAACGGCATTCATCACCCCATACGGCCCATTCTGCTTCAACACAATGCCCTTTGGGCTCAAAAACGTCGGCGCAACATATCAGCGCATGATTCATACATGTCTGGCAAACCAGATCGGCAAAATAGTGGAGGCATACGTAGACGATGTGGTCGTCAAAACCAAGCACGTCGAAACTCTAGTAGACGATTTGAGGCTCACGTTCGATAATCTCTGAACATACGACATCAAGCTCAACCCGGAAAAATGTGTTTTTGGCGTACCAGCCAGAAAGCTCTTGGGCTTCATTGTATCCGGTAGAGTAATTGAAGCATACCCAGCCAAGATCCGAGCTCTGTCACAATTGGATATCCCAAAGGACCTCAAACAAATACAAAAATTGACGGGATGCGTGGCGGCTTTAAGCCGCCTTATCTCCCGTTTAGGAGAAAAGGCATTACCCCTTTATCGCCTCCTCCGATGCACCGAACACTTTGAGTGGACGGATGGCGCCACGGCCGGACTCGAAGAAATAAAAGCCATATTGGCAACAAACCCGGTCCTAGCCGCGCCCAACATAGGCGAACCAATGCTATTATATATCGTGGCAACTCATCAAGTGGTGAGCGCGGTGCTCGTTGTCGAACGAGAAACGGACGGACACAAGTTCCCCTTCAAAAACCAGTTTACTACGTGCCCATTGTCCTGACTCCATGCAAGTCACGGTACCCGCATTATCAGAAGATAGCGTACGCGGTGTTCATGGCATCCCGGAAGCTGCGACGCTACTTTCAAGTGTGTTCGATAACAGTAGTCTCTGAAGTACCTCTTAATGACATTATAAACAACCGCGACGCGACGGGCCGGATTGCCAAATGGGCCATTGAGCTCCTCCCGTTCGACATAACCTATAAGCCACGTCGAGCTATTAAGTCGCAAGTTTTGGCCAGCTTCATCGCCGAATGGACTGAAGCCGAACTCCCTAAAGAGTACGGTGCATATTCCAACTAGATCATGCACTTCGACGACTCCAAAATGTTGGCTGGTCTGGGGGTTGGCGTCGTCCTGACGTCCCCAACCGGAGATACGGTTCAATACGTACTCCAGATAATGTATACGGACTCCAACAACACAGCCGAATACGAGGCCCTTCTACATGGCCTCTAGATGGCAGTCTCCATGGGCATTCAATGCCTAGAGGTGCGCGGGGATTCGAACCTCGCGATATCCCAAATAAATGGAGACTTCGATGCCAAGGATTCGAAAATGGAAGCTTATCGCAACACCGTCCTAAAAATGTCAGCTCGGTTTGAGGGGCTCGAATTTCACCATATAGCCCGGGATAACAAACAGGCAGCAGACGTATTGGCACGCATTGGCGCAAAGCGCGATGCTGTCCCTCCCAACATCTTCCTAGAGAGGCTGTTCAAGCCATCCGTACTATGGGAGGGGGAATCCAGAAATAATAACCCGGACCCAACTGCACTGCCCGACACCAAACATTCTGACACAATCGGCGGTTCTGCCAACGAAGTAACATCCTCAGCCCACGTAATAATGGCAGTCATTGCCCCGTGGACGGAACCATTCCTAGCCTACCTAACTAGGCAGGAACTTCCCAAGGACCAAAACGAGGCCCGCTGCATAGTGCAGCGATCTAAAGCCTATAAGGTCCATGAGGGAGAACTTTACAAGAAAAGCACAACCGGAGTCCTTCAAAGGTGTATCTCCGAAGAGGAAGGGAAAAACCTTCTAGCTGAAATTCATGCCGGACTCGGCGGGCACCACGCTGCAGCCCGGGCCCTTGTAGGCAAGGCCTTCCGTACAGGATTTTATTGGCCGACGGCCCGGGCAGATGCTCAGGACTTAGTCCAACGATGCGTCGGTTGCCAGCTCTTTGCTAATCAAAGCCACATGCCACCCACCGCCCTCAAAACTATACCCATAACCTGGCCCTTCACGGTCTGGGGGCTTGACATGGTTGGACCCCTTAAAGGAGGAACCCACAAGCAAAGATACCTACTGGTCATGGTGGATAAGTTCACCAAATGGATAGAGGCCAAGCCTGTTAAGACGGCCGAATCCGGACCAGTGATAGACTTTATATCAGGGGTCGTACACCATTACGACGTCCCCCATGGCATCATCACTGACAACGGCACGAACTTTACGGCCGACGAGGTTAAACTCTGGTGCAAAAACATGGGCATCAAACTCGACTATACTTCAGTCTATCACCCTCAAACTAACGGTCAAGTCGAGCGAGCAAATGGTCTAATCATGAGCGGCATCAAACCCTGATTTGTGCGGTCCCTTAAGGAATCTAACACGCACTGGGTAGAGGAGCTCGACTCCGTACTCTGGGTCTGCGGACCACTCCAAATCGCACCACCGGATTTACACCATTCTTTATGGTATACGGCGTAGAGGCAGTTCTTCCCTATGACATAATTCATGACTCACCTCGCGTGCACATGTATGAAGAAAGAGAAGCCGAGCTCGATCGGCAGGACAGTTTGGACGCACTGGAGGAGGAGCGTGACGTGGCAAAAGCCCGTTCCGCATTCTATCAACAAAGAAGCTCAAGATACCAAAGCAGAAGTACGGTCAAAACTTACAACGTTGGCGAAGTTAGTTCTACGCTTGCGGACAAGAAAAGGACAAACTCAAGCCCAAATGGGAAGGTCCTTTATCATTGACCAAGTCCTGACCGGTGGAGCGTACCGTCTGCGAGATGCATCGGATAACCGACTCGAGCCGAACCCATGGAACGCAGCCCGTCTCCGAAGATTCTACGCCTAGCGCCGGATTCTGAGTTCGTCTCCTTCCTCCGTCTATATTTTACATATTAGCTGTCTTTTGTTTCTCTCCTTCTTCCCCCTTTCCTATTACAGCCTTTGAAAGCTTGTTTGCTCATTGTTCGCACACACTTGACGCACTATCCGCGCTGATGATACCTGGGGGCTTCTTTAACAGAAGCTTATTTATACAGGCTTCATGCCCAACACATGTGTCACACTTCCGCATGTACCTTTTATTCACCATTATATGCATCGATATGACTTAAGTTTTGGCCAAGCTGGGTTGCCTGGCTCCTGTGCTTACCCCTACATTCCCGATTGTTCGGCTAAGCGGTAAAGGGAGCACCTCTGCGATTGTTACTACCGGGTCAGCCGGATGTGTACCTCAGACTGGGTGAAGCAGAAAGCTAGCGTTCTTAAGGGAATATTCGGTCGGTGAACTAAAAGACAATTTTTTACCTATTTATTAATCTGCCCCCAGATGTTTTTCTGTTTTTTTCGCAGTTCGGACATGCACTTTAGGGCATGCCTCCCAGGGAAAGGAACCCTAACGGAACTATTCTCCCTGGAAGATGTTTCTTACTAACCATGTAATATAACATAACTAGTTGGGCACTTGTCTGATAAAGCACTAATGACCCCTACGCCTGGTCTCCACGCATGCCCCGGTTCTTATATAACCGCGAGGGTATTCTGACACACTCCGGACTATTGGGTCCCGAGGTTGAAGCGAAAAGGTCCGCTATGACAAACGATCTACAATCCGGCTAGAAGGCATTTTACATGTCATCTTAAATTACATAGTCAACTTGACTGGGCATATTCCTCTTCAATGCCATCCAGCAGGCTGTCTAGCTTACAGTCTTGTTGGGAATACTTTGCGGCCAATTCTACTTGGCCGTACACTAAGCTCACAGGGATCTCCTTCCCATCGGGCCCCGCAGGTCCGACCTCGGCCATGTGGTTTGGGTCAGCCTTCGTGTACCGCGTCTTCACCATGGCCCAGGCCTCCCTGGCGCCTTGATGGCAGGCCGATATCTTCCATAAGCGGAAGCGCTGCCGTGCTCCCTAAAGCCTCTCTGCAAGCTCTCCAAGGCCTTCGGGCAGGGAGACAGATGGCCACAAGGCCTGGGCGACAACTTTCATCACCTGCCGAACTCGTTCGCGCAGTTGCAAGAGCTCAGGAAGCAGGTCACCCGTAGAACCGGGCATCTCCTCTGCAGAACGGCCTGTGAGCATACTCTAGACATAACTCGTTAGGCGACTTCCTCGCCGAACTCTTTTTCAAAGTTCGCTCAAGCACTTACTAAAATGCAGCGTCAAGTCGCCGATTCTCCTTAATGGAGTCGATAGCTGGGACGAACATCCTTAGTTCCTCACCCACTGGGTGTTGGCATCTTGAGATTATTTTCTCCTACCTCACCCTTGTAAGCACTCTCGCCGCCTTTAACGGCGATGAGCTGTTGCTTGTCCGGATCTATCCCGTGCCATCTGCAATATTATTGTCGACTTATACACACGCCGACTTCACAAATTACTTGTCTTTGAAGCATATATTACGGAGGGGTCTCTTTGGCTTCCCCACTGTGGCTAGTCTTGACCTCAAGTTGGGCTTTGCACTCCTCCAGCTCACGGGACAGATGGGTATTCTTTTTGGTAAGACCTCAGACAACAAATGATCCTTAAATCAGTTATTCTAACTATTTCAAGTCTGGAGACTCTTGGCATATATAATTGTCAAATCTTCTCACCCGTATGTCTTTTACATACTGCTCCGTGGCTCTGGCTAGACCATTTTGAGCGGCACGGAGGTGCGCATCTCCCGAATTAAAGGCATCCAATGCCTCTGGGGAGAAACTCGCGTCACGAAGAGCTGTCCGGCGACGCCTGTGATTCATGGCACTCTCCACCTCAGAATTGGTGGCAGATAACCTGTCGGCATCCTCTATCGGAGGAACATCCGACGCATGCCCCGTGTTCGCCTCCGCTTCTGGACCTGGCTTTGGAGCCTGGCGAGTGGAGGACTGATTGGCAACCTCTCCGGATACAGTCCGGCGAGCGCTCTTCTTCGTGAAAAGTCATGAACGTTAGTATGCCTCCCGGGAATAAAGCCGGGGAGTAAGGTGACGCGCCATACCATTGCGTCGGAGTTTCAATCCGGACCGCACTTCTTTTTAGCCTGCTGGGCCATGCTGCCCCTTGTTGGCCAGCCGCCGCGGGCTCGGCCTTCCGCCTCAAGGGCGCCTGAGGGAGTCCTGGACTAGGGGGTGTCCGGATAGCCGAACTATCATCATTGGCCAGACTCCAAGACTATGAAGATACAAGATTGAAGACTTCGTCCCGTGTCCGGATGGGACTTTCCTTGGCGTGGAAGGCAAGCTTGGCGATACGGATATGTAGATCTCCTACCATTGTAACCGACTCTTTGTAACCCTAGCCCTCTCCGGTGTCTATATAAACCGGAGGGTTTTGGTCCATAGGACACATAACAATCAAACCATAGGCTAGCTTCTAGGGTTTAGCCTCCTTGATCTCGTGGTAGATCTACTCTTGTACTACCCATATCATCAATATCAATCAAGCAGGAGTAGGGTTTTACCTCCATCGAGAGGGCCCGAACCTGGGTAAAAACATCATGTCCCTTGTCTCCTATTACCATCCGCCTAGACGCACGGTTCGGGACCCCCTACCCGAGATCCGCCGGTTTTGACACCGACATTGGTGCTTTCGTTGAGAGTTCCTCTGTGTCGTCACCTATAGGCCCGATGACTCCTCCGATCATCAACGACAACATGGTCCAGGGTGAGATTTTTCTCCCCGGACAGATCTTCGTATTCGGCGGCTTCGCACTACGGGCCAATTCACTTGGCCATCTGGAGCAGATCGAAAGCTATGCCCCTGGCCATCAGGTCAGATTTGGAAGTTTGAACTATACGGCCGACATCCGCGAAGACTTGATCTTCGACGGATTTGAGCCACAGCCAGGCGTGCCGCACTGTCTCGATGGGCATGATTCAGCTCTGCTTGCGGGACGATGCCACGAGGTCCGATAAGAGTCTGCTCCGACCCTTGGTTTGGAGCAGACGGCGCCAATCGAGGATGGGTGGTTGGACACCACCTCGGGGGTTGCTACCTCTATGGCGATGGAGCTGAATACCGACCCTGTCCCTCATGAAGCTCGTAACTCCAAGGTGCCGGACTCCCATCCGGACCCCGAACCTTCCGCACCCCTGCTAATCGAACCCGATTGGGCGCCGATCATGGAGTTCGCCGCTGAGGACATCTTTCAGCACTCGCCTTTTGGTGACATCCTGAATTCGCTAAAACACCTCTCTTTATCAGGGGAGCCCTGGCCGGACTACGGTCAAGACGGTTGGGATGCGGACAATGAAGAAATCCAAAGCCCACCCACCACCCACTTTATAGCCACTGTCGATGACTTAACCGATATGCTAGACTTCAACTCCGAAGACATCGACGGTATGGGCGGCGATGCGGAGGCGATTAAGAACCAGCACCCACGAAGTGCTCGAAGGCCACCTCAACTCACGATGTATACATGGTGGATACACCTAGAGGAAGCGAAAACGAGGAACAACGGGACGCTGCGAAGGATAATTCCCCCAAAAAACAGTCGAAACGGCGACGCAAGCGCCGCCAAAAGTCCCGCCTCGACAACGACAGCACCCATGTAGACCCAGCCATAGAGCAGGGCGAGCCGGTGGATGACGAACATGCCTCCGGGAAACTATCCGAACAGGATGACTTAAATAAGCAATCCACCCCCCGCGAAAACAACAGTCCAGATGATCTAACACCGGACACATCGTTGGAGCAGAAGAACCTCCACGAAAGGCTCGTCGCCACTGCACGAAGCCTGAAGAAGCAGAAGCGGAAGCTCAAAACAGCGGAAGACGTACTCAGAATGAGATGGAGCAAAGTACTCAAGACCGCAGACAAGTACGGCGATGGCCACCAAGCAAAAAGCTACCCGAAGCGTAAACTACCTCCCGAATTTGACGAGGAGGCCATAGAGCCTGCACAATCAAAAAACAAAGAGGCCGCCCGGTCGGATGGACGACCACATGGCAAACAAAGAGCGGCAAGCGGCGCCGCACACAAGCCGACACGTGATCCATATAAGGATCCACGTAAAGAGGACGGCCCGGTCAGGTCCATATATGGGTCCAGAAATCAAGTTTTAGAAAGCAAAACAACACGTTGAGTATTCGAAAATTACGGCACACCCAAATACAGGGGCGCCGCACACTCCTTATGTTTCACCGATGAGGTGCTGGATCATGAATTTCCAGCGGGATTCAAACCCGTAAACATAGAGGCATACGACGGAACAACAGACCACAGAGTGCGGATTGAGGATTACATCCTGCACATACATATGGCTAGAGGCGACCTCACGCCATAAAATACCTACCCTCAAGCTCAAAGGGCCAGCCCGGCATTGGCTCAAAGGCCTCCCGAGAAAATACCATTGGAAGTTGGGAAGAGCTCGAGGATGCGTTTGGGCAAATTTTGGGGACTTATGTCCGCCCTCCAAATCTGACGATTTAAGTCACATAACTCAACAGCCGGGAGAGTCAGCCCAGAATTCGGAACAGGTTCCTCACCAAAAGAACCACAAAGTCATTGTCCAGGACTTGAAGCCTTAGCAGCCTTCAAACATAACGTCCAAGACGAATGGCTTGCCAGACACCTCTGCCAGGAAAAGCCAAGGACAATGGCAGCACTAACAAGCCTCATGACCTGCTTTTGCACGGGAGAGGATAGCTGGCTGGCAAGATGCAGCACCAGCGACCCAAGTACATCCGAAGTCAGGGATGGAAACAGGAAACCACGACGCAAAAAGGACCAGCACCGAACTAAGGGAAACTGCCCAAAGAGCATGGCAGTCAATGCCGGGTTCAAAAGCTCTCGACAGAACAACAAAACACTGCGTCTCAAGGACAGCAGCGACGAGCTATCCAACCTAAACAAAATCTTGGACAAGATATGCCAAATCCACAGCACCTCCGGGAAGCCGGCAAACCATACCCACAGAGATTGTTGGGTCTTCAAATAGTTCGGCCGACTTAATGCCGAACACAAGGGGCTCGAAACACCAAGTGAGGATGATGCGAAACCCACAAGCAGAGCACCGGCAAACAAAGGAACTTCCCACAAGAGGTCAAAACAGTAAATTCACTTCATATGACAACAAGCAAAAATAAAGCGGCGCCCACAAAAATGCGCGCCGCACGGTCCACCCTAGCGGAGTCCAGACACTGGATGTCAAAACCAATCACCTTCGACCATCAGGACTACTCCGGAAGTATTCGGAACGCAGGATGGACTGCCTTGATATTATATCCTATAATCGACGAACTGCAATTTACACAAGTCCTAATGCACGACGGCAGTGATCTAAACCTCCTATATCAGGACACAATCCGCAGAATGGGGATAGACCCAACCAAAATACGCCATAGCAACACTTCCTTTAAAGGAGCAATGCCAGGCCTATATGCCCATTGTACGAGCTCTCTACCACTAGAAGTTGTGTTTGGCTCAGCCAACAACTACCGTCACGAAAAGCTAGTCTTCCACATCGCCCCATTTGAAAGTAGCCATCAAGCACTATTGGGACGCGAAGCCTTCGCCCGCTTTAACGCAATACCGCATTATGCATCTCTCACACTTAAAATGCCCGGTCCACGCGGCATAATCTCATTAAAGGGAAGCCTCGAGTGTTCCTCGAATAAGGAAGAAAGTGAGACTGTCTTAACAGCCATACATTAATCTGGCTTTTGCCGATCAAATCCCCCAAACAGGTCATCCCGACCCCGGACACGGTTAGGCGAGTCCGGCGCAAATAAACAAGGGGCTCACCAACCGCGTACCCCCTTACAAGGGGCTGCACGCATGCACCACAAGAGACAATAAAGCTCAATCTTATTTTCTTTTTGAATTATACTCTGTTCATACATTTTTCGCACGATACTTTTTCACACTAAGTTCTTCTCTTTTACAGATGAACACCGTGCTACGCCCGTCCAGGGTATGGCAGAATGGAGACATAGGCGCAGACGTGCAGTAGGGACCCGTTACAAGGATTTTTTTCAGATTAAGACCCTGCGTAAACCTTTCTTACTGTCTCTTGTTGATACACATCCCCCGGTTCCTCACTATAACTGAGGAGGAGGCTGGCGTTTTGGCATTGGCCTCGTTAGAAATTTTGCGCGTACCTGGACACCAGGGGCTTAGGGCATAGTTCTGCCTGTTTTCATAAAGACCGAATACCTTAGGTAGTGTTCGGCGTCTCGAGTTAGGCCTTATATGCATCAGCTCCGAATCATGTCTTTGGTCAAATGTTGGGTTTTGCCCGGCTCCTGTGTTTTGCTGCCTTATGCTCTGCTCTATCGGCTAACGCGGCACCAGGAGAACTACTGCGATTGTGCCCCGATTCGTCCAGGTGAGCACCTCGAGAGAAAGCCGGCGATCGTCATGATATAGCGAGAGACTGGTCAACCACTCGATCGACCACCGGAATGTTTAGAATTCCTCCGCTTTAACGAAGGACCGTTTCCCGGTCAGGCACATATGCGCCCCGAAATTCGGAGAGCACAGTGCCCCTAGGGGCTATATAGTAGTCCCACCATTGAACTCCTATGGCTAAGTGAAAGTGATAACGCATTATAGTCCGGTTGCCTAGTTTGCTACGCTATCACCTCCTTCACAGGACCAAGACGTTGGATTAAGTGTGAAACAGCGCTATTTCTTGCAAACACCCCGCACTATGTGCGAAATGAAAGTCAAGACTGCCATCTTTCAGGTTATATACACATATATGTTAACGGTCGCACAGGAGGAATTTCAACACTTGAACGCACAAGTATAAAAAGCCCATATATCATATTTGAAGCATGGCTTCACAAATCATACATGTCATTTCAACATAACATTTTTCGAGCACCGCGTCTCTATTAAACGAGCGCCCTGCAGGACTTCCCCAAAATAGTGCTTGGCCGGTAATCGGCTCCTGTCCGAGTCCTGGGAAGCAACGTCGGTGGCCTCCATCTCTGCCCAGTATGTTTTGACACGGGCGAGCACCATCCGTGCACCCTCTATACATGTCGACCGCTTCATCGCCTTGATATGCGGGACCGCGTCAAGGAACTGCTACACCAAGCCAAAATAACTCTTCGGCTCGGGCCTTTCCGGCCACAGATGAGCCACGACACCCTTCATGGCAAGTCCGGATAACCTATTCAGCTCAGCCCACTCGGCTAACCGATCGGTCAATGGAAGTGGACGCTCCGGACTATGGAACTGCGACCAAAAAAGCTCTTCCATTCCGTGATCCTTCTGGCCTCAGAAGTGTGCAACGCGTCTGCGGCACTTTCGCCCGACAAATTCAGATAGGCATCCTCCGCACCCCACAACTGGCCCAACTGAGCATATTTCGGATCCGTGAACTTCCTACGCAGCAGAAAGGGCTTTCCAGCCGCAATATCCCCGGCCTGACGTAGCTCCTCCTTTATAGCTCTCATCGCGGAGCGGGCATCCTTGGCTTTGGCGGTGGCCTTCTTCAGGTCCTCTTGCTCCGCTCGGCGTTCTCTTTCAAGAAACTTATAGCGGTCGGCAGCATCCTTCAGCTTTACGGCCATTTCGGCCATTTCCTCCCTGCTTCGCCGTGAGCGGCCTGTTCGGCTTTTAGCTCTTCGGCCGCCTTCAAAGCAGCCGCATTACTTTTTCTGGCTTGCTCCTTGGCTAGGGCAAGCTCTGCCCGAAGGTCCTCCATAGCAGCAGCACCATCTGCATTAAGCATACATGTAGTAAGGCATGGGCGTCAAGCTCCCTTACCAGGTGAGGGAGTCCTGGACTAGGGGTGTCCGGACAGCCGGACTATCATCATCAGCCGGACTCCAAGACTATGAAGATACAAGATTGAAGACTTCGTCCCGTGTCCGGATGGGACTTTCCTTGGCGTGGAAGGCAAGCTTGGCGATATGGATATGTAGATCTCCTACCATTGTAACCGACTCTGTGTAACCCTAGCCCTCTCCGATGTCTATATAAACCGGAGGGTTTTAGTCCGTAGGACAAACAACCATTACAACAATCATACCATAGGCTAGCTTCTAGGGTTTAGCCTCCTTGATCTCGTGGTAGATCCACTCTTGTACTACCCATATCATCAATATCAATCAAGTAGGAGTAGGGTTTTACCTCCATCGAGAGGGCCCGAACTTGGGTAAAAACATCGTGTCCCTTGTCTCCTGTTACCATCCGCCTAGACGCACAGTTCGGGACCCCCTACCCGACATCCGCCGGTTTTGACACCGACATTAATGCTTTCATTGAGAGTTCCTCTGTGTCGTCACCGATAGGCTTGATGGCTTCTTCAATCAACAACAACGCAGTCCTGGGTGAGACTTTTCTCCCCGGACAGATCTTCTTATTCGGCGGCTTCGCACTGCGGGCCAACTCGCTTGGCCATCTGGAGCAAATCGGAAGCTACGCCCCTGGCCATCAGGTCAGATTTGGCAGCCTAAACTTCATGACGGATATCCGCGGAGACTTGATCTTCGATGGATCCGAGCCGCAGCCGAGCGTGCCGCAGTGTCACGATGGGCATGATCTAGCTCTGCCGCCGGACAGTACCTTGGAGGCCGCACACGAATCCGCTCCGACCCATAGTCCGGAGCCGATCACGCAGATCGAGGACGGGTGGCTGGACACCGCCTCGGAGGCTGCAACTTCCACGGCGATGGAGCCGAACACTGACCTCGTCCTTTATAAAGCTCGTAACTCCGAGGTGCCGGACTCCGAACCTCCTGCGCCTCTGCCAATCAAATCTGATTGGGCGCCGATCATGGAGTTCACCGCTGCGGACATCTTTCATCACTCACCCTTTGGCGACATCCTAAATTCGCTAAAGCATCTCTCGCTATCCGGAGAGCCCTGGCCGGACTACGGCCAAGATGGTTGGGATGCGGACGACGAAGAAATTCAAAGCCCACCCACCACCCACTTTGTAGCCACTGTCGACGATCTAACCGGCATGCTAGACTACGACTCCGAAGACATCGACGGTATGGACGACGATGCCGGAGACGATCAAGAACCAGCACCTACAGGGCACTGGAAGACCACCTCATCATACGACATATACATGGTGGACACCCCGAAAGATGGGGACGGCGAAGAAGCAGCGGAGGCAGATTCCTTAAAGAAACAGCCCAAGCGCTGACATCAGCGGCGCCGCTCTAAATCCCGCCACAGCAAGAATGGAGATTCCGGCACCGGAGATAATAACACCCCAGAAAGTGCCGAAGACAACCCCCTCCAGTACAACTCAGCACAGGAGGACGGGGAATCCAACCCTCGAGAGAAAGCGGCAGATGAGGAGTTAGAGGATGAAAATTACATGCCTCCCTCCGGAGATGAGGCAAGCCTCAACAACGACGAATTTGTCGTGCCCGACGATCCCGTCGAACAAGAGCGTTTTAAACGCAGGCTTATGGCCACGGCAAACAGCCTCAAGAAAAAGCAGCAACAGCTTAGAGCTGATCAAGACCTGCTAGCCGACAGATCGACAGAAGTCCTTGGGGCCGAAGAGTATGAACTCGAAAACCCCTCCAAAAGCTACCCCAAGTGCAAGCTGCTCCCCCGATTAGAGGAGGAGGCATATAAACCTGCATCACCAGCGCACAATACGGCTGACCGACCACCTCGTGGCCGCGACAGAGAGGCATCTAGGCCCTCCACCAGAACTGTACCCCGGCACCGCTCAAAAAGTATGAAGCCACGGGGGAACGCGCCGGACTTGCGGGATATATTGGAGGATAAGGCAAGACAATCCAGATCTATCTATGGATCGACCCACGACGAATACCGTCGTGCCGGATACAGCAACTCCGGCCGGGCCGAACATAGCAGACAACGCTCTCTTGAGCTACGTCGTGATATTGCTCAATATAGAGGCGCCGCACACCCACTATGCTTCACAGACGAAGTAATGGATCATCAAATCCCTGAAGGGTTTAAACCCATTAACATTGAATCCTACGATGGCACAACAGACCCCGCGGTTTTGATCGAGGATTATCTCCTTCATATCCATATGGCCCGCGGCGACGATCTCCACGCCATCAAATATCTCCCGCTCAAGCTTAAAGGACCAGCCCGGCATTGGCTTAATAGCTTGCCCGTAGAGTCAATTGGGTGTTGGGAGGACCTAGAAGCCGCATTCCTCGACAACTTCCAGGGCACATATGTGCGACCACCAGACGCTGATGACCTAAGCCACATAATTCAGCAGCCAGATGAATCGGCCAGACAGTTCTGGACACGGTTCTTAACCAAGAAAAATCAAATCGTCGACTACCCGGAAGCAGAGGCCCTCGCAGCCTTCAAACATAACATCCACGACGAATGGCTGGCCCGGCACCTAGGACAAGAAAAGCCGAAATCCATGGTAGCCCTCACATCATTAATGACCCGCTTCTGTGCGGGAGAGGATAGATGGCTAGCTCGCAGCAACAACCTTAGCAAAAATGCTGGCAGTCCGGATACCAAGGACCACAATGGCAGGTCGCGTCGAAACAAAAACAAACGCCGCGTTAACGGCGACAACAATGAGGATACCACATTCAACGCCGGATTCAGAGGCTCTAAACCCGGTCAACGGAAGAAGCCATTCAAAAGAACTACTCCGGGTCCGTCCAATTTGGACCGAATACTCGATCGCTCATGCCAGATACATGGCACCCCCGAAAAGCCAGCTAACCACACTGAGGGAGTCCTGGATTAGGGGGTGTCCGGACAGCCGGACTATCATCGTCTGCCGGACTACAAGACTACGAAGATACAAGATTGAAGACTCCGTCCCGTGTCCGGATGGGACTTTCCTTGGCATGGAAGGTAAGCTTGGCAATACGGATATGTAGATCTCCTACCATTGTAACCGACTTTGTGTAACCCTAGCCTCCTCCGGTGTCTATATAAACTGGAGGGCTTTAGTCCGTAGGACAACATACATTACAACAATCATACCATAGGCTAGCTTCTAGGGTTTAGCCTCCTTGATCTCGTGGTAGATCCACTCTTGTACTACCCATATCATCAATATTAATCAAGCAGGACGTGGGTTTTACCTCCATCGAGAGGGCCCGAACACAGGTAAAAAATCGTGTCCCTTGTCTCCTGTTACCATCCGCCTAGACGCAGATTCGGGACCCCCTACCCGAGATCCGCCGGTTTGACAACGACATTGGTGCTTTCATTGAGAGTTCCTGCGTGTCGCCACCGATAGGGCGGATGCCTCCACCCGTCTTCAAAGGCGGTGTTTTTTTTCGCCGAAGGGCCTTGGCGCCGGCCAAACGATCCGGCTAGGTGGTTTTCTTATGACCGCCTGTACGGCCGCTGCTTCGACAATGACTTCTCAAGTCGTCAGAAGCAATCTTCGCGTCAGCTCGAAAGCTGCCGAACAGTTGGATCCAATAGAGCTCTCGTCTGTTAACGAGCTCTTGGATCGCATCGCCGCCCTGGGAGTCGCTACAGACTATAACCAGATTGAGCTTAAAACCGATCTGAGAGAGATTAACTCTCCCCAGGCCACCCACCACGTCGCATTGGTAGAGGAGCAATACGGCAACTTTTTGCCTGTATTGAAAACTATTCATGTCCGGATTCCTGAACCCTCCATGCCGGATCTCCGCGGAGGGACGGACCTCGATCGAGCATTGAACTTAAAATCATGCGTCGCTCCGGACTCGCTGGATTATATCCAGCAAACCAAGCTTCCAAATTCGGAAACTCCTCGGCCTTTGAGCCCCAAGATGGGTAGGGATCCGGACTTTAGTCCACCCACCCGCCCAGACATATGCGATCTATCTCTAATACGGCAAGAGCCCGCTGAAAGCGATACACCACTCATTGGGCCAGATTCCTCCTGGTTATGGACAGGATAAAGGACTGCCGAGAGGAAAAGCAATCTCAATCTTCTGCAATAATTGCACGGACAAGGGAATATTGAACGCCATCGATCGTCGCAAAATTAAAAGTTTCGCCGATCTGGCGTACTTGGTATGAAAGTACTGTGCGATGGAGAGTTTCCGGAAAACCGAAAACCAATTTTGGGATAATCCGGCCCCAACCCCAGTCCGCAACAAAAGGGTACCTCACAATCGGGCCCCAGATGCAAAAAAGAAAAAGCAAAAATCCAATAAGGGGGACGCAACCGTACTGGAGGGATGGCTCAATGGACCCTGTAAACTTCATAGTACAGAGGGAGCCGTCCCAACACATAGCCTTCGAGCATGTTGGATATTACGGCAGGTGGCCAAAAGTGGCGAGGAGCTTCTAGCCCCGGGAAACCACTCCAACAATACCAATACGGTATCAACAGTCTTCGAGACCTTCGCATCAAACAATATGCGAAAGCGAACAATCCGCAGACTCGCCGAAGTCTACCAAGTAGCAACAGAAAATCCATGGAGCGACACAGCTATTACCTTCAACGCCAACGACGAGCCTAAATTCCGAACTGCCAGAGCACCAGCTGCACTGGTGCTTAGTCCCATAGTGGATGGCTTTCGATTGACAAAAGTCCTCATGGATGGCGGCAGCGGACTAAACCTCATTTACGAAGAAACTCTGTGAAAATGGAAATCGATTGGAGCCGTATTGAGCGAAGCAGCACAACCTTCAAAGGAATAATCCCTAGCTGGGAAGCGCGCTGCACCGGAAAAATCACACTCGATGTGGTGTTCGCTCACGGACAATTCTGAATCGAAGAAGTCACGTTCCAAGTGGCCCCGTTCAGCAGTGGATATCACGCCATATTAGGACAAGAGGCATTCACAATTTTTCAAGCAGTACCTCATTACGGGTACATGAAGCTCCAAATGCCTGGGCCCAGCGGAATACTCACTCTCGTTAGTGATCCGGACATAGCACTCCGCGCCGAAAACAAGACAGCCGCACTAGCCCTCGAGGCACTATCCGAAGCCTTAGCGGTAGAAGAACTCACCGCGCTGCGCTCCACGATGAACAGGGACGATGTGATACTCGATAAAAGATCCAAGTCTACCTCCTTCAAACCAGCAGACGAAATAACAAAATTCCAGGTCCATCCAACGGACCCAACAAAGACGGCCTCCATTGGGGCGCAATTGAACCCCGAAGTAGACGCCGCACTGCGTGATTTCCTTCGAGAAAATTGGGACATCTTCGCCTGGCATCCTTCGGATATGCCCGGAATCCCACGCAGATTGGCAGAACACAGCCTAAACATCCTAAAAGGATTCAAGCCAGTCAAACAGGCTCTTCGACGATTTTCCGAACCCAAAAGACAGGCAATGGGAGAAAAGCTAGCCAAACTATTGGAAGCCGGATTCATTAGAGATATCAAACATCCGGATTGGCTAGCAAACCTGGTAATGGTACCAAAGAAGGAAAAATCCTGGCGCCTTTGTGTCGATTTTAAAGACCTCAATAAGGCTTGCCCAAAGGATCCCTTCCCTCTCCCCGCATCGACCAAATTATCGATGCTACCGTGGGGCACGATTCATTGTGTTTCCTCGACGCATATACCGCTACCATCAAATCAAGATGGCGAAGCACACCAAGCCGCCCGGCATTCATCACCCTTACGGACCATTCGCTTCAACACGATGCCCTTCGGACTTAAAACGCGGCGCAACATATCGGCGCATGATTCAAACATGTCCGCTACCCGGATCGGCAAAAGCGATCGAGGCATACGTGAGCGGCGTAGTCGTCAAAACAAAACACGTCGAAACTCTAGTAGACAATTTGAGGCTCACGTTCGACAACCTCAGAGCGTACGACATCAAGTTGAATCCGGAAAAATGTGTTTTTGGCGTACCAGCCGGAAAGCTGCTGGGCTTCATCGTGTCCGGTAGAGGAATCAAGCAAACCGGCTAAAATCCTAGCTCATCACGGTTGGACATCCCAAAAGACCTCAAACAAATACAAAATTAACGGGATGCGTGGCAGCTCTAAGCCGCTTCATCTCCGCCTAGGAGAAAAGGCGTTGCCCTCTATCGCCTCTGGCGCACCAACACTGCCAGTGGGCGGATGCTGCCACTTGGGACTCGAAGAAATAAAGGCCATATTGGCAACAAATCCGGTCTGGCGCGCCTAATCTGGGCGAACCAATGTTGTTATACATCGCAGCAACACATCAAGTTGTAAGCGCGGTCCTCGTCATTGAACGAGAGACAGAAGGGCACAAATTCCCTCTGCAAAAACCAGTGTATTATGTATCCACTGTGTTAACCCCCTGCAAATCCCGTTACCCGCACTATCAGAAGATAGCTTATGCGGTGTTCATGGCGTCCCGGAAGCTCCGGCACTACTTTCAAGAGTGTTCGATAACAGTGGCCTCTGAAGTACCACTCAATCACATTATAAATAACCGCGACGCAACGGGCAGGATCGCAAAATGGGCCATTGAGCTCTTACCATTCGACATAACTTACAAACCTCGGTGAGCTATAAAGTCACAAGTTTTGGCTGACTTCATCGCCGAATGGACCGAAGCCGAACTCCCTAAAGAGTACGGCGCATACTCCAACTGGACTATGCACTTCGACGGCTCTAAAATGTTGGCCGGACTGGGGGCTGGCGTCGTATTGACGTCCCCAACCGAAGACACAGTCCAGTATGTACTTCAAATAATGTACACGGACTCCAACAATGCAGCCGAATCGAGGCCTCGTTACATGGTCTCCGGATGGCGATCTCCATGGGCATTCAACGCCTAGAGGTGCGAGGATTCAAACCTTGCAATATCCCAAATAAGCGGAGACTTTGGCGCCAAGGATCCGAAAATGGCAGCATATCGTAACGCTGTCCTAAAAATGTCGACCCGTTTTGAAGGACTCGAATTCCATCACATAGCCCGAGATAATAACCAAGCAGCCAGACGTCTTGCACGCATCGGTGCGAAAGCGTGATCTTGTCCCCCCAAATATCTTCCTGGAGCGGCTCTTCAAGCCATCACTATGGAATCGGCACTTTGCCATCGCCATGGCGGATGGCAAAAGGCATGGTCGACGGATGGCAAAGGCTTTGCCATCGCAAACAGATGGCAAACAGGTCATCCGAAAACCGCCGGTAAAGGCTTCTTTGCCATCTATTTGGCTGATGGCAAGAGCTTCAATAACTTTGCCATCTATTTGGCGATGGCAAAGCCTCTTAACGAGTTAGCCCGTTAGAAGGCTAACGACATACTTTGCCATCCGCCGCCAGATGGCAAGGTCTGACTCTTTGCCATCCGCGGCGGATGGCAAAGGTTTGACTTTTTGCCATCTGCCAAATAGATGGCAAAGAAACAAATAGGGCAGCCCAAATTGTACATGTAGATGACCGCGGCCTCTTTGCCATCACGCCGGTGATGGCAAAGCTTTTACCATCTGCCGGTGAGATGGCAAAGTGACTATATGCCCCATTTGATTTTGATTTTTCGTATATCAGTTCCTTTTCATAGAAAATCAAACACAAATATATTTATATGACCAATATAGCATATTCAACACATATTACCAATAGTCATGAACACATATATATCCAACACATGTTACCAATAGTAGCAAGTATGTTCATATATATCCAACACATGTTACCAATAGTAGCAAGTTTCATCCGGTACATATACATAGTTTCATCAATATTACACAGTTTCATCCATAGGTAGCAAGTTTCACAAGGTCAAAACAAAAACTAAATACAAGCACTCCATCAACCCAAGCTTCCGTGATCTTAAGCAAATCTGTAAAATGGGAAAGAAGAAAGTTAGAAGAAGAAGACTAGAAGAAGAGGATTATTATGATGCGGAAATATGCATGGATTGTCAAAACTTTCATTATCCTACTATCACTAGTACAACAAAGCTGCAGGTTGGCATAGTTCATGAACCATGTACATCATGACAAATACAATATCATCCAATGCTCGACTATGAGCACAGGTGGTGCTGCTAGAGAGGGAACTATGGGCACTCGGAATAAATTAACAGAGTATGCATGCATGGGAAAACTCAAGAGCTCCAGCCCTTTCCCAAAGCTTCTATTACTCCATATTCTATCCTTCAGCGAAGAAATGTGAGTGCTAAGCAGCAATGATGGAAGAAAAATCAGAATTAGTGCTGATTTCTAACACTCTGCATGTAACAAATACTGCTACACTACCCAGGTGGCCAAATTCAGAGCAACAAAGGTCAATGTGGAAAACCAAGGGCATGCACTTTACTGAAATAATAAGGAGTTTTAACCCACATTGGAACAAATATAACCGAAATCCTAATAGAGTCAGAATAAATCCTAAACCCGAAGAATTAGCAACCCAATCCACTGTCACTGCTTGCATAGCCATTGTATCCAAACATGCCCTACATTCAGTGCTACATACAGTGAAATGTTGGACATAGACAAACATGCAATACCGTTGATCTCGAAGCGCGCAACCTTGAGCTCGAAGGTCGAGATCTCGGAAGCCTGCTGCTCGAACAGGTCCATCAGCTTGTAGGCCACCGTGCCCGGTGGTCGGACGGCGTTGACAAGGGCCCTCACGCGTAGTCCTTCAAGGTTGTCCAAGCACCACAGCGACAATTAGAGAGTTCATTTCATGAAAACATGCCATATTCTCAAGCAAGATTACAACACATGTTTGAAATCACTACACTTTAACATCCAATACCCTTTGTGGCCCGTTTTATATTCCTCGGTACACATCTATATGCATTTTCAATGGAGCTGGATTGGAAGAATCGAGATATGCTTCGCTACAGAGTAGGTGTATGTTCTATCGGATCAGTTATTTTGTATATACACAATAGGGAGCAGCAAAGTGGAGTCAAATATTATAGTTTTTACTTATCCAACTATATTATCTAGGAAATTAGCCATCTCTAAAGAGACCAGCCACTTTGCAAAAAAAAGTGACGGTAGCGCAGTAAACTTGAAGAAATAAACAACATGCGGCAAAAGCGATCAACGTTAAAAAGGAGCAGCGGCAACTTTTTTACCAAGAGGAGCAGCGGCAGCTATGGGGGAAGTTTCGAGTTGGGCTGCATGTTTCACAAACAAGATACGTACTACTATTTCTTCCATGAGAACATTGCTTGAGAACGGAAAAAGAATTATAGGATGGCATCGCGGCTCCATTGATCATGTACGTACTTAATTGAGGGTAAAGTTAAAAAATCTTAATTTTGCAGTTCCAGAGAGATCTCTTAATTCTGCTCACACCATAAAAAAAAGGCCAGCGACAGGTTTTAAAAAAATGGACCAATGGCATGTATGATGCAGAAACTTAATAAGGAGGAGCAGCAGCTATACGTTTCCAGGTTGGCCGCATATTTGACAAACAAGATACGTACTATTTTTTGCATGATTACATTGCTTGAGCATGAAAAATAATTAGACGATGGCTGCGCCTAATTCTATGGATCATAGTCGAGAGACATACAACATTGTACGTACTTGCTCCTTGTATGTACTCACTTTGGAAAACCAAGAATACAATGGGACAGAAGTTACATAAAAGCACTAACCGGTTCATGCTACGTTTGCCCTAGGTGATTCAGATGCTTAATTTGCAGTTATAGGAAACTAGAAGTGATGCTCATCATTTTGGCAACGTACTATGTACCATTCATGTAGGTGAAACTGCATGTTAAGCATTTGAATCACCTAGATGAAACCAAGAGATAACATACATGGTTTGTGACTAATCAAGACATTAGGATAATATGACATGGCCAATTATTTTCTTCAAAATCTTACAACAAAAGTATTGTTTTCTTCATAAAAGATCCCCACCATTGATTTGGACTTCCACTTGAACTACAAAACATAAGTGATTATGACACAATGTATCAATTATAAATTTAAATTGAGTATTCGTCTGCACATGACTCTGGAACTAAAAAACTATGTTTGCAAAGTCTTATATTAAAAAATGTCTCACATTTGGTTTTAATTTTTCCTTTAGATAAATCAAATAATATAATTTCACCATTTAACTTTGTAAAGTTCTAGCCCGCGCATCGAGCGGGCCACTCTGCTAGTTAGTTCATAAAAGAGTGAAAGGTAGCACAAGAACAGGATGCAACCCATGCTATTCGAGTTCATAAAACAATGAGAGCTATAAACACAAGAATGATGAATGAGCGAGCGTAATCCTCACAGGGCAAAGGCAATGACAGAAAATTATTCAGTTATCACAAGAAGCAGACTACATTCTCCTTCACTATACTCAATAACAGCATGGCCTTAGAAATGTTCACGGTATTGTTAGTTCAGCTACCATAAGCTGAAACAAACATTTAAATGCCCAGAGGCCCTGACTTGATATACCATTACCATGGAAATCATTCGATATAAGATATAAGCGGGAAACAAGCAACGATCGAATGTAAGAATATTATCATGCTTGGACCTAATGAAGCATCAAGATACAAGCGAGAATTGAGATCAAACATTACCCGTCAATATGATAGTATTTATCTCCATCCGAGGAGTCTTGGCACCCATTCTACCATATTTATTGAAAAAGTGATCGTGCAATATGTGTTAACAGGAACTACATACTTGGTTGAGCACATATACATGCACACTCATCGCTGACAAGAACAGGATGTTCAATAGCATCTTAATCTTTGTAGTGAGCTTTGATATATTTTTTCAATTATAATGCATCGCTAACCAATACCTTGAGACACTAAAGCACAGCTAGAAAATCATACTTATGTACACAACCCCGATAGACCATCCTCAAACCAACAATGTCTTGTACTAACTAGCAAGTAAATTTCAAATTCACAACACAGCCATGGCAATGACGAACAGTTCGATGGAGATCATCTCAAGTGCATACATATGTTGGATGATGCGAGCTAAATAGCATGGTAATCATCCTTGTGTGCTTTCATTTATTTATTTTTGTCTCACTAGTAATAGTGTTAACCAAAGGTATGCAGAATCGAATTTCAAATCCACAACACAAAGAATGGCAATCAGCAATTAGCAATCGGCAATCGTAAATAAAGTCAGGACGGAGCTCACCTCGAGCGTCAACAGTGAGGAGCAGGACAATGATCTTCTCGGAAAACCTCTGGCGCTCCTCGTGGTAGTGCGAGAGGCGGCGCCTGTAGGAGAGGTTGTAGAAGAGGGACCGGAGCTCCTTGAGCTTGGCCTTGGCGACGGCGAGATCGCGCAGGCAGCTGAGCACGTGGGAGCGGTGGGCGAGGTGCGCCCTATAGTTCATCTGGATGAGTAGCGCGGCATCCTGCGGCGACAGCTCCTTGGCCTTCCCCTTGCCTTTCCCCATGGCAAAGGCCTACATCATCAGAAAGAGAGACAAATGTCAGGTGGTCAGTACACATATGACAGTAGTGCATTGCAAGGGAGCAGAATCCTCAAGATGATATCATTCAGAGCAGAGTTCAGTCAATCTGTAGCCAGTACTAAGCACAGATCTAGAGTGTGGACACTAGCATCCTCTAAAATTCCAAATTTTCTCTCAAATCCAGCGAGAGGTAACTTGGATCTATTGGAAATTCTACTGGAAATCACACATTTCATTCAGATCGGGCCACAGAACCCAAACCCCCACAAAAATCTCATCTTTTGTGCTGAGTACCGTACCTTGCTGATGGCGTCGCAGCCAGCGGTGTTGTCCTCGGGGATCTCCTCGATCTGGACGCACGTCCTCGCCGGCTTCTTCTTCTTCTTGTCAACCTCCTTGTCCTTGGCGGTGGCCTTGATCTTCTTGGGCTTCTCCGGCCTGCGCTCCTCGACCACCAACTCATCCTCGCTGCCGCCGGAGGCGGGCGAAGTCCTCCTCCTGTGTGTAGGCATGCGACCATGGCTCGAGCGAGCCTTGCCCTTGATATCGGTGCCCCACTTGGTCTTGGTCTTGCCTCCCGCCGCCCTTGGACTTGGCCTCCCACCTCCACTTGCGGCCGAATCCGTGCGTCGTTGGGGAGGTGAGCTCGCCTCCCACTTGAGCCTGCCCCCATGGCGGCTTCTCCTCTGCCGCTGCACTTGACCTTCCGCCGCCAGCTCCGTGGTCAGCGAGGTGTGTACTTGCTTGGCCAGGGGCGGCTGACAGGACGCGTGGGCCGTGAGTTGGTGTGGCGACGTGGTCGGTGAGGTCGCAGGAGGAGGAAGGCGTGCAAGAGGGGATGGGGGGCGAAGAAGGGGTCGGCGGGGAGGTAGAGGTCGAGGAGGTCGGGGTGGTGGGGGAAGGCAAAGGGGATGGGGATGGGGGTGGGAGGAAGGGGCAGGAGGCGGAGAGGGAGGAGGTAGGTGGTGGTGTGTGGATGAGATGCGAACGTTGTTTTTGTTTTACCTGGATGGGTGGGGAGAGAGGGAGGGGATAACCCCACAGTTCTTTTTTACTTGGAAAAAATAACCCCATCTCTTTGCCATCTGCTAGCAGATGGCAAAGAATCTTTGCCGTCTGCTGGCAGATGGCAAAGAGGTGGGGCTGGTCGCTGTTACACGCTTGACGGCCACAGGATTTGCCAACCTCTTTGCCATCTGCTGGCAGATGGCAAAGATTATTTGCCATCCACTAGCAGATGGCAAAGAATTGGCTGATGGCAACCATGTTCTTTGTCGTCTGTCAGTTCTTTGCCATCTGTTTTTTATAAGCAGATGGCAAATACATTCTTTGCCATCAGCTGGCAGATGGCAAAGAGCTGGCTGATGGCAAATTCCCTGTTTCCAGTAGTGCATCCATACTATGGGAAGAGGAGTCCGGAACTGACAAACCGGAAAAAACCGCGCCAATCGGCGATTCAGCCGATGACATAACACCTTCAGCCCACGTTATAATGGCAGTAATCACCCCGTGGACAGAACCTTTCCTAGCCTACTTGCTTAGGCAGGAACTTCCGAAGACCAAAACGAGGCCCGCTGCATAGTCCGGCGATCGAAAGCCTACAAGGTCCATGAGGGAGAACTTTATAAGAAAAGTACAACCAGAGTCCTTCAAAGGTGTATCTCCGAAGAGGAAGGGCGAAGCCTCCTCACTGAAATCCATGCCGGACTAGGCGGACACCACGCAGCGGCCCGGGCCCTTGTAGGAAAGGCATTCCGTACAGGATTTTATTGGCCGACGGCCCGGGCAGATGCCCAGGACTTAGTCCAGAAATGCGTTGGTTGTCGCTCTTTGCTAATCGAGCCACATACATGCCGCCCACCGCCTCAAAACTATACCCATTACCGCCGTCATGTCCAGGGGCTTGATATGGTTGGACCCCTCAAAGGGGGAACCCACAAGCAAAGATACCTATTGGTCATGGTGGATAAATTCACCAAATGGATAGAGGCCAAATCGGTCAAAACAGTAGAGTCCGGACCAGTGATAGACTTTATATCCGGGGTAGTACACCGCTACGGAGTCCCCCACAGCATCATCACCGACAACGGCACGAACTTCACAGCCGACGAGGTTAAGTCATGGTGCAAAAATATGGGCATCAAGCTCGACTATGCTTCAGTCTATCACCCTCAAACCAACGGTCAAGTGGAACGAGCAAATGGTCTAATAATGAGCGGCATTAAACCCGCACTAGTGCGGTCACTTACTAAACCGACACCTTTGGGTCGAGGAGCTCGACTCCGTACTCTGGGGGATGCGGACAACGCCTAACCGTACTAACGAATTCACACCATTTTTTATGGTATACGGCGCAGAGGCAGTCTTGCCCTGCGACATTATTCATGACTCACCTCGAGTATGCATGTACGAGGAAAGAGAGGCCGAGCTTGATCGGCAGGACAGCTTGGACACGTTGGAGGAAGAACGTGACATCGCGAAGGCTTGTTCCGCACTTTATCAGCAGAAGGCCCGAAGATATCAAAGCAGAGAAGTACGGGCCAAGACTTACAACGTTGGTGAACTAGTTCTACGCCTGCCGGACAAGAAAAAGGACAAGCTCAAGCCCAAATGGGAGGGCCCCTTCATTATCGATCAAGTCTTGACCGATGGAGCATACCGTCTACGAAATGCGTCGGATAACCGACTCGAGCCGAACCCATGGAATGCAGCCCGCCTCCGACGATTCTATGCCTAGCGCCGGACTAAGAGTTCATCCCCTTCCCCCGTCCAAACTTTTACACTTCGGCTGTTTTTTGTCTCTCTTTTTATGCCTTTTTATTCAAAAAAGCTCTCACGGGCCTATTTTCGCATTTTTCACATACACATGATGTGCCATCCGCACTCATCATTCCTGGGGGCTTCTTTTAAAGAAGCTCAATTATAAGGGTTTCATACCCAGCACATGTCTCAAGCTTCCACATGTACCTTTTACTCGCCATTATATGCATCGATATGACTTAAGTTTTGCCCAAGCTGAGTTGCCTGGCTCCTGTGCTTACCCCTACGTTCCCGATTGTTCGGCTAGGAGGTAAAGGGAGCACCTCTGCGATTGTTACTGCCGGGTCAGCCGGATGTGTACCTCAGACTCGGTGAAGCCGAAAGCTAGCGTTCTTAAGGGAATATTCGGTCGGTGACTTAAAAGATGACTTTTTACCTAATTATTTATCCGCCCCCAGATGTTTCTCTGCTTTCTTTGCAGTCCGAACATGCACTTTAGGGCATGGCTCCCAGGGAAAGGAACCCTTAACGGAACTATTCTCCCTGGAAGATGTTTCTTACTAACCATGTAAAATAACATAACTAGTTGGGCACTTGTCTGATAAAGCACTAATGACCCCTACGCCTGGTCTCCATGCATACCACGGTTGTTTCTTAACAAAAAAAGGTATTCGGACATAATCCGGACTCTAGGGTCCAGAGGTTGAAGCGAAAAGGTCGGCAAAGACAAACGATCTACAATCCGGCTAGAAGGCATTTCACATGTCACTTTAAAGGAAAACATACATTGTCAAATTTACTGATTGTATTCCTCCTCAATCTCGTCTAACAGGATGTCTAATTTACAGTCCCGTTGGGAAAATTTAGTAGCCAACTCTACCTGGCTGTATACTAGACTCACAGGGATCTCCTTCCCATCGGGCCCCACCGGTCCAACTTCGGCCATGTGGTTGGGATCCGCCTTCTTGTAACACGTCTTCACCATGGCCCAAGCCTCTCTGGCACCTTGACGGCAAGCCGAAGTCTTCCACAAATGGAAGCACTTCCGCACTCCCTAAAGCTTCTCCGAAAGCTCCCCAAGGCCCTTGGGTAGGGAGAGGGCTGGCCATAAAGCCTGGACGACGCCGCTCATTGCCTGCCGAACTCGTTCGAGCAGTTGCAACAGCTCGGGAAGTTGATCACCCGTGGATACGGGCATCTCCTCGGCAGGGCGACCTGTGAGTACACCTACAAGACATACTATGTCAATTTGCTTCTTTGCCGAACTCTTCTTTTAAAAGGAGTCCGCTCAAGCACTTACTATAAATGCCGCGACGAAGCCGTTGATTCTCCTTAACGGAGCCGGACAGCTCGGCTCGAGCGCCTTTCAGCTCTTCTCTGAGCTTGGCGTTGGCATCCTGAAGCTTGTTCCTTTCTTACTGCACCCTATTGAGGACACTCTCGCCGGCTTTTAGCTGGCGCAGCAATGCCTGCCTGTCCGGATTTTGTCCGGCGGCACCTGCAATGTCATTATTAGACTTGAGCGCATGCCGCACAGCGCTTATATTTATTAATAAAAATGTGTTACCAGGAGGGGTCTCGTCTCCTCTGCGCAGCAAGTGCGCCTCAAGTTGGGCCTTGCGATCTTGCAGCTCCCGAGACAGCTGGGCATTCTTCTTGGTAAGAGCCTGCATTTCAAATGATCCTTAAATCAGTTAACATAACTACTTTAAGTCTCGGGGGCTACTGGTATATATAACCATCAAAATTCCTTTACCCGTATGTCTTTCACATACTGCTCCGTGGCTCTGGTAAAACCATCTTGAGCGGCACGGAGATGCGCGTCCCCCGCGTTGAAGGCATCTAATGCCTCAGGGGAGAAGCATGCTTCACGAAATACTGTCCGGCGGCGCCTATGGTTCATGGCGCTCTCCACCTCAGACTTGGTGGCGCATACTGTCGGTATCCTCCGCTGGAGAAGGATCCGCCCGCGCTTTGCGCTTGCCCCTCCGTCCGGGCGCTGAGCCTGGCTGGTGTGGGTTGGATCAGAACTTCGCGCCCGCATCGGGTTTTTCTTCTATAAAGATCGTGAGCACTCGACGCTTCCTAGAACGTTGCTTCAAAATTCAAATACGAGCTATACCTTTGCGGCGACGCTTCGTCCGCACAGCGTATCCTTTTCCGCCGCTTGTCCGGATCGGCCTCAGAGGTCGCCGCTGGCTCGGCTTCCCGCCGTGAAGGCGCTTCTGCAAAATACCATCGTCGCGAAGGTTAGAAATGGGCAAGGAAGAGATAGTGGTGTCCGGACTTCGGTCACAGTCACCTGGGAAGCCGGACACAGTCCGGAGTAGTCCGCCAGAATGGCTTACCAAGGCATTGTCCATACTGAGCTGGTGAAATACCCCGTCGATCAGCTCCACCTCGATGTCCGGATCCTCTTCGAGGCCAGATCTAGGATCTTCCGGATCCTCGGGTTGCAGAGCAGACTTACCATGTCCTCCACAATCCGCATAGATCCCGCGCCAAGACATAATGTAAGAAGCCTAGACTTCAAAGCATGGGTCGAGCCCTTAAAGGTGTTCGCTACTCCATCCTCTAGGGTTGTTCATGGAAAACCCATTTAAGGGGTTCTGCTCAAGGAAGTCCTCCTTCTCCCCTTATACAGACCGGACAGATCTTCACCAGTCCTCGGTCGAGTCCGCCCTTTTGCCATGACGGGTAGCATCATCTTCCCCGTTGAAATCCCACATAGGGTGGCCTCTATATTGCAGCGGCTGTACCCCCCGCATGATACATGTCACCATGACTCCAATCATGGTCAACCCAGAGTGGGCTAGCAATCTTATTCGGCCCATCAAGTAATGGACGCTCTTGTCTTCCTCCAATTGGGGGCTCCGTGGGCGCCAGCTGAGGCGTTTCTTCAGGGGAGCAACACTAAACTCCGGGAGGCCAATCCAGACTGGGTCCGGCAGCGGGGCGTCTCCTATGTAAAACCACTCTGAAGGCCAGTCTTCGGACGCCTTCTTGGGAGTGCCGGATGGATATCCGGTCCCTGCGATGCGCCATATTTCGGCACCGCCCACTTGATATATGGACCCCTCGTGAGAACGGGGTACGAGGCAGAACAGCCTCTTCCACAGTGCAAAATGGGGCTCGATGCCCAAGAACAGCTCAAGAAGAGCTACGAGTCTGCGATATGCGTGATGAGGCGGGTGTGAGGTGGTGGAGCCGAGTCCAGAGAACTCCAGTGAGCCCGCTGAGGAACGGATGTATTGGGAATCCGAGTCCCCTTATGAGATAGGGGACGAAGCATACTCGCTCCCCCTTATTGGGGCTTGGGGTAGCCTCCGCTTGCCTCCCACCTTGATAAGTGACCAGCCCGGCTCGAACCGGGACCATGAAGGCCGGAGGAGATATACCCCGCTTGAGCTTCACTAGCTCGTTGTGCAGAATGAGCACCTCCTCCAATCCCCGGGGTGGGCTGGGAGCGCGAGAAGAAGAGCGCGCCGACGGTCCATGGTGGAATGGATTTTCAGATCAAAGGCGCCCGATGAAGTATTCATGAAGGAAGATGGTGTGGTTTGATCTGGATTTTTGCCTCTTTTGTAGGCGGATGACTCGCACAACTAGGGGGTGAAACGTAAAAGACACCCTGGCTTTTCGCATTCGTGCGACGCGTGGAAAAGGGCCATTATTTGGCGAGAAGCCGAGGAACACAAGATTCAAGATGAAGCCGACACTCGCTTAAGGTGTACATGGAATTTGAAGGAGAACCCGCCTTGCAACGCCAAGACTATAAACGCGCTGGACTTATCGACATTGAAGCCTGGTTCGGGGCTACCGAGGAGTCTCGACTAGGGGTGTCCGGACAGCCGGACTATCATCGCCTCACGGACTCCAAGACTACGAAGATACAAGATTGAAGACTCCGCCCCGTGTCCGGATGGGACTTTCCTTGGCGTGGAAGGCAAGCTTGGCAATACGGATATGTAGATCTCCTACCATTGTAACCGACTGTAACCCTAGCCTCCTCCGTGTCTATATAAACCGGAGGGCTTTAGTCCGTAGGACAACATACATTACAACAATCATACCATAGGCTAGCTTCTAGGGTTTAGCCTCCTTGATCTCGTGGTAGATCCACTCTTGTACTACCCATATCATCAATATTAATCAAGCGGGACGAGGGTTTTACCTCCATCGAGAGGGCCCAACTGGGTAAAACATCGTGTCCCTTGTCTCCGTTACCATCCGCCTAGACGCACATTGGGACCCCTACCCGAGATCCGCCGGTTTTGACACCGACACACACCAACAGAGATTGTTGGGTATTTAAGCAGGCAGGCAAGTTAATTGCCGAAAACAATGACAAGGGGTTGCACAGCGATGACGAGGAAGAGACCCGGCCGCCGAACAATAGAGGACAGAAGGGCTTCCCCCCACAAGTGCGGACGGTAAACATGCTATACGCAACCCATATACCCAAGAGGGAGCGGAAGCGTGCACTAAGGGACGTATATGTGATGGAGCCAGTCGCCCCGAAGTTCAATCCATGGTCCTCTTGCCCGATCACTTTCAATCGAAGAGACCATCCGACCAGTATCCACTATGGCGGATTCGCGCTGGTTCTAGACCCAATCGCCGATGGATTTCACCTCACGAGTCCTCGATGGACGGCGGCAAGAGCTCGAACTCGCTTTATCGGGATACAAGGCGCAAGATGGGCATGCACCCTCAAGGATTAAACCTACAAAGACGACCTTCAAGGGCGCCATACCGTGTTGAGGCCAATTGTGCGAGCTCACCACACCGAAGTGGTCTTCGGATCCCGGATAATTTCAAGCGAGGAGTTAATCATTGACATAGTCCTGCTCATGCAGCGGCTATCACGCTTTGTTTCGGACGAACCGCGTTTGCCAAAATTCAACGCGGTGCCGCATTATGCATACCTCAAGCTCAAGATGCCAGCCCTCGTGGAGTCATCACGGTCAACGGAAATATGGAACGCCCCTATGAACGGAGGAACATCAACGCTCTCATGGCGAAATACGTAACAGCCTTCTAAGGCAATTTTCGAGTCCGGCCGTTAAATGACCGGACACGGCCAAACGCGCCCGGAGCAACATCAATCAAGACCACCTGGCATGATCCGAGAACGTGTAGCAATGCGGCCCCAACCCCAGCCCTCGCATGATTGCAAGACCAGCCCTCCGCGTACATCATTACGCTATGAAGATACCATGGGCATAGGGGCAGGGGCTTGACCACAACAGACCCAGAGTGCGGCTCGACCACACCAGGGGCTCCCAAGTGTGTCGCTCTTTTTATTTTTACTTTTCTTCTTTTTATACACAGGACTCCGTTTACAAGAGGTCTTGTCCGGCAGTAGATCGGCCGAACTCACGATGCAACAGCCAGGGGGGAACAAAGGGCTACGACAAACACTCGGGTGGTCTCCATTACGGGCATTAAATCTGCTTATTACAACATTCCACAGCCCACCCCTGGAGGGGGACATGTTTAAAATAGTCCAATCCCTTGCTTACCGCACCATTTGTATCATTCCGCACTCATAGCAGAATTCCTTGAATAAATAATGCAGCACTTTTTGCTTATCATTGCATTACTTTACACATATGTTCATTTACGACATCTTGCATCCGTACAATTTGGTACGGCCGAATACACCAGGGGCTTACGTTCCCCGCATTATGGTGTGATAAGTCCGAACACTTTCACAAGTGCGGCACCCCGAACTTATAGCATTATATGAATCGGCTCCAATCATGTCTTGGGTCAATAGTTGGGTTTGCCCGGCCCCATGTTTTGGTACCTTACGCCCGCTCTATCGGCTAAGGTAGCATCGGGAGAACCATCGCGATTGCGCCCGGTTGAGCTGGGCAAGCGCCTCAAATGAGAAAGCTAAAATCGACTGTCATGATAAGGCGAGAGACTGGTCGCTGTTCAAGAGGTCTTTTCGAGTCCCTAAAGACTTATGCCGCTTCGAGCGAAGAACCGGATAATGTCCGGCCAAGGCATGGATAGCGCCCCGAACTCGGTCTTCCGAATACTAGGAGCTTCGCCGAAATTTAAAAATATAGAATTCTATGGCTAAGTGAGAGTGTTCAAGCATTATAAGTCCGGTTGCCTTGTTCGTTGTGTTGGGCACCTCCCTAGATGGACCCAAAAATGGGAACAAGAGTGCTCAAGTTTATGCCGAACACCCCAGCACTTGTGGCATGGGGGCTGAAGCCGACGACTTGCCATCTCTCAGATTTAATAAACGGCCACACAGAAGGTAATATTTTAAATCAAACAAGCGTTGCTTAGCGATTTGAACAATGTTTTCAGCGCAGATAACACATGGCGAGTCTACTCAATAATTACATCTCTGGGCACTCATCCGCAATCTTATGGCACCCTTCAGACAGTCTTACAAGACATCTCGGTGTACGATACTCCTTCACTACCGGGCGGCGCGTCGCTGATAAGCCTCTCCGCATCCAGCCTGCCCCAATGCACCTTTGCGCGGGAAAGGGCCCGACGAGCACCTTCAATACACGCGGAGCGCTTGATGACCTCCACCCAGGGGCATACATCCACCAGCCGCCGCACGAGGCCAAAGTAGGTCCCAGGCATGGCCTCTCCAGGCCATAGCCGGACTATGAGGCCCTTCATGGCCTGCTCGGCTACCTTGTGGAGCTCGACCAGCTGCTTCAGCTGGTCGCTAGGGTGCACCGGATGGCCGGCCTCAGCATACTGAGACCAGAAGACCTTCTCCATTGAGCTCCCCTCCTCGGCTCGGTAGAATGCGGCGGCATCGGACACGCTGCGAGGCAGATCTGCAAACGCCCCTGGAGAGCTCCGAATTCGGGTAAGTGTCAGGTAGTTTACATTAACATGCTTGCTTTGCATGAAAAATGCCTTACCCGCCGCTATCTTCTTCGTCGCCTCAATCTCTTGGAGGGCCTTATGGGCCTCGGCCTTGGCGGTTTTGGCACTTTCGAGAGCCAAGGCAAGCTCGGATTCTCGAGTCTTTGAGTCGCGCTCCAAACTCTCATGCTTTTCCATGAGAGCCTGGAGCTCTTGCCGCACCTCGGCCACCCGCGCCTCCTGCTTCTCTCGCTCTACCCGTTCCGCGGCCGCATTGCGTTCAGCCGTGGACATAGCCTCCTTTAGGGTGGCCACCTCGTTCGTGGCCCCTGCAGTACCCACGTTATCCTTGTTATTTTTGTTGCAACCTAAATCCTTTTCTGTAAGGTAAAAATTCAAAGTGGTGTTACTCACCTTCTTTGTCCTCGAGTTGCTTCTTGGCACAGCCGAGCTCTTGCTTGGACCGCTCGAGGTCCTGCTTCAGCACCGACCTCCGCATGATCGGTCGGCAGAGGTCAGCATAAGCAGCCTGCAAACCCATATTGACATAATTTTTAGCAACCTCACAGATATCTTTTTAGATCCTCACCGCTTTTCTTTCCAACACCGAACCGAGCATCGGGGCTACCGCCTATGCGGTATTACATTGCATATTTTTAACTTCTTACCTCAAAGCCTGTTAGAAGGCTCTGCAGAAGCTTGGTCAGCCCGCCTTGGCGAGCTAAACCTTCAATCACCGCACTCATAATAGTGCGGCGTTCTTCCTCGATGGAAGCGCCTTTGAGCGCCCCAACAAGTTGTCCGCGCCCGTTGGACGGAAGCTGCGGCGCCACGGTCTTGCCCTTCTTGTGAAGGGTCGCTGCCGGACTCGAACCACTCGGGTTCGGCGAGAGTCCGGCGCAAAGTCCGGAGGCTGCCTTGTGGCGCCCGAGCCTCCTCCGATGGGTCCTTCGATCCCGCCTCGGCGTCCTCGATTGTCGCGAGGGGTGGAGGCGTCGGGATGGAATCTACATCCGACGGAGCCAATGACCCGCTCGATGAAGCGGGGAGATCATCATCGGCCAGACTGAAGGCAGCGTGCGGCATTAGGAAGACACTATGTGAAACAAAAGAGAAATTATAAATCATTCAGGAATCCAGATACTTACGATCTTGCCGGAGGCCTGGCCCTTGAGGGCCACTCTTCGTCGCCAACGTTGGCGCTAGCAGAGCTGTCCGGGAATAGTCCTTCCCTCTTGACCCTTCGCCTCCCCCTGGGGAAGCCTTCCTTTCCTCTCTCCTTCCTCCGGGAGAGTCCTCTTCCTCCTCCTCGCCTTGGGAGGAGTCCGCCCGAGTCGTCAGACACTGAAAACGGAACTCTTTCGAGTACCCGTGGCCTCCTTCTTGACCTTCTTCTCGGCACCACATAGAGTGCGGGACCAGATCCCCGTCTGCGGGCGTCCGCGGGTCTTGGAGGGAGCCGACAGTTTACTGTCCGGACGCCCTCCGCCGATCTGTCAAAGGCATTGGGAGTTTTAGATCCCGCATAGAGTCAAACTATGAAAGAAAATAAAAGACCCATAGAGGATAACAAAGCTTACCTCGCCGGCCGGGCGCTTGGTACTGAATCCGCGGTCTTCCGTCGCGGACGCGGGGGCTTCTCCGCCTTGAACAGCACCTCCAGCGGCTTCAGACGTCAGGTCAAGAGCCCTCTCAAGGCCTGGTGCCGTGCCGGATCGAACTCCCACAAATTAAAAGCCCGTTGTTGGCAAGGGAGAATCCAGCGGACGAGCATGACCTGGATCACATTGACAAGCCTGAGCTTCTTGTTCACCAGCTTTTGGATACAGGTTTGGAGTCCGGTCGGATCCTCCGAACTACCCCATAGCAGCCCCTTCTCTTTCCAGGAGGTGAGCTGCATACGGATGCCAGATCTGAACTCGGGGGCCGCCGCCCACTTAGGGTCGCGCGGCTCAGTGATATAGAACCACCCCGATTGCCACCCCTTGACGGACTCCCTGAAGGCCCCTTCGAGCCAGATGACATTGGGCATCTTGGCCAACATGGCGCTTCCGCACTCCGCTTGAGTGCCCTTCACCACCTTCGGCTTGACATTGAAGGTCTTGAGCCACAAGCCGAAGTGGGGCTGGATGCAGAGGAAGGCCTCGCACACGACGATAAACGCCAAGATGTTGAGGATGAAGTTTGGCGCCAGATCATGGAAGTCCAGGCTGTAGTAGTACATGAGCCCCCAGACAAAGGGGTGAAGTGGAAAGCCTAGTCCGCAGAGGAAGTGGGGAAGGAATACGACCCTCTCATGGGGCCTGGGGGTGGGGATGAGCTGCCCCTTGTTGGCAACCGGTGCGCGATGTCGCTGGATAGATATCCGGCGCTGCGCAGTCTTTCGACGTGCACCTCCGTGACGGAGGAGGCCATCCATTTGCCTCCCGCTCCAGACATGGTCGGAGAAGGTCGAGACGAGATGCGTGAATTTGGGAGCTGGAGCTCGAGTGTGCGGAGATGGATAAGCAAAGGAGGAAGAAGGCGTAGGTGAAAAGGTGGATCCTTATCCCCTTATATATGGGCGAACGAAAACTATGCGTCCCCACCGGCCTGGTTAAACTCGCTTATCTCCCAAGCACCACCATCAATGGCGCGGTTGGGTTACCCACGTCCGTATTGATGAGAATCCCGGAATAAGGGGAACACGATCTCTGCTTCGACAAGACGTGTCAAGGAAACCGCTTCGCTAAACGCGCTGAGGTGGTATAATAAAGAACTATTCAAGTAAAGGCTTGGTAGTGGTGTGACGTCATGCCACAAAACACGTCAGCAGATCGAATTTGTGTACATATCATTCTCTCTACGGTGGAATGTGGAATTTATTTTGCAAAGCCGGACACTATCCTGGTGTTCACAATCTTCTATGAATTATTCGGAGGAGGAACCCGCCTTGCAATGCCGAACATTATGCGCGCCGGACTCATCGTCATTGAAGCCCGGTTCAGGGGCTACTAAGGGAGTCCTGGACTAGGGGGTGTCCGGACAGCCGGACTATCATCGTCAGCCGGACTCCAAGACTATGAAGATACAAGATTGAAGACTTCGTCCCGTGTCCGGATGGGACTTTCCTTGGTGTGGAAGGCAAGCTTGGCGATACGGATATGTAGATCTCCTACCATTGTAACCAACTCTTTGTAACCCTAGCCCTCTCCGGTGTCTATATAAACCGGAGGGTTTTAGTCCGTAGGACAAACAACCATTACAACAATCATACCATAGGCTAGCTTCTAGGGTTTAGCCTCCTTGATCTCGTGGTAGATCCACTCTTGTACTACCCATATCATCAATATCAATCAAGTAGGAGTAGGGTTTTACCTCCATCGAGAGGGCCCGAACCTGGGTAAAAACATCGTGTCCCTTGTCTCCTGTTACCATCCACCTAGACGCACAGTTCGGGACCCCCTACCCGAGATCCGCCGGTTTTGACACCGACACCAGGTGTTCGCGGAAAAGCCACATACCTTGTGACTCAGCAAGTCTCTTATTGACCAGCGCGATGTCCGCATCCGCAACGTCCAGTTGCCGCTTCAGTTCGGCAACTCTATCAGTCTGGCTGGCCACCGAACGCTCCACCCCCTGAATAGGAAGGGTGACATCTTAACACTGAGATTATGATCCTCGGCACGCTGTCACTTTTGACAACGTACCGAGTCTCAGGGGCTACTATCTATACAGGGCGCATTCTATATGCAAAACTGTAAGGAGGTACATCATTCTTGTGTACCTCAAACCCCGTCAGTAAACTTCTGACGGCTTCATGCAAACCACTCTCAGCGGATGAAATCCTTTCAATCACCGTACCCATTAACACACGGTGATCTTCTGAGATAGATGCTCGCCTGAGCAGATCCTTCAGCTCCTCCGACCGCACACCAGTTGGCGCCGGACCTCCCGGCCCCGCCGGACTCGGGGAAACCCTCCGCGACGACACATCAGGGTCGTCCGCCCCGCCTGATGGCACGGCAGATGGAGGCGTTTCGCTTTCCATCATCTCTGGACGAAGATCCCCCGAAGATGAGCTTTGCTAAGAAGGGCTAAGATCCGAACTACAAGGTAAAAACCTCGGTCATCCTCAGAAATAAAAACAGGGATGTCTCTTATAACAAAACTCCCCTTTTTACTTACGGCTCGCTGGAGGGCTGGTTCCCTTGGGGAAATAGTACGGCCGGGGCCCCTCCCGGTGCAGGACCCTCTGGTGAAGATTTCTTCCCCCGCTTTGAGGCCTTGACCTCCGGATCTTCAAGAGCGGTCCTCTTCTCCCCTTGGAGGGAGGGATTCTCGATCCCCCCTTCCTTAAAGGCCTCCTTAGTGGAGGCGGTAGCTTTCCTGTTCCCCCCTTCGCCCTCTTCCAAAGGCACAGCCTCCACCATCTTGGTTAGCACCGGGTCCGGCGCGGTCTCAGGGAGGGGGGCCGGACACCTTATTAGCTTTGCTTTTGCTATCCACTCCTGTTCAAGGGACGGCTTTTTAAAGGGCAAGTATTATGATAAATGTACGGATAGCACGTCCAGGCACAGGAACTACTTACTTGAGTATCCCAAGGACAGCAACTCAGACCTGCGTCCTCGGTCAAGTCCGGACACAGCTCTTGTGATCCGAAGAACAGTTTATACATCTCCATGGGCGTCGCGCCCATGAAGTGGTGGAGAGCTCGCGGTCCCTCCGGATTGAATTCCCACAGGCAGAGAGGCGGCGTTTGCGAGGCGCGGCGCCAATCAGCATAACTCAAGAACTACAACCAGATTGATCTCCCTCTCTTGGAGGTCTTGAATCCGGCCCTGCAATATTGGTACGTCCTTGGACGGCCCCCAGTCAAGCCCTTTGTTGACCCATGACGTCAGCTGTTGTGGAGGGCCCGAGTGAAAGGCGGGTGGCGCCACCTTCCTGGTGCCCCTGGGAGTGGTGATGTAGAACCACTCCTGTTGCCACAAGCCGAGCTCCTCTTGAAAAGAGCCCTCGTGCCATGGAGCATCGGCCCTCTTACTTATAACTGCCCCTCCGCACTCTGCCTGTCGCCCCTCGATCATCTTTGGCTCCATGTTGAAGGTCTTGAGCCATAATCCGAAGTGAGGGGTAGTGCAGAGGAAGGCTTCGCAAACAACAATGAACGATGAGATGTGGAGGATGGACTCCGGAGCCAAGTCATGGAATTCCATCCCATAATAAAACATGAGCCCCCTCACGAAGGGGTCCATCGGGAAGCCTAAACCCCGACGGAAGTGAGACACGAACACGACGCTCTCACCAGGCTCGGGAGTGGGAATGACTTGCCCTCGGGCGGATAGCCTATGCGAAATCTCGCAGGTTAGGTACCTGGCGTCTCTCAGCTTTAGCACATCTTCTTCCGTGACGGAAGAGGGCATCCACCGGCGCTGTAGGTCGGAGCCGGACATTGTTAAAGGTCTGAAGCGCTAGAATCTAGAACCTTAGGTGTTGGAACTCGAGGCGAGGGGTGGATTCGATTGAGATTGAAGAAAAGGAACAGGCCTTGGTCTCATTATAAAGGGGTAGAATACCAAGAGCCGTCCCCGTGACTGTTTGGGACTCGCCTTCGATGGAGGGGGCGTGCCAATGGGCACGGTTGGGTTACCCACGTCCGTATTGATGAGAATCCCGGAATAAGGGGACATGATCTCTGCTTTTACAAGACGTGCCAAGGAAATCGCCGCTAAGCGCTGAGGTGGAACAATAAAACAATTGAATAAAGGCTTGGCGTGGCATGATGTCATACCACGGCACGTCGCCAGATTGAACACATGTAAATATTATTCTCTCTACGGTGGTATGTGGAATTTATTTTGCAGAGACGGACACTATCCTGGTGTTCAAAACCTTCAATGAATTATTTGGAGGAGGAACCCGCCTTGCAATGCCGAAGACAATATGCGCGCTGGACTCGTCGTCATTGAAGCCTGGTTCAGGGGCTACTGAGGGAGTCCTGGACTAGGGGTGTCCGGATAGCCGAACTATCATCATTGGCCGGACTCCAAGACTATGAAGATACAAGATTGAAGACTTCGTCCCGTGTCCGGATGGGACTTTCCTTGGCGTGGAAGGCAAGCTTGGCGATATGGATATGTAGATCTCCTACCATTGTAACCGACTCTGTGTAACCCTAGCCCTCTCCGGTGTCTATATAAACCGGAGGGTTTTAGTCCATAGGACACATAACAATCATACCATAGGCTAGCTTCTAGGGTTTAGCCTCCTTGATCTCGTGGTAGATCTACTCTTGTACTACCCATATCATCAATATTAATCAAGCAGGAGTAGGGTTTTACCTCCATCGAGAGGGCCCGAACCTGGGTAAAAACATCGTGTCCCTTGTCTCCTGTTACCATCCGCCTAGACGCACAGTTCGGGACCCCCTACCCGAGATCCGCCGGTTTTGACACCGACAGCGCCCCCTGCGAAACACCATCGGTATACGGTGATCAAAAACACGCATGGATGGGTCATTTTCAAATTATCAGGAGTTCGGTCTCAGTTACCTGCGAGGCGGGAAGTATTCCAGGGTAATCGGCCGTAATGGCGACCAAGGCATTATCGATGCTCAGTTGATGGAAAACCCCGTCGATCAGCTCCACCGATATGTCCGGATCCTCTTGGGAGGTCGGATCGAGGAACCGTTCCGGATCCTCGGGTTGTGGAGGCGGGCTATTTATATCCTTTACGGCCCGGTGCATTTCCTACGCCAAAATCACAAAATGAGATACTTGACTATGGGAGTACGGATCGGATAGGCAAAAATGAGTGTCCGCTTACCCAGCTTGGAGGATTGTTCATAGAAAATCCGCCCTGCGGATTGATGCGGAGGAACTCCTCCTCTTCTCCCTTGTACAATGCGGACAAGATCTTCATCAGATCGGCGACCGATCCCGGCCCCTTACGGCCACAGCGGGTGGCATCATCCTCCCTGTTGAAATCCCACATGGGGTGGCCTCTATACTGGAGCGGTTGCACCCCCAGCATAATGCATATGGCCATGACTCCGATCATGGTCAGTCCGGAATGAGCTAACAACCTTATCCGGCTCATCAGGTAAATGACGTCCCTGTCGTTTTCCCTCTGAGGGCTCCGTGGACGCCAGCTTAGGCGTTTCTTCAAGGGAGCATTATTAAACTCAGGGAGGCTGGCCCGAACAGGGTCCCGCAGGGGGACATCTTCTATATAAAACCATGCCGAAGGCTAGTCTTCGGACGCCTTCTTCGGGGTTCCAGACAGATATCCGGTCCCGGCGATGCGCCATAGTTCGGCTCCGCCCAGTTGATATATCGACCCCTCTTGAGAACGGGCACAAGATGTAACAGCTTCTTCCACAAGCGCAAAATGAGGCTCGATGCCCAAAAACAGCTCAAAAGGGCCACGAAGCCCGCAATATGCAAGATGGAGGCAGGCGAAGGTTGTGCAATCGAGGCTATAGAACTCTGTGAGCCCTGGAGAAATGGATGAATTGGAAATCCGAGCCTCTTATTAAATAAGAGACAAGGCATACCCGCCTCCTTTGAGGGGTGGGGACGCTCTCCGCTTGCTTTCCGCCCTTATAGGTGGCGAGTCCGGCTCGAACCGGGACCATGAAGGATGGGGGAAGAAATCCCTTGGTTTGGAGCACCACTAGCTCACTGTGCGGGACGGATCATCTCTCCCAATCTCCAGGCTGAGGGCTGGGAGGGCGAGAGGAGGAGCCGTGTCGACTGTCCATGATGGAATGGATTTCTGTCAGATGCGCTCTGATGAATGCTCGCGAAGGGAGGATGGTGTGATTCGGATCTAGATCCTCGTCTCTTTTATAGGCAACTCATTTGCGTAGCTAAGGGGGTAAATGTAAAAATACCCTGACTTTTCACATTCGTTCAACACGTGGAAGACGGCCATTATTGGGCGTGGAAGCCGAGGAGCGCAATATTCAGAGGAAGCCGGACGCTATTCAACAGGTACACAGGATTTGGAGAAGAACCCGCCTTGCAATGCTGAAGACAATCTACGCGCCGGACTCACCGCCATTGAAGCCTGGTTCGGGGGCTAATGAGGGAGTCCCGGATTAGGGGGTGTCCGGATAGCCGAACTATCACCTTTGGCAAGACTCCTGGACTATAAAGATACAAGATTGAAGACTTCGTCCCGTGTCCGGCTGGGACTTTCCTTGGCGTGGAAGGAAAGCTTGGCGACACGGATACATAGATCTCCTACCATTGTAACAGACTCTGTGTAACCCTAACCCTCTTTGGTGCCTATATAAACTAGAGGGTTTTAGTCCGTAGGACGAACAACAATCATACCATAGGCTAGCTTCTAGGGTTTAGCCACTCTGATCTCGTGGTAGATCTACTCTTGTACTACCCATATCATCAATATCAATCAAGCAGGAGTAGGGTTTTACCTCCATCGAGAGGGCCCGAACTTGGGTAAAAACATCGTGTCCCTTGTCTCCTGTTACCATCCGCCTAGACGCACAGTTCGGGACCCCCTACCCGAGATCCGCCGGTTTTGACACCTACAGCAAGGCTGCAATCATTGTTGAAGGCACTCGTCCTTTGGATGGTCAATTTCAAAAGGCAGCATCCTACTCCACGAATGATGACTCTGCCACCCATGACACTGCTGGAAATGCTTCAAAGCAACATCCTCAAGCGACTGCTCCGCGTGTGATGACTAATCATGAACTGCTCCTAAGTCTTCATCAGAAGGTGGATAGAAACCACAAGTGGGTCAAGCGTCAGTTTGGTGCAATTCTTCAGAACATGACCGTGACTTAAAACATTATGAAGAAGAATCACCATTATCTGCATCAAGTCTTCGACCGCACCTAGGATATTCTTTCGCATATCTACACTGATGATGAAGTCAAAAAGATGGACTTCCCACAGGACTTTGACTGGTCTCATCCACCTTCAAAGAAATTCAAGAAGGTCAAAGTTCCTCAGCTGGTCGTCAGTTCATATTCTTCATCGCGCGAGATAGACAAAGCTGAAGATTTAGATGACACTACGACAGGCCCTACAACAACGGACAACCCCAACAATGCTGACACTCCTCCCATCGACATCATGATGATATTCTTCAGGGGCGTTAGTCCTCACTTTTCGTACCTTTTGGTCATTTGATGACAAAAGGGGAGAAATTTGAGTTAGTCTTCAAGCGGGTCTCTTAAATGGGCATTTTTTTGCTTAGTTACAACTCTCATTCTTCTGATGTGTTTGATTCGCCGAGTTGTAAACTTAAGTCCTATGGTGGTCTAATACTTTTGACTACTTTTCGCATGCTTAATTCCTCAAGTACTTAATGCATGCATGCTGAATTTCGTCAGACACCATACATGCATTTAAAATTCTTCATACGATATGTTAAATGCGTGTATGAATTACAATATATAGGGGGAGATCTCCATGATATTACTCTATAATGTGCATTTGCTATCTAAAGCAAATTCCTCAACCATGCACATCTTCAAGGGGTGTTCTTCTATATCTTGCAATCAAATTCCTCAATACTTAGCACTTTCAATTGATATGTTTATCCCCGTTAAAAAAATAACCTATTTGTCATCAATCACCAAAAAGGGGGAGATTGTAAGTGCATCTAGTGCCCCTTAGTGATTTTGGTGTATTGAAGACTTATAGGCTAAGGGACTAATATGTTTGTGATTGTACACAGGCTCTATAAGTCGATGAGGAGTTTGATATTTACGATGAAAGTCGGCCCCTAAAAATGTATGTCTTCAGCTGAAGACTTTGGTTCTCCTGAAGATTTTGAAAGTGAAGAAATTGGTGTGACCTTAAAGACTTGGATATTCATGCGAGGATTATGAAGCGTGAAGACTTTTGTTTTCGTAGTTTCATTTTCTCTTTCTTGAGTCATAGGAAACACCATACTATTAAATGGGGTAGAGGTAATACTAAGGAAAATGATTTTCAAGTGATGCTCATCTCAAAATCCTACAACTACCAAATCCTTTCGAGTGAATCCATTGGAAATCTCATATCAGTTCAGTCGATTTCTTCGGAGACAGAGACGAAGATCTTCTGGTCTCTGAGGAATTTGTTCTGACTGAGGAGTTAGGAATTCGCCAGTGTGGATAGCCTACACAGTGAGGAACAGGATAGCCCCAAGGAATTTGAACCTCAAATACCCGACCGTTGCTGTGCTATGCGTCAGCTGTCCCGAAATATCTACCACCTAACGGTCATATAATTGAAGGACATTTATGTCTTATCATGTCGGGCTGCTCCCTAGGCCATAAATAGCCTCCCCCTACAACCACTAGCTGGTTGGCTGCTCCGAGAGAAACTAATACTTGTCATTGAGAGCATCCCATCCTTCGAGGACTTTGAGCAAAAATCATCAAGTGACGAAAACCCAAAATCCAAACCCAAACACCTAAAAACGCAAAGTGATTGAGCATCAGTGAAGAGATTGTTCCTGTGTGAAACCAATGCTTGTTACCTTTGAGGACTGTGTATCCTCCAGACGGTTAGGCATCATGGTCTGAGCATCCAAGAGGAATTGTGGATCGCCGAGTGACCAAGTCTGTGAAGGTTTTGGAAGTCACCTGAAGACTTACCACGAGTGATTGGGCGAGGTCTGTGTGACTTTAGCTCAAGGAGAATACGGTGAGGACTGTGTGTCTGGGCTGTATGTCCTCGGATTTAATACCCAGCCGCTCCAACCAGAAGTACAACTGTCACAGCAGTTGGAACTGGTCTACCAAATCATTGTCTTCACCAAGCCAACAGGTTCTATTTCCTCAGCCCTTTCATTTTCTCATTCATGTGTTGATGAACTTGATCATTACTATTTGAAGACTTTGACTGAAGACTTTCTCCATTTCCTCAATCCTAATTCTTCAGTCACATAGTCTTCAGCCTGCTTATCCTATTTTCACGCTATTTGTACTCTATGCTTGTTTGAAGGAAATATGCCCTAGAGGCAATAATAAAGTTATTATTTATTTCCTTATTTCATGATAAATGTTTATCATTCATGCTAGAATTGTATTAACCGGAAACATGATACATGTGTGAATGCATAGACAAACAAGATGTCACTAGTATGCCTCTACTAGACTAGCTTGTTAATCAAAGATGGTTATGTTTCCTAACCATGAACAAGGAGTTGTTATTTGATTAACAAGGTCACATCATTAGTAGAATGATCTGATTGACATGACCCATTCCCTTAGCTTAGCACACGATCGCTTAGTATGTTGCTACCGCTTTTATCCATGACTTATACATGTTCCTCGTAACTATGAGATTATGCAACTCCTGCTTTCGGAGGAACACTTTGGTGCTACCAAACGTCACAACGAATCGGGTGATTATAAAGGAGTACTACAGGTGTCTCCAAAGGCGATGTTGGGTTGGCATATTTCGAGATTAGGTTTTGTCACTCCAATTGTCGGAGAGGTATCTACGGGCCCTCTCGGTAATACACATCATCAAGCCTTGCAAGCATTACAACTAATGAGTTAGCTGTGAGATGATGTATTACGGAACGAGTAAAGAGACTTGCGTAACGAGATTGAACTAGGTATTGGATACCGACGATCGAATCTCGGGCAAGTAACATACCGATGACAAAGGAACAACGATGTTGTTATGCGGTCGACCGATAAAGATCTTCGAGAATATGTAGGAACCAATATGGGCATCCAGGTCCCGCTGTTGGTTATTGACTGAGAATAGTTCTAGGTCATGTCTACATTGTTCTCGAACCGTAGGGTCCGCACGCTTAAGGTTTCGATGGCGATGTTATTATGAGTTTATGTATTTTGATGTACCGAAGAAGTTCGAGTCCCGGATGTGATCACGGACATGATGAGGAGTCTCAAATGGTCGAGACATAAAGATTGATATATTGGAAGCCTATGTTTGGAGTTCGAATGGTTCCGTGAAAACAGGAATTTACGGAATACCGGAGGTTACGGAACCCCGGGAGGTAAATGGGCCTTAGTGGGCCTCGAGGGAGAAGAGGAGGGCGGCCAGGTGGCGCGCCCTCCCCCCAGTCCGAATAGGACCAGGAGGGGGCGCCCCTTTCCTCTTCCCTCCCCCAATCCTATTCCAACTAGGAAGGGGAGTCCTACTCGGTGGGAGTAGGACTCCTCGCCGCCCCTCTAGGCCGGCCGCACCTCCCCCTCCCTCCTTTATATCTGGGGCAGGGGGCACCCTAGAACACACAAGTTTGATCTACGGATCGTTCCTTAGCCGTGTCGCGGTGCCCCCTCCACCATATTCCACCTCGGTCATACCGTCATGAAGCTTAGGGAAGCCCTGCGCCGGTGAAATATCAAGATCGCCACCACGCCGTCGTCTCGACGAAACTCTCCTCGACACTCGGCTGGATCGAGTACGAGGGACGCCATCGAGCTGTACGTGTGTCAAGAACTCGGGCGCCGAGTAACGGCGCCGGATCGGTCGGATCGCGAGGAGAACGTCGACTACTTCCTCTACGTAGATCGCTTCCGCCGGGTCCACGAGGGTACGTGGACAACACTCTCCCTCTCGTTGCTATTCATCACCATGATCTTGTGTGTGCGAGGAAATTTTTTGAAATTACTACGCTCCCCAACAAAGGGCATCCGAGCCTAGGTTTTTATGGTTTGATGTTTTGCACGAGTAGAACACAAGTGAGTTGTGGGCGATACAAGTCATACTACCTACCAGCATGTCATACTTTGGTTCAGCGGTATTGTGAGATGAAGCGCCTGCACCGACATTACGCCAGACGCTTACGCGAGACTGGTTTCACCGCCACGAGCACTCGCTGCTTAAAGGTGACTGGTGGGTGTCTGTCTCTCTCACTTTAGTTGAACTGAAAAGGCTACGCCGGTCCTTGAGAAGGTTAAAACGAGTCTATTTGACGAAGTATCGTTGTGGTTTTGATGCGTAGGTGAGATTGGTTCTTGCTTAAGCCCGTAGCAGCCACGTAAAATTTGCAACAACAAAGTAGAGGACGTCTAACTTGTTTTTGCAGGGCATGTTGTGATGTGATATGGTCAAGACGTGATGCTATATTTTATTGTATGAGATGATCATGTTTTGTAACCGAAGTTATCAGCAACTGGCAGGAGCCATATTGTCGCGGTTGAGGGGGGACGACACCTATGGGGCCGGGGGAGGCCCCTTCGTGTGTTCGGTACGAGGGCGGAGGATGCACAGAGAGCAGATCGGCGTCTTGTGGCGAGATTTTACCCAGCTTCGCGATGGTGGTCGCAGAAACCCTCTGCTGCTTTGTGTTGTATTTGATCTTGCTCGAGAATGCGAGCGAGTGGTGGTGTATGGAACCAGCCGAATCCCAGGCGCTAGAGTTGCCAAGGGTTCGAGCCTCGCGAGAGTAGCCAAATCTCGGAACCTCCTCTACGTTGTGCATGGGCCTCCTTTTATAGGGCAAGGGGTCACCGACAGGTGTCAACGTAGGGTAGAGGGGTAAAAATGTAAAAGAGGTGGTAGTTGGAACAAGGCGGAACAAAGGCGATTCTGATTGCTTGAACAAAGGATTCTACCTACTTTTGTGAGAGGGGACAAGAGCATTTAATGCCCGTCGTCGTCGCCCCAAAAGCTCCCGCCCTTGCGTCTCCGTTTGCCACGGCGATGGAGCCACCACCGTGGAGTGCCACCGCACCCTCATGCAGCACTGACCATCCGCCACGCGTCTCGGAGAGGGTCAAGGCGACACGTGGGCAGATGACACGGAGTGCGCGCACGCAGCAGCTCTCCCGGCAAGTACCTTGCCGGGTCTTGATCTTGCCGGGCCCGGGAGCTTGTCGGGCTCTGTAGTCTTGTCGCTCCCCGGGCCCTCGCCGGGACGCGTATAGCGCCGAGGAGTGTCTTCTGTGATGTAGTCTTCTAGTCTCCCCGGCGAGCTCCTCTCGCCAGGGCCTTGCATGGGTGATATAATCTCGAGCACAGGCGGCCCTCCCGCAAGCTCCTCTTGCCGGGTCTCGATCTTCGTCTAGTACACTTTGTTCTTGATGGCTTGATACGAGTGGGAATGGTCTCCGACAAGCAAATGGTGAACCTCGTCGCGGGAGCTGCAATCGCCCGTGCACAAGTTGGGGTACCGAGGTACCTTACCTTAGTACACCGACAGAGCCCGGGCTGGGCCATACACGGTGCCGAAGCGCTGTTGGGCGGGCCCAAGATCTGCAGCACGGCACGAAGCCCATGGCGCGTCGAATCTGCTCCTGCGTCTGCCGCCCCCCCCCTCCCGTAACGGCACGCGTCGATTGCGGCGTCGTGGGAGACGTGGGTGGCGCATGCAGTCTTTAAGGCATCCACCCCGTGATCGTGGCGCAGAGCGGGGTCGCTTCACCCATTGCTCCGGCTCCACTTTTTCGCCACGCGGCCCTCATGCATGGGGGTCGTGGGCGGCGAAGGTGGGAGACCGAGCCGTCACGGGCGGAGAAGGCGAGTCGGCCCCGCTCCTCTGGCCTTCTTGCTTCCTGATTGGTCGAGCGGGGCGGTTGAGCCCCCACCTCGCCCCTTTTAAAAGGGGCGGGCGGGGAGCACAATGGCCACACTCATCCTCTTCTCCCTTCGTCTTCGTCTTCAATTCTTCTTGTTGCCATGGAAGGAGGGAATCCCGGCTCTTCGACGGTGGCGGCGCGGGTCGCTTCTAGGCAGCGCACCATTCCCCACCCTGCTCCCGTGGCGGCGGGGCCGGCCCCGAGAGGGAGAGGGAGGGGGCGTGGCCGTGGCCGAGGCCGAGGGCGTGGCCGAGGCGGTCGGGGGAGAGGTGGTCGTGGTGATGCGCCTCCTCCGTCTCCCCCGGCGTCTCCTGACCACGGCGCGGTCCACACCGGAGATGACCCCTGGGAGTTCTTCATCAAGCTTCGCCCGGCGCCTCGTCGCCGCCTCGGCTGCCGGCCCGCGCGGGACGCAATGGGGCGGATCCACCCGACGTGATGGAGCTACGCGATGAGGGGCTGCGGGATCAGCGGCACTCGAGTGAGTGTCGTGTCCCCAGCCCCGGCGTGATGTTCTTCGACCGAGGGTGGAAGACGTTCGCCGGATCCATAGCTTGACGGCGGGTTCACCCTCCATTTCAAATTCTTGGATGGTGACCTCCTCGCCGCCAAGGTCTTCGGGACTATGGAACCGGGTGCGCTGCTTGTGTGGACAGCTCCTCGGATAGCGAAGGCTCCTCCCCGAGCGAGAGTGACGAGGAGGAGAGCGACAGCGATGACGAGGGGGATGGCGGGCCCGACTAGGCGTCGGACACCGCTGCCTCGTGCGCCACCGGCGACCTCATCTTCTGGGTCGCCGCCTTCAACTCCCGGGGCCGTCTCCTTGGCGGCGGCGTGAGAGGCAGCAGAAGAGGAAGAGGGGATGGCGGCAAGGCCGTTAAATCGAGTCGAGGGGGGTGCCCTCGCTTTGCCGATGTCCCATCACCCGTCTTCAAGCTCTGCCTCCGACGCCTGTCTCCGCCAAGCTCTGGCGGCCCCGGGTGTTCTCTTGGGGTCTTCTGGCGCCCGTGGCTCTCGAGCATCGTTCCCCATGCCCGCCACCTTGCGCAGCTCTCGGGCACGGCGGCGCCACCGCCACGTCCTCCTAGGCGCTCCTTCGCCCTTCTCCGACAAGCTCCTCTTGCGGGGCCTCCTTCCCGGCAAGCTTATCTTGCCGGGCTCCTTGACCTACCTCCTGAACTCTGAACAGAGAAACAGGAGAGGGATCACGGCACCTTATCTTTTAATCAGAAGCCCTCGGGCGTTAGCTGCATTTAAGAACTTGTAATCCTCTCTATCATGTTTTTCATCCTCTATGGACTTGCACTAAATTGGATGTTTTTAATGAAAAAGAGGGAAAGCTTGCGGATGAGTCTTTTACTTGACTGCGTGCCTTGTGTGTTCTTACGCTATCGGGAGCTTGCGGGCGAACACGCTTGCCGATCATGGGACAGCCCGCTGGCGGTGTCGCTTCCGGCAAGCAACCTTGCCGGGCGATTCATGACGCTTAACTTGGTCGAAAGCAGGCTCGGAAGCAAGATAAGGGTGCAGCGGCACACTTGTGTTTGTTGAGCGGACTCGGAAACAAACCAAGTACGCAACTAGGCCACGACTCGGCTCCTCCACGTACGGGTTTTTACAAGACACGCTCGTTCAAAGACGCAGCCCCGCATCTCCCGGTCCATGAGAGGATGCATGACGAGGGATGAAAAACTTATCTGATACGGCAGCCCCCAGCAACTCTGGCTTGCCGGAGACGAAACTTGGTGCTCGCAGCCCCCAGCGAGGCTGGCTCGCCGGGGAAGAACCTTGGCACCCGCAGCCCCCGGCGACCCTGGCTTGCCGGGCCCCCGGTGCTGGTGTGATCTTTCGGTTCCTCCTTGTCGCTGCAATTTCAGTCATGAAAACAGCTGAGGTAGATATGCAACTGCTTCATGTATATGTATGTGTATATAAATCCTGACTATGCAATACGATGCCGAGCCTTGCCCTCCGTATGTTTGTACTCTACGCTCTCGGGGAGCTTGCCGGGGCGGACACGCTTGTCAGCGGGACAGCCAGCTGGCGGTGTTGCTTCCGCAAGCAACCTTGCGGGCGATTATGACGCTTAACTTGTCGAGCAGGCTCGAAAGCAAGATAAGGGGTGCAGCAACACACTTGTGTTTGTTGAGCGGACTCGGAAACAAAACAAAGCACGCGAATCGGGCCACGACTTGGCTCCTCTTGCGCCAAGTCTCTCATATGAAGGACACCTCACGGCAAGGCTTGCCACGTTACACCCTCTACTTTCGCCTTTGTGCGCTTTCACCCCACGCTTCTAGGGAACTTGCCGGCGCTTAACGCGCTTGTTGAGTGGGACATCAGCAGCCCGCTGGCTGGCGTCGCTTCCGGCAAGCAACCTTGCCGCGTCTAGTTCGCGACGCGCTTAACTTGCTGAACAGACTCGAAACGAAACAAGGGCGCGAAGCTAGTCGCGGCTCACTTTTTAACTCGTTGAGTGTGCTCGAAGCAAGATAAGGGTGCGGCTATTCACAGGCAGGCTCCTCGGCGCCACAGCTCTCGCGTACAAAGGACGAGTGTACGAGGGATATAACAAGTAAAAGCATGGAATTAAGGAGTGCTCTGCACGAAGGCTCGAGCGACTTAGCTTTTCTTTTTCTTGTTTCTTTGCACTTGCTGACGGAGCTCAATGGCGCGTCCTCGACGACAGCGCAGCACTCCGGGGAGGTGCGTTTGCCGGAACGAGCACCAGAGCTGTCCTTGCGGGCTTATAGCGTTCGAGGAGCGCGCTTGTCGGGCGGCGGCCAGAGCCGCCCTTGCGGACTTAGAGCTCGATGGCGTGTCCTCGACGACAGCGTAGCGTTCCAGGGAGATGCGCTTGCCGGAATGGAGGGGTGCGGGAGCGAGCAGCGCGAGGAACAGGACATGCTCGGACTCCTAGTAGCGATAGGAGGAGCAAAGTCCTGCCCCGGCACTTTCGCTTCGCTCATGCATGGACAGCGGTCCGGAGCATCCCGCGAGCCCCCGGCATGTTCTTGCCCCAGCAGGCGGATACCACCTCTCGTGGTATGGCGCTGCTGGGTCGTCGCGTGCTGGGACGGACGTGGATCTGCGGAGACCGAGGCGCGGTCATCCGTCCTGTCCCTGGATCTGGTGGCGCCGCGAGTGCCCTCGCCGGTGTCCACCCTTCCGCTGGCGTCTCCTCCGCCGACCGTTGGCTCCGGTGGCGGCGGGGAAGATGGAGATGGGTCAGCGACCCTCGAAGCTTCGCCTTGGCCACGGCGCGCTTGTCGGCGAAGTTCTTGATGAAGCTGGAGAGGTTGATGAAGAACGCAGCCGCCTGACGCCGGATCAGGTCCGCGACAACCTCGACGCCTTTACCGCGCGCGCCGAGAGATGTCGCGGTTGAGGGGCGACACCTATGGGGCGGGGAGGCCCCCGTGTGTTCGCACGAGGGCGGAGGATGCAGAGAGCGGATCGAGGCGATGCTTGCTGGCGAGATTTTACCCAGCCGGGCCGCGATGGTCGCAGAAACCCTCTGCTGCTTTGTGTTGTATTTGATCTTGCTCGAGAATGCGGCGAGTGGTGGTGTATGGAACCGGCCGAATCGAGCGCTAGAGTTGCCAAGGGTTCGAGCCTCGCGAGAGTAGCCAAATCTCGGAACCTCCTCTCGTTGTGCATGGGCCTCCTTTTATAGGGCAAGGGTCACCGACAGTGTCAACGTGAGGGTAGAGGGTAAAAATGTAAAAGAGGTGGTAGTTGGAGCAGTGCGGGAGCAGTGCGATTCTGATTGCTTGAACAATGGATTCTACCTACTTTTGACAGAGGGGACAAGAGCATTTAATGCCGTCGCCGTCGCCCAAAAAGCTCCGCCCTTGCGTCTCCGTTTGCCACGGCGATGGAGCCACCACTGTGGAGTGCCACCACACCCTCATGCAGCACAGCCATCCGCCACGCGTCTCTGGAGAGAGGGTGAAAGGCGGCGTGGGCAGATGACTGGAGGCGGGCACGCAGCACAGCTCTCCCCGGCAAGTACCTTGCCGGGGTCTTGATCTTGCCGGGCCCGGGAGCTTGTCGGGCTCTGTAGTCTTGTCGCTCCCCGGGCCCTCGCCGGGACGCGTATAGCGCCGAGGAGTGTCTTCTGTGATGTAGTCTTCTAGTCTCCCCGGCGAGCTCCTCTCGCCAGGGCCTTGCATGGGTGATATAATCCTGAGCCTGGAACGGCCCTCCCGGCAAGCTCCTCTTGCCGGGGTCTCGATCTTCTGTCTAGTACACTTTGTTCTTGACTGGCTTGATACGGAGTGGGAATGGTCTCCGACAAGCAAATGGTGAACCCTGTCGCGGGGAGCTGCAACTGCCCGTGCACAAGTTGGGGTACTGAGGTACCCCTACCTTAGTACACCGACACATATGGTTGTCGCTTTATTGTATGCAATGCAATCGCCCTGTAATGCTTTACTTTATCACTAAGCGGTAGCGATAGTCGTAGAAGCATAAGTTTGGCGAGACGACAACGATGCTACGATGGAGATCAAGGTGTCGCTACCGGTGGCGATGGTGATCATGGTGGTGCTGCGGAGATGAAGATCACGAAGCACAAGATGATGATGACCATATCATATCACTTATATTGATTTGCATGTGATGTTTATCCTTTATGCATCTTATCTTGCTTTGATTGACGGTAGCATTATAAGATGATCTCTCACTAAATTATCAAGAAGTGTTCTCCCCAGTATGCACCGTTGCCAAAGTTCGTCGTGCCTGCACACCACGTGATGATCGGTGTGATAAGCTCCACGTCCATCTACAACAGGTGCAAGCCAGTTTTGCACACGCAGAATACTCGGGTTATACTTGACGAGCCTAGCATATGCAGATATGGCCTCGAACACGGAGACCGAAAGGTCGGCGTGAATCATATAGTAGATATGATCAACATAAGATGTTCACCATTGAAAACTACTCCATTTCACGTGATGATCGGTTATGGTTTAGTTGATTTGGATCACGTGATCATTTAGATGACTAGAGATGTCTGTCTAAGTGGGAGTTCTTAAGTAATATGATTAATTGAACTTAATTTTATCATGAACTTAGTACCGATAGTATCTTGCTTGTTTATGTTTGATTGTAGATAGATGGCTCGTCTTTGTTGTTCCGTTGAATTTTAATGCGTTCCTTGAGAAAGCAAAGTTGAAAGATGATGGTAGCAATTACACGGATTGGGTCCGTAACTCGAGGATTATCCTCATTGCTGCCCGGAAGAGTTACGTCTGGATGCACCGCTGGGTGCCTGTTCGCCGCCGATGCAACCAGCGGCGTTAAGAACGTCTGGCGAGCAAAGCGATGACTACTCTATAGTTCGATGTGCCATGCTTTACGGCTTAGAACCGAGACTTCAACGACGTTTTGAACGTCATGGAGCATATGAGATGTTCCAGAGTTGAAGTTAATATTTCAACAGAATGCCGGATTGAGAGATATGAAGTCTCCAATAAGTTCTATAGCTGCAAGATGGAGGAGAATAGTTACATTAGTGAGCACATACTCGTAATGTCCGGGTATTACAATCACTTGACACAATTGGGGTTAATCTTCCGGATGATTGTGTCATTGATGTAATTCTTCAATCACGCCACCAAGCTACAAAGGCTTCGTGATGAACTATAATATGCAAGGGTTAGTAAAGACTATACCGAGCTCTTCGCAATGCTAAAGGCTGCGGAGGTAGAAATCAAGAAGGAGCATCAAGTGTTGATGGTCAATAAGACCACTAGTTTCAAGAAAAAGGCAAAGGGAAGAAGAAGGGAACTTCAAGAAGAACAGCAAGAAAGTTGCTGCTCAGAGAAGAAACCCAAGTCTGGACCTAAGCCCTGAAATCGAGTGCTTCTCGCAAGCGATCGGTCCCGAAGCGGAACTGCCCCAAGTATTTGGCGGATAAGAAGGATGGCAAGGTGAACAAAGGTATATGTGATATACATGTTATCGATGTGTACCTTACTAGAGCTCGCAGATAGCACTGGTATTTGATCTTTGGTTCATTGCTAATATTTGCAACTCGAAAACAGGACTACTGATTGCTTAACACGGCAAAGGACGAGGTGACGGCGCGCGTGGGAAATGGTTCCAAAGTCGATGTGATCGCGGTCGGCACGCTACCTCTACATCTACCTTCGGATTAGTTTTAGACCTAAATAATTGTTATTTGGTGCCTGCGTTGAGCATGAACATTATATCTGGATCTTGTTTGATGCGAGACGGTTATTCATTTAAATCAGAGAATAATGGTTGTTCTATTTATATGAGTAATATCTTTTATGGTCATGCACCCTTGAGGAATGGTCTATTTTTGATGAATCTCGATAGTAGTGATACACATATTCATAATGTTGAAACCAAAAGATGCAGAGTTGATAATGATAGTGCAACTTATTTGTGGCACTCGCCGTTTAGGTCATATCGGTGTAAAGCGCATGAAGAAACTCCATCTCGATGGACTTTTGGAGTCACTTGATTATGAATCACTTGGCACTTTGAACCGTGCCTCATGGGCAAGATGACTAGAACCCCGTTCTCCGGTACTATGGAGAGAGCAACAGATTTGTTGGAAATCATACATACAGATGTATGTGGTCCGATGAATATTGAGGCTCGTGGCGGATATCGTTATTTTCTCACCTTCACAGATGACTTAAGCAGATATGGGTATATCTACTTAATGAAACATAAGTCTGAAACATTTGAAAAGTTCAAAGAATTTCAGAGTGAAGTTGAAAATCATCGTAACAAGAAAATCAAATTTCTACGATCCGATCGTGGAGGTGAATATTTGAGTTACGAGTTTGGTCTACATTTGAAACAATGCGGAATAGTTTCGCAACTCACGCCACCCGGAACACCACAGCGTAATGGTGTGTCCGAACGTCGTAATCGCACTTTACTAGATATGGTGCGATCTATGATGTCTCTTACAGATTTACCTCTATCGTTTTGGGGTTATGCTCTAGAGACGGCTGCATTCACACTGAATAGAACACCGTCGAAATCCGTTGAGACAACACCTTATGAACTGTGGTTTGGCAAGAAACCAAAGTTGTCGTTTCTTAAAGTTTGGGGATGCGATGCTTATGTGAAAAAGCTTCAACCCGATAAGCTCGAACCCAAATCGAGAAATGTGTCTTCATAGGATACCCAAAGGAGACAGTTGGGTACACCTTCTATCACAGATCCGAAGGCAAGACATTCGTTGTTAAGAATGGATCCTTTCTAGAGAAGGAGTTTCTCTCGAAAGAAGTGAGTGGGAGGAAAGTGGAACTTGATGAGGTAATAGTACCTTCTCCCTTACTTGAAAGTAGTTAAATCGCAGAAATCGGTTTCGAGACGCCTACACCAAGTAGTGAGGAAGTTGATGATGTTGATCATGAAACTTGAGATCAAGTTACTACGTAACCTCGTAGATCAACAGAGTAAGATCCGCACTGAGTGGTACGGCAATCCTGTTTCGGAAATCATGCTACTAGATCATGATGAACCTCACGAACTATGAAGAAGCGATGGTGAGCCCAGATTCGCAAAATGGCTTGAAGCCATGAAATCGAGATGGGATCCATGTATGAAAACAAAGTATGGACTTTGGTTGACTTGCCCGAGGGTCGGCAAGCAATAGAAAACAAGTGGATCTTCAAGAAGAAGACCGACGACGACGGTAATGTTATCGTCTACAAAGCTCGACTTGTCGCAAAGGTTTTCGACAAGTTCAAGGGATTGACTACGATGAGACCTTCTCACCCGTAGCGATGCTTAAAGTCTGTCCGAATCATGTTAGCAATTGCCGCATTTTATGATTATGAAATTTGGCAAATGGATGTAAAGACTGCATTCTGAATGGATTTACGGAAGAAGAGTTGTATATGATGCAACCGAAGGCTTTATCGATCCAAAGGAGCTAACAAAGTGTGCAAGCTCCAATGATCCATTTATGGACTGGTGCAAGCATCTCGAGTTGGAATAAACGCTTTGATAGTGTGATCAAAGCATTTGGGTTTGTCTGAGACTTTTGGAGAAGCTCAGATTTACAAGAAAGTGAGTGGGAGCTCAGTAGCATTTCGATATTATATGTAGATGACATATTGCTAATCGGAAATGATATAGAATTTCTGGATAGCATAAGGGATACTTGAATAAGAGTTTTTAATGAAAGACCTCGGTGAAGCTGCTTACATATTGGGCATTAAGATCTATAGAGATAGATCAAGACACTTGATTGGACTTTCACAAAGCACATACCTTGACAAAATTTTGAAGAAGTTCAAAATGGATCAAGCAAAGAAAGGGTTCTTGCCTGTGTTACAAGGTGTGAAGTTGAGTAAGACTCAATGCCCGACCCACGCAGAAGATAGAGAGAAAATGAAAGATGTTCCTATGCTTCAGCCATAGGCTCTATCATGTATGCAATCTGTGTACTGACACTGATGTGTGCCTTGCTATAAGCCTAGCAGGAGGTACCAAAGTAATCCAGAGTGTATCATCGACAGCGGTCAAGAACATCTGAAATACCGAAAAGGACTAAGGATATGTTTCTCGTATATGGAGGTGACAAAGAGCTCATCGTAAATGGTTACGTTGATGCAAGCTTTGACATCGATCCGGACGATTCTAAATCGCAGACCGGATACGATTTACACTAAACGGAGGAGCTGTCGGTTGGTGCAGTTCTAAACAAAGCGTCGAAGCGGGATCTACATGTGAAGCGGAGTACATAGCAGCTTCGGAAGCAGCTAATGAAGGAGTGCGGATGAAGGAGTTCATATCCGATCTAGGTGTCATACCTAGTGCATCGGGTCCAATGAAAATCTTCGTGACAATATCGAGCAATTGCCTTAGCAAAGGAATCCAGATTTCACAAGAGGACCAAGCACATCAAGAGACGCTTCAATTCCATCGGGACTTAGTCCGGTGGGAGACATAGAGATTTGCAAGATACATACGGATCTGAATGTCGCAGACCGTTGACTAAGCCTCTTCCATAAGCAAAACATGATCAGCACCAAGACTCCATGGGTGTTAGAATCATTACTATGTAATCTAGATTATTGACTCTAGTGCAAGTGGGAGATCTGAAGGAAATATGCCCTAGAGGCAATAATAAAGTTATTATTTATTTCCTTATTTCATGATAAATGTTTATCATTCATGCTAGAATTGTATTAACCGGAAACATGATACATGTGTGAATGCATAGACAAACAAGATGTCACTAGTATGCCTCTACTAGACTAGCTTGTTAATCAAAGATGGTTATGTTTCCTAACCATGAACAAGGAGTTGTTATTTGATTAACAAGGTCACATCATTAGTAGAATGATCGATTGACATGACCCATTCCCTTAGCTTAGCACACGATCGCTTAGTATGTTGCTCGCTTTTATCCATGACTTATACATGTTCCCGTAACTATGAGATTATGCAACTCCCGTTTACGGAGGAACACTTTGGTGCTACCAAACGTCACAACGTAATCGGGTGATTATAAAGGAGTACTACAGGTGTCTCCAAAGGCAGATGTTGGGTTGGCATATTTGAGATTAGGTTTTGTCACTCCAATTGTCGGAGAGGTATCTCTGGGCCCTCTCGGTAATACACATCATCTGAAGCCTTGCAAGCATTACAACTAATGAGTTAGCTGTGAGATGATGTATTACGGAACGAGTAAAGAGACTTGCGTAACGAGATTGAACTAGGTATTGGATACCGACGATCGAATCTCGGGCAAGTAACATACCGATGACAAAGGGAACAACGTATGTTGTTATGCGGTCGACCGATAAAGATCTTCGTAGAATATGTAGGAACCAATATGGGCATCCAGGTCCCGCTGTTGGTTATTGACCGAGAATAGTTCTAGGTCATGTCTACATTGTTCTCGAACCGTAGGGTCCGCACGCTTAAGGTTTCGATGGCGGTTATTATGAGTTTATGTATTTTGATGTACCGAAGAAGTTCGAGTCCGGATGTGATCACGGACATGACGAGGAGTCTCAAATGGTCGAGACATAAAGATTGATATATTGGAAGCCTATGTTTGGAGTTCGAATGGTTCGGGTGAAAACAGGAATTTATCGGAATACCGGAGGTTACGGAACCCCGGGAGGTAAATGGGCCTTAGTGGGCCTCGAGGGAGAAGAGGAGGGCCGGCCAGGGGGGGCGCGCCCTCTCCCCCAGTCCGAATAGGACAAGGAGGCGGCGCCCCTTTCCTCTTCCCCCTCCCCAATCCTATTCCAACTAGGAAGGAGGAGTCCTACTCGGTGGGAGTAGGACTCCTCCAGCCCCTCTAGGCCGGCCGCACCTCCCCCTCCCTCCTTTATATACGGGGCAGGGGGCACCCTAGAACACACAAGTTTGATCTACGGATCGTTCCTTAGCCGTGTGCGTGCCCCCTCCACCATATTCCACCTCGGTCATACCGTCGCGAAGCTTAGGCGAAGCCTCGCGCCGTGAAATATCAAGATCGCCACCACGCCGTCGTCTTGTGAAACTCTCCTCGACACTCGGCTGGATCGAGTACGAGGGACGCCATCGAGCTGTACGTGTGTCAAGAACTGGGCGCCGAGTAACGGCGCCGGATCGGTCGGATCGCGAGGAGAACGTCGACTACTTCCTCTACGTTGTGATCGCTTCGCCGGGTCTCACGAGGTGCGTGGACAACACTCTCCCTCTCGTTGCTATTCATCACCATGATCTTGTGTGTGCGAGGAAATTTTTTGAAATTACTACGTTCCCCAACATTGTTTTCATTTCATCATGATGACTATGTTGTTGCTCTGTTATGCTTATACCTAAGTACTTATTTCGCTGTTAGTGTGTCGTTGCTTAGGAATTTCTTCACCTAGAAATTCCTCAGTGACGAATTTGTAAAAATCGTGTATTCACCCCCCTCTAGTCGATATAACGCACTTTCAATTGGTATCAAAGCAAGGTACTCCCTTGTTCTATGTGAGTTTGGTTTAACCACCTGGAGTTTTAGTTATGTCGACTGCATGAATGATCAGGGTCTCGGCTTGGTATCCTACTTTCGATGGGACGGACTACCCCAACTGGAAGAACAAGATGCGCATGCATCTTGAGGCAATTGGTAATGATCTCTGGTAGGTTGTGGAAAATGGTGTTCCCTCTGTCACTCCGTCTGTGAATGTTGCTGATGTGAAAAATTCAAGCAACTCGACTCTCAAGCGAAGAAGGTCATATGTGGTCATCTGAGCAAAGGACAGTACGGCAGAGTGAGTTCTTTGGAAACAACAAAGCTTATTTAGGACAGGCTGTCCAAGGTCAACGAAGGAGTCTCCACTCAACATGACTCCCGAGTTGATGTTCTTCGCAATCTCTTCAACCGCTTCAAAAGACTCGACAACGAAAATGTTCAGCAAGCCTTCGATCGCCTTACTGATATCTCCAATGAGCTTCAAGCACTTGGTGCCACTGATATCACCGACCAAGAGGTGGTGAAGGAATTGCTGAGATCACTTGATTCCTCATTTGATACCCTTGCACTGATGATTCAAGAGCGAGGAGACTACAAGTCTCTAGATCCTGTTGATATCCTCGAGAGGCTAAATACTCATGAGTTCCAGCTTGCTGAGAAGAGAGACCTCTATGGACCGAGCTATGGAAGATCACGTGCACTGAAGGCCAAGGTAATCTCTGAATATGAAGGTGAAGATTCTGGTAGCAGCCTTGGTGATCTTGAAGAACTAAGCCAGGAGCTAGTAATGCTCATGAACAAATTCTAGAAGTTCTCTCGCCGTGGTCGCTTTGGAAAGTCTTCAAGAAGTGATGGTTCCTCATCCCGTGACTACAAAAAGAGGACTTGCCACAAATGCAAGAAACCTAGTCACTACATGTATGATTTTCCTCGGTGGGAAAAGGAATCAAAGAAGAAGAAGTACAAAGATGATGATTCTGATGACTCAAAGAAGAAGAAGAAATCTTCAAAGTCCTCATCATCAAAATCTTCAAAGTCTTCATCTCACAAGAATAGCAGTTCCAAGAAGGCTCGGGCATTTATTGGCAAGGAAGTGGACTCTGAAGCTGAATCTGAGGAAAATGTGGAAGATGAGGAATCTGAGGAGTCAGACTCTGGTGTGGCGAGCTTAGCCCTCGCTATTGCTTATGTCAGCAAGTCCATCTTCAACACTGAAGAAAATGACCTCCCCAACTCTGCTGACAAGAGCGTCGATGACTATGCTCCCACCTATTGCTTCATGGCAAAAGGTGCCAAGGTACTCAAACATTCCCCCTCTAAATCTAGTGAGGATGAATCTGATGATAATCTCAAACCTAGCTATTCCAAACTTGCTACGATTGCTGTTAAACAACAACAAGCTTTGGAAAAGATTCAAAATCTGCTAGACAAAAGCGATGACCTGTTGGGTGAGGAATTGAATCAAACTAAGACTTTGACTGATAATCTTTAGAGACTTCAGATTAAGTTTGACAATCTTCAGGGTCATCATAACTCTCTCTTAGCTGATCATGAGAAGCTTTCTTATGAATTTCTTCAGAGAAAGCAAGATCTTGAGAAGTTAAAAGTGAGTTATGAAGATATTCAGAAGGAAAACCATTCATTGCTTGCTCAACAGATCAGTTCCGCTCAGGAAGAATTTATTCCACCATGTCTGAAATGCATTGAGTGTGAATCTGCTAATTCTTCACCTGAATGTTCAAATGCTTCTATTGCTGCAAATTCTTCAACTGTGTTTGTGGTCAAAAATTCCTCATCCGGGGATACCACAAGTATCACTGACGATAATGCAGGGTTGAAGGAATTGTATGTCACAGGCATATACAAAAGCCTCAAAGGGCATCAGACTCTTTGTGATGTGCTCAAAAAGCAGATGTTGAACAGGAATCCTAGGAAAGAGGGTATTGCCTTTGAGAGGAAACTCAATGCTGATGGGACCTACTGGAAACCCCAAAACCTCATGGGTTGTTGCAAAAGGACCTCCTGTAGATCCATGCACATTATCTGGCTTTACTTGTGAATCTTTATATTCCTCTGATGAGTCATTTGACTCCAACTATAAACTATTCAAGAATCAGAGTGGTGAAGTATTTGCTCGATATGTTGCAACTAACTACACGAACGGTCCCCCTATGAAGAAAATCTGGGTTCCCAAAAGGTGCCTTGAAAATCTTTAGGTGAATGTCATCATGACACCACCTATGAAGAATAGGAACCCCGGATCAAATTCTTCATGTGGATCAAAATCTTCATATGGATCCAAGTCCTCATATGGACCAAATTCTTCATCTGGATCAAATTCCTCACGTGGATCCAAATCCTCATATGAACATCATCGTGCTAACACTTCTGTTTTGTAGGGAAAGTCTAAAGGCTATGAATATGTGCATTATTATTCAAACCATTATGTTCATAAGTCCTCGAAGAATTTCTCTGCTTATTCATATGCTTATCCTGACCCCTCTTCTGTGAACCGAAGTGCACTGGCTTCTATGCCATCTTTTTCTTATGGGGCTCGCAGAATAATGAACTCTTTGCCACCCCTTCAGATGTGGGTGTGAAGAAAAATAACTAATCTCTTATGCAGGGTCAGGTCTCCAGACAAACTTAATCGTCCGAAGAATTTGCTGGAGACCTGAATTTGCTTGAATGGACACAAGCTAATCATGATGAAATGAATTACTCATTTCTCACATCCTCATATTGCTATATCTGTTACTGCTGATGAAATTGATATCATATTCTTCACTGATGAACTATATGGGTTCGTAAGTTGCACTAATTCATCTGCAGGATGAACAACCTAAAGCTATTGAGTGGGTCCTCGTCAGTGGATGTACAAATCATATGACCGTTGACAGGAACTTATTGATGGACACTGCTTTATCTCCATCTCATCTGAAGCATATCACCTACGCTGACAAAGGCAAAAGCAAGGTATTGGGTCTAGGTAGGGTTGCAATCTCAAAGGACAAACACATGGACAAAGTCATGCTTCTCGAGTCCTTAGGATTCAACCTCATGTCTGTCTCAATGCTTTGTGATCTTGATATGGTTGTCGTCTTTGGCAAATATTGTCGCATTGTGCTAATGGAATCTGAAAATTCCAAAGTCTTCGAAGGCTTTAGGAGATGAGACTTGTATATTGTTGATTTCTCTGCAGGACCACAGCCTGCCACATGTCTACTTGCAAAAGCTTCAGAAGGCTGGTTATGGCATCGACGACTTGATCATGCTAGGATGAGGAACTTGCATACACTCGCGAAGAAGAAGCATGTCATTGGCATCGAGGGTGTCAAATTCCTCAAAGATCATCTTTGTGGGGCTTGTGAGGCTGGAAAGGTCACTAGAGCCAAGCATCCCGCGAAGACTATCATGACCACTTCCCGTCCCTTTGAATTACTTCACATGGATCTCTTTGGCCCTACTCATTATGCCATGTTCACTAATTCTGCATCATTATCTGGCTTTGTCATTGTTGATGATTATTCTCGTTACACATGGGTGCATATCATCACTTACAAAAATGAAGTGCAGGAAGTCTTCAAACGATTTTCCTCAAGAGCATCTGCGAACTTCGGTGTGAAGATCAAGCATATCAGGAGTGATAATGGGACCGAGTTCAAGAATACCGCTCTTGATGAATATCTTGATATATTTGGTATTACTCACAAGTTATCTGCTCCCTATACTCCTCAACAGAACGGTGTCGTGGAGCGCAAGAACAAGACTCTTGTTGAGATGGCTTGCACTATGCTTGATGAATACAAGACTCCACCTCGTTTCTAGCCTGATACTATTGATACTGCATGCCACATCATCAATAGGGTATATCTTGACAAATTGTTCGAAAAGACCTCATATGAACTCCTCACTGACAAGAAACCCAATGTAAGTTATTTCAAAGTCTTCGGTGCTAAATGCTGGATTAGAGGTCCTCATCACCACTCTAAATTTGCACCGAAAGCACATGAGGGTTTTATGCTTGGTTACGGAAAGGACTCGCACACCTACAGAGTCTTCAACACCTATCATCACAAGGTTGTTGAAACTGTAGATGTGCGGTTCGATGAGACTAATGGCTCGCAAAGAGGGCACCTACCTCCTGTGCTTGATGAAATGTCACCTGAGGAATCCATCAAGTTCAAGGCTACTGAGGATGCCATCCCTACCAAAGAATTTGCTGAAGAAGTTATTCCAAAACATGAAGAAAATCATGCAGGTGCTACTGTAGAAAATGGCCCTGAAGAAAATGTTGTGTCAAATCAAAATCGTCAACCTGCTCATCCTCGTGTTGCAAATGAAGTACAGATTGAGAGAATCATCGATGACATCAACACACCTGGTCCTCTAACGCGCTCAAAAGTTTCACATTTGTCTAACTTTTGTGGGCATTTTGCATTTGCTCTATCACAGAGCCCACCAAAGTAGATGAAGCATTCATGGATCCTGAGTGCATTCAACCTATGCAAGATGAATTGCATCAATTCGATCTCAACAATGTGTGGGAGCTTTTCAAGCGACCAGACCCACGCAAGCACAATATCATTGACACCAAATGGATCTACCGCAACAAGCAAGATGAAAATGGCCTTGTGGTGAGGAATAAGGCTCGTCTTGCAGCTCAAGGCTACACACAGGTTGAAGGAACTGATTTCGATGAAACTTTTGCACATGTTGCTAGACTTGAAGCTATTCGCATATTACTTGCTTATGCTAACCATCATAATATCATCTTACATCAAATGGATGTGAAAATTGCATTCCTCAATGGTAATCTTGAGGAAGAAGTATATGCTGCTCAACCACCAGGTTTTGAGGATCCGAAACTTCCAGATCACGTCTACAGACTCAACAAGGCCCTCTATGGCCTCAAGCAAGCACCTCAGTATGGATCACGTGGTGAGTGGTGACGTGTTTTGCCATCCAATGCGGTACCCCATCCGCCCGTGGACCGGTCCAAATGTTTGTTTTCCCGCAAACTGGAAGCAAATCAAGGGGCTTTGCAGGCATCCAGATCGCTTCCACGTAAGGGTCTGACACCCTGGATCCACCCAAAACCCTCTCCCTTGCCTGCTCCATTCTAGCATGAAGCAGTTGTCGCGCATTCATGTCGGTTAGCGGCGCTCCAGAGCGTCAGCGCCTCATTCATGAAGGCCCATAGCAGACACGAACTCTCACTACAGCCGGCATTGAAGAGATGCATCGGCTGGAAGTGCCCCCACTCCGTGTCCCAGTGCACACGTCTTAACTAGATCGATATTTCCCAAAAGAGGAAGGGATGATGCAGTATAGCGACGGTAGGTATTTCCCTCGGTGATGATACCAAGGTTATCGAACCACTAGGAGAACCTCCTCACACCACGTAAACATCACCGGCACACATATAGCAAATACTCGCAACCTGACGTGTTAAAGGGGTTGTCAATCCCTTCCGGGTATGTCGCCTCAAGATAGGCAAATAACGTGAGGCAAAAGTGGTAGATAGGATAAATAGATCGCGGAACAAATAAATTGCAGCAAAGTATTTTTGTTTTTTTTGTTTAGTAGATCTGAAAATAAATGCAAGGGCAAATAGATCGCAAAGGCAAATATGATGCAAAGAGACCTGGGGGCCGTAGGTTTCACTAGTGGCTTCTCTCAAGAAAAAAGCAAACAGTGGGAAAACAATTATGTAGTCAAATTCATTCATCAAAACAAGAGTGGCTAACTTTTTAGCTTTAGGATCCTTTATAACGGGCAACTCATAGAACAATCTTTGCAAGGTAGGATGAGTACGAATAAATCTAGTTTCAAGCTTCAAAACAAGTGTCGAAATAGCTTCCGCATAAGATTTAGTTCTTTTAAGTATAGGGATATCATCGAGACTTAAATTTCCGACACAATTGAAAAATTCTTGGATATGTTCTTTTCCCATACAATTCTCTTGCCCCAAAATAAAAGTTTTGGCATCCAGATTACCTGTACACTCCATTTTAGGAGTTAGGCCATCATCTGTTTCTGCCATAACAAAGTCACTCATGGTGACAAGTTCAAGCAAATAAAAGATCTGACGAGAAACGGCGAACGAAAAAATGGGCGAAATAAAACGACAAATTTTTGTGAAGTGGGGGAGAGGAATACGAGAGGCAAATGGAAAATAATGTAAATTGGGAGGAGATGAGATTTGTGATTAGGAACCTGGTTGATGTTGAAGATCCTCCCCAGCATCGATGCTAGAAATTCATTTTGATGTCTGCTAGACCTACGTCGGTAGTTCTCCAAAGAGGAAGGGATGATGCAGTATAGCGTCGGTAGGTATTTTCTTCAGTGATGAGACCAAGGTTATCAAACCAGTAGGAGAACCTCCTCACACCACGTAAACAACACCCGCACACAAATAACAAATACTCGCAACCCGACGTGTTAAAGGGGTTGTCATTCCTTTCCGGGTATGGCGCCTCAAGATAGGCAAATAACGTGAGGTAAAAGTGGTAGATAAGATAAATAAATCGCAGAAACAATAAATTGCAGCAAAGTATTTTTGTATTTTTTGGTTTAACAGATCTAAAAATAAGTGCAAGGGCAAATAGATCGCAAAGGCAAATATGATGAAAAGAGACCCGGGGGCTGTAGGTTCCACTAGTGGCTTCTCTCGAGAAAAATAACAAACGGCGGGAAAACAACTACTGTTGGGCAATTGATAGAACTTCAAATAATCATGACGATATACAGACAATGATCATTATATAGGCATCACGTCCAAGATTAGTAGACCGACTCCTGCCTGCATCTACTACTATTACTCCACACATCGAACGCTATCCAGCATGCATCTAGTGTATTGATTTCATGGGAAAACGGAGTAATGCAATAAGAACGATGACATGACGTAGACGAGATTCGTTTCTATTGCAGAGATATAGATCCATCTTGTTATCCTTAGTAGCAACGATACATATGTGTCAGTTCCCCTTCTATCACTGGGACCAAGCACAGTAAGATCGAACCCACTACAAAGCACCTCTTCCCATTGCAAGATAAATAGATCAAGTTGGAAAAACAAAACCCAAATATCGGAGAAGAAATACGAGACTATAAGCAATCATGCATATAAGAGATCAAAGAAGACTCAAATAACTTTCATGGATAAAAACATAGATCTGATCATAAACTCAAAGTTCATCGGATCCCAACAAACACACCGCAAAAAGACTTACATCATATGGATCTCCAAGAGACCATTGTATTGATAATCAAGAGAGAGAGAAGAAGCCATCTAGCTACTAACTACGGACCCGAAGGTCTACAAAGAGCTACTCACGCATCATCGGAGAGGTACCAATGGAAGTGGTGAACCCCTCCATGATGGTGTCTAGATTGGATCTGGCGGTTCTGGACTCTACGGCGGCTGGAATTGATTTTCGTCGACTCCCCTAGGGTTTCTGGAATATTGGGGTATTTATAGAGCAAAAAGGCGGTTCAGGGGGCACCCGAGGTGGGCACAACCCACCAGGGCGCACCTTGGCCTCCTGGCGCTCCCTGGTGGGTGCTGCTCCCCTTGAGCCACCCCCAGGTGCTTTCTTGGCCCACTGGATGTCTTCTGGCCCAAAAAAATCCTCCAGGAGTTTCGCTGCGTTTGGACTCCATTTGATATTGATTTCCTGCGATGTAAAAAACATGCAGAAAACAACAACTGGCACTGGGCACTATGTCAATAGGTTAGTACCAAAAAAGATATAAAATGATTGTAAAATCCAAGAATGATAATATAACAACATGGAACAATAAAAAATTATAGATACGTTGGAGACGTATCAGCATCCCCAAGCTTAATTTCTGCTCGTCCTCGAGTAGGTAAATGATGAAAACAGAATTTTTGATGTGGAATGTTGCCTAACATGTTCATCACATTTCTTTTCTTAATAGCATGGACATATGGACTTTTATATGATTCAAAGCAATAGTCTAGTTTTGACATGAAGACTTTAATACTCAAGCATACCAACAAGCAACCATGTCTTTTAAAATATCAACACTAAAGCAAGTTATCCCTAGCCTATCATGGTCAATCATTGATCCATTCATGAAACACACCCGAATATTAGCTACACTCAATGCTCAAATACGATCATAGTGCCCCTTAGTTGGTGCTTTATAAGAGAAGATGGAGACTCAATTTTAAAATAAAAATTGCATAAGCAAAAGAAAAGCCTTCGCGGTGGGAAGTAGTGATTTGTAGAGGTGCCAGAGCTCAAAGCTTAAATTGAGAGATAAAAATTATTTTTGAGAGGCATACTTTTGCCACCAACGGAAACGACTTGGAACATCCCAACACTTTCCATGCTAGATACTTCCTTCGTTCCTAAATATAAGTCTTTCTAGAGATTTTAATAGATGACTACATACGGAGCAAAATGAGTGAATCTATACTTAAAATATGTCTACATGCATCCGTATGTTATAGTCCATTTGTAATATCTACAAAGACTTATATTTAGGACTCAAAACAATTACTAAGATCAAGTTTATTCTGTCCAATTATCTTCATGAAAGTTTTTATTATATCCTCCTTGGATATCTATCACTTTGGGACTACTTTCATATGTTGCTTTTGATAAGCTCAAACAAATATAAGTGAAGAACATGAGCATAATTTTTTTCTTTCTCTCAAAATAATCTAAGTGAAGCAAGAGAGAATTTCTGAAAATTTTACTAACTCCCAAACAAATCTAAGTGAAGCATGAGAGTGTTTCTTCAAAATTAACAAACCACACCGTTCTCAAAAAGATATAAGTGAAGTACTAGAGCAAATCCATGGCTCTAAAAATTTAAGTGAAGCATAGGAGCAAGCATAGCATAATTTTTGGCTCCCTCAAAAAGGTGTGTCCAGCAAGGATTCAACACTTAAAACACATAGCAAAACAAGCAAAGACTCATATCATACAAGACGCTCCAAGCAAAACTCATATTATGTGACAAATAAAAATACAGTTTCAAGTAAAATACCGACGGTTGTTAGAAGAAAGCGGGGATGCCACTCGGGGGGCATCCCCAAGCTTAGTTGATTGCTACTTATTTGAATATTATCTTGGGGTGCCTTGGGCATCCCCTATCTTAGCCTTTTCCTTATCCTTATTCCTTCATCCATGGTAAGATAACCCAAAACTTGAAAACTTCAATCACACAAAACTCAAACAAAACCTTTGTGACATCCGTTAGTATAAGAAAGCAAACCAATACTATAAGTACGGTACAAAACCTATTCTTATTTAGTTTTTGCATTATATCTACTGTATTCCAACTTTTCTATGGCAAAAACTCGTCAAAACAAGCACACAACACAAAGAAAAGAGAATCTGTTAAAAACACAACAGTCTGTAGCAATCTGAATATTTTGAATACTTCTGTAACTCCAAAAATTCTGAAATAAATTGGTAGACTTGAGTAATTTTTCTATTAATATTCTTCAAAAAGAATCAACTCAAAGCACTCTTTTAATAAAAATGACAAATAATCTCATGAGCGCAAAAGTTTCTGCTTTTCAGCAAGATCAAATAAACTTTCACCCAAATCTTCCCAAAGGCCTTGCTTGGCACAAACACTAATTAAAACACAAAAAACACAACCATAACAGTAGCATAATTGTGCTAACACAAGAACAGGAAGCAAAAAACAAAAATAAAATTTATCCGTTGGTTGCCTCCCAACAAGCGCTATCATTTTACGCCCCTAGCTAGGCATAACGCGTAGGATCTAATTTTTGTCACCCTTATCCTTGTTTCCCTTGGACGTATTTGTGTTGGGAGGTTTTGTAAATAAGACATAAAACACATTATCCATGGAAACCTTAGCACTATCAAGTTGCTTTTTATCATAACCCCTTTGATTTCCGACAGTGACCCAAGAATAGTGTTGATTAATATCGTTAAAAACTTGTTGGATCATATCTAAAACGGGGACTTGCTTTTTAAGATTTTCATCAAAGATTTGGTTATCTCCAAGCAAGTGTCTTAAGGCATAATCACTATTATAAATAATTTCATCAAACACGGGTTTTTCACGATTCATGTCATAAAAATAAAAGATTTCTCTAGCTTCCCGTATTATGTAGTCAAATTCATTCATCAAAACAAGAGTGGCAAACTTTTTAGCTTTAGGATCCTTTATAACGGGCAACTCATAGAACAATCTTTGCAAGGTAGGATGAGTACGAATAAATCTAGTTTCAAACTTCAAAGCAAGTGTTGAAATAGCTTCCGCATGAGATTTAGTTTTTTAAGTATGGGGATATCATCAAGACTTAATTTTCCGACACAATTGAAAAATTCTTGGATGTGTTCTTTTCCCATAAAATTCCCTTGCCCCAGTACAGAAGTTTTGGCATCCAGATTACCTGTACGCTCCATTTTAGGAGTTAGGCCATCATCTGTTTCTGCCATACCAAAGTCACTCATGGTGACAAGTTCAAGTAAATAAAAGATCTGACGAGAAAACGGCGAACGAAAAAGAGTGCGAGTAAAATGACAAATTTTTGTGAAGTGGGGGAGAGGAAAACGAGAGGAAAATGGCAAATAATGTAAATTGCGAGGAGATGAGATTTTTGATTAGGAACCTGGTTGATGTTGAAGATCCTCCCCGGCAACGACGCCAGAAATTCCTTTTGATGTCTACTAGAACTACGTCGGTATTTCCCCAAAGAGGAAGGGATGATGCAGTATAGTGATGGTAGGTATTTTCCTCAGTGATGAGACCAAGGTTATCGAACCAGTAGGAGAACCTCCTCACACCACGTAAATAGCACCCGCACACAAATAACAAATACTCTCAATCCGACGTGTTAAAGGGGTTGTCAATCCTTTCGGGGTACGGCGCCTCAAGATAGGCAAATAACGTGAGGTAAAAGTGGTAGATAGGATAAATAGATCGCGGAGAAAATAAATTGCAGCAAAGTAGTTTTATATTTTTGGTTTAATATATCTGAAAATAAGTGCAAGGGCAAGTAGATCGCAAAGGCAAATATGATGAAAAGAGACCCGGAGGCTGTAGGTTTCACTAGTGGCTTCTCTCGAGAAGAATAGCAAACGGTGGGAAAATAATTAGTGTTGGGCAATTGATAGAACTTCGAATAATCATGATGATATCCAGGCAATGATCATTATATAGGCATCACGTCCAAGATTAGTAGACCGTCTCCTGCCTGCGTCTACTACTATTACTCCACACATCGACCGCTATCCAGCATGCATCTAGTGTATTAAGTTCATGGGAAAACGGAGTAATGCAATAAGAACGATGACATGATGTAGACGAGATCCGTTTCTATTGCAGAGATATAGATCTCATCTTGTTATCCTTAGTAGCAACGATACATATGTGTCAGTTCCCCTTCTGTCACTGGGATCAAGCACCATAAGATTGAACCCACTACAAAGCACCTCTTCCCATTGCAAGATAAATAGATCAAGTTGGAAAAACAAAACTCAAATATCGGAGAAGAAATACGAGACTATAAGCAATCATGCATATTAGAGCTCAAAGAAGACTCAAATAACTTTCATGGATAAAAACATAGATCTGATCATAAACTCAAAGTTCATCGGATCCCAACAAACACACCACAAAAAGAATTACATCATATGGATCTCCAAGAGACCATTGTATTCATAATCAAGAGAGAGAGAAGAAGCCATCTAGCTACTAACTACGGACCCGAAGGTCTACAAAGAACTACTCACGCATCATTGGAGAGGCGCCAATGGAAGTGGTGAACCCCTCCATGATGGTGTCTAGATTGGATCTGGTGGTTCTAGACTCTACGGCGGCTGGAATTGATTTTCGTCGACTCCCCTAGGGTTTCTGGAATATTGGGGTATTTATAGAGCAAAGAGGCGGTTCAGGGGGCACCCAAGGTGGACACAACTCACTAGGGCGCGCCTGGGCCTCCTAGCGCGCCCTGGTGGGTGCTGCTCCCCTCGAGCCACCCCCAAGTGCTTTCTTGGCCCATTGGATGTCTTCTGGCCCAAAAGAATCTTCCAGGAGTTTCGCTGCGTTTGGACTCGATTTAATATTGATTTCCTATGATGTAAAAAAGATGCAGAAAACTTCAACTGGCACTGGCCACCATGTCAATAGGTTAGTATCAAAAATGATATAAAATGACTATAAAATGATTGTAAAACATCCAAGAATGATAATATAACAGCATGGAACAATCAAAAAATATAGATACGTTGGAGACGTATCAGCCTTCTCTCCGCCATCAAACATCACCTATTTTTCCGCCTTCCTCCATGAAACACAGTTGCCAATGAACCTACTCCGGTGCCTTCATGTGAACGTCGCGTGTCCATCCGCCTGCCGGCCGGCATTAAACACCCCGCCACTTGGCCTGGCATCCGCCGCCATTTAAATGTGGCCAGGCCCGACAACAGTCAGATCCCACCTCCGCTCTTGATATCCTCTCTACACCACACCCACCATAGTCTCGAGCTCCAAAGCCCTATGGGAGAGGCTCTCGGGCGAACGAAAGCAGGGGCTCTTCGGCATTGTGGCCGGCTGGCAGGCCCACCAAGCCAGCCGGATATAGGTTGGCTTGTCGGCGAGCTCTCTCGTGGGCAGCGACGCTAATGAGCCAATGCAAGATGTGACTGATGACGAGTCAGCGCCATCGCCCCCACCGGTCCATACTGAAGGAAATATGCCCTGGAGGCAATAATAAAGTTGTTATTTTATATTTCCTTATATCATGATAAATGTTTATTATTCATGCTAGAATTGTATTAACCGGAAACTTGATACATGTGTTGGTACATAGACAAAACACCGTGTCCCTAGTAAGCCTCTACTAGACTAGCTCGTTAATCAAATATGGTTAAGTTTCCTCGCCATAGACATGTGTTGTCATTTGATGAACGGGATCACATCATTAGGAGAATTATGTGATGGACAAGACCCATCCGTTAGCTTAGCATACTGATCTTTTAAGTTTTTTTTTTTGCTATTGTTTTCTTCATGTCAAATACATATTCCATCGACTATGGGATTATGCAACTCCCGGATACCGGATGAATACCTTGTGTGCTATCAAACATCATAATGTAACTGGGTGATTATAAAGATGATCTACAGTTATCTCTGAAGGTGTTTTGTTGGGTTGGCATAGATCAAGATTAGGATTTTTCACCCCGAGTATCGGAGAGGTATCTCTGGGCCCTCTCGGTAATGCACATCATAATAAGCCTTGCAAGCAATGTGACAGGATGATGCATTACGGAACGAGTAAAGAGACTTGCCGATAACGAGATTGAACTAGGTATGAAGATACCGACGATCGAATCTCGGGCAGGTAACATACCAATGACAAAGGGAACTCTTGTTGTCATAACGGTTCGACCGATAAAGATCTTCATAGAATATGTAGGAGCCAATATGAGCATCAAGGTTCCGCTATTGGTTATTGACCGGAGAAGTGTCTCGGTCATGTCTACATAGTTCTCGAACCCGTAGGGTCCGCACGCTTAACGTTCAATGAGTTATGTGAGTTATGTGATTTGGTGACCGAATGTTGTTCAGAGTCCTGGATGAGATCACGGACATGATCAGGAGTCTCAAAATAGTCGAGAGGTAAAGATTGATATATTGGATGATAGTATTCGGACACAAGTGTTCTGGAATGTATCGGGTACATATCAAAGTACCGGGAGGGTTACCGGAACCCCCCGGGGGGAGATATGGGCCATATGGGCTTAGGAGGGAGCAAACCAGCCCACATAGGGGTGCCCCCCCCAAGGAAAGAGGCCGAATTGGATTAGGAGGAGGGGGCGGCGCCCCCTCTTTCCTCCTCCCCCCCCCCCCTCCACAGTTTACGCCTCTGGTCATATTCACGTAGTGCTTAGGCGAAGCACTGCACGGATTACTTCACCATCACTGTCACCACGCCGTCGTGCTGACGGAACTCTCCCTCGACACTTTGCTGGATAAAGAGTTCGAGGGACGTCATCGAGTTGAACGTGTGCAGAACTCGGAGGTGTCGTACTTTCGGTGCTTGATCGATCGGAACGAGAAGAAGTTCGACTACATCAACCATGTTGTCAAAAGCTTCCGCTTTTGGTCTACGAGGGTACGTGGACACACTCTCCCCTTCTCGTTGCTATGCATCTCCTAGATAGATCTTGCGTGAGCGTAGGAAAATTTTGAAATTGCATGCTACGTTTCCCAACACATACCGGCATCCCCATGCGTGGGGCGCGGGAACACTACACTGACATTGTGATGGAAGAGTTGGAGGCGGCACTCCCGGTAGGCGTAGGCCGACCACATGTGCAACCTCTAGCTCCTCAACGAGCACTGGCTCGCGGAGGAGCAAATCGCCCACGACCAGGTGACCGACAATGCCATCACGATCATGGTGGCGGACGTGAATGAGCAGAAGGCGTTGCTCATGTCCTACTGCATCACCCGCGACATCACCCCCCCCCCCCCCACCCCCCTCGAGCGATGGCGACTGGGCATCCTACAGGCCGTGAAAGACGCTATGTTCGCGGAGATCAACGTGCTGGCGGAGGAATTTGATGATGGCACTGGGGACAGTGCCAGCTCCGCGTAGGCCGCGCCCCGTCGCCAGGACGATGAGGCCGACACGTCCACGGCCGCCGCCGATAGCGAGGAAGAGTATAACATGAGAAGCCACCGCCGCTTGGGTCCCAGGAAGGCCACCGTCACCATCTGTCTGGGCATCACAACCGGTGAGCTTGCCTGCTTCACGGAGGCGGAAGACGCTATTCTTCTTCTACCGCTGAAGCTTCAGTTCCCGGGGCTCATCGCCCGTCGGCAAGTTTGTTGTCCGACATGGAGAAGACATGTAGTGAAAAACGGACGCCAACGAGCATTTAGGCTAGGTTAAAATAGCCTGGTTTGCTATAGTTTAGTTGAAATATGTCAAAAATGTAATGAATGTACTCTGGTTTAAATGAAAATCATCCGATTTTATGTAAAAATTACTTAAACTTGAATGAAAGTTGTCCAGTTTCTTTAAATTTGCATCAAATATGGCCGGACGTTTGTGGTTACTTTGAATGGCCGGCTCCTGTATTAGTGTCCGGACTCTTGTCCGGACCGTTCCCTGAATAGATAGATGCGGTGTTCGTTTTAGAGGTCGGCGTTGGAGATGCCGTGATGTAACCTTTGCAAACTTGGTTGTCCTTGCATGCAGCAACTGAAGTTTTGTCTGCTTTAGTTTTACGCTTCCATCTTTAACTCTGGTTTGGCTTTTAAAATGTGTGTCAACCACGATTACGTGATGAGCAGGTTCATCCTTCTTGCTAAAAAACCCTCCTGCGCAAGGATTACAAAGAATAAAGTCATGACAAAGGCGATAATAAAGCCAACAAATTCAAGGACTCAGTTGTCTTATCGGTGAAAAAAAGGCACAACATCTCGTCGACAAGATGAAACCCAACAAAATGGAGAACTAATAAAGCACAAATTCCTTCGTCTATACATACAATCACAAACGTCGAGAATTTGATCTCTAGAAACTATACACACATCAAAGAGCACACATAATCGCCAAACAAGTAGCCTTGTAGACAGATGAATGGCAGACAACTAAGTGTGCCCACACATTCATTAGAATGCTTACCACTAGAGTCTACAGTAATACCTATCACTCTTTATCATCATTCCAAAAACTCACCCTGCATGTATACTTTCTCCTAAACTCGCCAATCCTGAGAAACGAAGTTAAATTACCTATGACCCGAGCTTGAGAGATTCCAGTCCATGAATCCCTTTCTTGAAGAATGGCAAGCCCATTCTTCTCTCTTTTGCTTTTGATCCCTTCACTGCACCATGTTTAGCATCTGAACCGTCAGTCATGCAAGCGCCTTTCCCCTTCACGTCATGTGTTGTTGAATTAGGCGTTCGTCTGCTGAAACTCTCATAGAGATCAGGAGAATGCCGCATCAGCTCACTCGCTGAAGAGTAACCCATTAACCGATGAAGCTTAGACTCCTTGCCACTTCTTTCATCAATGGTGTTAAAAGACGAGTTCCTTGACACATGCAGGGGCCGTTCGTCCTCGGTAGAATAGCTCACACCAGCCGAGATACCGTATTCTTCCGAGTAGGAGTAGGAGTATGGTTCAGCTTGGTGGGCACCAGTGTTATGGTCGTCACCTACCTGGTGAATTTCCGAGTCATCTGTGCTGCACTCATCACCCTCAAATGGTGACTCAAGTTTCTTTCTGTTGGGGTCTCTGTAAGAGTAGGAGAGAACCTGCGCGCAGGAGCCACACTGCAGCCTGCGTGTTCCTCTGCTCGGAATGGCAAAATCGGTGGGCAGCTGGACGAGCCTCAGACAGTTGGAGCAAAGGACGAACGGCGCGCCCCGTAAGACTGGCCGGCAGAGATTTCTCGAGGCAGGCCGCCGCTTTGTCTCCATAGCTGGTGGCTTCTGCGGTGCGGGTTCTTGTTTCCAGGAGCTGCAACAAGGTGGGCGGCAGCTGTGGTGGCATTGGTGAGGGCAAGGTTTCATTTCCAGTTGCCCACTGCGAATATATGAATAGGCGCCGCGCCGACCATACCGCGGTAAGGGCAGTCCATGGCCATGGGGAGCAACTTGGCCAGACCTACTCAAGCGAGATGCATAGCCAGAATGCTTGACAGCAGGATGATAAGCTGTAGTAAGAGGTTGGCTGTAACCATCTTGTTTCAGCGGATGTGAACGGTGTGCCCTTGGCTTGTAATCTGAAGGTTCATTGAAGATTTCAGAAAGGTCACCTTTCAATTCATCCACCGTCTTCATAATCTTGGATTGAAGGGGTTCGCTTGCCCTGAAGCTTTTTGACTGGAATGAAGTCCGGGAAGAGTGGAAAGCAAGGGAGTCAACTGATACTCCAGGCACTTCTCGGAGATCACAAGACCGAGAATGCACCCTTACGAGCTTGCTTCTCCTGCTTGCCGCGGGTTCGGGTTCGGGTTCAGTTTTGCGTGCTCCTTTCTCCTCAGATTCTGGCAAATTGCTAGCTAATTCTCTATCCTCAGATAACGGCATGTTCTGCTCTGAGGTACTCAGGCTGCTTTCCATATCACCATTTTCGTTTATTTTGCAAGCCTCTGAATTCTCTGCACTTTGCTCCACCGTGCCGTTCTCTTCTTTATCAGAATCTACTATCTGTGTGCCATTCCCACTGCGACTGGGTTGTATAAGGGCAGCAAGATCTTCCATTTCTCCATTGGTGTCCTGGCCATCAGAACTGCCGTCTTCGCTGCTCCTGCTCTCGGTATTTGCAACCTCCATAACATTCTCCTCATCTGACATAATATCACCCTTGTCGCTGCTTCCGGTGCCATTGCCCTCTTGCTCCATCTCGGTGCTTGGAGCACCAAGAGTGATGGAGTCATCCGCAGCAGCATCAATAGAACCCAGTTCGTTGCTTTGGGGAGACACCCCATTGCTCACAGAGGTAACAACAGAGTAATTACCAGAGTCTTGCCGAACTTGTTTTGTCGACACCCCATTGCTCACAGAGGGAACAAGAGAGTAATCCCCAGAGTCTTGCCGAACTTGTTTGGTGGCATCGCTGACACGGATTTTAGCTGCATAAATGTAAACACATGCCAAAAAGAACAATCAATTCCTCAGAAACTAATGAGCAGCCGATTGGTGTATGCCAGTTCATAAGGAGAAAACCTCGCTAGTTGAGTGTGGCAAGGCATTCGTACCTCTAAGAGTGGTGTTACATCCACCGCACTGGTAGACTGAAACATTTGCAGGTTCTGGTAGAATGTTAAGACACTTTGGGCACCTCACAAGGCGAAACCCGCCTGTGTTAGCACTTGCCATCAAACAAGAAAGACCAAGGGCATCACCTATTTCCAGGCGGTAGCTATCTACCAGCTACCACCAAAATGATATGCCTGCGCTGTAATACGAGGTCCAGAATCTGCAAACATTCAAGAGCAAAATGATGAGATTCCACTAGCACCTGGTTGGAGTAATAGCATGAAAACCTAACCTGGCTAAAAAAATTTCAAAGTCCATTGAACGTGAATGACATGTATCCGTGGTGTGAAACAAATCTGAAGAAACGTAAAGGACAAGGTACTGCAAGAAATACAGTTGCAGCACCACATACAAATAAGATTAGCAGCTGTTTGTGTGAAAAATAAGATTGGCTGGTGAACAAGATCAATAAATGCAGGGGCAAGATTGCACCACGTACTGCCTTCGCAGATGAAACACTGAAATCATCAGTAAGCAAATAGGCGTTTTGGCCTATTGGCTAAATAGGGAGGAATTTATTTGGGGAGTTGGGCGATTAGAGAAAGAAACAAATCGGAAGGTAGTGATTGTTGGGATCCCTTTGTCTTGCTCATCCAGAATTAATCTACTGGGACAAAGACGTAGAGTAGTACTAATAAGGTACTGATTGTTGGTATCTTATTTTGGCATGTTGGTTGGTTGGTAGTAGTAGCACGTACACCTGCCGAAATCCAAAGTAGGATCTCCATAAGGAACGGACGGAGAATCTTACATGTTCGTACGTATCTCGGAAACAAAATCTTATGTGCTATGGAGTCGCAACCTAGTCCTAGTACAGAGAAAAAATAAAAATAGAAAAGACAGAGCAATCGATGCCGACTTACTGATGTCTAGGAACAAGCACATGAAGAGAGCAATCTGGAAGCCAGCTCGAGACGGAGAGAAAGAATGAAACGGAGGAGATGAGGGAAGGGGAAAAAAAACTAGGCTCTGGAAAGGCACCGAATGCGGAAGGAAGAAGAGGAAGAGGAAGAGGAAGAGGAATAGGGGAGGAAGCCAAGAAGTCACCTTTCCCGTTGTTCCCTGGCCGCTTCCTCCTCGTTGTTTCCACCACTCTTCCCCGGGAGGCGCAACAATCACCACAAGCTCGGGAGCTTGTGCAACCAGCCCTGCCCGTGGTCGCCGTCTCCCGCAATTCGGACTCGAGTTCTGGGAAGTTCCACGCCCGCCCCCGCGCTCACCGCTAGTCACGTCAGGTCAGGTCAAGCGGAGTAGTAGTAGTATATACTCCCTCCGTTTCTTTTTAGTCCGCATATAAGGTTTGGTCAAAGTCAAGCATTATAGAGTTTGACTAACTTTATATTAAAAAATATAAACATTCATAATATAAAATAAATATATTCAGATGCACCATGAAACATATTTTCATACTATATAGTTTTAGTACTGTAGATGTTCATAATTTTTTATGTAAATTTGGTCAAACTTTGTGTAGTTTGACTTTGACCAAATCTTATATGCGGAGTAAAAAGAAACGGAGGGAGTACACAACAGTCTGAAGAGGAGGGGGAGGAGGAGAGTTGACTGGTGGTAGGAAGGAAGTTTTAATGGCCCGATCCCCGGTCTGAACGGGGTTGCGCGCTGCCAGCGGAGAGCGATAGCGAGAGAGAGAGAGGGAAGGAGGGAGAGTCCGCGGTCAAACGCGCGCGCGCGGTGTAAAATAACAGCGCAACGGAATGACTCGGGATAGGGAGAGGGAGAGGTTGACCGGCCGGCTGTGGATCTCTTAGACTCCTCCCGCGGCTGCGCTCGCTAGTGCTCCAGGTGGGTGGGTCGGGGGGCTCCGGTGCACCTCGCCGCCACGTCCAACCCTCAGCTCGTGGTTCTGGATGCTGCAGTGCCAGGACGCTGGGACCGTGTGGGGCCGAGCCGCCCTCTTTATCCACACGTGCTTTACCTCCGCCACCGCGAGCCTCTTTGCTGCCTTCCCAGTTTCATCCTTTTGAAGCGAAGCAAAGCGTGGCAAGCGCTTCGCCTAGCGGTGCAAGATCCCGCCGGCCACTCCGCCCGGCGTCCCACACTCCTCGCCGGTGGCCACCCAGCCTCGGCGCCCTTCCGCCGGCGGCCACCCGCCCCGACGCCCCTTCCGCTTCGCCGTTCCGTGCGGGAATCGCCATAGCCTCCGGCTCCGCTTAGCCGCCCTCGGTTCTTCAGACTCACCCATCGTCTCGGCACTGGGTTGTCTGCGTCGTCCGAATCGGGGCGCCGGCCGGGCCGAGGCGCTACGGCCGGGCCAACCCTGGCTGCGCTGGCTCCGCCATGCCGCGGGCGCAGTGAGCCTTCGCAAGGCGCTAAAGGAAGGCCTTTAAATGGCAAAGCGGCATGCGGGTGGAGTTCGGCCACGTTCGTCGCGTTCCCCGGCTCCGTCGACGGAGCGGAGGGAGATCCCGTGAGACCTGTTCGGTCTCTGCTTCAGTTACTTTCGCGAGGGTCATCGTCGGGAAGATTGCTGGTACCCTCCGCTCTGCATCCGGTGCGGCCTCGAGGGTCACATATCCACGGACTGCAAGCGGCCTCGGAGCCCCAGGTCAGAGGAAGATCTCCGGCGAGATGCGGTGGCTAAGGTAGCGCGTGCGTCGCAGCCATTGATGCAGGACGGACCTGCGAACAGGCTGTCGCCGGCGACTAGGCAGGCCACTCCCTTGGAGAGGCCCTCGTCGATCGGTGACACCGCACTTTGTAAGTCAGGCGAGCTTCGCTGCCGCTGCTACCGGGAGTATCTGCGTGCTTCGCCGGACACAGGAGACGGAGGATCTCGAGCAACGTTTGAGGTTGGCGGTGGTTGCCTATGTGGGAGGAACACGACCTGCGGTGTCTTGCCAGGAGGCGGCGGAGGCCTTGTCGGAGGAGTTGCGCATACCTCGCCATCGTTTCTCCGTTCATAAATACCACCCTAAGGATTTCTTGGTTGTTTTTGCGGCGCCGGAGTTGCGCAACAGAGCTTTGGCAGCGGGCACCGTCGAGCACGGGTTCTTCAAGTTGTTCGTCAAACTGTGGCTCAAGCAAGCTCAAGCTGTTACGAGAGTGATGCGCACTCAAGTGGACATTATGATTGAGGGGATTCCTTCTCATACGTGGACGACTGAGATGGCGGCGGGGATTCTTGGCACGTCATGTCTGGTGGAGAGCTTAGCGCCGGAGACAGAGAATAGAGAGGACTTGTCCCTCTTTAAGCTTCGGGCATGGTGCATCGACCCGGACGAGGTGCCGGTGGCCAAGCGTATCTGGGTGCCGGAGCCGGAGGTGTTTGGAGGACCGGCGGCGCGGCGGCCCACGTCGTGCGCCTTGCTGGAGTACAAGACTCTCATTCACATAGGGCGGATGCGAGAACATGAGGGGCTGGAGCGCTGGCTGCGGCCGCCGAGTTCTGATGGGAGTGGCCAAAGCGGGATGCCGGACGACTCCGAGGACTTCTCCGGCCGGGGTGAGTGGCGTGTTTTGCCGTGGACAAGGGGAGTTCGTGATCACCGCGGTGGGGCGCCGGCAAGCGGAGTGCACGGCGGTTCCTATCTCCATGCGCTGACGAGGCGCATCGGGTCGTCGGAATGGAGAATCCCGCCGATGGCGCGCGGCTCGGCGGTGATGGTGCGCGCGCCGGCGATCGCCACCGGGACTGCGGCGTCGGGAGCGAGACGGGAGGATGAGGAAACTGCTGCGTGTGTGCCGCCAGCAGCGCAGCGGGAGGTTGAAGATGCAGCCGTTCGCATGCCACCAGAGAAGAGGCTGGCCACAAAAGATCCGGGTCGGAGCTGTGGGGCCAGGCCTACGTCCGAGGCTGCGGTGGCTGATTTGGTGCAGCGGGTTCCGATTGGGTCGTTTGAAACAGCTGTTGACCAAGGAGAGTCTGGGGATCGCGCGGCCACTAATGGAGGATTGCAGCTAATGATTGATTTTGGGCCCTCTGCGGATCCCGGAGGAATAGATAAGGCTCCGGAGGATACGGCATTGGTGGATACAAATCAGGCTTGCTCTGGTGCGGCGCATGTGGACGCGGGTTTGCTGGACCGGCCGGTGGGGGCCGCCTCAGACCAGCCTGCCGCGGAACCCGAGGTGGAATCTGCGAAGTGTTCCCATGTGGCGTTGCTGGCCGACAAAGCAGCAGACGGGTGGGCCCCGGTGACAGATTTGTTGCTGCCAACGACAAAGGAAGGGGAGGTGGTTCCAGGAGGTGGTTCGTCGGACTGCGGACCCACGCTACAGGAGATGGGGTGCGCTGATGTGACTACATCTAGCGCGTGCATGCAGGAGCCGCTGCATGGCGCTAACGACGCGTTGGCTATGGCATGTGTGGTGGCAACGCAGCACTAAGAGGGACACCTCTCCGCCAAGGAAATTGTGGCGTTGGGTAACATCAAAGCCTTCTGTGCGGGCCTTCTCAAGAAACTTGCACCACCTCTTCTCAAGGAGTTCGAGGGACTGAGAGGAGTCAAAGCGGGCCAAGACCATTCACACCGCGCCGCACTACCCGGTCCGTTTGCTCTGGTGGAGCCAGGAAGACGAAGGCATCGGCTGCGGAAACAGTGTTGCTGAAAACCCTGGGGTTTGACTGCGATGATCTGGCAGTATCCGAGGACGCGCTAGGTCAGCTACGTACGGTCTTTGACTCGCCGTTACAGGAGCCGCAATTGAGGGCTATAGCGGCCATCTTCGGGAAGGCAATACCGCTAAACCTAGCGGGGGAGACAGGGAGGGCCGAACCCCTTTTGGCGCAGTAGGGGCGTCGGCAGCCGTGGTGTTGGAGTCATCATTGCCTGATGTCGTGCAACGCCTTGGAGTTAGTGTGCTGGAATGTTAGAGGTCTTAACAATCCAGCCAAGAGGAAGGCTCTTAGAGGGTTCGTGGAGTCTGTCCATGCGGCGATCGTTTGTATTTTAGAAACTAAGTTAGAAGTGGTGGACAAGTATGTAATATTGCAATGCATGGGACCTAATTATGATGGTTTCACTTACTTACAGGCGCCGGAGACTAGAGGAGGTATTTTCGTGGCTTGGGACACCACGAGGGTTCAGTTGACGAACTACGTCAATGACTCTCATCGCATTACTGCGTATGTCTCACCTATTGAGGGGACACCATGGTGGTTAACAGTAGTATATGGGCCACAGGAGGACGATCAAAAGATTAGCCTCCTGAATGAACTATCGGAGAGGAGATCGCTTAGTCCCAGGCCGTGCCTTGTCATTGGTGACTTCAACCTTATTCTTTACGCGGCTGACAAGAACAACTCCAACTTGGATCGGAGAATGATGGGGAAGTTCAAACGTTTTGTCGACATTAACGCGCTCAAGGAGCTTTTCTTGCATGGGCGTAAATTCACTTGGAGCAATGAAAGGGAGACGCCCACCCTCACAAAGATCGATCATGCGTTCGTATCCGTCGACTGGAAGATCGAGCACCCGGAGTGCCTGCTTCAAGCTTTATCCACCGAGTACTCGGATCATTGCCCTTTACACCTCACGCTTCAAGAGTCCATGCACATTAGGAGGAGGTTCCACTTCGAGAAGTTTTGGGTAAAAATGGAGGGTTTTCTTGATGTAGTCAAAGAGGCGTGGACCTGTGATCCGAATATCACCGATCCTTTCTTGCGGCTTGATATCTTGCTTCGTAACACGGCTAGAGCTCTTGCCACATGGGGTCAAAAGGAGATAGGAAATATCAAGCTGCAAATAGCCATCGCAAATATTGTCATCATGCGGTTCGACTGTGCTCAGGAGAATGGGAGGCTTACGGAGGAGGAGCGATGGCTTAGAAGAACCCTTAAGCAGCTTGTGCTAGGGTTGGCTTCCCTGGAAAGGACCATTGCTAGGCAAAGGTCGAGGATAACATGGCTACAAGAAAGGGATGCGAACACGCAGTTGTTTCACTTGGTGGCGAATGGGAGACATATGAAGAATTACATCCCCTCTCTGCATATGGACGGTCGCATTATCACAGATCAGAAAGGAAAGGAGGAAGCCTTCTACAATGCTTACAAAGATCTGTTGGGCAAGGATGTGGCACGAGATTTCACCCTGGACTTGGAGGGATTAGGAGTCGATCACATTGATCTCTCTGAGCAGGACAGAGTGTTTACCGAGGGCGAGATTTGGGCTGTTATTAAGGACATGCCCTCGGACAAGGCACCTGGACCGGACGGGTTCATTGGATTGTTCTTTCAGAAAGCTTGGGACGTAATCAAGGTGGATCTCATTGCCGCGATTCACAAGCTTTTTGTTGGTAACGGAAGGGGTTTTGGGAGGTTAAACCAAGCTTTGATCACTCTTCTGCCAAAGTCTCCAGAAGCTTCCACTGTATTCGACTTCAGACCTATATGCCTTGTGCATAGCATGCCCAAGATTGCATCCAAACTTCTGACCGCAAGGCTCAGACCGCGCATGGGAGAGCTAGTCCAGGCGAACCAGTCCGCCTTCATCAAGGGGAGATGCTTGCATGATAATTTTTTGCTAGTGAGGCAAATGGCGCGCTCGATGCACCGAAGGAAAGCGAAAGGAGTACTGCTCAAGCTTGACATTACAAAAGCTTTTGACTCCCTGGCTTGGCCGTTTTTGTTTGAAGTGCTAAGAGCTAAAGGTTTCTCGGAACGTTGGATATCATGGATCGCAATTCTACTTACCACTGCCAGCTCAAGAGTGCTGGTAAACGGATACACTGGCAACAAGTTCATGCACGCTAAAGGTTTGAGGCAAGGGGACTCGATTTCCCCTTTGCTTTTCGTTATTGCCATGGATGTTCTTACGACAATTATCATCAAGGCGCATGAGGCTCGAGTGATGAGCACGATCAATGGATGTAGCCCGATGCAGCGCCTGTCTCTGTACGCGGATGACGTAGTACTATTCATCAAACCAACATGGCCAGATCTCTTGTTCGTTAAGGAAACCCTCACAATCTTTGGAGTGGCATCGGGGCTTAAAGTAAACTTCGCCAAATCAGCGGCAATCATGATCCGAGCTGAGACGGAGGATGAAGAGCTTGTCAAGTCGGTACTACCCTGGAAGATCACCACATTTCCATGAAAGTACCTCGGTCTCCAGTTAAGCATCAAACAACTTAAGAGATCCGAGTGGCAGCCGATTGTGGATGTGGCCCTTCGCATATTGCCAGGATGGCAAAGGGGCTTGGTGACTAGACCTGGGAGGCTTATCCTTGTCAACCAAGTCATGAGGGCGCGGGCCACACACCACCTTATAGTTGCGGAGGCGCCAAAATGGGCTTTGGAAAGGGTGGATAGAGGTTGCCGGGCTTTTTTCTGGGCCGGGACGGAGGAGGTGAATGGTGGCAAGTGTGTGGTATCTTGGGCAAGGGTATGCAGGCCAAAACACTTGGGTGGATTGGGCGTTATTGACTTATCTAAGCACGGCATTGCTTTAAGATTACGATGGGAATGGCTTAGACGCACGGATGCTTCCAGGCCTTGGCAAGGGCTCAACTTGACCGCGGATAATAAGGTGGCCCAAGCTTTTGGGAGCCTGGTTAAATGGAAGGTCGGAGCGGGAGACAAAATCTGGTTTTGGAAAGATCAGTGGCTTCATGGCGCAACCATCGCTGAGCTAGCCCCCTTGGTTGTGGCCACAGTCCGTATGCAGGTAGCCAACAAGAGGCTGGTACGTGATGCAGTGCACATGCATGCTTGGATGAACGACGTGGTGGGTGACCTATGCACGGAGGGTCTTACCCAGTTCATCGGACTTTGGGAGATCATACCGGAGGTTCAATTGGATGCTCAAACTAAGGATAGCCCCATTTGGGCTTGGAATGTGTCAGGAGTCTACACCGCATCATCCGCATACAAGATGCTTTGTGAGGGAGGAGTTAGATTTCACTCTTTCGGAGCAATCTGGAAATGTTGGGCGCCACTTGCGTGTAAAATCTTCATGTGGTTGGCTGTGCAATACCGATTGTGGACGTCGAATAGAAGGGCGAGACACGGTTTGCAAGACCAAACATCAAAATGTTACTTCTGCGACCAAGAGGAAGACACGGTCGACCACATCTTGCAGCAATGTGTGTTCTCAAGGCAAGTGTGGTACAGATGCATGACCAGGATGGGATTGAGGATGGAGTTTTGTCCAACATACGAGTCTCGCTTGGTGCAATGGTGGACGGAAGCGAGGAAACGCATACATAAGCAAACACGGAAAGGATTTGACACATTCGTGATGCTCATCTGCTGGACACTTTGGAAGCAGAGGAACAAGAGAGTATTCGGATCGAGCCAAATCAAGAAAGAATGGGAGACTGTGGACTTGATCTTCGACGATTTGAGGACCTGGGCTACGACAGGAGCATTTGGAGGACGATCGATACTTGAGTAGTAGAGTAGCATTAGGAGTGGGGTGGAGGCTTGCTTGGGGTCGGTTTGTGATCTCCAACTAGCGCATTTGTAAAACTCTTGTAAATATTTTTCTCCCTTCTATAAAGCTAAGGTACGCCTTTGGCGTACCCTCGAAAAAAAAGTTTCATCCTTTTAGGCCAACTCCAGCGCACGACCCCAAACGGACGTCCGTTTGGGGCGGGTCATAGGGACGTGTCCGGATCATTTTTGAGATGCGGTGGCCGTGCGCCCAACGCGTGGACGCATCCTTCGGCCGCATTCTGTCCGTTTCCTTTTTCAAACGTAAATTTTCGAATAAACCAAGCCCTAGTTCATGCCGGCGGCCCTAGTTCACGCCGGCAACACAACTTGCCTACACGTCCTCACCGGTGATACAACCAGCGGCCGGCAACAGAGCCAACCTACAAAATGAATTGTTTTGTCGCCGGCAACACAGTCAGCCTTCAAAATGAATAGGTTTCTCGCCGGCACCCATGCCAGCCTCCAAAAAGAACGGCCACGGCCGAACAGACCACCTAGTTCAGGCCGTCGGCGTCGAACATCTCCTTCTACCTGGCCTCGAACTAGCTCCTCGTCTTCTCGCTCATCTTGGTCAAGTCCACGCTCATGATCGCTAGGGACACCTCCTTTCCTTTGGCTGCGGCATTGGTGGCCTCGATGTCGAGCTGCCTCTTCCTGGCCGTGACATTGGCGGCCTCGATGTCGAGTTGCCTTTGCCGGGACGCCTCCTCCATGTCGATCTTCCTCTTCTTGGCCGCCTCCTCCATCTCAAGCTTCTTCCTTTGAAACTCTAGGTATTGCTTCATTTGCTCGTCCTTGCTTTGTCACTTTTTCTCGTCCCTCACATCCTTTTGAGACATCATGCCGTGCAAAGTCTCATGTAAGGCCATGGATGACGCATCACGTATGTCATCAATCTTGGAGTTGGTCTTGCCCCTTGACCTCTTCAACGCCTCACCATCTCCACTTCCGGCCAACGCGACCGTCTTCTTGCCTCTCTTCCTTTGAAATTCACGGTATTGATCTTTAAACTTAGGGCAATTGTTGATGAGCATCCAACAATGCGTAAGAATTTATGGCTTGTCATTATGTCGGGCCTTGAATGCTTCCAAAGATTGAGATGCCTACACGATCAACAACAATTGAACATGCAAACATATAGAAGGCCGAAGTCTCATGGCTGTAGCAACGAAAAATAAGAGAGCATACCATGTCCCCAATGCCGAGACCACTCATGGGCCGTGCTTCAATGCTCTCAAGTGCGGCACAATACTTGTTGCATTCTTGTTGGATGAACAACCACCTCTTTTTGAATCGAGGTGATGCCACGGTCGCTCGCAAATTGGTAGGGCGCAAACAAATTTGGGTGAACCACCTCTTTTGTGCTTCCGCTCTTTGGGTCAGCTCATAGATGAACAATGGCTCGCCCCCAACATCAATGCCTTCCTCTTCTTCATCTCCATCACCTTCGCAATAGATGACATCATCTTCATGCCACGAGTCACCATGGTCGTAGTCAGCATGGTCGTGGGCCTCAATGTCTTCATCGGCAACGTATTGGCCGTGACTATCCTGACTTTGGGTCTCGTCGGGATCATAGGCACCGCCATGCCCACCCTCGTAGATGACATTCTCCATGAACTGGTTTTAGAAGGGGTCGTCGACCGTTGGCGTTGGTGTTGGCATTTCGTCGAACAGGACGCGGGCGACGGCATGGTGCCCGTAGACGGCGACCGTGCTTGCTTTCTTTGCATCTCGACGGACGGTCAGCCGCCGCTGCTGTAACACCCCCATAGTTAAGCTATAGTAATCACACACTAATGATGCCATGTCATCTTAATTAATTTACTAAACCGCGCTTTGGTCCAAACTGAGTTCTAATTCAAAATTCAAAATAAAGACAAAAACAATATTTCTTCAAACGACAAAACTGAAATGTTCATAATGTTGCAAATAATCACCGAGTGATTGTCAGGAGAAACCATCATTTTATAGAGTGGTTAAATGCCATAAAATAATTAAAACAAGGGGCAAACTATATTTAAAATGCTTTTTTCTAAAAAATGAAAATACAAATTGCTTTAAATAAGTCACCAAATTGTTGTGGGAGTGCCAGAGTTTACTATACTAATAATGTTACAAGTTGCATATTTTATAACACTATTTTGCTTTTTAGAATAATTACAAAACATAAACTAAATAAATGAAAAAGAAAAGAAAAATAAAAAGAAAGAAAAGGCAAAACATGGCACTGTGCACTTGAGGCCAAGTGCATAGCACTAGGCCCAGCCCACCTCCACCTTTCCTTCCTCCTACAGGAGACATGGGGTCGTGGAGGACATCCAACCGACCATGGCGCGTGCCAGCCATCCACAGGTCCCCTTGGAGCACTAAGACGACGCCCGTGCCCCCTCCCCGAACCCTAGCTATTCTTTCCCCCTCTTCCCCGCGCTGCTCTCTTCTCCCCATATGCGACTGAAGCCCCGTCGCCATGGCCCTTGTTGCCGCCGCGGCCAATGTCGTTCTCGTCGACTAGCTCCACGCCTGGCAGAACCCCGTGCTCATTTGCTTTGTCTACCCCACCAAACCGAAGCCGGGAGCCCCTGCATCGCCGGATATGCCGCCTTCTTCAACCTTCGGCTGCCGAAAAGCTTCGCTGATTCCTTCCTCGTCACTGCACCTCGCGCCTCCTCGAGCGGCTCCTCGCCAACGATGTGAGCATGTGCCCGGAACCCCTCTGTTTCCCCATTTAATCTGTGCCCGTAGCCTAGCTTCCCGTCGCACCCGAAGCTCATCGTTACCATTGCCGTAGCTATCATCGCTGCTACTACTCGGTTGCTCTAGGTAGTTGCCGCTGCGTGCTGCCATTGCTTGTTGTTGCTGCTGCTTGCCCGCACTACTCGCCTCCTACTACTGCTGGCCATTGCTGCTTGCTGCTTCGGTCGTCGCTCGCCTCCTGCTGCGCCGCTACGCTGCCACGCTCCGTGCGCTCGGCCGTCCCGCCCCGCCAGCCCGCGCCGTCCGACGCTCGCCCCATCCGCAGCTTGCATGGTCGGTGTGTAGGCTATGCTTATCACAATAGTTTAGAGAAGCTCTTTCCTGACCTGGAATAGACGAATCCTAACAAGATTCTAGACCGCGCCGCCACCGATGTGGGAGTCCTGGACTAGGGGTCCTCGGGCGTCCGGTCTATTGGATATGGGACGAACTGATGGGCCGTCGAGATACAAGACAGAAGATCACCTCTCCTGTCCGGTAGGGATTCCCGTATGCGTGGATGGCAAGTATAGGTGTCCGGATATGTTATTTCTTTCTGTAAAACCGACTTTGTACAACCCTAAGCCCCTCCGGTATCTATATAAACCGGAGGGTAGATCGGAGGCAGGATCACAACATAGCTAGGCTAGCTAATCTACGGTTAGCCAACTTGATCTCGTGGTAGATCAACTCTTGTAACCTCTATACCCGTTGAATATAATCAAGCAGGAGTAGGGTTTTACCTCCATTAAGAGGGCCCGGACCTGGGTAAACATTGTGTCCTTTGTCCATAATGGTCTCCAAACATACAGCTTGGGCCCCCCTACCCGAGATCACCCAGTTTTGACACCGACATTGGTGCTTTCATTGAGAACTCTAATGTATCGTCGACAGAAGGATCAATGGCTCACCTCTTCATCAACAATGATGTTGCGTCTAGGGAAACCTTTCTTCCCGGACAGGTCTTTGTGTTCGGTGTCTTTGTGCTTCGCGCCAACTCGATCGGCCGCCTCGATCAGGTCGACAGTTATGCCCTCGGCCACTAGATCAGATTTGGAAACCTGAACTATGTCGCTGACATCCGAGGAGACCTGGTCTTCGACGGGTCCGCGGCCTTGGCTGCTACTCTGTGCCCCCGCCAAGAAGACTCTTCAGATTCCCTGTTAGATCCTGTTCAGGGGTCAACACTCATACCCACCCCGGCCTTAGATCCGGGGCGGGTCTCATTGTCCGAGGACAGGAGCACGAGCCACGCCGGACCTCTTCCCCTTGTGGAACTCCTGACCGAAGACCCAGATGCAATCTTAGACTTGGCTCTAGGCAACCACCCTGAGCTGTCAAGGTCTGCGCTCATTGGGTCCGGTCAGGTGTCCCATGCCGAACTCAGCCCTGTAGATCCACAGTTTTCGGTCAAACTTCCGCTCCTAGACGAAACATTGGGACCGATGCAGGCTCTCTCCATCAAGGGGCTTTATCTCTGAACTGTACCCAGCTCGGGCTGGAGGCGAAGAGCGGGGAATTTTACGCCCCACCCACCACCCACTTAGTAGCCACTGTCGAGGATTTAACCGACATGCTGGACTACGCGTCCGAAGACATCAACGGTATGGACGACGATGCAGACACCGAACCAAGCCAAGTCCCACCCATCACAGGGCGTTGGACGGCCACTTCAAGTTATGACGTATACATGGTGGACACTCCTGATAAAAAGGACGACGAGGATAATCTGAACCTTGATGAGGACAAACCCATCGATAAACCACCAAAGCCCCGACATCAGCGGCGCCGCTCACGATCGCGTCGGGCGAAGGACAGTAATACCGGCACCGGGGACAATGAGACTGCGAATAATGCTGAAGATCCCGAATACCCCATCGAGCCCATGTCCGAACAGGACGAGAGGGAAGAGGGTGAACATAGTCTCGAACATGCTGATTACGAAGATTCGGAGGAAACCAACTATATGCCAGAATCCAAAGAGGAGGTCAGCCTCGGCGATGAAGATTTTATCATCCCAGAGGAACCCCTCGAACAAGCACGCTTCAAGCGACAGCTCATCGCTACAACCCGGAGCCTGAAAAAGAAACAGTAGTAGCTCAAAGCCGAACAGGATACGCTCAACGAAAGGTGGACTAAGGTCCTGGCCACTGAGAAATGCGGCCACGAGCAACCTATCAAAAGTTACCCTAAGCGAAAGCCGCTGTCGCAATTCGACGACGAAGCCCTTGAGCCAATACCGTCGAAATACAATCAGGCAGATCAACCAGACCGACCACCACGTGGAAGGCACAAAGCGGCATATCAAGCCGAACACCAACCCGCACCCCCTCGCCGAAGAGGCAGGGAGACAGTAGCCACGGGATACACATATGACTTGCAAAGTGACCTAGCCAATAAAGCTGGTCAAACTAGATCACTCTATGGATCAAGGGGATGTGCCCCAGTGTGAGACAACGGCTATGAAGCCCGGCGTGACGACCATTACTATACTCAGGATCAGAACCGAACTCAGATGTCAGCCGATCTCCGCCGCGATATTCCACGATATAGAGGGGCCGCACACCCTTTATGCTTCACCGATGAGGTCATGCAACACCAATTTCCGGAAGGGTTTAAAGTTTAAACCCGTAAACATCGAACAGTATGATGGAATGAGGGATCCGGCCGTCTGGATTGAGGATTTTCTTCTCCACATCCACATGGCTCGAGGTGATGACCTTCACGCCATCAAATATCTTCCTCTAAAGCTGAAGGGACCAGCACGGCACTGGCTAAACAGCCTCCCAGAAAACTCCATTGGAACCTGGGAAGATTTGGAAGATGCCTTTCGGGCTAACTTTCAGGGCACTTATGTCCGGCCACCGGATGCTAACAACTTGAGTCACATAATCCAGCAACCAAGCGAATCAGCTCATAAACTTTGGAATCGGTTCTTAACTTAAAAGAACCAGATCGTGGATTTTCCGGACGTCAAAGCCTTAGCGGCCTTCAAACACAGTGTCCGAAACGAATGGCCCGCCCGACACCTCGGGCAGGAAAAATCGAAGACCATGGCAGCCTTAACTGCACTTATGACCCGCTTCTGTGCGGCTGAGGATAGATGGTCGGCTCGTAGAAGCAATAGCTCGGGCGACCCCGACACTTCTGAGGTGAGGGACGGAATGGTAAACCTCATAGCAATAAAAAACAAACGTCGGAACAACAACGACGACGCAGACGATACGGCAGTCAATGCCGGATTCAACGGCCCTAAGTTCGGTCAGCGGAAGAAACCTTTCAAAGGCAACAAAGACGGGCCATCCAGCTTGGATAACATCCTCGAGAGGCCCTGTCAGATTCATGGCACACCCGATAAGCCTGCGAACCACACCAACAGGAATTGTTGGGTTTATAAACAGGCATGTAAGATAAACACCAAACACAAGGGAAAGGGACCTCCAAGCGAAGACGATGATGACCCCGTCAGCCGAACACCGGGGGTCAAAAGCAATTTCCCCCCCGAAGTAAAGACGGTGAACATGATCTATGTCACTCACATTCCCAAAAGGGAGCGCAAGCGTGCACTACGGGATGTCTACGCTGTAGAGCTTGTCGCCCCCAAGTTCAACCCATGGTTAGCCTGTCCGATCACCTTTGATCGCAGGGATCACCCAACTAGTATCCGTCATGGGGGTTCGGCCGCCCTGGTACTTGATCCAATTATTGACGGATACCACCTCACTAGAGTCCTTATGGACGGAGGTAGCAGTCTCAACTTGATTTATCAAGACACTGTCTGTAAGATGGGCATTGACCCATCAAGAATCAAGCCTAGTAACACTACCTTTGAAGGTGTGATACCAGGAGTGGAGGCCCTTTGCACGGGCTCACTAACACTGGAGGTAGTATTCGGCTCCCCAGACAACTTTTGCGGTGAAGAATTGATCTTCGACATCATCCCTTTCCATAGTGGCTATCACGCACTGCTCGGACGAACTGCTTTCGCCCACTGTAATGCATTCCCGCACTATGCTTACTTAAAGCTTAAGTTGCCCGGACCTTGTGGTGTTATCATAGTCAATGGTAATATGGAGCGCTCCCTCCATACTAAGGAGCACACCGTGGCCCTCGCAGCCGAGGTGTATGGCGGCCTTATCACGCCGAACAGTTCATCGGCCAATAAAGCCAATGATGTACATAAACGACCTCGGTCCGCGCATGATTGTGATAAATCAGTGGATCCAGGCCTTGATTAGCAGTTCAGCCTCCGCCGATCGCCCCATCAGGTTGCGGCTTGTGTACCGTGCGTACATAACTACGCACTAAAAATACCCTGGGCGGCGCCGGAGGCACACTGCGGAGAGGGTACATAGTACGGCGTGACCCCATCTAGACCACGTATCTTTGTTTTCTCTTAGTGCAGGTTCGTCAAGAGCCCTACCTACTATGTGGTTGTTTCAGGAGACCCTTTTGACTTCCCTCCAACACAAACGTGTTCATGTTTTGTGTTATACCTTGAGTTCCTTGCTATACAGCATCTGTTCTTCTTTGTTGAGCCTAAGTAGGGTTGCGACGTGTTGATCTTTCGAGGCTGGACATGACCTAGGAAAGTGTGCCCGGCCAGAGGGATCGAGCGTGTTGGGTAATGTGGTGCACCCCTGCAGGGAAGTTTATCTATTCGAATAGCCGTGTCCCTCAGTAAAAGGACGACCCAGAGTTGTACTTCGACCTTATGACAGCTAGAACCGGATACTTAATAAAACACACCTCTTACAAGTTCCAGATACAACTCGGGCGACGAGGGGAGGATCGCCGGGTAGGATTATGCTATGCGATGTTACATGATGCTACACTTGCTTCTCTCTTCTACATGCTTCAAGACGGAGGCTGCCAGAAGCGTAGTCTTTGATAGGACTAGCTATTCCCCTCCTATTCTGGCATTCTGCAGTTCAGTCCACAAATACTACCCATTTCATAGATACCAATGCATATGTAGTGTAGATCCTTGCTTGCGAGTAATTTGGATGAGTACTCACGGTTGCTTGGCTTCCCCCTTTTCCCCTTTTCCGTTCTTCTCGAATGATGCAACCAGATGGTGGAGCCCAGGAGCCAGATGCCTTTGCGACGACTACTACAACCCCGACGGAGCTTACTACTACGTGGAGGCCGCTGACGACCAGGAGTAGTTTAGGAGGATCCCAGGCAGGAGGCCTTTCCTTTTCGATCTGTGTCCCTGTTTGTGCTAGCCATCATACGGCACCTTGTTTAATTTATGTCTGTACTCAGATATTGTTGATTCCGCCGACTCGTTTTATGATCGAGCTTATGTATTCGAGCCCTCGAGGCCCTTGGCTTGTAATATGAAGCTTGTATGATCTTTAATTTGTGTCTAGAGTTATGTTGTGATATCTACCCGTGAGTCCCTGATATTGGCCATACACATTTGCGTGCATGATTAGTGTACGGTCAAATTGGGGGCGTCACAGCTGCTGGACCCCGGCGTCACGTTGAGGTCGATGACGGCCGAGGAGCGCGGGGTGGACGGCGCGATCACGCCAACGTCCGGCGACCCCGAGAAACGGGTCTGGCCTTCTGCCTTGCCGTAGGAAAACCGGGCGACAAAGGCGTGGTCCGCGACGTTGGCGAGGGGCAGTGCGGGGGCCTGGCGACCGACGAGCCTGTGCTCGCTGGGCCGACGGGTGCTGCAGAGAAACCCGCCGGACGGCAAATCCCAAGCATGAGGAGGGTGTGCGCTTTGTTGACGATGTCCTCCTTCTCGTCGACGTCGGCCTTGCGCCGCGCGGCCTCCAACGCATCGCGCTCGGCGGCAAACTTGGTCGCACCGTTCTTGCCCTTGGCCGCCGCCCTCCGGTTCCTCCTCTTGGTCGATTCCGCGTCCAGCTTTGCGAGCTCCGCCGGCGTGAGTTCCGACCATGGCTTCTTCGGACCCTTGGCCGCCGCCTTCTTCTTCACCTTTCCGGGCGGGTCGACGGCCTACCCACCAGAATTTGACGGGGCATCGGCCATGGACGGGAGGGTGGTGGGCGGGACGTGGGAGGGTTTGGGGGAAACGGCGCGAAATGGGGCGCCGGGGTGATGCTTTGTGCCACCGACAGGCTGGCCAGGGAAGGACAAGCGTGCGCGTCCCGCCCGTCCGCGCGTTGTCCGTTTCACCTCAAAAGCGGCACACACTTGGGCCGGGATGGGTCGAAAGAAGACATAAAATAGACAAAAGTTTGTTTGCCCCCGCGCGCTGGGCCGTCTGGTTTGTCCATCGGATTCAATAGCACCGGTGACGAAAGCAAAGGATATTCAATCCACTTGTCGTCTTGTGGGCTGCTTCTTTCCGTTCTTTCTCTTCTTTTGCAGAGGTGTGTGTTGCGCCATGCATACAAATCGTTTTTTTAGCCAAAGGGCCCCAAACGGACGCACATGGACAGGATGGGGTCGCGCGCTGGAGTTGGCCTTAGAGCGTCTGCCGGATACATCAAACCCAGCCCCTCAAACACATGCGGACGTGTTCCGATGCGTCCGTGGTCAATGACAGAACATCTCTCATTTCGCTGCTCCTACAGGCGTGTCCCTCATACTCAAACCCTCAAATCCATGTAACATGCAATGCTACGTGGATAAACACGACGAATACACTTAATAGTAACAAATAGACTAAATACTTCCGATGTCAAACGATCATGTTCATCGACGGACAAAAGATCAAAGTTCATCATTAGACAGTGCCAATTCATATTAAAAATGATTAAAAACTTACATAAAACCGAGAAGGACGGAGAAAATCACAGGTTTACTGCTGGCCCATTCCCCTTGGGTCGCCGGTGCGACTATGCCCCTCCGTGTAGGCATCGACGGCCGGAGGGGCATCGTAGTCGGAGCTGGAGGGGTGTCATCATTGCCAAGGAGCGGAGGAGCACGTCCTCGGGATCAACTGGCGTGCGGCTAGCACCTCCCACACCGCTGCCCTCTCCCTTGCCCGCTGTCGCTCGCAGTTGTTCCCATGCCTCAGATTCAGGCGTCCTCGTCCGCACTGGCACCGACACGGGCACGAGGAATCAACAATGCCCGGCTACCCCATCTGGAGCAGATTGATCTTGTGGTGGTGGGCATCGTACATGGACGGCGTGGAGCGGGCGGAGCTGTGCGACGGGCGAGAGGGTCTGGCAACTGCACCGGCGAGATGGCGTTGGGCAACAGGCGTTGCAGAACCGGAGTTGCCGCCCTGGTCCAGCTGCGACTACCTCAAAGCGATGCGAAGGGAAACCTCCTTCACATTGTCCGGCTCTGCATCACGCAATAGGCTCGCCCACTCATCGGAGGTGGCATCTGCTGCCGTCGCTGGCCATCGATCAGAAGTGCAGTGGTATAGGCTTTTTGTAGTGCCAGGGTGGCCCAGGCTGGGCTAGACCGGCGAGCGAATGCATCCAAGCCTACCACATCGCTCTAGATTTGACCTAGATATGAGGGGTGTCGGTCTGTCCAAACGTATAGGGCTGATGTGAGGAGCCTGTCTAGGTGACCGGGCACTAACTGCGTCGTCCACCGGTCAATTTGGGGCGCCCGACTGTATATGCTCTTATTTCCCTCAAAACTGACTCGCACAAGCACCATCTCTTTTCGCATTCTAGTTTCAACATAATTTATGCAAATCATGCTTGCTCTAGATCATTGTTAAGGAAATCGGTAACTGGCAGCTGCTCAGTTGGCTTGGGAGTAGCGATTAATTGGTGAATCGGCCTATTAACTGAATTAATTGGTAGATTAAATAGGAATCTGCCAACATATATCTAGTTTTTAGGTATTACTAGCAAAAAGGCCCGTGCGTTGCAACGGGAGAAAAAAAAATCCTCTCATATCTCTAGCTGGGTCAATTGAACAAAGTGTGTGCGGCCGGTTGGCAGGTTTGCCAGCTCTCGGGACTTGGGCCACAGTGCGCCGCCAGATGGGCTTCCTCCGTTGGGCCAAAACGGGTGGCAAGTAACGAAACCAAATATCGTACGTGAAATTAATTGAAGCGGGACCAAACAAAACGGGACGAAACCAAGAATATCACCTCCCTTTAATAGTAGGTATAGATACCATACTCTCATGCGCTCAACAATGTAATATACCAAATATGTCACGACTTAGTCAAACCCTGGATATTCAGGAGTGAGAGGGGATGTGAGGGGTTACAGGCCAAAATTTGGCTTTCATTTGCCCCTAAGTTAATGGGCCGGTAGCGATTAATCAGCCTGACAACCTATTAATCGGTCTCACAAGCAAGTTAATCGACCTGACAAGTTAACGCAACGAATAGGCATCCTCTGAGTAGCAATTAACTGAGTCGTTAATTAATTAATCAGACGAATTCTTAAATAGTGCTCTAGATAGTTGACACTTCATGATTAAACTTGTTACATTGCCAAAGCAAAAGCGTAACAGGGTATTATTGCTTTTGTTTTGGGGGTTTCCCCTTATGGTTCTATGTTGCGTCATGACACATTGGATACTGGCTCTTGTGATGCTATGTTAGAGCATCTCTAGCAAACCCCCGTATAATGCCCCGATCCGTAAAATAATCGTCAAAATACGGGTCCGCGCAAAATATGCTGCCCAATCAGACACTATAAAGGCGTCGGACCCGTAAAAATTTTTGAGGGGCGCGGTAAAATCCCATCTCCGACCCGCGAAAACGCAGGTTTCCCCCTCGACCCGACGGTGCCCCATATCCCAGAAAAGCGGTTGGCGGGAGGGACATTTCAGCCCGCGCATGTCTCCCACCCCCTTCGGCAGTCGCCCGCCATTGGTTCCACCCGTCCGCCGCTAGCGATTCCGGCCAAATCTGCGGATGAAATCACGCCGCGGGGCCGCCCCTCACCCTATTCCATGTAGCTGCTTCACCGGCTCACAGGATCCGTCGAGCCGAGCAGTCCCTAGCCACCGTCGCCGCCCCAGGATCCATCGCCGCAGAGCCACCGCCACGAGCCACCGGTGAGTACTTGTGCTTGTGCTTTGGGATGCACTATGCATGGTTGGTTCATGCGGCATTCGTATTTGTAAATTTGGTGGAATTGAACCCTCGCGAGAGGTTTTTGCTCGAGGATTCAGATGACTCGGATGTTGAGACGCTGCCTGAGAACCATCAGCAACAGATGTTGGTGATCGCCCTCGCCGTGAAGGAGCAGGAAGATGAGAACCGAAAGAGATGGCGAGGGTCAACCGTTGGTCGTCTTTGCATTCCTCGAAATCGCCATCTTGGGAACGAGATGTTGATGCAAGACTACTACGCGGACAATGCAACATATCAGCCGCACCTCTTCTGGACAAGGTACCGAATGTGCCGATCCCTCTTTGTGAAAATACTGCAAGCTTGCAAGGCCAATTGTCGGTATTTTACTCAAAGAAGAAATGTTGGGGGCTTGAAGGGATTTAGTGCATATCAAAAAATCTCGGGAGCTATGCGGGTAATTACATCCGGCATTCCAGCTGACTATGCCGATGAGTACCTTCGCATTGGTGAAGATGCTACAATTGAGTTTGTGCGTAGGTTTGCCAAAGTGATCATCCATGTCCTTGGTCCTGAATATCTTCGGACACCCAACGAGGAAGACACAAAAAAGTTGATGACATCAAGTGAGAGAAGAGGTTAGCCTGGCATTGCTAGGAAGCATTGATTGTCTGCATTGGACTTGGAAAAACTGCCCGAAGACATGGCAGGGAATGTATTGTGGCAAGTCTCGTGATGCAACAATTGTGCTAGAGGTTGTAGCATCCGAGGATTTATGGATTTGGCATTGCTTTATTGGTATATGCCGGGTACTCTCAATGAAATCAATGTGTTGCGACGGTCTCATTTGTTTGCTAGGCTTGCTAGAGGTGATGCTCCTGCTTGCAACTACACTATCAATGGACATGAATACACAAAGGGGTACTATCTTGCAGATGGTATCTACCCTTCTTGGTGCACATTTGTCAAGAGCATCAAAGACCCCAAAACTAGGAAACAATATGAATTTGCAAGGGTACAAGAGGCAGCCTCAAAAAGTATTGAAAGAGCATTCCGAGTTTTGCAATATAGGTTTGCCATTGTTCGTGGTCCTGCTCATTTTTGGGACAAGCGATCCTTGAAAAACAAACAATATGACATATTGTGTTGTTCTTCACAATATGATTCTCGAAGATGAGAGAGGCATGAACTTGGAGTTCTTCTACGACAATGTGGGTAGCCGTGTAAACCAGCTAAAGACCCTAACCGCATTAGAGCATTTCTTCAAACCTACCGGGAGATTGAAAATGCAAACATCCACTTTCAGCTTCAGGAGGATCTCATTGAGCACCATTGGCAAAGGGCTGGACAGTAACACATTCCATTTTTTGCATTCATTTTATCTAATTCATGTGTGATTTTTGTATTCGGGACAAGTTTTGTATTGAATTATTTAGTTTGCTCTGGTGATTTCAATAATTATAGTAATTTGGATGATTGTTGTATTGTAATATTGATATTTTATCTTATATTGAATTAATAATTCTGAATATATGGCATATGTGTCAAATTCAGATAAAAACCCATTTGATTTGCGGGACGGCATGGGCGCCATCGACGATAACGGGGTCTGCTAGAGATGCTCTTATGGCGTCGGCGTGGTTCTCACTCTATGGACTTGCAAGGAGTTGAAAATGCTACTCGGTCCATGCGACACTGTTTCTCACTCTACACAATTGACACAGCCATAAGATTAACCATTCATTCATATCTGGTGAAAACTCCCTCTCTCTCTCTCTCTCTCTCTCTGTTGGTGAAAATCTGAAAACATCGAGTCTTTATTTTTAGAAGAAAACTTCCAGTCCTATATGTTACATCTCTAATGGATGCATCAGATCAACCATCACGACGTTGATCTTAAAAAAATGATTAACAGTCCGTTTCTAATTTTCTATGAATACTTACTATATTTTTAAAAGTAAAACAAATGCACATTGCGAAAGTATATTCACACCGACCACATGTTAAAAGTTTGGCAGTTTTGTGTTGCTAGAGCAACTTCAATGGGGCGACCCATTTCGTCCGTCGCCGTCCGTTTGGGTCGGTGCGGACACAAAAGTCGGCCCAACGCGTCGACCGAAACGGACGCGCGTCCGCCTGTCGACCCATTCCCGGCCCAATTTGAACCGGATTTGCGACGCCGCGGACACGAGACGGACGCGCACGCGCCTACTCCTGTCCTCGGGCCTGCCGATCGGTGGCAGCCACCACCATTCCCCCCATTTCCCCTAAAAACCCTCCCGCCCGCGCGCGCTCCCGTCCCACACCCGCCATGGACGACGACCTCGACCTCGATGCCGCCGCCGGCCTCGCCTCCCTCGCCTCATCCGGCAAAGGCAAGCCAGGCACCCGCCGCAAGGCCACCGCGCCGAAGCCGAAGAAGGTGCTGACGCCCGAACAGCAGGCAAAGGAGTCGGCCAAGAGGAAGGACCAGAGGCACGCGGCGGACGCGAGGGATGAAGCCATCGCGGCGGCCGCCGTCGCCGCCGCCGCCGCGCAGCAGCAAATCACCAACACCTGCGTCACGGCGGCAACGAGGGAGGCGCTCTACATGATGGGGTTAAACCATAGCCAGCACGGCCTCGTCAACGCCGTTATGGTTGTTGGGGAACGTAGTAATTTCAAAAAATTTCCTACGCACACTCAAGATCATGGTGATGTATAGCAACGAGAGGGGAGAGTGTTGTCTACATACCCTTGTAGACCCGAAGCGGAAGCGATCACAACGTAGAGGAAGTAGTCGACGCTCTCCTCGCGATCCGACCGATCCGCGCCGTTACTCGGCGCCCGAGTTCTTGACACACGACAGCTCGATGACGTCCCTCAGACTCCGATCCAGCCGAGTGTCGAGGGAGAGTTTCGTCAAGACGACGGCGTGGGACGATCTTGATGTTTCATCGCGCAGGCTTCGCTTAAGCTCGCGACGGTATAACCGAGGTGGAATATGGTGGAGGGGGCACCAGACACGGCTAAGGAACGATCTAAAGATCAAACTTGTGTGTTCTAGGGTGCCCCCGCCTCGTATAAGGAGGAGGAGGGAGGCCGGCCGGCCTAGAGAGGGCCTGGGAGGAGTCCTACTCCCACCGGGAGTAGGATTCCCCTTCCTAGTTGGAATAGGATTGGGGGAGGGAAGAGAAGAGGGCGCCGCCTCCTTGTTCTATTCGGACTGGGGGGGGGGGGCGCCACCACCCCGGCCGGCCCTTCCTCTTCTCCCTCGAGGCCCACCGAGGCCCATTTACCCCGAGGGGTTCCAGTAACCTCCGGTACTCAGTAAATTCTGTTTTCGCCGGAACCATTCGAACTCCAAACATAGGCTTCCAATATATCAATCTTTATGTCTCGACCATTTCGAGACTCCTCGTCATGTCCGTGATCACATCCGGACTCAACTTCTTCGTACATCAAAATACATAAACTCATAATAACCGCCATCGAAACTTTAAGCGTGCGGACCCTACGGTTCGAGAACAATGTAGACATGACCTAGAACTATTCACGGTCAATAACCAATAGCGGGACCTGGATGCCCATATTGGTTCCTACATATTCTACGAAGATCTTTATCGGTCGGACCGCATAACAACATACGTTGTTCCCTTTGTCATCGGTATGTTACTTGCCCGAGATTCGATCGTCGGTATCCAATACCTAGTTCAATCTCGTTACGGCAAGTCTCTTTACTCGTTCCGTAATACATCATCTCACAACTAACTCATTAGTTGTAGTGCTTGCAAGGCTTCGAGTGATGTGTATTACCGAGAGGGCCCAGAGATACCTCTCCGACAATCGGAGTGACAAAACCTAATCTCAAATATGCCAACCCAACATCGCCTTTGGAGACACCTGTAGTACTCCTTTATAATCACCCGATTCGTTGTGGACGTTTGGTAGCACCAAAGTGTTCCTCCGTAAACGGAGTTGCATAATCTCATAGTTACAGAACATGTATATGTCATGGATAAAAGCAAGAGCAACATACTAAACGATCGTGTGCTAAGCTAATGGAATGGGTCATGTCAATCGATCATTCTACTAATGATGTGACCTTGTTAATCAAATAACAACTCCTTGTTCATGGTCGGAAACATAACCATCTTTGATTAACAAGCTAGTCTAGTAGAGGCATACTAGTGACATGTTGTTTTGTTTATGCATTCACACATGTATCATGTTTCCGGTTAATACAATTCTAGCATGAATGATAAACATTTATCATGAAATAAGGAAATAAATAATAACTTTATTATTGCCTCTAGGGCATATTTCCTTCATCTCCCACTTGCACTAGAGTCAATAATCTAGATTACATAGTAATGATTCTAACACCCATGGAGTCTTGGTGCTTGATCATGTTTTGCTCGTGGAAGAGGCTTAGTCAACGGGTCCGCAACATTCAGATCCGTATGTATCTTGCAAATCTCTATGTCTCCCACCGACTAAGTCCCGGATGGAATTGAAGCGTCTCTTGATGTGCTTGGTCCTCTTGTGAAATCTGGATTCCTTCGCTAAGGCAATTGCTCGAAGATTGTCACGAAGATTTTCATTGACCCGATGCACTAGGTATGACACCTAGATCGGATATGAACTCCTTCATCCGCACTCCTTCATTAGTCGCTTCGAAGCTGCTATGTACTCCGCTTCACATGTAGATCCCGCCACGATGCTTTGTTTAGAACTGCACCAACCGACAGCTCCTCCGCTTAGTGTAAATACGATCCGGTCTGCGATTTAGAATCGTCCGGATCGTGTCAAAGCTTGCATCAACGTAACTGCCATTACGATGAGCTCTTTGTCACCTCCATATACGAGAAACATATCCTTAGTCCTTTTCGTATTTCAGATGTTCTTGACCGCTGTCGATGATCCACTCTGGATTACTTTGGTACCTCCTGCTAGACTTATAGCAAGGCACACATCAGTGTCCGTACACAAGATTGCATACATGATAGAGCCTATGGTCAAGCATAGGAACATCTTTCATTTCTCTCTATCTTCTGCGGTGGTCGGGCATTGAGTCTTACTCAACTTCACACCTTGTAACACGTGCAAGAACCCTTTCTTTGCTTGATCCATTTTGAACTTCTTCAAAATTTTGTCAAGGTATGTGCTTTGTGAAAGTCCAATCAAGCGCCTTGATCTATCTCTATAGATCTTAATGCCCAATATGTAAGCAGCTTCACCGAGGTCTTTCATTGAAAAACTCTTATTCAAGTATCCCTTTATGCTATCCAGAATTCTATATCATTTCCGATCAGCAATATGTCATCTACATATAATATCGAAATGCTACTGAGCTCCCACTCACTTTCTTGTAAATACAGCTTCTCCAAAAGTGCAGATACAAACCCAAATGCTTTGATCACACTATCAAAGCGTTTATTCCAACTCCGAGATGCTTGCACCAGTCCATAGATGGATCGCTGGAGCTTGCACACTTTGTTAGCTCCTTTGGATCGATAAAACCTTCGGTTGCATCATATACAACTCTTCTTCCGTAAATCCATTCAGAATGCGTCTTTACATCCATTTGCCAAATTTCATAATCATAAAATGCGGCAATTGCTAACATGATTCGGACGGACTTAAGCATCGCTACGGGTGAGAAGGTCTCATCGTAGTCAATCCCTTGAACTTGTCGAAAACCTTTTGCGACAAGTCGAGCTTTATAGACGATAACATTACCGTACCGTCGGTCTTCTTCTTGAAGATCCACTTGTTTTCTATTGCTTGCCTACCCTCGGGCAAGTCAACCAAAGTCCATACTTTGTTTTCATACATGGATCCCATCTCGATTTCATGGCCTCAAGCCATTTTATGGAATCTGGGCTCACCATCGCTTCTTCATAGTTCGTGAGGTTCATCATGATCTAGTAGCATGATTTCGAACAGGATTACCGCATCACTCAGTGCGGATCTTACTCGTCGATCTACGAGGTTACAGAGTAACTTGATCTCAAGTTTCATGATCAACATCATTAACTTCCTCACTACTTGGTGTAGGTGTCTCGTAAACCGGTTTCATGATTTAACTACTTTCAAGTAAGGGAGAAGGTACTATTACCTCATCAAGTTCCACTTTCCTCCCACTCACTTCTTTCGAGAGAAACTCCTTCTCTAGAAAGGATCCATTCTTAGCAACGAATGTCTTGCCTTCGGATCTGTGATAGAAGGTGTACCCAACTGTCTCCTTTGGGTATCCTATGAAGACACATTTCTCGATTTGGGTTCGAGCTTATCAGGTTGAAGCTTTTTCACATAAGCATCGCATCCCCAAACTTTAAGAAACGACAACTTTGGTTTCTTGCCAAACCATAGTTCATAAGGAGTCGTCTCAACGGATTTCGACGGTGTTCTATTCGGTGTGAATGCGGCCGTCTCTAGAGCATAACCCCAAAACGATAGCGGTAAATCAGAAGAGACATCATAGATCGCACCATATCTAGTAAAGTGCGACATGACGCTCGGACACACCATTACGTTGTGGTGTTCCGGTGGCGTGAGTTGCTAAACTATTCCGCATTGTTTCAAATGTAGACCAAACTCAGAACTCAAATATTCACCTCCACGATCGATCGTAGAAACTTAATTTTCTTGTTACGATGATTTTCAACTTCACTCTGAAATTCTTTGAACTTTTCAAACGTTTCAGACTTATGTTTCATTAAGTAGATATACCCATATCCGCTTAAGTCATCTGTGAAGGTGAGAAAATAACGATATCCGCCACGAGCCTCAACATTCATTGGACCACATACATCCGTATGTATGATTTCCAACAAATCTGTTGCTCTCTCCATAGTACCGGAGAACGGTGTTCTAGTCATCTTGCCCATGAGGCACGGTTCATAAGTGCCAAGTGATTCATAATCAAGTGACTCCAAAAGTCCATCAAGATGGAGTTTCTTCATGCGCTTTATACCGATATGACCTAAACGGCAATGCCACAAATAAGTTGCACTATCATTATCAACTCTGCATCTTTTGGTTTCAACATTATGAATATGTGTATCACTACTATCGAGATTCATCAAAATAGACCATTCCTCAAGGGTGCATGACCATAAAAGATATTACTCATATAAATAGAACAACCATTATTCTCTCGATTTAAATGAATAACCGTCTCGCATCAAACAAGATCCAGATATAATGTTCATGCTCAACGCAGCACCAAATAACAATTATTTAGGTATAAAACTAATCCCGAAGGTAGATGTAGAGGTAGCGTGTCGACCGCGATCACATCGACTTTGGAACCATTTCCCACGCGCAAGATCGTCACCTCGTCCTTTGCCGTGTTCGCTAATCCGTAGTCCTGTTTCGAGTTGCAAATATTAGCAATGTAACCAAGATCAAATACCCAGTGCTCTGCGAGCTCTAGTAAGGTACACATCAATAACATGTATATCACATATACCTTTGTTCACATTGCCATCCTTCTTATCCGCCAAATACTTGGGGCAGTTCCGCTTCAAAGGACGATCGCTTGCGGTAGAAGCACTCGATTTTGTGCTTAGGTCCAAACTTGGGTTTCTTCTCCGAGCAAAGAACTTGCTTCTTTGTTCTTCTTGAAGTTCCTTCTTCTTCCCTTTGCCTTTCTTCTTGAAACTAGTGGTCTTATCGACCATCAACACTTGATGCTCCTTCTGATTTCTACCTCCGCAGCCTTTAGCATTGTAAGAGCTCGTGCATAGTCTTTACTAACCCTTGCATATTATAGTTCATCACGAAGCCTTTGTAGCTTGGTGGCGTGATTGAAGAATTACATCAATGACACAATCATCCGGAAGATTAACTCCCAATTGTGTCAAGTGATTGTAGTACCGGACATTACGAGTATGTGCTCACTAATGTAACTATTCTCCTCCATCTTGCAGCTATAGAACTTATTGGAGACTTCATATCTCTCAATCCGCATTCTGTTGAATATCAACTTCAACTCTGGAACATCTCATATGCTCCATGACGCTCAAAACGCCGTTGAAGTCCCGATTCTAAGCCGTAAAGCATGGCACATCGAACTATAGAGTAGTCATCGACTTTGCTCGCCAGACGTTCTTAACGCCGTCAACAGATCAAGAAGAGTTCGCACCCAGCGGTGCATCCAGACGTAACTCTTCAGGCAAAGAATGAGGATAATCCTCAAGTTACGGACCCAAATCCGTGTAATTGCTACCATCATCTTTCAACTTTGCTTTCTCAAGGAACGCATTAAAATTCAACGGAACAACAAAGACGAGCCATCTATCTACAATCAAACATAAACAAGCAAGATACTATCAGTACTAAGTTCATGATAAATTTAAGTTCAATTAATCATATTACTTAAGAACTCCCACTTAGAAAAACATCTCTAGTCATCTAAGTGATCACGTGATCCAAATCAACTAAACCATAACCGATCATCACGTGAAATGGAGTAGTTTTCAATGGTGAACATCTTATGTTGATCATATCTACTATATGATTCACGCCGACCTTCGGTCTCCGTGTTCCGAGGCCATATCTCGCATATGCTAGGCTCGTCAAGTATAACCCGAGTATTCTGCGTGTGCAAAACCGGCTTGCACCCGTTGTAGATGGACGAGAGCTTATCACACCCGATCATCACGTGGTGTCCGGGCACGATTTAACTTTGGCAACGGTGCATACTCGGGAGAACACTTCTTGATAATTTAGTGAGAGATCATCTTATAATGCTACCGTCAATCAAAGCAAGATAAGATGCATCAAAAGATAAACATCACATGCAAATCAATATAAGTGATATGATATGGTCATCATCATCTTGTGCTTCATGATCTCCATCTTGCGGCACCACCATGATCACCATCGCCACCGCGCGACACCTTGATCTCCATCGTAGCATCGTTGTCGCCTCGCCAAACTTATGCTTCTACGACTATCGCTACCGCTTAGTGATAAAGTAAAGCATTATGAGCGATTGCATTGCATACAATAAAGCGACAACCATATGGCTCTCGCCAATTGCCGATAACTTCGTTACAAAACATGATCATCTCATACAATAAAATATAGCATCACGTCTTGACCATATCACATCACAACATGCCCCGCAAAAACAAGTTAGACGCCCTCTACTTTGTTGTTGCAAATTTTACGTGGCTGCTACGGGCTTAAGCAAGATCCAGTCTCACCCACGATCAAAACCACAACGATACTTCGTCAAATAGACTCGCTTTTAACCTTCTCAAGGACCGGCGAGTCACACCTTGCTCAACTAAAGTGAGAGAGACAGCACCCACGGTCACCTTTAAGCAACGAGTGCTCGCAGCGGTGAAACCAGCCTCGCGTAAGCGCACTGGCGTAATGTCGGTCTGGGCCGCTTCATCTCACAATACCGCTGAACCAAAGTATGACATCTTTGGTAGGTAGTATGACTTGTATCGCCCACAACTCACTTGTGTTCTACTCGTGCAAAATATCAAACCATATAAAAACCTAGGCTCGGATGCCTTTGTTGGGGAACGAGTAATTTCAATAATTTTCCCACGCACACTCAAGATCATGGTGATGTATAGCAACGAGAGGGGAGAGTGTTGTCTACATACCCTTGTAGACCCGGCGAAGCGATCACAACGTAGAGGAAGTAGTCGACGCTCTCCTCGCGATCCGACCGATCCCGGCGCCGTTACTCGGCGCCCAGTTCTTGACACACGACAGCTCGATGACGTCCCTCAGACTCGATCCAGCCGAGTGTCGAGGGAGAGTTTCACAAGACGACGGCGTGGCAGGACGATCTTGATGTTTCATCGGCGCAGGCTTCGCTTAAGCTTCATGACAGTATAACCGAGGTGGAATATGGTGGAGGGGGCACCGACACGGCTAAGGAACGATCTAAAGATCAAACTTGTGTGTTCTAGGTGCCCCCGCCTCAGATATAAAGGGGGGAGGGAGGCCGGCGGCCTAGAGAGGCGCCGGGAGGAGTCCTACTCCCACCGGAGTAGGATTCCCCCCTTCCTAGTTGGAATAGGATTGGGGGGGGAGAGAAAGGGCCGCCGCCTCCTGTCCTATTCGGACTGGGGGGGGGAGGCCACCCCCCGGCGGCCCTTCCTCTTCTCCCTCGAGGCCCACCGAGGCCCATTTACTTCGGGGTTCCAGTAACCTCCCAGACTCCCAGAATTTCGTTTTACTTGGAACCATTCCAACTCCAAACATAGGCTTCCAATATATCAATCTTTATGTCTCGACCATTTCGAGACTCCTCGTCATGTCCGTGATCACATCCGGACTCAACTTCTTCGGTACATCAAAATACATAAACTCATAATAACCGCCATCGAAACTTTAAGCGTGCAAGGACCCTACGGTTCGAGAACAATGTAGACATGACCTAGAACTATTCACGGTCAATAACCAATAGCGGACCGGATGCCCATATTGGTTCCTACATATTCTACGAAGATCTTTATCGGTCGAGACCGCATAACAACATACGTTGTTCCTTTGTCATCGGTATGTTACTTGCCCGAGATTCGATCGTCGGTATCCAATACCTAGTTCAATCTCGCACGGCAAGTCTCTTTACTCGCTTCAGAATACATCATCTCACAACTAACTCATTAGTTGTAGTGCTTGCAAGGCTTCAAATGATGTGTATTACCGAGAGGGCCAGAGATACCTCTCCGACAATCGGAGTGACAAAACCTAATCTCAAATATGCCAACCCAACATCCGCCTTTGGAGACACTGTAGTACTCCTTTATAATCACCCAGCACGTTGTGACGTTTGGTAGCACCCAAAGTGTTCCTCCGTAAACGGAGTTGCATAATCTCATAGTTACAGGAACATGTATATGTCATGGATAAAAGCAAGAGCAACATACTAAACGATCGTGTGCTAAGCTAATGGAATGGGTCATGTCAATCGATCATTCTACTAATGATGTGACCTTGTTAATCAAATAACAACTCCTTGTTCATGGTGGGAAACATAACCATCTTTGATTAACAAGCTAGTCTAGTAGAGGCATACTAGTGACATGTTGTTTTGTTTATGCATTCACACATGTATCATGTTTCCGGTTAATACAATTCTAGCATGAATGATAAACATTTATCATGAAATAAGGAAATAAATAATAACTTTATTATTGCCTCTAGGGCATATTTCCTTCAGTTGCCGCCGCGGTCAGCATCGGCTCATCCGCCTTCCCTCAGACGGTGCTGCCCGACTCGCCCCGTGCGTCGGCTTGAACCCCGGTGCCCGGCTTCAACGTCTACCCGCAGGCCTCCCGCCTCTCGGGGGAGTGCTCGCCCGAGGTGAGCGTGATCGCGCCTTCCATGCCCGCGCCCGCGCCCATCGACCTCAGTGCCACACCGGTGGCCGCCGGCTCGTTAGCCGGAGGCGCGAGGAAACGCACGCAGCAGACGCCATCTGACCAGCTGCCGGGCGCACGCAACCTGTTCGATGGAATGCCGGCCGCCGGCGACGACGACTACATGCAGAACATGATCTTCGAGGTGGCGGTGCAGTCACCGCTTCAATCCCGACGAGACACAAAGCCAGGATGGCCGAGCGGCGTTCACGCCGTCCGCTAGCTACAATGAAGATCGGGCGGCCTTCATGCGTGATCAGGTCGGCCTGGACCTGGAAGGCTTCCCTCTCGACCATGAGTTTCCGGAGGACTACGGGCTAAAGGGAGAGGACGAGTGCGATATCAAAGGGGAGCCTTTGTTCGAGGACGAGCTCGCCAACCAAGCTGCCGGGCCAAAGCCGAAGCGCAAGAGCAAGCGGACCAAGGCATACACGGCGGCCGAGGACAAGCTTCTTTGCGAGTGTTAGAGAGACATTGGGCAAGACCCCAAGACGGGCGCCAAACAAAAGCATTCAACCTTTTGGATTCGTGTCCACCGTGAGTTCCATGAGCGCAAGAAGTTTCCGCCGTACCAAATAGTAAGCGCGCGCGGGTGGGTGTCCATTTCGAAGCGATGGAGGGTGATCCAACAAGAGTGCAACAAGTTTTGTGCCACTCTTGAGAGCATCAAGGCCCGCCCCGTGAGCGGCATCGGCATGCAAGACATGGTATGCTAGCAAGCCGCCCTCTTTTTGTGTCATCAAGTTTATGCTTGCGTGTTCGTTTGCATACCATTTTGCCAATATGCTTGCATGAAATACATTTGTAGGCATTTCAAGCTTTGAAGGCATTCAAGGTCCAACACAATGGCAAGTGCTTCAACCTCTCCCATTGCTTTAGGGTGATCAAAGACGAGGAGAAGTTCAAGGCGCAATATGCCGCCCTCAAGTTGCGTGGTGGAAGCAAGCCGTAGAGGAGTTTGGGGACGGCGAGAAGGCTCGGCCGCGGGGGAAGACCAACTCCAAGAAGAAGGACAAGCGGGATGCGGCATCGATCGCCTTGATCGCAACCGTGGAGGGCATGATCACCAAGAAGGACTAAAGGGAGGAGAAGCGCCGGCAAGAAAGAGAAGAGCAAATGAATGCCTTCATGGAGATCCAAATGAGGAGGCTTGACATGGAGGCGGAGAAGCAAGCATAGATGCTTGAGATGGAGGCGGAGAAGCAAGCCAAGATGCTAGAGATCAAGGTCGCCAACGCAAGACCAAGGCCAAAGAAGTGGCTCTCGCAAGCATGATGACTGGGATGGAGATCATGAAGGTGGATCTCAACACTGTCTCGCCAAGAAACAGGTCGTGGTTCGAGAAGATGCAGGCCGACATGCTCAAGTTCGACGACAAGTGATCTATGGCGGCGAGCGCCATCTTTTTTGGATGCCGGCAGGTGTGCTGGCATGACCACGGGGGGCGCGATGGCGTGGTCGAACTCAAGTCCCATCCTTTTTTGTGTCTTGGCATGTGTCTTGGGTCGTGGAAAAGCGCCAAAGATGAACTGTGGTGTTATTTTTTGAAGCCGGCGTTGTAAGCCAGCGCTGGCATGGTGCAAGCCTGAGACATGGCCGCTGGCATGATCGACTGCACGCCTTTTTTTAAATGTTGATTGCGGACATGAAATGGGTCGGCGCGTTGGGCGCACTACCGACCAAAATCTAAAACATGGCGGACGCCGGGCGGGCGGCCGACCCAAACGGACAAAAAGCGGACAAATTCGCCATCCATGTTTGGGTCGGCCCATTGGAGTTGCTCTTAGTAACTTTTCTATAACATATCTTTTCGACAAAGGGTGGATTTTATTACTCAAAATGAAGCACCAAGAGGATACAACCACAGTAAGCACACACTCGGCCTGTGCATAGTTAGTGTAGAGAATGATTTGGTGCATCGATGATTGATTGATCATGCACTAGGCACATATATATAAGTACAAGGGATGCGACCGGTATCTTGTCTCCTAAGATACACGTACATACAGAGGGAGACAGACATTACAGTAATCGCATACAAAACCTGCACTCCACGTGACATGTACACATGTTCAACACTTCGGCAAATGATCGAGCGCCGCGACGCAGAGATCGGACCGAAAGCCCTCAAAGGTCAAGGTGGGTAGTCCTTCATCATGACATCGTGAATCGCCGATCAAGGCACGTAGAACACGAACACGACCAAGTGTGACGTGCTCCCGGACGAAGTGAATGTCGAGCTCAATATGCTTCATCCGTCGGTGATGGACAAGGTTGGCAGCAAGGTACACCGCGGAGACGTTATCACAGTAGACAAGCGTCGCCTTGGTAACCTCACATAGCAACTCATGAAGTAGCTAACGAGCTAAGAGCATTCGAATGGCGGCCGCCACGCCCCAAGATTTCCGCCTTCAAGGCCGATCGTGAGAGACCGTGGGTTGTCATTTAGACAACCACGAAATCGTAGAGGGCCCGAGGTAGACACCTGAGCGGAAGTGGAGCTGCCGAGTGTCGGGACACCCATCCGGTCGGCGTCGAGTAGGCGACATAAGGCTGGTGTCGTGATGCCGACAGGTGAGACCTATGGTCGTGGTGCCACGATGTACCAAGTATACGCTTCACGAGAGCCCAATGGGTGTCACGAGGAGCATGCATATGAAGGCACACCGCCGGATAACAGATTGAATGTCCGGACGCTCGGTGAGATATCAAGCGCACCGATGATGGAGCGGTAGAAGAGAGCGCGGACGCCAGAGAACCTCGACGACGGACACCTTAGCCTTCGTGGTCGACAGCGTGGGAGCGAGCTTGCGATTAAGCATGCCCGCCGCTCCAAAAGCTCAGAGGCGTGCCACCGCCGGTGCAGAAGAAGCCGCGGCTCAGCGCACGACCTCGATGCCGAGGAAGTAGTGGAGAGCCCCAAGTCCTTGAGGGCGAACTTCGGTGCCGAGGCGTAGCCGTGATCTGTCAAGGAGCGCTGGCGAGGATGCGGCCAGATGATGTCGCCGACATATAGTAGGAGGTACGCGTGGCGGGGCCTCGTGATAGACAAACAGGGAGGCATCAGACCGTGTGGACCGGAACCCCTGCTGCTGAAGGAAGGCCGCGATCCGCTGATACCAGGCCCGGAGGTGCCTACTTCAACCCGTAGAGAGAACGGGAGAGCAAGCACACATGGTCCGGATAGTCGGTGTCGACGAAACCGATAAGCTGCTGACAGAACACCGCCGCCGAGATGGCCATGTAAGAAAGCATTAGACACATCGAGTGGTGGACCGCCAGCGCGAAATGCAGAAGCCGGAGGACAACAGGAATCATGCCCGTTTGACAACCGGGGCGAAGGTGTCGGTGAAGTCACACGCCGCACACCGCGGAAGCCGCCAAGACCACCCAACGCGCTTTGTAGCGCTTTGAGAGAACTATCGGGCGAAGTCTTGTGGCGAAGACCCACTTGCCGCTGATGACATTGGCACGGGAGGCCGCGAAACAAGCCGCCATGTACGGTTGTGCCGCAGGCGCCAAACTCGCGATCGCAATGAAGGCCGGATCCCGGCGATGCACGAGCGAGGGGGAGCGGAGGTGGGGAGCGGAGACGGCGCCGAGGTAGATGCAGCAGACGCGTACTCGTCCGACAGGTAGCGCGTGCTGGGACAAAGTGTCCCGATCCGAGCCCGAGTGACCACACCGTGAGGGTGCGGCCAGACGGACGGGCCGTGATCAGGGTCATGGCTGGGCGCCGAGGGGCATGCGACGACATGGGCTACCAATGAGGGGCTGGCAGGCTGGGGGGCGGCCGAGGGGCCGCCGCAGAGCCGCAACGATGGGGGCCGCAGGGGGCATGGCCAGGCCACGGCAGTGAGGCGGGCAGGCTAAGTCCGTCTTGTCCGGGGCGGTCCGCCAGAGGTGGAGGCAGAAGCGATCAAGGCATCGGAGACGCCAAGGTGACAAGATTGCTAAAACGGAACACCAGCTCATCAAAGTACACATGCCGCGAAATGAAAACGCGGTGGGACACTGGATCATAGCACCGGTAACCTTTGGTGCTGGGAGGATAACCAAAGAAAATGCAAGGAAGCACGGGGAGTGAGTTTGTGAGGAGCAGTGGACGCGGTGCTAGGATAACAGAGACACCCGAAAATGCGAACACCATCATAAGATGGAGCCGCACCGAAGAGGAGCTGGTGACGAGTGTAGTTCCAACGGGAACGACAGGGGCGAATGTTAATAAGGAGGCTGGCGAACCGGCCAGAACCAAGGAGGCACGTAGGAGTGGAAGAGCAACGTGCGGACACAGTCATTAATGGTGCGAAGGACGCGCTCAGCGCGACCATTTGCTAGGACGTGTAGGGGCAGGTGAGACGAAAGATGGTGTCGTGGGACGCAAGTAAATTTGCGGACAGCGACGTTGTCAAACTCCTTGCCGTTGTCAGTTTGCAAGGTGAGAATAGGACGACCGAACTGTGTGGTGACATATGAATAAAAGGCTGTGAGTGTGGTTGTTGTGTTTGTGTCGAATATTTTGTACTAGTTGGGTTACGCTTGGACTTGGTGTTGTAGTGTGGGTAGGATACGTGTAGTGTCGGAGTCGGACACGTTGTACCCTTGACCTCTTATATATGAAGAGGAACCCCACGTTGTAACCTATGACGACTAGATAGCGACAGGCTCGCAAGGGGGTGCCGACGGCTTGTGTCGGCGCCCGGGTGGCCGGTGTTGCGGTATCTTGAGGAGGAGCGCCCGTAGTCATTGCCCAGGAAGTAGGCGAGTTCGCCGAACCTCGTTAACAAATCTCGGTGTCGTCATTGTCTGTGATTGCTTGTTCCTCGGTAGATCGACCGCGTACCTTGGATTTATTCTAACAAGTGGTATCAGAGCAAGGTTACGAAAAGTTTGTTGTGTGTTGATCCAGAGGCAGATTATCTTGAGCTCGTTACGGGGTTGTGTACCTCGATCGACTTATTCGACGGGAACTCGAAGAGATTAGAAAGCATCAAGCGGTGACAGCAGGAGCGACTCAGACCGGAAACGCGTGCAGCCGTGCAGCGATGGAAGTCCAAGGCATAGACGCGCGTGAGGCTAACAAGGCTAGCCGAGCCGACCGAAGTCTGGGCGCTGCTGCAGCGGTCCAGGACTCCAAGTCGTGCGCGACGGCTTGAGCAAGGCGTAGACCATACAAGGTTCGCGCAGGAGCCACATTACCGAGTTTGTTTTGGAAACAAAACGGACCGAGTCCCAGGAGAAGTCGTCTTCGAGCCGGACAGCTGCACCCGTGCACGCGCATGTTAAAAGCAGCAGCGGCTGGACGCAAGGCAACATATCAGATCCAATCGGGAAGAGAAAATCCATCGTGATGATAGGCATCTGTCGGAAGCAAGGGCAGAGGCAAAGCAATAGCTTAGCATCGGAAGTTGAGCCAAGGGAGGAGCATATCACGTGAAGACCAACTGGTTAGTTATTGCTACTAGTACGTGGACGTTTTGTTCGTCTACTTGGGGATCACGTGAAGACTGCTTGGTTATTTTTTCGCCCAGTCAGCCGTACAAAGAATCATGGCGCCATCGGATACCAGGTTTGAGGTGGAGAAGTTCAACGGAACTGAAAGCTTTGGGTTATGGCAGACAAGGGTGAAAGATTTGTTGGCACAAAGAGGATGCTTGAAGGCGTTGTTGCAGAAGCCAAGCCGCCTAAGATGGAGGCGGATGATCGGGAGTTACAATTGAAAGCAATTTGGGACTATACGGTTGTGTCTGCTGCATCGTGTTATTTATCATGTGATGGATGAGAATTCACCAAGAAGATCCGGGAGAAGCCGGAAAGTCGGTTTATGTCCAAGATCGCGATAACCAAGGTGTATCTCAAGCAAAAGTTGTATGGGATGAGGATGCAGGAGGGTCGATCTTGTGGAGTATATGAACGCCTTTAATCAAGTCGTGACGGATCTAGCACGCTTGTGTGCGACGGCCGACGATGAGGATAGGGCAATTCGCTTTTTGTTCATTGCCATCATCCTATTACCATTTGATCACTACTTTGACGCACGGCAAGGAGACCGTCAAGAATGAGGATATTATCGCGGCATTGCTATCTTATGATATGAGATGTAAGAACGCGGTGGAAGTCTCTCATGGTGAAGATTTGCTAGTCAAGGGTGAGCAAATGGCGAAGGGATATGAGGTGGGAAGAACAAGAAAAGGAAAAAGAATATACAGTGTCACAAGTGTAAGCAGTGGGGACATATGAGAAAGGATTGTCTAGAACTCAATGGTGGGGCAAGTGCTAATAAGGCAACTCATGGTGATGACTCGACAAGGCAGATAGTGATGTTCTCATAGTATCGCATGTGCGATCAACCAAAGGTGAAGCGTGGATGTTGGATTTAGCTTGCTCTTTTCATGCGACACCCAACAGGAGTGGTTCTCTTCATTATAAGTCCGTGAGTTTAGTTTAGCCAATGTGGGCGATGACTTGGTTATCGTGTTCTTTGGAGTAGGTGACATCAAAAACAAGATGTTCGACTTGAGTTGAGCGGATGCTTGAAGTCGTGCATGTGCCAAGGCTAAGGAGGAATCTAATTTCGCTTGGTGTTCTTCATGATGGTGGTATGGTATTCCGCCAGATCGGATAAGAAGACCATGACAATCATAGAAGATGAGGCGACCGTGATGATTGAGCGAGGACAACCGCATCTTTACAAGTTGCAAGGAGCACTATTGCGGGTGGAGTCACGGAGACCGGAGTTGCGGGAGTAGCAATGGGTTCCACGGTCATGCAAGGGTCTGGGCAGACTCGTCGAGTAGCTCTCAAGAAGCTACTAAGAAGACAACACAAGTCCGGAGTACATGGAAGTTTGACGCATGGACAAATTCAAGGTGGTAGAGAATATTCGCCAAGGTGGAGTTTGTTGTGTTTGTGTCGAATATTTTGTACTAGTTGGGTTACGCTTGAACTTGGTGTTGTAGTGTGGGTAGGATACGTGTAGTGTCGGAGTCAGACACGTTGTACCCTTGGCCTCTTATATATGAAGAGGAACCCCACGTTGTAACCTATGACGACTAGATAGCGACAGGCTCGCAAGGGGTGCCGCGGCTTGTGCTTGCATACCGGGTGGCCGCAGGTTGCAGTATCTCGGGGAGGAGCGCCCGTAGTCATCGCCCCGGGGAGTAGGCGAGTTCGCCGAACCTCGTTAACAAATCTCGGTGTCGTCATTGTCTGTGATTGCTTGTTCCTCGGTGGATCGACCGCGTACCTTGGATTTATTCTAACAAGTGGTATCAGATCAAGGTTACAAAAAGGTTGTTGTGCGTTGATCCAGAGGCAGATTATCATTGAGCTTGTTACGGGGTTGTGTACCTCGGTCGACTTATTCGACGGGAACTCGGCAAGATTAGAAAGCATCAAGCGGTGACAGCAGGAGCGGCTCGTACCGGAAACTCGTGCAGCCGTGCAGCGATGGAAGTCCAAGGCATAGACGCGCGTGAGGCCAGCGGGGATTTATTCTAACAGTGGCAAGAGCGTCGGGCTTGCGACGGAGAGAGAATGTCCACGCATAATGAGAAAAGTCATCCAATATCACCAGATAGTATAAATATCCCGTGTTGCTAGCAACCGGGGACGTCCAAACATCACTATGCAATAACTGAAACGAAAAGGTGGAAATGTTTCAGAGACTCGCTAAAGGGAAGACGGCGAGCTTGCTAAGACGGCAAGCCTCACAAGTGTGATCGCCGACCTTATTACATGAGAAAGAAAACTCAAGAATCGACGATAACGGTGGAGTTGGGACGACCGAGACGGCATGCCAAAGATCAACATCTTGGCGGCGAAGACGACGGACGACGGTGGTGGTGCGCCGAGGATGCATTGGGTAAAGCTCGTCCGGCCGTCACATTGGTGGAGTACCATCCGTGTGCAAGCGCCCTTCACAGAAAAACCGATATCACAAATTCAATAAAGGACAGATTCTCACGAGCAAGGCGATTTAGCGTAAACAAGATTAGTGACTAAGTCAGAGATACAAGAACATTAGACATATTGACACGAGTAGAAGTAGAGGAAAAGACATATGACCGATATGTGTAATGTGTAGGGAGGAATCGTTACTAACGGTGATACTGTGGGAGTATGAACGGAGTGGCGGATATGAGGTTACCGGATGAGCAAATATGTGAGCGGTGGCGCCGAGTCCATGTACTACCACCACCGCCACCGAGGAGCTCGGGGATGTATGGAGTGCAGTAAGCGAAAGCAAAGGGGTTGCACCAAGGCCGACGCGGGTTGCACCAAGGCCGACGCGGGTTGCACCGGAAGGTCGACGCGGCAGCAGCCAGAGGCGGGCGCGCCCCATAGGCGGCGCGCAGGGGGCGGCACCGAGGCGTTAGGGAGTCGTGTTCGCGCTGGCGAGAGAGCTCGCGGGTTCGCCGGGCGAGGCCCAAGGATGCCCGGCAGCTGGAGCCCGAGGGACCGACATCGAGTACGCGTGGACGATGCCGATCCACGGGTTGGTGCCGTACGTCCATGGAGGAGTCACCGCTGCCGACGAGCCCTCGGCGCTGTTACTACTTTAGGCCGCCATGCGGCGGTTGCTGGGCGGCGTTCGCCACCCGACTTCTTGGAAGCGGAGGGCGGAGGCACGGCGGGGGGAAGTACCGAGGCCCGGGGCGGCGGCTTGGCGCTTGGCGCGGGGCGACCGCGGAGGGCGCCACGTGAGGTATCGGCGGCGAGGGCGTGATGCTGCACACGCTTCTTGGCCCCCTCATCCGGCGCTCCTTCAACCGCAAGTACGCCACGAACTTGGGGAAGGAGGGCTCCGGCATCAAGGTGAGGTTGGAGGCGGCGTTGCCGAAGTCCTCGTTGAGACCAACGATGAGCGTGCTGATGAGGAGGTCGTCATCCACCTTGGCTCCAATGTCACGGAGCTCATCCGCCAACGTCTTCAGCGACGGCAGTAGTCATCAATGGACTGTTCATCCCGTGATACCAAAAATTTCTCGCCAAAAAAGTGACGCTGAAGCTTGTTGCCGGTGAAGAGGCCGTTCAGCTTGACCCACATGGCGCGGGCGTCATCGCCGGCGCTCACGACCATGTGGAACAAGTCCTTAGAGATGGTGGTGAAGAACCACCGGATGATCGTGGCGTCGATCGCGGTCCACTCGGCGTCGTCCACCATGGCGCGGGAGTCAACGGCGCCATCCACGTGATCCACGAGGTTGTTCTCGCGGAAAAGCAGCGAGAAGTACGTCTTCCACGCGAAGTACGTGGAGTTGGAGGCGTCGAGGACCATGGGGACGCGTGCGTGGATGTTGATGTCGCGGATTTCAGCGGGGTCGACGGCGAAGGGGTTGGAGTAGGTGGAGGCGTTGGACGACATGGAGGCGAGTGCGTGGGAAAGGTGGCGGCGAGCTGAGGAGCCGCCTGACGTGGGAGAAGGGCACTGGCGGGAGGGCGACACGCGGGAGAGAAGGCGCCTGTGAGGCGCGCGGGGGAGGGGCGGCGCCGGCTTGGGCGGCGGTAGATCGCGACGGCGACGGCGGCCCGGGGCGGCGGCTAGGGTTTGCGGAAGTGGTAGGATCGACTTGCGATAGATACCATGTAGAGAATGTTGGTGCATCGATGATTGATTGATCGTGCACTAGGCACATATATATAGGTACAAGGGGTGCGATCGGTATCTTGTCTCCTAAGATACACGTAGATACAGAGGGAGACAGACACTATAGGTACTGCATACAAAACCAAGACCTACATACATGTACACATGTTCAACAGTTAGGATGCACACAGCCGACATCAACGCACACACACAAAAAATGCCGGCAATCGGCAAAGTCATATAAGACCAAAGCCATGCCTAAGCGATGAAAAAAAACCCTGAAGTGATCAAATTCGTGATCGACAAAACTACAACAATGAGCATATCCACACCAACCATCTCATGACACCACAAGAACAACGAGCTTCTTCAACAGCAACGCCTTCAGAAAGAAAGCGACGCTCGAGCGCCGCCGTTACCGAAACCAACCATCAAATATCAGAGTCTAGGTTTTCACCCTGAAGAAAAAAGTCTGAGCATATCCGAGCAATGCCTTCAACAAGGTAACGACACAAAATTGTTGTCATTGACAAGTATAACCAACATGGGCTAGCCCTAGGTTTTCACCCTAGAGCTTGAGACCATGTACTCAAAAAGCACCACCATCGAAGTCAAGCATGTGTTGTCGTCACCACTTTTCCACGACCCTAACAGTTGCATGTGCTGGTGGCTGTCGCTGCGCAACTATACCCTCTGCGTCAAGTCATTGTCCATAGATTGCATCATATCGCCGAAGATAACCACGGGATCTTGGGAGAGTATCACTCACAAAGACCTTCCAGTGGCCATCTAAATCCGTAGTGAGGCTGTCGCCACGCCGAAGTGTTCATCATTGACCAACACCGACGACGGAGCACCTGACCGCCGACTGCCACCTTGCCGCCTCTGAGCACCAGTGCTCATAGCCGGCCGGACCCTCATGCACACCGGTCTTGCCATGAACCGTGTGGCACCCTGTCGATCTGGACGAGTTTGTGCCGGAAGCCTTGCAGGAGCGCAGTGGAGAATCCTGATCCAATTAGGACATTAGGGCCTCGCGCCGCCGCCCCCCATGGTCAGATCCACGCAAGCCGGACCACGCCGGCGCTCAGTGCAGGAGACGCTCGACCAACAACAGCCAAAAGCGAGACCATCACGTAGCATCTATGGGTTTTTTTTTGAAACAAGGCAAAAGATTTGCCATTTTCATTGATTAAGAGAGAAGTTTTAACAGGAACCCGCAAGGCGGGGGAATGAAGTCTACTCTCGCGGCATTACATTACAGAGGTGTCTAGCGCCTGCAAGCGCCCAAATACGAGCCTCCTCCTTTATCCTAGCAGTGACCATGGTCACCGTGGTAGCGACATTCCTAAAAACTCTTGCATTGCGCTCATTCCAGAGTTCCCAGGAAACAAGCATGAGCATGGAGGCCAGAGCCTTCCTCGGGGGCCCCCTATCTAGGATAGTCTTGGACCACCATTCCTTTACAGAAGTTTCGTAACGCCAGCCCGCAATGATAGCACTGTTTATGCCGATCCATGAAGCCACATTAGCCCAAACGCGTTGGGAAAATCTGCATCGGAATAGGAGATGTGATGCAGATTCAGCAACTTGCTTGCATAAAGGGCAAAGCCCACAATTGGGCCACTTCAAGCCGCACCGTCTGTTGTCCAAACGCGATTCTCGATGACGAGCCAAGCAAAAACTTGCACTTGGGAGGAGCCTGTGCTTTCCAAATAGACATGTTCATGTTGCTCCGAGATGGCCCTCGAATCGCGCCATGTAGTCAAGAAGCGGAATACTCGCCACTTGTAGTGAGCTTCCATAGGATAGTATCACGACACCGCAACTGTGTTGATCCTAGACACCCTTTCCCAAAGGAGGCTAACTCTGGATGTGCCCCAAGGATAGGCCGTCTTTGGTGTTTATTTGGTGACCGTAAATTGTTCAGAGTGCCTTTTGACTGTGTAACGCCTTTTTCTTAGAGATGTCGAGAGAGCGGGTGCAATGTCTTTCTACCGATTCCATCCACCAAGAGGAGTTCGAGGCTCATGATGCAACTGCCTCCGATGTGAACCATGGTGGCAGCCGCAAAAATGTCTCTGTCCTTGTCAGTACATGGTGTTCCAGTGCCTAGCCAAAGCTTAGGGGGGTTTGCCCATTCATACCAAAGCCAACGAAGACGCAAGGCGGTTGCAAATTTCTCTAGGTTGAGCACTCCTAGCCCACCATAAATCCGTGGCTTACACACAAGTTTCCAATTAACTTTGCATTTTCCTCCCGTGACCTTATCACAACCTGCCCACAGATATACGCGTCTCAAACTATCAATCTTCTTCCTCACCTCCACCGGTAAATCAAGGGGCATCGTAGCATCTATGTTAGGTACTTGGGTTTCTATAACATACTCTCTCCGTTCCAAAATAAGTGTCTCAACTTTGTACTAGCTCTAGTACAAATTTGTACTAAACTCAAGACACTTATTTTGGGACCAAATGAGTATAAGAGAAACCTGATGTTGATGATTTCAAACGACATGCAACACAGAGCACTGTATTTTTTTTTCTGGAGAGTTCCTTGGAGTGATTTGATTGGCTGTTAATGAAAAGGACACTGCGACCCTGCCGTGACTGACTGATATGGTTGAGGAGAAATCCGGAGGTAGGTGAGGAAAGCAGGGTGTAGGTGAGCTCAGATCATATGGCCGGCTACTTCTAGAACAGAGACCCCACATGCCGCTGTCCGTTTGCCCAAATCAAAATACACGAGACCTTTTTCTAAAAACAAACGCAACTCGAAGGAAGATTTAAAAGCGAAATGGCACAAAGAGTGCCACACGAGACGCCGTGCGCAGCAGCTCTTTCTACCTTCGATAGAGCCCACTGGTACGCGAAGAGTAAGGGCATGTACAATGGTTGATAAGGCAGTCTTATCTTAAATCTTGCATGTAATTTAGAGATGACAAAAAAATATGTCTACAATGGGTCATCTCTTAGCCTTATCTTCAATATTTAGTTATTCCTAAAAATGTGGTGAGACATATTGTGCTAAGAGATCATCTCTTGTCTTCTCTTAATTAAGAGAAGACAAGCCTTCTCTTATGATTTCTCTCTCTTCCACCTCATCAAAAATCCTACGTGGCATTGCTAAGATAGAACTATTGTACATGCCCTAATTTCATGGATCCGCGAAAACCGCCATGGATCCAGCGAACGGCTCGAGCAGCAGCAATGCCTGAGCAGTGATGATGAGTGATCTTTGATGGGTTGAGCTGTTGCGGATGTCGGAACCATAAATATGGCCAGCAGAGACTGGTGCCGATAAATGTGTCAACGCTGTCATGCAATGCATCGATCCACTCCCGAGAATGGAAAGAAAAAAAGTACGTGCTCGTAGGGACACGCACACGCAGATACGTACTGGGTAGGTCGCCGGATGCTAAAATTGCACTCCAGGTCGGCCGTCGCTACGCAACATGCTACAGCCTACAGGTGAGTCGGTCAACCTCGCAGCCTCACTAGTTTAGAGACAGAAAAGAGAAAAATCATATCAGTGGTTGAACGTTGAAGTAGCCACATACCTCCCTTTCAGAAACCAAACTGTTTTTCCTTTTGTACAAATATATAGCAGGAATCTTGACCTTCTGGCTAAAGCTGGAGTACTAATCTAGCAGTACTAGGCCAGTCTCCAGTGGTAGTACATCACTACTACATGATTACACGCATTCAGTCATTCAGTGTCGGTGAAGTCAAAAGAAGCTTCATCATTACATGAGAATGAACTCACCAGGGGCCAGGGCTCTGCTCGCCACAAATGAGTCATTCTGTACCAGAATTAGGACTTCCGAGGTCGGCAGACATTTTCTCTTTTCACTAACCCACCAAGCCAAAGCACGCCCAAGATGGCCAAACTATTTCCTTTCCTATTCGTCATCTTCCAATAATGTAGTACTCCCTCCATTCGAAATTACTCGTCCAAAAAATGAATATATCTAGATTATTTTAGTTGTAGATACATCCATTTTTATCCATTTTTATGACAAGTAATTCCGAACGGAGGGAGTACAAAACCCTGACATATCCCTATTGTAGCTGAGCACTAACTAGAACAGCGGGACAGCACTTCTTTTCTGAGGACGGGAAGAGAGCTAGTGTTGCGTGTGCGTGTGTCAATACTCCATTGGCAGTTCCCACTCACCTTCCGGATCCCGCGTTTTCCTATGGAGCTTTCGGCCCATGGGCTTACCCTGACTATTTTGTCTCTTAACTGACCTAGCTCTTCGCCTGCCATATCTGTTGTACTCGCCTATCTGATCGCCAGGTCCTTGCATATTTTGGGTGCCCCACATGCCCTACCATTCAGTTAAGAATATTTTTCACTCAACAAGGTTGTTGCTTCGATTATGATTTTATCTCCAGGCAATTGGTAGTTTTAAGTACAATACTAGTTTTATCAGAAACAATCAGTAATGCTTACCTGTGTTAACCGTTGAACACGAGAGATTGCATCTTCATGCACTACGATCGTATCACAAACTATATCAAGCACATCTTCCACAAATAAACAGTATGTGCTTACCTGCAACGAAATAAGTTGTATACTGAGACAGATTCAAAGGATTTACATGGCCTATAAGATGGCAGGTAAGTGTTCAACCAAATTACCAGACTAGCAGGGACAATAGTAAGCCCAAATGAATCAAGCTCAAGGGACTCCACAACACCTGAGTTAATGTTAAAAGTGAAGCCGCGCACCTAAAGAATTATAAGTGTAGCTTAAAAACATCAAAATTGAGTAAACTCTGTCGAATGCAAATGGGAGATGAAATTCACTCAGATTACCTATTAAAGACCAGATAAACTCACCTTACCAACATTGCGCCGCCTGGAAGTTACGACATTGTAGCCAACCTTAAAATATAATATTGCACAACGGTAAGTACTGCTGGTTCTGATATGGCCAAGAACTTGAGATCGATGTTCTTTTATTTTTCAGATAAGACTGCACCAAGAGGAGTTCCAAAAGATATGGAACGAAGAATGTTCCCTTTCAATGAACATTATATAAGATAGTATTGCGTAGAGTTAAGCTCGTATTCTCCCCGCGCTGGTCCACACATGCAGGTTACTTTAGCCATGGGCACAAGAATTAAGGATTATAGTTTAAATTCACTTGTCTTGCTCCTAGGCGCTCCTGTTATTCTCTAAAATCCTGTGTTCACTCTCCAATGAGAAACATTGAGAAGTACATCCATTTATTTCATCTAAAAAAGTACATCCATTTATCCATGAGAGTAATGGTAAATGGGGGTATAGCAGGAAGAATGCAAGGGAACGGGCTTACAAATTGTAAAATGGCATACAAAACAACCTACTCCCTCTGATTCAAATTGACTGATGCAACTTTAGTACAAAGTTGTACTAAAGCTGCGTCAATTGGATTGGAGGGAGTAGCACTTTAAATTTTAAGGCTGATGTCCTGAGCTATAAATATGTAATAAAATCAGAAAATAAGACCTTTTTGAATTTATAAAGGTAACATACCAATCCATGCAGCCCGACAAGCTTAAATTCGTTCTCAACCACAGATTCATCCTCAACAAGAACAACATCTCCAACCTACAAAAGCAATCAGTACCTTGCATATCATTATTACAGAAGTTTCTGCTGCACTATTAATAAAACTATATACTTCGCTATGTCAAGGTGGATAACAAGAATAAAGGGTGCATTGAAACATAAATCGAGCATTGTCGAATATTCAACCTGATATATATCCTCAAAAAGGAATTTGTCCGCATCTCCTGAAAGCAAGCTTGGCCTCACTTCAACCAATGCAATAACCCACTGGAGAAACATTGAAATAGAACAAAATCAAGAAAAAGTAGCGTTGATCTTACAAAATGATTATTACCACGAAACATAACACTTCCTAAATAGTTACGTCATCTTTCCTATCTTATGAGCACTAATTGCTGAGGCGCAGTTCATCCATGCTTCCCACCTTTATTTCCAACACTCCTTGGAAACATCTAACAAAAATATAAAAAGTTTTTTTTTTCGAGAAAACGCAAATGGCCTTTGCGTTTCATTGCAGTGGAAAGAGAGGGTATTTACATCCTCCTAGGAGGCGGTTTGTACACACACACAACAGAGGCTCAGTGCACGTCCCAGGATGATGGCAAAACGACCCTGAGCCCTTGAGCTCCAGCCTTTGCCCAACATCTGGTCTCGTCTTTGATCCTGTCTACAAGCTCGTTCAGCGATGGGTTCACATGGTCAAAAACACACGCATTTCTATGCTTCCAGATCATCCATGGCACCAAAAGTGCCACAGATTTGAGCGCCTTGCGGAGCACTGGCGGTGTGGATTCCTTTGCACGCAGCCACCAATCCATGAGCGAGCCGTCGTGCTCGGGCACCGGCGCCGGCAAGCGCAACCAAGATAAGACCTCCTGCCATGTCTGCTTAGTGAATGGACATGTGAGCATCAGATGCCCGATCGTCTCTGGTTCCTGATCGCACAGAAGGCACCGCGGGTGATGTTGCAGGCCACGGCGTGCGAGTCTCTCCGCGGTCCAGCAGCGATCCTGACATGCCAGCCAGTGGAAGAACTTCACCTTGGGCGGTGCCCAGCTCCTCCAAATGAGCTTCCAGGAGTGGCAACCCGTCGCACCCTGGAAAGTTGCCCGGTAGCAAGACTGGGCGGTGTAGACGCCGCTGGCTGTCCAGCTCCAGAGCAGCCTGTCCGGCTCATTGGACAGCTCGACATGTTGCACTAAGTGCCATAGCTGAAGGTACTGTCCAATCTCTGGGAGGCCTAGCAGGCCATGGATGTCACGCGCCCAACTATTGCCGGCCAGGGCCTCCGCCACCGTTCTAGATTTTTGACGTTGCTTGGGGATGCACTTGAGAAGCCTAGGCGCAAGCTCGCGGACGGATTGGCCACCAAGCCAGCGATCCTCCCAGAACAGGGCTGTCCTGCCGTCCCCAACGGCCATAGTCGTGGAGGCATAAAAGAGCGCGCGCTCCTCCGTCGTAAATTGCATGTCCAGCCCCTGCCAGGCTCGATTAGTGTCCGTGCGCGTGAGCCATAGCCAGCGCAGCCGAAGCGATAGCCCCGTGCGCTCGAGGTCCCGGATGCCAAGGCCGCCATATTCAAGCGGGCGGCAAACCTTACGCCAGTTGACGTGGCAATGTCCACCGTGGGCATCCGCGCGGCCGGCCCAAAGAAACCCGCGCTGAATCTTCTCTAATTGCTTCAGGGTTTTCTTTGGGGGCGCAAGCGCTAGCAGTTGGTGGATCGGTATTGCATTAAGCACCGATTTGACGAGCGCTAGCCGTCCCGCTTTGTTCATCAGCCAAGCTTTCCAGGAAGGTAGCCGGCCCGCCACCGCGTCGACGAGGGGTTGCAGCTGTGCTGCGGATGGGCGGCGGGTGGAGAGTGGGATGCCCAGGTAAGTTACCGGCAGGGCCACGACGGGGCACCCAAGTGGCTCCAGCAGCCCCACTCCGTAGTCGCCAGCGTGAAGGACCGTGGCCGAGCTCTTGGCGTAGTTCACACGGAGCCCAGAAGCCGTACCGAACACGTCTAGGATGCCTTTGACAGCGGCGATCTCCTCTGTAGTGGCATGGCAGAACAACATCACATCATCGGCGTAAAGAGAGATCGCGGAATGGCTCGTCGGGGATGCACTGTTCTTGAAGGATGCCGGTCCGTAAGGCGTGTCGCATCGCCTCCCAAGGGTGTCCACCGCCAAAGACGAAGAGTTGGGAGGTGGAGTCACCTTGTCGTAGGGCGCGTCGGTGCAGATTGGCGGGCGGAACTCCATTGATCATGACCCGCGTGCTTGCCGAGGAGAAGCGTAATGGCCGCCCACTCTTTAATCGGTCCCCAAATCCATATTGGCGCAGCACCTCAAAGAGGAAGGGCCACGAGATGGAGTCAAGGCACGTGTGGTCGAGCTTGAGCATGATCCTGGGTGCGCCAAGTTGGTGCAAAGATCTTGAGGGATCGCGGACTAGGGACGGTTGTCATGTAGGCTGCGTCCGCAATGAATGCATTTTCGTTCTGCTTACAAGGGTATCCAGCTTGGGGCGAGGCGCAATGACGGGACCTTCGAGACGATCTTGGCCACAATATGGATCGCATATCGCCGGTAGTCACCAAGCGTGTGGGCGTCTGCCGCTTAGGCAGCAGCAGGTCGGCAGCGCTTGGTTTGCTTCTTGAACCCGCCGCCGCAGCGCGTAAAGCAGCTCAAAACGCCCCATATGTCATGGCGAATGATGCTCCAGCAGGCACGCAGAAACTCCGCGGTGAATCCATCCGGTCCAGGCGCTTTACGCGCCGGCATGCGTTTGACCGCCTCCCAAATCTCCTCCTGGCTGAAGGCCACGTCTAGGCATGCAAGGTCGCTGGGCTCAATGAGCTGGGAGAGATCCAGCGTGTGCGCCCGGTCCACAGCGGTGCCCAGCAGGCCATCAAAATGCGAGAACGCTGCGTTGGCCATTTCCTCATGAGCCGTGAGCACATGCCCGTCGACGGCGAGGTTGTATATGCGGTTCTTCTGTCGTCGATAGGAGCATTGCCGGTGGAAGAAGCTCGTGTTGGCGTCGCCGTCCTTGAGAGACGCGATACGGGCGCGCTGCCTAGCGATTGTGCGCTCCAAGGATGCCATGCCGAGGTAGGCGATCTTGAGCTGCTTGCGGAGCCATTCCTCCGGAGGAGAGAGCGCCCGGTCCTCCCGTGCTTTGTCGAAGCGCAAGATCAGCTCGCGGGATATGGCCAGCTTTTCCCGTATGTTGCCCGTGGACTTGGCACTCCACCGATAAGCGCCGAAATGGCTCGAGACGCCGACCACCGCCGAAAGGGTCGTCGTCATGCACGGAGCTCCAAGCCGCGGCAACGGTGTCGTGGAAGCCGTCAAGCCTAAGCCAATAGTCCTCAAAGTGGAATCGTTTGTGCGCCACCGGCATGGGGGAGCGATCCAGCAGCAGCGGACAGTGGTCCGACACGACCGAAGCAAGGCACCGGAGGTGGCATTCGCCGTGCGCATCCTCCCAGTCCGATGTGCAAAGGACGCGGTCAAGGTGCACTAGCGTGGGCGGCGATTGCTCATTCGACCACGTGAAGCGACGCCCGTTGAGATAAATCTCCTTCAAGGCGAGGTCGTTGATGGCGTGGCGAAACCTTCCCATCATGCGCCGGTGCAGGCCACCCATGTTTTTGTCCTCCGTGCGGTATATGAGGTTGAAGTCACCACATAGCATCCATGGGCCGGGGCATGCCGCCCGAATGTCGCGCAGCTCCTGGAGGAATAGAATTTTATCCGCGTCGTCTTGGGGTCCGTAGACCGTCGTCAGCCACCACGGAGTCCCAGAGGCCACGGATACCTTGGCCGTGAGCGCGTTCTGGGTGAGCAACGGATCAGAGATCGTGACAGCCCTGCTCTTCCAGGCTAGGAGGATACCGCCCCTCGTGCCATCAGCCGGCAGGTACGTGTAGTCGTCAAACTCGGAGCCGAGAATGTCAAGCACAATGGGCGAGTAGATCAAAGCCATCTTAGTTTCCTGAATGCATACAATGGATGCTCCGGTAGTGCCCAACAGAGAGTGGATGGCACAACGTCGTGCACGCGAGTTGAGGCCGCGTACATTCCAAACCGCGATTTTTAGTCCGTGATCCATGAACAAGAGGTCGACGATGGATGGCCTACAGACCTAGCTGCCGCCGGCAGCGGCCGTGCGCGTGGGGGAGGCGAAGCACGCTGGGATCTCCCGATCTACCAGGGCAGCGATAGCCTTCAGCACGGACAGGGGGATTGGTGCCGCGAACATGTCGTCGTAGGCCTTCATCTCGATGGCTGTGATCTTTTGGTTGGTGCCTACAATCCCCAGGGTGCGGAGGATCTGCACGCGCGCCCTCCGTTCAGCCGTCGGCGGCGCCGCCGGGGGTGTGGCCGCAGTCGCGGAGCGTCCTCGCCGTGGGGCAAAGTTGAGTGGACGACGTGGCCGCTTTCGAGTCGGCAATGACGCTACCGATAAAGCCGTGGCGCTGCCGTAAACTCGCTAAGCGCCCAAGCTCGCTGCGTGGTTCTTGTTGCGAGATCGCCGCATCGTGATCGGTGGCGGTTTAACCGCCCAGATGCCGGAGAGGCGGGTTCAGCAGCGATCGCCGACGGTGTTGGGTGCCGACGCGGAGGATCCCCGGGGTCGCTGCAGGATGGAAATCGCCCTTCGAGCCTCGACTCTTGTGCCCAATGCCGCCATCGCCCAAGAACCTCCGGGGAGACATGGCTTGGGGTCGTATAACGTAGTAGCCCGGACCGTTTGGCCCAAATGGCCCGGTAGTAGCCATGCAGGGAGGAGAGACCGCGGTCGCGGGCGCAGAAGTTTGGGCGCCAGTCGTTGCGTCTCCTCCCGCCAGCGCCGCAGAAGTGGGGTCCGGGGACAGTGCTGACCGGTCAGCGGGGGTACCTGGGCCCGCCGGAGCGACAGAAGCGGGCGTAGCGCTGCTTTGCCCCGACAAGGCGGCAGGTGATCCTGGCCGCTCAGAAGCCACAGGCGCCCCAGGCTGTGAGTCTGGGACCTGGCTCAAAAGGGCAAGATCCCGACACGGGGATGAATCAGCGGCGGCAGCGGTGGGATCCACGGAATCGTCCTCGGATCGTGGAGGCCCGATCTCAATCGCTGGGCCTTCGGCTCCTCGGCGACCATCGGAGCGCACTACCGTTCGCCACCGACCGCTGTCGTCATCGGACGAGGCAATCGTCGCGTTGATCACCGCCAAAGCTCGTTGTGGGCCTTCTTTTTCCTCTTTTCCCTCTTTTGGCTCGGTGACGAGATCGAGCCGCCCACCGACCCAGCCACGACAAAGATGCCGCCCCGCGACGGCCGGACGGGCGGCGCCTGCCGCCGGCCGCGGCAGAGGCCGCCGCCGTTTCGGCCGTCGGACCGTCTGAGTGGCCGCAGTTTCGCCAAGCAGCGCATCCATGGCTATGCCATCGCCCGCTACCTGGCGATCGTCGAACACCTTCGCTTCGCCACGGCGCCTTGCTCGACCATGACCGAGCCTCGCCTTGGCGTTTCCACGGCGGCGCGTCTCTGCCGGGGTCGCTGTCGCTGGCACCGGAGGGGGGCCCGCGGCGTGGTGCGGCGGCGAAGCGCGATGGAGATGTGGTACGTGGCGTCGACCCCGGCGCCTCGGAGGATGCGGTGGTAGCGATTCGACGATCTCGTGATCGCGCACGGCGGATGTCGGCGGGTCGCACACGGGCGACAGCGGAAGACGGCCAGTCTCGCGAGCGCATGGATGTGACCTCTCGATCCAAAGCTTCGCCCGAGGATGTGCTCGGCGGTGGGCAGTGCCAAGCTTAAGGGATGCGCGGAGCTCAAGCTCGACGCGGTGTTCAAACCCGCCGGCGCCGGCATGCGCAAGCTTGCACCAAGGCCGCAGCGACAGCGCGAACCGCGGTGAGCAGATGAAGTGCTCACCATTGAGACGACGCTTGGTTTCCAGGGAGGAGAAGAGGATGAGGAAGTCCTCGGGGTGGTGCTCGTGCACGGTGAAGTCGCCTTCGGAGAGCTCCAGGGAGCGGTAGAGCAGCTCGGCCACCTCTGCCGCGGCCACCTGTGGCCTGTTGCTAGTGATGGATGCCACCATGGCGCGGCCAAGGACCTGCTCGGCCTCCTCCATCTCCGTGGACTGCACCATGATGACCCAGACGGCGAAGCTGGGCGCGGTGAGGGAGCGGGCGCCGGCGATGGGGCGCGGTGATCACGGGTGGGGTGGTGGACGGGCGGTGCGTGTGGGCTGGACTGCCCGCACCGCCGGGCGACACGGCGAGGTCGCGCGCCGTCGTTGCTGGCGGAAGTTGCGCCACGCGACTCGTGGCTCGAGAAGAGCGGCGGCCGCACCGACGTCGTTAGTGTAATCACGGACCGATGGCGGGTCGAGGCATCGGAAGCCTGACCAGCAGACCTCTCCGGAGATGGGCTGCGCGACGGGAGGCGAAGGTCAGTGGAGCTGTCTGGTTCGGCCGGCGGCGTCGGTTCTTCTTGCGCGCGGCTTTGGAACCCGTCGCGCCGAGAGCGGCACCGCCGAACGCTGTGGATCTCCGCGAGGGGCCGAGGCGGCGTCGGGGCACTGTGGCGGCCGGGCGAGGTGCGGCTGGGACCTTCGCCGGCGGCGCAGCTGGTGCCGGTGGGGTGAGCACGACGTCCGGAAGGAAGCGCGAGGACTCGCTCTCCGAGTGAGCAATGTCAATCGAGGACACGCTTCACGCCGGAGAGGGTCGCCCGTGATCGTGGGAGGCTACTTGGGCCTCCATGGCAGGGAGGAGGAGGGAGGCAGGGAGCGAGGGTGGGCCGTTGTTCTCCAAAAAAATATAAAAAGTAACTGTAAATACAATGAAGTTTTTCCACAAACCAACTAAACCACCTCAAGAAAAGTCTCTAATGGAAATTAAGCATGACGCGGAGCACAATGTAAAGACCTAAGCTGCTCTGGGAGGAACTCAGATGGCCGGGACAGCATAGAGGAAAATGTGGCGGCGACAATAACTTAACATGATCAGTTATATATTTCCATCTTTGGCAAAGCACATGTGTTTAGCTAGCTAATGGCTGACTCAGAAAAAAGATTGTTCAACTGTGGCAAATGACTACAGTATTTTGCTACTAGGGAAATGTATTGTTTAAATGTGTGAATCCTAAGAAGAGGAAGGTTCGTATCAAAACATAAGAGGATTTCTTCAAAAAAAATAAGAGGAAGGTGGAGCGTGGTCTATGATAGTAAACTAGATCCAATACCAGATTTGATCTATGACTGTAAACTAGGATAGGGCCCACAAGGTCAGGTGTGTCCTCATGGCAGCGTTATTACAGGTTGTTTACTTGGAGCAATAATGTGATCTTCATTTATATTTAACAACACCAAATAAGATACTCGTAAAGTTACTTCAGTTACTTGTGGGCTTTTTATCTGATGAAGGTGCAAATCATAAAGGGAGGGCTATTTGGATTCATCAGCGAGGATATTGCCAGAAAATACAGGTAATATTGATGATTGATACTGATGACAAGTAAGCTGAGCTTCGCTGGCTGAGGAAGATGAAGAGGATGCATTCTTAATTTTATCCATCTTCATTTTTCTCGTACGGATAGGTTGGCACCAGGACACTCCTGGTTCACTGTGCCTTAAGAAGTCAATTGAAAAAAGAAAGTGTTTCCCGGTTACTATGATAAGCTGGGAAACTTCCTTTAATCAAGCAAAAACATATGTGTAGGCAGGAATCTTAGATGAACTGAGCTTAGTTGGGTTGTGACTTGTGAATTCTAGTAGAAAAATGGACTATAAGAGAAGATGAATGGTGAAGCTTTCTTTGACACCCCGAACAAAAAGCCCTTCTGCGTAACTGCTTTCACAACTGGTGTTATCCATTTCTTGCCTCCCCCTCACCTAGCATAGCCGGTCAAGCACAACCTATCACCCTCCAGTCCCCTTCCCCTCCTAGTGCGGCTGGCCACAGGGAGATTTGAAAACCACATCAGAACTTGCACCAAGACATGCATTATTTGAACAATATCTTTCTTCATCCATTCGTCTTATATCCATAGCAACATGTCATCATATCCCATGCACTTGCATTTTAGTTCACGAGTTCAGGCACTAAATCATCAGGAAGAAAAACCATTGTGTACTTCTCAATTCACTACACCCATGTACAAAATTTTACGAATAACAGAATGAGAAGAATCTGACAAGTCATAAATGAAAAGAAGACAAATACTACTTTTCACAACAAACTTGTCGTTTTTGTTTCTTCTGACAAACTTTTAATTGGAAGTTGAAAATTTAAAGGCTAGAACACTCTAGAGGCTACATCATCAAATAGTTTGGAAACTTCATGATGATTTGGTGTCCAAACCAAAAGGTGGGTGAATGCCCCTGTTTCCTGATCAATCTTTTAGTGCTCGTTAGTCATAATACTAAATGGACCCTTAAAATTACTCAGTATTGCCTACGCAAGGATGTAGCTGACCATCTATATGTCACAGTTCACTGGAAAGCATCCACAGTTCGTTGATCTGATACATGAGCCAAACTTTGTGGAGGAAAGGCCCCCTTGACAGCTAGGAAATGTGTGCCAATGGAAGAAGAAATGACAAGCCAGATCTGCCAATTACGCTAGAACATTAACGCAATACACATTGCACTTTACACTAAACATATCACAGGTAGTATGACTTAAGACCGAGCAGAACAACAAAATTTTGTTAGTCGTGATGATAGTTGATAGATCCTGTAACCAAGGAAGGCATTGTCGTGATAGTAGATCGTGCCACTCATATAGAACGCGGGAACAACTACAGTAACAAACAAACACAAGGATGTGAACCGTAATTTGCAATCGCCACTCATGAACTGGCCAAAGTCACATCAGATAGCTTGGCCAACCGAAAAAAGGTGCACGGAGGAGGAGCCCGTACCGACGAGGCGTCGACCCACAGCTGAGACACAAACCCAAGGCTCCGAGCTGAGCTGACGCTGATCACCTGCTTCGCTAGCAGCCCCGACCGCCTCGCCATTTGCCTCCCCGTCCTCCTCCCGCTGCTAACAATCCTCTTCGGCTCCCTCTCGCCATCTTCCTCGTTAACAACCTCGTCTCCTCCTCCCTCCGTCGCATCCACAGGGACCACCGCATCCTCCTGCTCCTCGAGCTCCCGCTTCAGCGCCAGGAAGTCGAAGCTGGACGGCGCCGGCGGCGGATCGTCCCTTGCGGCCGCGCGCGCGACGAGGGCGCAGCGGAGCAGTGTTGGTCCGTGCGCGGAGGCGGCGTTGGGATTTGGGTTTAGGTTTGGATGGGGCGCGGGCGCGGGTTTGAAGGGTGGGTTGGGGAGGGGCGCGCAGGAGCGCATCGTTGGAACGATTGATTGGCCAGGAAGTGGGGAGTTCGAACTCGGAGACGATCGGATAGAGGATTGCGTTGATTGGAACCCCAGAAGTAGCGTCTACCATGCGAGAGGGACCGAGCTTCAGTGCCGTAACTGCACCTGCAGCTGGGCCAGTGACATGTGGGCCCAACAGACGGCTGGCCCACATGCCATTGACCCAACTGCAGGTGCAGTTACGGCACCGAAGCAGCGTCCATGCGAGAGGCGTGGCTGATCCCGCTGGCCCTCCTAAGAGCATCTCTAGCAGACTCCGTAAAAAGCCGCCACACGTAAAATAACCATTAAAATGCGGGTCGGCGCGAAAAATCTCGTCCAAACATATCCCGCAAACGCGGCCGGCCCATAAAATTTTTGAGGGGCGCGGCAAACTCCCGGCCCCAACCCGCCAATACGCAGGTTTTTGCCTCGCCTCCACGATGCCCCGTATCCCAGAAAAGAGTTGGCGGGAGGGACATTTCAGCCCGCCCCTTGCCCTCCTCCTTCACGCCGCCGCCATTGGTTCCGCTGTTCGCCGCGATTCCGCCAAATATTGGCGGAATCGCGCCACGGGCGCCCCACCTCTACCACCGTCGTTGCAGACCCTCCCCGGGCCGTCAAGAACACGAGCCGCTTCGTCGCCGCCCGCCGGGATCGACCGCCTCGAGCCGCCCCTAGTCGCTGCCCGGGATCGCCCGCCCCTCGAACCACCGGAGAGCCACTGCCCACGAGCCGTCGGTAAGTGTTCGCTTGTGCTTTGCACCGAGCGCTATGCATAGTTGGTTGACGCAGCGTGCGATTTTTGTTCATGTAGATGAAATTGAACCCGTGCGAGAAGTTTTTGCTCGGTGATTCGTCCGATTCGGACGACTCGGATGTTGAGACGCTACTTGCAAACTACCGGCAGAAGACGTTGGTGATGGCCCTTGCCGTGAAGGAGCACAAAGACGAGAACCAAAAGAGGCGGCGAGGATCGACCGTCGGCTCTTTGCATTCCTCGAAATCGCCATCTCGGGAACGAGATGTTGATGCAAGACTATTTCGCGGAGAATCCAACAGATCCACAGCACCTCTTCGGGAGAAGGTACCGAATGCGTCAATCTCTTTGTGAAAATTGTTCAAGCTTGCGAGGCAAATTGTCGGTATTTTACTCAAAGAAAAAATGACCCGGCTTGAAGGGATTTGGTACATATCAAAAAATCTCGACAGCTATGCGGGTGATTGCATACGGTGTTCCAACTGACTATGCCGATGAGTACCTTCGCATTGGTGAAGATACTACAATTGAGTCAGTGCGTAGGTTTGCCAAAATGATCATTCATGTCTTTGGTCCTGAATATCTTCGGGCACCCAACGAGGATGACACAAAAAAATTGATGGCATCCAATGAGAGGAGAGGTTGGCCTGGCATGCTAGGTAGCATTGACTGTATACATTGGAATTGGAAAAATTGCCCGAAGGCATGGCAGGGAATGTATTGTGTATTCAGGACAAGTTTTATATTGCATTATTTAGTTTGCTTCGGTGACTTGAATAATTATTTGTAATGTGGATGATTGTTGTATTGTGCTGGTATTGATATTTTTCTGAATAATTGTTTTGTAGTGTGGATGATTGTTGTATTTTTGTGGTGTGGTATTGATATTTGCGGATCGGGCGGTATGGCAAGAAGAGCGCACCCATAAAGTCGACCAGAAAAGAGTATATTCTGCAAATATCCTTTTATATGGGTCCGTTTTGCGGAGTCTGCCTCTCCGGCCGTCCACGCCGGCCCGCAATTTTTTTTTCTGCGGACTGCAAACGCATTTTGCGGGTCGGCATTATGCGGGGTCTGCTAGAGATGCTCTAATTTTGGTCGATTCACACGAAACAGTAAAATTTCGGTCCAAGCAGATCCAGTAAAAAAATCCCAGCTCCACTGCTATATGTACCGGATCCCGGCCATTTTAGGGTTCCTATTCACCAGTTTCCCCACCCGCCTCCATCGCAAATCCCTTCACTCCGGCGCCAAATCCACCCACTCCGGCGACCGTTTCTCACGCGCACAACCCCTTTTGAGCATATCAATGTCGGGGGTGGCCGCAGCTCCAGCCGCCCCTGGTCGAGGCATGGCGCTAGAAGCAGGCCAGGGAGAGCGGTGCCCTCTCTTGCAGAAGTGGTCGCGCGGGCATGGAGCAAGTTCGACGAGAACGGCGATGCCCTTTGGCCGACCACGAAGGGTCTCCGCAAGGCGAAGATCGACCTCGACAAGGAGGAGGAGTTTGAGGCCAGAGAAGAATGCGTCGCCGCGCGGCTCGACACGGCCAAGGAGGATGACCAGCTCGCGTACTCTCTACAAGTCCGCCACCGAGTACTACCTCAACGTCAAGCCCTAAAGTAGTTTAGATTTAGGTTTATCTACTATGTTTTTAAGTTTGTGTATTTAAATGTGTGATGATTTCCAATGAACTATGATAACGCGAAGTTTAAGTATAAATTATGCACCGTCGTGCCAGAAATGGTACCGCAAATTCTTCTTACAAGATCCCTTAAATGAAATTTACGGTACCGCGGTTACATGATCTGCTAGAGATGCTCTAAGCGGTTCCCTAAAATAATTCATAGGAAATTTCATAAGAGCAATTTTTGACAGATCCTATAAACTTCTTTCACTATTCTTTTACTTTTCAATTAAACAAGTCTAAAAGCATGTATGTTAGTGACACAAGCGAGCGGCTGGGCGGAGCGGTGGCGCGTGGCGGCGAGGCGGTGCGGCGGCGCACTAGGGTCGCGGCGGGTGGAGTAGCGGCATGGAGCGACAGTGCGCAACGGCGAGCTACGACGGGGCGGTGCATGACGGCGTGGTGGTGCAACAGGGAGTGGCGGCGAGCTCCGGCGAGCTGCGGTGGGGCGCAATGGTCCGGCGAGTGCTGGTGAAGTTTCAAACAGTTATCTTGCCAGGAAAAGTTTACACGAGCCAAAACTTCCACTAAATCAGAGGTAAATTCAGATCAAGTTTACACGAATGTGTAAATTTATTTCACGTTTATAGGATCTGTTGGAGATATTTTGTAACGCCCTGTTATGCAGCGGGATCAAGAATGACCCCACGGACCAACACTAATCTTTCATGCGCACTTTGTCCTTACTCATGCGCACCCGGTGCAAACTTTCCAGTTGGTCACCCATCCAAGAATTACTCCAAGCCAAGCACGCTTAAATTTGGAGTTCTTTTCGAATGGGCTCCTAAAAAAGAAGATATTCCTTGTCGATGTGAGTAGTCTATTGCTACCTCTTGAGCATGCGTTGGTTTTCCCTCGAAGAGGAAAGGGTGATGCAGCAAAATAGCGTAAGTATTTCCCTCAGTTTTGAGAACCAAGGTATCAATCAATAGGAACGACACACAAGTCATCGAATACCTGCACAAACAATCAAGAACTTGCAACCAACGCGATAAAGGGTTTGTCAATCCCTTCATGGTCACTCACAAAAGTGAGATCTGATAGAGATAGATAAATGGTAAAGTAAATATTTTTGGTATTTTTGGTTTATAGATTGGAAAGTAAAGATTGCAAAATAGTAGATCGGAAACTAGCAAGATGTAAACGAGATTCAATAATATGGAAAAGAGACCCGGGGGCCATAGGTTTCACTAGTGGCTTCTCTCGAGATTGCATATATTGCGGTGGGTGAACAAATTACTGTCGAGCAATTGATAGAAAAGCGCATAATTATGATGACATCTAAGGCAATGATCATGAACATAGGCATCATGTCCGTGTCAAGTAGACCAACTCCTGCCTGCATATACTACTATTACTCCACACATCGACCGCTATCCAGCATGCATCTAGAGTATTAAGTTCATAAAGAACGGAGTAACGCATTAGGAAAGATGACATTATGTAGAGGAATTAACTCAAGCAATATGATGAAAACCCCATCTTGTTATCCTCGATGGCAACAATACAATACGTGTCTTGCTGCCCCTACTGTCACTGGGAAAGGACACCGCAAGATTGAACCCAAAGCTAAGCACTTCTCCTATTGCAAGAAAGATCAATCTAGTAGGCCAAACTAAACCAATAATTCGAAGAGAGTTGCAAAGATATCACATCATGCATATAAGAATTTAGAGAAGAACCAAATAATATTCATAGATAATCTTGTTCATAAATCCACAATTCATCGGATCTCGGCAAACACACCGCAAAAGAGTATTACATCGAATAGATCTCTAAGAACATCGAGGAGAACTTTGTATTGAGAATCAAAGAGAGAGAATAAGCCAGCTAGCTAGTAACCATGGACTACTCACGCTTCATCGGAGAGGTAATGGTGTCGATGTATAAGCCCTCCGTGATCGAATCCCGCTCCGGTAGATCACCGAAAAAGGCCCCAAGATGGGATCTCACGGGTATAGAAGGTTTCGGCGGTGGAGAAGTGGTTTTGTGGCTCCCCCTGGTGTTTTTAGGGTATAAGAGTATATATAGGCGAAGGAACTGTTGGGGAACGTAGTGATAATTCAAAATTTTCCTACGTGTCACCAAGATCAATCTAGGAGATACTAGCAACGAGAGAGAGAGAGGGAGTGCATCTTCATACCCTTGAAGATCGCTAAGCGGAAGCGTTACTAGAATGCGGTTGATGGAGTCATACTCGCGGCGATTCAAATCACGGAAGATCCGACCTAGCGCCGAACGGACGGTGCCTCCGCGTTCAACACACGTATAGCCTGGGGATGTCTCGTCCTTCTTGATCTAGCAAGGGGAGAGGAGAAGTTGAGGGAGAGCTCCGGTAGCACGACGGCGTGGTGGTGGAGCTTGTGGTATTCCTGCAAGGCTTCGCCAAGCACTACCGAGGAGGAGGAAGAGTTGGAGGAGGAAGGGGCTGCGCCAGGTAAGGGGTGCGGCTGCCCTCTCTCTCTATCACTATATATAGGGGGAAGGGGGAGGAGGAGACGCCCTAGGGTTTCCCTAGGGGAGGGGCGGCGGCCACAGGGGAAACCCTAGATGGGTTTGGGCGCCCCCACCCCTAGGAAACTTGCCCCCCCAAGCCGGGAGGGGTGGCTGCCCTAGGGGAGGCGCCCCCACCTCTCCAGGTTACGTGAGATGGGGTGGGAGGGGCACTCAGCCCCTTAGTGGGCTAATGTTCCCCCTCCCCTTGGCCCATAAGGCCCCCCAACGCTTGCTCGGGCCTCCGAAACCCCTTTCGGACACGCTGGTCGTCACCCGGTACCCCCGGAACAATTCCGGACTCCAATACCCTTCGTCCAATATATTGATCTTCACCTCCGGACCAGTCCGAAGTTCCTCGCCATGTCCGGGATCTCATCCGGGACTCCGAACAACCATCGGTAACCACATACTATTTCCAATAACAACTCTAGCGTCACCGAACCTTAAGTGTGTAGACCCTACGGGTTCGGGAACCATGCAGACATGACCGAGATACCTCTTAGAACAATACCTAATAGCGGGATTTGGATACCCATATTGGCTCCCACATGTTCAACAATGATCTCATCAGATGAACCACTATGTCGGGGATTCAATCAATCCCGTACACAATTCCCTTTGTCTATCGGTATGTTACTTGCCCGAGATTAGATCGTCGGTATCCCCATACCTCGTTCAATCTCGTTATCGTTAAGTTTCTTTACTCGTTCTGTAATGCATGATCCCATGACTAACTCTTTAGTCACACTGAGCTCATTATGATGATGCATTACCGAGTGGGCCCAGAGATACCTCTCCATCATACGGTGTGACAAATCCCATTCTCGATTCGTGCCAATCCAACAGACACTTTCGGAGATACCTGTAGTGCACCTTTATAGCCACCCAGTTACATTGTGACGTTTGGTACACCCAAAGCATTCCTACGGTATCCAGGAGTTGCACAATCTCATGGTCTAAGGAAATGATACTTGACATTAGAAAAGCTCTTAGCAAATGAACTACACGATCTTGTGCTATGCTTAGCATTGGGTCTTGTCCATCACATCATTCTCCTAATGATGTGATCCCATTATCAATGACATCCAATGTCCATGGTCAGGAAACCATAACCATCTATTGATCAACGAGCTAGTCAACTAGAGGCTTACTAGGGACATGTTGTGGTCTATGTATTCACACATGTATTACGGTTTCCAGTTAATACAATTATAGCATGAACAATAGACAATTATCATGAACAAGGAAATATAAAAATTACCATTTTATTATTGCCTCTAGGGCATATTTCCAACAGGAACTAGGTCAGGGGAGCTACGAGGAGCCCACGAGGGTGGGGGCCCGCCTACCCCCCTAGGCGCGCCCTCCTGCCTCGTGGCCTCCTTGTTGTGTCTCCAACTTCATCTCCAAGTCTTCTTGTTTGCTTTCGATCCAAGAAAGATCATCATGAAGGTTTCATTCCATTTGGTATTCCTTTTCTGAAAAACTCTAAAATAGGCAAAAAGCCAGAAACTGGCACTAGGCCCTCGCTTAATAGGTTAGTCCCCAAAATAATATAAAATAGCTTATTAAAGCCCATTAAACATCGAAAACAGATAATATAATAGCATGGAACAATAAAAAATTATAAATACGTTGGAGACGTATCAAGCATCCCCAAGCTTAATTTCTGCTCGTCCTCGAGTAGGTAAATGATAAAAACAGAATTTTTGATGTGGAATGCTACCTAACATATTTATTCATGTAATTTTCATTATTGTGGCATGAATGTTCAGATCCAAAAGATTCAAGAAAAAATTTTAATATTGACATAAAAACAATAATACTTCGAGCATACTAACAAAGCAATCATGTCTTCTCAAAATAACATGGCCAAATTAAGAAAGCTATCCCTACACAATCATATAGTCTGGCTATGCTCTATCTTTATCACACAAAATATTTAAATCATGCACAACCCCGCTGACAAGCCAAGCAATTGTTTCATACTTTTGATGTTCTCAAACTTTTTCAATCTTCACGCAATACATGAGCGTGAGCCATGGACATAGCACTATAGGTGGAATAGAAGGGTGGTTGTGGAGAAGACAAAAAGGAGAAGATAGTCTCACATCAACTAGGCGTATCAACGGGATATGGAGATGCCCATCAATAGATATCAATGTGAGTGAGTAGGGATTACATGCAACAGATGCACTAGAGCTATAAGTGTATGAAAGCTCAAAAAGAAACTAAGTGGGTGTGCATCCAACTTGCTTGCTCACGAAGACCTAGGTGAAAGGATAGATATAGTTGACTAGAGTGGGGGTGAATAGGCAACTAACAATTTTTGTTTTTCTTTACCAAATTAAACTTTGCATCAAAGTAGGTTGTCTAGATATGCAACTAGGTGAGCAACCTATATGATGCAACAACAATAAGCACACAAGCAAGTGAAGGATATAACACAATAAAACTTGCACAAGTAAAGGTAAGAGATAACCAAGAGTGGAACCTATGGAGACGAGGATGTGTTACCGAAGTTCCTTCCCTTTAAAGGGAAGTACGTCTCCATTGGAGCGGTGTGGAGGCACAATGCTCTCCAAGAAGCCACTAGGGCCACCGTATTCTCCTCAAGCCCTCACACAATGCGAGATGTCATGATTCCACTATTGGAGCCCTTGAAGGCGGCAACCGGACCTTTACACACAAGGTTGGGGTTCTCTCCACAACTTAATTGGAGGCTCCCAATGAAACCCCAGAGCTTCACCACAATGGAATGTGGCTCCGAAGTGACCTCTTTCGATAAGGGTGCCCAAGCACCTAAGAGTAACAAAAATCCACACAAGATAGCATATATTACGGTGGGTGAACAAATTACTGCCGAGCAATTGATAGAAAAGCGCATAATTATGATGGCATCTAAGGCAATGATCATGAACATAGGCATCACGTCTGTGTCAAGTAGACCGACTCCTTCCTGCATATACTACTATTACTCCACACATCGACCACTATCTAGCATGCATCTAGAGTGTTAAGTTCATAAAGAACGGAGTAACACATTAAGAAAGATGACATGATGTAGAGGAATTAATTCAAGCAATATGATGAAAACCCAATCTTGTTATCCTCGATGGCAACAATACAATACGTGCCTTGCTGCCCCTACTGTCACTGGGAAAGGACACCGCAAGATTGAACCCAAAGCTAAGCACTTCTCCTATTGCAAGAAAGATCAATCTAGTAGGCTAAACTAAACCGATAATTCGAAGAGAGTTGCAAAGATATCAAATCATGCATATAAGAATTCAGAGAAGAACCAAATATTCATAGATAATCTTGTTCATAAATCCAAATTTATTGATTCGGCACAAGGAGAGCCAAAGAATATTTGCAAGTATTAGCAGTTAACTTGTCAATTCAACCACACTTGGAGACCAAATATCTGCAGTAGAGTGATCAGTAGCACAATAGTATGGTAATTTGATAGCAGTGGTAATAGTAGCAACAGTAACGGTAATAGTGGTAGCAGTAGTTTTGTACCAATTGTGACAGCAACAACAACAGTAGTAACTTAGCAAAGATCAATATGTGAAAAGCTCGTATGCATTGGATCGGTGATGGATAATTATGTTGGATAACATTCATCATGTAACAGTTACAACCTAGGGCGACACAGAACTAGCTCCAATTCATCAATGTAATGTAGGCATGTCTTCCTTATATAGTCATACGTGCTTGCGATAAGAAGTTGCATGACATCTTTTGTCCTACCCTCCCATGGTAGTGGGGTCCATAAGGAAACTAAGGGATATTAGGGCCTCCTTTTAATAGAGAACCGGAACAAAGCATTAACACATAGTGAGTACATGAACTCCTCAAGCTATGGTAATCACCGGAAATAATCCCAATTATTGTCTCCTTGGGGTATGTGGATCATAACACGTAATAGGTGTGTATAACTTGCAAGATCAGATCAAGAACACAAATATATTCATGAAAACATAAAGGGTTCATATCTGAAATCATGGCACTTGGGCCCTAGTGACAAGCTTTAAGCATAGAAACATCAATCTCAGAACATAGTGGATACTAGGGATCAAGCCCTAACAAAACTAACTCGGTTACATGATAAATCTCATCCAACCCACAAGCCTACGAAGGAATTACTCACTCCCGTCGGTGAGCATCATGAAATTGGTGATGGAGGAAGGTTGATGATGATGACGACATCGAATCCCCCTCTCTGGAGCCCAGAACGGACTCCAGATCAGCCCTCCCTATGAAGAACAGGAGGTGGCGGCAGCTTTGTATCATAAAATGCGATGATTCCTTCTCTCTATTTTTTTCTTGGCGAATAGGTACTTATGGAGTTGGAGTTAGGGTTGCAGGGGTTGCCAGGGGCCCACAGGCCTGCAAGGCACGGCCCCGGGGGGGGATCCCCTGGGCTTGTGGCACCCTGCTGGACCTCCTCTGGTAATTTCTTCCACCAATATTTTTTATATATTCTGAAATAATTCTCCGTAAATTTTCAGCTCAATCCGAGAACTTTTATTTTTGCCCAAAAACGACACCATGGCAATTCTGCTAAAACATCGTCAGTCCGGGTTAGTTCCATTCAATTTATGCAAATTAGAGTCCAAAGCAAGAGTAAAAGTGTTTGGAAAAGCAGATACATTTGGGACGTATCAACTCCCCAAGCTTAACTTATTGCTTGTCCTCAAGCAATTCAATTGACAATTTGAAAGTGATAAAGAAAAACTTTTATAAACTCTTTTTGTTCCTGTTATTGTATATATGCTTAACTAATGCTCAAGTTTTCGGCAAGGATTATAAACTAACCATATTCATGATAACATTTAGGTCTCACATTTACTCATACCAATGACATAACCAACTAGCGAGCAATAATAAGATACCTCGGATGCCAACAATTTGTCAAAACAATCATGATATAATATGATAACATGGTATCTCAACCCTTTTTGAGACCGCAAAACATAAATGCAGAGCACCTCTGAAGTTCAAGCAGCGACTAAGTACTATAATTCATGGTACAAAAGATCCAGTCATGTCACACTCAACATTAACTATATACTCAATGCATAAGAATGATAATAGTGCTGGTGCTTAAATGAGAGGGTGATGACTCAACAATAAAAGTAAAATAAGTAAAATAGCATAAAAGTAAATGGATAGGCCCTTCACAGAGGAAAGCGGGGATTTGCAGAGGTGCCTGAGCTCGAAGCTTAAAACATAGATGAATATAAGAGGTATGCCTTTCCTATCAATGTTACGACCAAGAGTTTTCAATATCTTCCATGCTAAACAAATTAGTGGCGGTTCCCAAGTGGAAAAAAGTAAAGTTTACTCCCCCTCCACCAAAAAACACAGGCCTAAGTTTCTCTATGGCCACGACTCAAAGTATCCCTCAGGATAGTACCGAGGCTCATCGGGGTTCCACTGATAAACTGGGTCCTGCAGATCCCATTGGTAGACAGGCAATGCGACCGCTTCAGGCACAGGTGCTGGCTCTGGCTCACCACTTGGGGCGGCTTCATGCCCCAATAAGCATGTGTCCGCGGGCATGATAGTGTACCTGCCTGGAGAAAGATCGAACAAAGAAGGTGCAGGCAGGGTAATAGTCTCACGAGTACCTTGACTAAATACTAAGTTATAATGGAATCGCATCTTGCCTCCGTCAATAAAGTCATGCCCAACCATGCTAGCATAATCTAGGTGTCTCACAGGTAAGAGCCTCTCCTTTGCCTCCTCGTGTGTCACGCCCAATATGCGACCCTATCCAAAAGGAACTCGAAGGTCCCACCAAGGATAGACCCGCATATTGGAACGCTTTTGCAAGGTGGATATCATTACATCAACATTACATAATAGTGGGGATACATCCAATACATACAATGCCACACGAATACAACATCATCTTACATAAGAGCAACATCCGACTACGGATGGAACACAAACAGAAACTCAAACGACATCCACCCTGCTAGCCCAGGCTGCCGACCTGGAACCTATCCCCTGATCGAAGAAGAAGCATAAGAAGAACTCAACACAAGCAAGCATCGCTCTCGCGTCATGATCATCGCATAACCTGTACACTGCAATCGTTGTTGTAGTAATCAGTGAGCCACGAGGAATCAGCAATCCCATTACCATGGGTATCAAGACTAGCAAAGCTTAATGGGAAAGGAAGGGGTGAAGTGGTGAGGTTGCAGCAGCGACTAAGCATGATATGGTGGCTAACATACGCAAATAAGAGCGAGAAGAGAAGCAAAGGAGCGGTCGTGAAGCTAGCAATGATCAAGAGGTGATCCTGAACACCTACTTACGCCAAACATAACCCGAAACCGTGTTCACTTCCGGACTCCGAGAAGAGACCATCACGGCTACACACACGGTTGATGCGTTTTAATTCAATCTGGTGTCAAGTTATCTACAACCGGACATTAACAAATTCCCATCGCCACATAACGCATGCACGGCTCTCGAAAGTTTATACCCGCAGGGTGTCCCAACTTAGCCCATGATAAGCTCTCGCGATCAACGAAGGATATACCTTCTCCCGGGAAGACCCGATCGATCTCGGAATCGGTTTACAAGACATTTCGACAATGGTAAAACAAGACCAGAAGATCGCCAGATCTACCGACATCCCGATAGGAGCTGCACATATCTCGTTCTCGTGGCAACACCGGATAAGCTAAGCGTCTGGTACCAACGAATCCAAGTTGCCAAGGAATGGTCCCAAGACGGTGCTCTAGTTTGGACCAACACTTAGACAAGCATTGGCCCGGGGGCTATAATAAAGATGACCCTTGGGTTAATTACTCCTGTGGAAATGTAGGTGGTGGTGAGGCAAATGGTAAAACCAAGGTTGGGCCTTCTTTGGAGGAGTTTTATTCAAAGCAAACCGTCGGGGGTCCCATAAATCACCCGACCAGCGTAAGGAACGCATAAAATCCGGGAACATAACACCGGTATGACGAAAACTAGGGCGGCAAGAGTGGAACAAAACACCAGGCATAAGGCCGAGCCTTCCACCCTTTAATGCATTAATAATATAAGAGATATTGTGATATTCCAACATAAACCCTGTCCACCATGGAGCAATCTTCAACTTCACCTGCAACTAACAACGCTATAAGAGAGGCTGAGCAAAGCGGTAACATAGCCAAACAACGGTTTGCTAGGAAGGGTGTCAAAGGTTAGAGATTCATGGCAATTTGGGAGGCTTGAGGAACAAATGATAGGTAACGCAGCATAGCGATAGAACGAGCAACTAGCATAGCAATGATAGTAGTGAGATCCAAGGTGACGGTCATTTTGCCTGAAATCCCGCAAGGAAGAAGAATGAGTCCATGAAGAAGATGAAGCCACGTAGACGAACCAAGCGTAGACGAACGGATCCTCACGATCGCAACGAAACGGGAACTATCGAGAAGAAACACACAACATAGTAAACACACCACACATGGACAAGACATGATGCACAACAAGCATGATGCATGGCAACGCTACATGAAACTACTCATGGCAGGATACGATGCAAACAAAATCAACACATCAAAACAAGTTTAAATGAGGCCGGGAACAACATATAACAATTCCGGTAAGTCCTCATATGCATATTTCGAAATTGGTCCAGAACTGAACAAACCTTATGTTCAAGTTGTTAAACAGCAAGTTAAAGAGCACCACGAGGATCTACACGAAATTCTAGTCAAGTTACATATAAAGTTCATTAGATTTGGAGCTACGGCCTAGAAGATATGAGCAAAACAAGTTAAACATGGCATTGATGCTAAATGCATACAAACATCAAGCAAACACCTCAAAACATGGATGCAACATGATAATATGAAGCTACATGCAAGAACACGCAAGTTTCATATAGAGCACACTCAAAACGGAGCAACGGTTCAACACATACGCACTATACAAGTTATAGCAACAATCTGTCCAAAACAGCAACTAGGCATATTGCAAGCATCAAAACAATATGCTACAACATCTCAACGTAATAACAAAAGGCATGGGCATGAAGTACTGGTAAAGCATAGCAAAACATGAACACTAAGCTATCTCCAGAAACAACTAGAACATGCTCAAAATGACATGGTAAGATTGCAAATAATAACAGTTTCAGACTTTAGCAGAAATAACATCAGGTTGCAATGTTTAGAGCTATCAAACAACATGCTACAGGAACTTAACATGGCAAACAAAGACATGGCATGAATCTACTAATTGCACAGAACAAAAGACCCTTACTGACCATGAGCCAAAATGGCATAGAAAATATGATGGCACCCATGTAAACATGGCAAGTTATATTACAGATTCATATATGGCAGGAACAACAATAAGTAGGCATGTTGGTGAGCTTGAACCACTCACCACAGAGCAATACATGGCATGGCAAGGCAACCAACAGTAAGAAGGCATATTTATGAAGCTAAGCATGGCAAGAACAAGTTCATAGGGTGCCTGGATAACTAGAAAACAATCATGGAAACATTGAACTTAATGTTAACAGGCTGACAGCAACATCATTTAGCAAACTTTGGAGCAAGATAACAACATGATACAGCAGGCTATAATTGCAACCAAGGGCATAAATGGATAGAGCATGACATGTATAACAAAACATCCTTAGTGAACATCTCCAGAATAATGCACGAAATGACTTGTAGGAGCAGGTTTACATAGCAACAAAATATAACAGAATCTGTCAGGAAAACAGCAACAACAAGTACCCTACTTAACAAGCTTGAAGCACTCAGCACACAACTCAAAAAAATACATGGTTGGCACCCCTGGAAAGATGGCATAGCATAGATCAAACCACATGTAGACATCAACCTCATAGGATGCACACATCAACCATGGCAAAAATGACAAATGAGCAAGTTATAACAGCCAAAGATTAACAAAGAACATGCACTCTTCCAACATCATTTCGGGCGTCAAGATGAGCTCAAATGAAAATAATGCAATGGAATGAAATGAAGTACTCGTCGAGACGAACAATTTGACATATTACACGCACGAAACGGAGCTACGGATGCAGAGATACGATGCGATGGACATGGCATGTTTATGTCAAAATACAGGGACTTGGGCGAAATATACCCTGCGAAAATGTGGACGGAGGCGTTCCGGGACGGAGCGGAGGCGTTTGGTTGCCGGGGCTGGTGGATCTCATCCCGATCCGGGTGGCCACCGGCTCCGGCGACCCTTTCACTCCGGTGATCGCCGGAGAGGACGGAGGAGGCGCAGGGAGGTCGAAGGGAGGCGGCGACGGTCGGAGGACGCCGAGGCGACGGGGCACGGGGCGAGCGGCGGCGCGGGCGCCGGCCAGTGGCGCGGCGGCAGCTCAGCCGGCGCGGGCGGCAACGTGGAGGGCAAGGAGGCGGTCGACGGCGGCGATGGCGATTTGGCGGCGAAGGCGAGGAGCCGAGGCGGCGGATGCAACGGCCTCGCGCGGCGAGGGCAGACGGCGGCAGTGGTGGCGACGAAGACGGAAGGGACGGCGGATGGCAGCGATCGCGGCGACGGGTCCGCGCGGACGGGCGGCGAGGCAGGCGAGGCGGCGCGGCGCGGGCGGCGGGCCGGGCAGGCTCGGCGAGCCACTGGGCGGCGGCCTGGCGAGAGAGAGAGAGAGAGGCGCGGCTGTGTGAGGTGGCGGCGGATTGGCTGCAGGCGGCGGCGGGGTGACGTGGCGACCGGCGATTGGTCGGAGTGAGGTGGCGGGAAGGGCGGACATGTCCGGCGCAGAGAGGAATTTCGTCCGGCGGCGCGAGGAGGAGGGGAGCTAGGGTTTGGACCGCGAGAATTTCGGGGGAGGCACACATATATATAGGTAGAGGGGGTAGGAGTGTCCAAATGAGGTGCGGTTTTCGGCCACGCGATCGTGATCGAACGACCGAGAGCATAGAGGGGAGTTTGCTGGGTTTTGGGCCACTTTGGAAGGGGTGTTGGGCTGCACACAAAGAGGCTTCTGGTTACCGGTTTGCTAACTGTTGGAGCATCAGACGACCTCCAAATGGAACGAAACTTGACAGGCAGTCTACCGGTGGTATACCAAGGCCGCTTGGCAAATCTCGGGCCATTCCGAGAAAGTTTAACACTCGCACAAGAGAAGAGGCAAAAAGGGGACGCCGGATGACATAGGAGTGCCAGATTGCAAAACGGATAACGGGAAAAAAGCTCGGATGCATGAGACGAACACGTATGCAAAATGAAATGCACATGATGACATGATAAAATGCAACACGCAAGCAAATGACATGGCAACGACGGCGAATAACTGGCGGACACCTGGCGCATCAAATCCGGGGCGTTACATCGTGCCTAATAGGTATCTCAAAATGTTTAGCGAGGCGGAAGCATAAGTACCACCATAGATCACTCCCTTCGAGCGGTTAGTGTGTAACCGTCGAGCAATCCTAGCTCCCAAACTAAAGGTCATATCGCTATAAAGAGCATGTCGCAAAATAGCAAGGTCCGGAGAGCTGAGTGTCCCATTCTGTCACCGTCCAGTCAAATACCTCCCAGCAAATAATGAATAATAGCGCAAAACAGGGAAATGTAAACTGGCAACTCTAGCCTCAGGGACTCCTCTCGTATACCCAATAGTAGATATGTTTGGGACGTATCAACCCGCACCGCACCGTGGAGCCACCCTGGCCTGACGAGCCTGTAGATGAATTCGTAAAAGAGGGAGGGACCTCACCCAAGCAAGTCGCAGATGAGCCGCCGCTGGAGCATGTCCCGCCATCACTGCAAGAAAACCAGGCCGACCATGAGACTACAACCACGCCACTGCAAGCCCTGCTACTTGTGAACTGCGTTGGGATTTCCCCAAAGAGGAGGATGATGTAGTACAGTACAGATAAGTATTTCCCTTAGTTAAGAACCAAGTTTATCAATACAATAGGAGAATCAAGCAACAACTCTTTAGTAGCACCTGCACACAAACAACAAATCCTTGCAACCCAACGCGAACAAGGGGCTGTCAACCCCTCGACGGTTATGAGCAAGATTAAATTGTATGGTGATAGATAGATACATAGATCAAACAAAAATATAAAATAAAAATGCAACAAGGTATTTTTGGTTTTAATATATGATAAAAAATAGACCCGGGGGCCATAGTTTTCACTAGAGGCTTCTCTCTTGGAAATATCATACGGTGGATAAACAAGTTACTGTTGGGCAATTGATAGAAAAGAAAATAATTATGCCGATATCCAAGGAAATGATCATATATAGGCATCACATCCGAGACAAGTAGACCGAAACAGGTATGCATCTACTACTATTACTCCACACATCGACCGCTATCTAGCATGCATCTAGTATATTAAGTTCATAGAAAACGAAGTAACGCCTTAAGCAAGATGACATGATGTAGAGAAGATAAACTCACGTATGAATAAACCCCATCTTTTTACCCTTAATAGCAATGATACATACGTGTCATGTCCCCTTCTGTCACTGGGATTGAGCACCACAAGATCGAACCTATTACAAAACACCTCTCCCATTGCAAGAAAAATCAATCTAGTTGGCCAAACCAAATCAATAGATCAGAGAGAAATATGAAGCTATAGTAATCATGTATGAAAGAGTTCAGAGAAAACTCAAATAATATTCATGGATAGATCTAATCATAAACTCACAACTCATTGGATCCCAACAAACACACCGCAAAAAGTCATTACATCGAATAGATCTCCAAGAACATAAAGGAGAACATTGTATTAAAGATCAAAGAGAGAGAGAGAAGAAGTCAACTAGCTGCTAACTATGGACCCGTAGGTTTGTGGTAAACTACTCACGCATCATCAAAAGGGTAGCAAGGTTGATGTAGAGCTCCTCCGTGATCGATTCCCCCTTCGGCAGAGTACCGAAGAAGGCCTTCAGATCGGGTCTCGTGGTTCTGGAACTTGCGGCGGCGGAAAAAGTATTTTGGGTGTCTCTCTGATGTCAGGAGAATATTTGAGAATTTATAGAGGTGGAATTAGGGTTGGAATTGCCACGACGGACCAACAAGCCTGGGGCGCGCCCCTAGGGCTTGTCGCTCCCTCGTGGCTCTTCTGGCCTTCTCTCGAACCTTCCAGGGTCTCTTCTAGTCCAGAAAAAATTAAGCAAAAGTTTTTTCTCCATTTGGACTTTATTTGATATTGATTTCCTGAAAAGCCAAAAACTTGCAAAAAAACAACTAACACTAGGCACTAAGTTAATAGGTTAGTCAAAAAAAGATATATAATTGCATATAATGATATATGAAACGTCCAAAATTGATACTAAAATAGCATGGAACAATAAAAAAATTATAGATACGTTGGAGATGTATCAAGCATCCCCAATCTTAATTCCCACTCGTGCTCGAGTAGGTAAATAATAAAAATAGAATTATTGATGTGGAATGCTACCTATCACATTCATCATATAATCTTTTCTTTTGCAGCATGGATATTTAGACTTCAGTTATTCAAAGAAATAGTCTATAATTTGACATGAAAACATCAATACTCAAGTATACCAACAAGCAACCATGTCTTTCAAAATACCAATGCTAAAGAAAGTTATCCCTAGCCCATTATGCTCAATCATTGATCCATTCATGAAACACACTCAACATTAGCTACATCCAACACACAAGTATAACAATAGTGCTCTCAAGTTGGTGCTTTATGATACGTCCATTTTGCATCATGTTTACCTACTGTTATTTATGATGTTTTAATGTATAATAATGCTTTTTGGAGTAATTCTAATGCCTTCTCTCTCATAATATGCAAGGTACACACAAAGAGGGGGAATTCCGGCAGCTGGAAATCTGGACCTGGAAAAGCTACGCCGGGCCACCTATTCTGCACAACTCCAAATGGGCTGAAACTTCACGGGGAATCTTTATGGAATAAATAAGAAATACTGGAGAGAATAACCACTGGATGGGGGCCACCTGGTGAGCACAAGACACCAGGGTGCGCCTGCCCCCCCAGGCGCGCCCTGGTGGGTTATGCTTGATACGTCTCCAACGTATCTATAATTTTTTATTGTTCCATGCTATTATATTACCCGTTTTGGATGTTTATGGGCTTTGCTCTACACTTTTATATCATTTTTGGGACTAACCTACTAACCGGAGCCCCAGCCCAAATTGTTGTTTCTTGACTATTTTAGTGTTTCAAAGAAAAGGAATATCAAACGGAGTCCAAACGGAATGAAACCTTTGGGAGAGTTATTTTTGGAACGGAAGCAATCCAGGAGACTTGGAGTAGATGTCAGGGCAGCTTCGAGGTGGCCACGAGATAGGGAGGCGCGCCCTACCCCCCTGGGCGTGCTTCCCACCCTCGTGGGCCCCTCGTGGCTCCCCTGACCGGCTTCCTTCACCTATATATGTCCATATACCCTAAAAACATCGAGGAGCACAATAGATCGGGAGTTCCGCCACCGCAAGCCTCTTTATCCACCAAAAACCAATCGGGACCCTGTTCCGGCACCCTACTGGAGGGGGGATCCCTCACCGGTGGCCATATTCATCATCCCGATGCTCTCCATGATGGGGAGGGAGTAGTTCACCCTCGGGGCTGAGGGTATGTACCAGTAGCTATGTGTTTGATCTCTCTCTCTCATGTTCTTGATTTGGCATGATCTTGATGTATCGCGAGCTTTGCTATTATAGTTGGATCTTATGATGTTTCTCCCCCTCTACTCTCTTGTAATGGATTGAGTTTTCCCTTTGAAGTTATCTTATTGGATTGAGTCTTTAAGGATTCGAGAACACTTGATGTATGTCTTGCCGTTCTTATCTGTGGTGACAATGGGATATTCACGTGATCTACTTGATGTATGTTTTGGTGATCAACCTGCGGGTTCAATGAACTTATGCATAGGGGTTGGCACACGTTTTCATCTTGACTCTCCTGTAGAAACTTTGGGGCACTCTTTGAAGTACTTTCTGTTGGTTGAATAGATGAATCTGAGATTGTGTGATGCATATCGTATAATCATGCCCACAGATACTTGAGGTGACATTGGAGTATCTAGGTGACATTAGGGTTTTGGTTGATTTGTGTCTTAAGGTGTTATTCTAGTATGAACTCTATGATAGATCGAACGGAAAGAATAGCTTCGTGTTATTTTACTACAGACTCTTGAATAGATCGATCAGAAAGGATAACTTTGAGGTGGTTTCGTACCCTACAATAATCTCTTCATTTGTTCTCCGCTATTAGTGACTTTGGAGTGACTCTTTGTTGCATGTTGAGGGATATTTATATGATCCAATTATGTTATTATTGTTGAGAGAACTTGCACTAGTGAAAGTATGAACCCTAGGCCTTGTTTCCTAGCATTGCAATACCGTTTGTGCTCACTTTTATCATTAGTTACCTTGCTGTTTTTATACTTTCAGATTACAAAAACCTATATCTACCATCCATATTGCACTTGTATCAGCATCTCTTTGCCAAACTAGTGCACCTATACAATTTACCATTGTATTGGGTGTGTTGGGGACACAAGAGACTCTTTGTTATTTGGTTGCAGGGTTGTTTGAGAGAGACCATCTTCATCCTACGCCTCCCACGGATTGATAAACCTTAGGTCACCCACTTGAGGGAAATTTGCTGCTGTCCTACAAACCTCTGCACTTGGAGGCCCAACAACGTCTACAAGAAGAAGGTTGTGTAGTAGACATCAGTGCTCAGCGTAGCCCATCTCCGGTGCCTCTCTTTTCGTATACGAGTCATTTTTACCTAGAAAAAAAGGAGAGGATTTTCGGGACGGAGCGCCGCCATCTTGAGGCGGAATTTGGGCAGGAGCACTTTTGCCCTCCGGTGGAGCAATTTCGCTGGGGGAACTTCCCTCCCGGAGGGGGAAATCATCGTCATCATCATCACCAAGAACTCTCCCATCTTGGGGAGGGCAATCTCCTTCAACATCTTCAATAGCACCATCTCCTCTCAAACCCTTGTTCATCTCTTGTGTTCAATCTTTGTACCGGAACTATAGATTGGTGCTTGGGGGTGACTAGTAGTGTTGATTACAATTGAGAAACGTAGCATGCAATTTCAAAAAAATTCCTACGCTCACGCGAGATCTATCTAGGAGATTCCTAGCAACGAGAGGGGAAGAGTGTGTCCACGTACCCTCGTAGACCGAAAGCAAAAGCGTTAACTTAACGCTGTTGATGTAGTTGAACATCTTCTCAAATCGACCGATCAAGTACCGAACGTACGACACCTCCGAGTTTTTCACATTTTCAGCTCGATGACATCCCTCGAAATCTTGATCCAATAGAGGTACGAAGGAGTATATGTGTTCCATCAACACGATGGCGTGGTGACGGTGATGGTGATGTGATCTGCGCAGGGCTTCGCCTAAGCACTACGACAATATGATTGGAGGAGTAAACGGTGGAGGGGGCACCGCACATGGCTAAGAAACAATTGATGTGTCTTGAGGTGCCACCCGCCCTCATATATAAAGGAGGAGAGGGGAGGAGGGCCGGCCTAGGGCGCGCCCAAGTGGGGGGAGTCCTACTAGGACTCCCAGTCCTAGTCGGTCCCGCCTCCTTTCCAACGGAGGGGGAAAGAGGAAAGTATAGGGAGCGGGAGAGGGAAAAGGAAAGGGGGGCCATGCCACTCCCCCTTGTCCAATTCGGTATCCCATGGGCCGGGGCGCCACCTCCTGCGGCCTACCTTTCCTCTCCTCTTAGGGCCCATGAGGCTCACTACTTCCCCGGGGGGTTTCGGTAACCCCTCGGTACTCCGAAAAATACCTGAAACACTCCGGAACCATTTCGGTGTACGAATATAACCTTCCAATATATCAATCTTTACCTCTCGACCATTTCGTGACTCCTCATCATGTCCGTGATCTCATCTAGGACTCCGAACAACCTCCAGTCACCAAAACACATAATTCATATAATACATATCGTCATCAAACGTTAAGCGTGCGGACCCTATGGGTTCGAGAACTATGTAGACATGCCCGAGACACCACTCCGGTCAATAACCAATAGCGGAACCTGGATCCTCATATTGGTTCCCACATATTCTACGAAGATATTTATCGATCGAACCGCATGTCAACATACGGTATTCCCTTTGTCATCGGTATGTTACTTGCTCGAGATTCGATCGTCAGTATCTTCATACCTAGTTCAATCTCGTTACCGGCAAGTCTCTTTACTCGTTTCGTAGTGCATCATCCCGTAACTAGCTCATTAGTCACATTGCTTGCAAGGCTTCATATGATGTGCATTACCAAGAGGGCCTAGAGATACCTCTCCGATACTCGGAGTGACAAATGCTAATCTCGATCTGTGGCAACCCAACAAACACCTTCAGAGATACCTGTAGAGCATCTTTATAATCACCCAGTTACATTGTGATGTTTGATATCACACAAGGTATTCTTTCGGTGTCCGGGAGTTGCATAATCTCATAGTCAGAGGAATATATATTTGACATGAAGAAGAAGTAGCAATAACTGAACGATCATTATGCTAAGCTAACAGATGGGTCTTGTCCATCACATCATTCCACTAATGATGTGATCCTGTTCATCAAATGACAACTCATGTCCATGGCTAGGAAACTTAACCATCTTTGATCAACGAGCTAGTGTAGTAGAGGCATACTAGGGACATGGTGTTTTGTCTATGTATTCACACATGTATCAAGTTTCCGGTTAATACAATTCTAGCATGAATAATAAACATTTATCATGAATAAGGAAATATAAAATAACAACTTTATTATTGGCTCTAGGGCATATTTCCTTCAGTCTCCCACTTGCACTAGAGCCAATAATCTAGATTACATTGTAATGAATCTAACACCCATGGAGTCATGGTGCTGATCATGTTTTGCTCATGGAAGAGGCTTAGTCAACGGGTCTGCAACATTCAAATCCATATGTATTTTGCAAATCTCTATGTCTCCCTCCTTGACCAAATCTCGGATGGAGTTGAATCGTCTCTTGATGTGTTTGGTCTTTTTGTGAAATCTGGATTCCTTTGTCAAGGCAATTGCTCCTGTATTGCACAAAGGATTTTCATTGGACCCGATGCACTAGGTATTACACCTAGATCAGATATGAACTCCTTCATCCAGACTCCTTCATTTGCTGCTTCCGAAGCAGCTATGTACTCCGCTTCACACATAGATCCTGCCACAACGCTCTGCTTGGAACTGCACCAACTGACAGCTCCACCATTCAATAAAAATATGTATACGGTTTGCGACCTAGAGTCTTACGGATCAATGTCAAAGCTAGCGTCGACGTAACCACTTACGACAAGCTCTTTGTCACCTCCATAAACAAGAAACATATCCCTAGTAGTTTTCAGGTACTTCAGGATGTTCTTGACCGCTGTCCAGTGATCCACTCCTAGATTACTTTGGTACCTCCCTCCCAAACTTATAGCAAGGCACACATCAGGCCTGGTACACAACATAGCATACGTGATAGAACCTATGGCTTAAGCATAGGGAATGACTTTCATTTTCTCTCTATCTTATGCAGTGGTCGGGCACTGAGTCTGACTCAACTTCACACCTTGTAACACAGGAAAGAACCCTTTCTTTGACTGATCCATTTTGAACTTCTTCAAAAACTTTATCAAGGTATGTGCTTTGGGAAAGTCCTATCAAGCATCTTGATCTTAGATCTTGATGCCCAATATATAAGCAGCTTCACTGAGGTCTTTCATTGAAAAACTCTTATTCAAGTATCCTTTTATTCTATTCAGAAATTCTACATCATTTCCAATCAACAATATGTCATCCTCATATAATATTAGAAATGCTATAGAGCTTCCACTCACATTCTTGTAAATACAGGCTTCTCCAAAAGTCTGTATAAAACCATATGCTTTGATCACCTCATCAAAGCAAATATTCCAACTCCAAGATGCTTGCCCCAATCCATAAATGGATCGCTGGAGCTTGCACACTTTGTTAGCACCTTTAGGATCGACAAAACCTTCTGGTTACATCATATACAACTCTTTTTTAAGAAATCCATTAAGGAATGCAGTTTTGACATTGTAATGCCCCGGATTCGATGCGCCAGGTGTCCTCCAGTTATTCGTCATTGTTGCCATGTCATTTGCTTGCGTGTTGCATTTTGCCATGTCATCATCTGCATTTCATCTGCATGTTTTTCAAACTTGCATCCGTTTGGGTTCCCCCAGTTCTCTCCGTGTCCGTTCGGAGTCCAGACACACTCGCACGTGCCCGTCGCCCCTCTCAGACCTTGTTTCGTGAGAGGGATAAAAACATTCTCGGAATGGGTCGGTATTTTCCGAGTGGCCTTGGTATATCACCGGTAGACCGCCCGTCAAATTTCGTTCCATTTGGAGGTCGTTTGTGTTGGGGAACGTAGTAATTTCAAAAAATTTCCTACGCACACGCAAGATCATGGTGATGTATAGCAACGAGAGGGGAGAGTGTTGTCTACGTACCCTCGTAGACCAAAGCGGAAGCGATCACAACGTAGAGGAAGTAGTCGTACGTTCTCCTCGCGATCCGATCGATCCCGGCGCCGTTACTCCGGCGCCCCCGAGTTCTTGACACACGTACAGCTCGATGACGCTCCTCAGGCTCCAATCCAAAGAGAGCTTGGGGAGGGAGAGTTTCGTCGGACGACGGTGTGGTGGCGATCTTGATGTACTACGGCGCAGGCTTCGCCTAAGCTTTGCTGACGATATGACCGAGGTGGAATATGGTGGAGGGGCACCGCACACGGCTAAGGAACGATCCGTAGATCAACTTGTGTGTCTATGGGGTGCCCCCTGCCCCCGTATATAAAGGAGGGAGGGAGGAGGAGGCCGGCCTAGGGAGGAGGTGCGCCATAGGGGAGTCCTACTCCCACTGGGAGTAGGATTCCCCCTTTCCTAGTCCAACTAGGATCCTTCCATGTATTAGGAGTAGGAGACTAGGAAGGGGAAGAAAGAAGGGAAGGAAGGAGGGTGCGGCCCTCCCCTAGCCCAATTCGGACTAGGGCAAGGGGGCGGCCTGCCTAGGGCAGCCCTCTCTCTTTCCCGTATGGCCCATAAGGCCCAATACTTCTCCCGGCGAATTCCGTAACTCTCCCGGTACTCCGATAAATACCGAATGACTCGGAACCTTTCCGAACTCGAATATAGTCGTCCAATATATCGATCTTTACGTCTCGACCATTTCAAGACTCCTCGTCATGTCCCGATCTCATCAGGGACTCGAACTCCTTCGGTACATCAAAACTCATAAACTCATAATATAACCGTCATCGAAACCTTAAGCGTGCGGACCCTACGGTTCGAGAACAATGTAGACATGACCGAGACACGTCTCGGTCAATAACCAATAGCGGGACCTGGATGCCCATATTGGCTCCTACATATTCTCGAAGATCTTTATCGGTCGGACCGCATAACAACATCGTTGTTCCTTTGTCATCGGTATGTTACTTGCGAGATTCGATCGTCGGTATCAATACCTAGTTCAATATCGTTACCGGCAAGTCTCTTTACTCGTTCGTAATACATCATCTCACAGCTAACTCATTAGTTGTAATGCTTGCAAGGCTTAAGTGATGTGCATTACCGAGAGGGCCCAGAGATACCTCTCCAGGCAATCGGAGTGACAAATCCTAATCTCGAAATCGCCAACCCAACATCGCCTTTGGAGACACTGTAGTACTCTTTTATAATCACCCGATTACGTTGTGACGTTTGGTAGTACCAAAGTGTTCCTCCGTAAAGCGGAGTTGCATAATCTCATAGTCATAGGAACATGTATAAGTCATGAAGAAAGCAATAGCAACATACTAAGCGATCGTGTGCTAAGCTAACGGAATGGGTCATGTCAATCAGATCATTCAACTAATGATGTGACCTTGTTAATCAAATAACAACTCCTTGTTCATGGTTAGGAAACATAACCATCTTTGATTAACAAGCTAGTCAAGTAGAGGCATACTAGTGACACTCTGTTTGTCTATGTATTCACACATGTATTATGTTTCCGATTAATACAATTCTAGCATGAATAATAAACATTTATCATGATATAAGAAAATAAATAATAACTTTATTATTGCCTCTAGGGCATATTTCCTTCAGTCTCCCACTTGCACTAGAGTCAATAATCTAGATCACATCACCATGTGATTAACATTGATAGTTCACATCATCATGTGATTAACACCTATAGTTCACATCGCCATGTGACTAACACCCAAAGGGTTTACTAGATTCAGTACTCTAGTTCACATCGCTATGTGATTTACACCCAAAGAGTACTAAGGTGTGATCATGTTTTGCTTGTGAGAGAATCTTAGTCAACGAGTCTTCCACATTCAGATCCGTTATGTATTTTGCAATTTTCTATGTCTACAATGCTCTTGCGGAGCTACTCTAGCTAATTGCTCCCACTTTCAATATGTATCTAGATCGAGACTTAGAGTCATCCAGATTGGTGTCAAAACTTGCATCGGCGTAACCCTTTACGATTAACCTTTTTCACCTCCATAATCGAGAAACATATCCTTATTCCATTAAGGATAATTTTAACCAATGTCGATGATCTAATCCTAGATCACTATTGTACTCCTTGCCAAACTCGATTGTAGGGTATACAATAGATCGGTACACAAGCATGGCATACTTTATAGAACCTATGGCCAAGGCATAGGGAATGACTTTTATTCTCTTTCTATCTTCTGCCGTGGTCGGGTTTTGAGTCTTACTCAATTTCACACCTTTTAACACGCACAAGAACTCTTTCTTTGACTGTTCCATTTTGAACTACTTCAAAATCTTGTCAAGGTATGTACTCATTGAAAAAACTTATCAAGCGTCTTGATCTATCTCTATAGATATTGATGCTCAATATGTAAGCAGCTTCACCGAGGTCTTTCTTTGAAAAAAAAAACCTTTCAAACACTCCTTTATGCTTTGCAGAATAATTCTACATTATTTCCGATCTACAATATGTCATTCACATATACTTATCGAAATCTTGTAGTGCTCCCACTCACTTTCTAGTAAATCTGAGGCTTCCTTTGCAAGTCTCAGTATAAACTATATCTTTGATCAACTTATCAAAGCGTATATTCCAACTCCGAGATGCTTGCACCAATCCATAGATGCACATTTTGTTAACACCTTTAGGATTGACAAAACCTCTTGGTTGCATCACATACAACTCTTCTTTAATAACTCCATCAAGGAATGCAGTTTTGTTTATCCATTTGCCAGATTTCATAAAATGCGGCAATTGCTAACATGATTCGGACAGACTTTTAAGCATCGATACGAGTAAGAAAATCTCATCGTATTCAACACCTTGAACTTTGTCAAAAACCTTCTTTTCGACAAGTCTAGCTTTGTAGATAGTAACACTACTATCAGCGTCCGTCTTCCTCTTGAAGATCCATTTATTCTTAATGACTCACCGATCATCGGGCAAGTCAATCAAAGTCTACACTTTGTTCTCATACATGGATCATATCTCAGATTTCATGGCCTCAAGCCATTTCGTGGAATCTGGGCTCATCATCGCTTCCTCATAGTTCGTAGGTTCATCATGGTCTAGTAACATGACTTCCAGAACAGGATTACCGTACCACTCCGGTGCGGATCTCACTCTGGTTTATCTACGAGGTTCTGTAGTAACTTGATCTGAAGTTACATGATCATCATCATTAGCTTCCTCACTAATTGGTGTAGTAGTTACAGGAACAGATTTCTGTGATGAACTACTTTCCAATAAGGGAGAAGGTACAATTACCTCAGCAAGTTCTACTTTCCTCCCACTCACTTCTTTCAAGAGAAACCCCTTCTCTAGAAAGGATCCATTTATTAGCAATGAATGTTTTGCCTTTGGATCTGTGATAGAAGGTGTACCCAACAATTTCCTTTGGGTATTCTATGAAGACGCACTTCTCCGATTTGGGTTTGAGCTTATCAGGATGAAACTTTTTTCACATAAGCATCGCAGCCCCAAACTTTAAGAAACGACAACTTTGGTTTCTTGCTAAACCACAGTTCATATAGTGTCATCTCAATGGATTTAGATGGTGCCCTATTTAACGTGAATGCAGCTGTCTCTAATGCATGATCCCAAAACGATATTGGTAAATCGGTAAGAAACATCATAGATTGTACTATATCCAATAAAGTACGGTTATGACATTCGGACACACCATTATGATGTGGTGTTCCAGGTGGCATGAATTTGTGAAACTATTCCACATTGTTTTAATTGAAGACCAAACTCGTAACTCAAATATTTGTCTCCGCGATCAGATCGTAGAAACCTTATTTTCTTGTCACGATGATTTTTCCACTTCACTCTGAAATTCTTTGAACCTTTCAACTATTTCGGACTTATGTTTCATCAAGTAGATATACCCATATCTGCTCAAATCATCTGTGAAGGTCAAAATAACGATACCTTGCCATGAGCCTTAACACTCATTGGATCGCATACATCGGTATGTATTATTTCCAATAAGTCGGTTGCTCGCTCCATTGTTAGGAGAAGCGGAGTTTTAGTCATCTTGCCCATGAGGCATGGTTCGCAAGCATCAAGTGATTCATAATCAAGTGATTCCAAAATCCCATCGACATGGAGTTTCTTCATCGCTTTACACCAATATGACCTAAGCGGCGATTGCCACAAATAAGTTGCACTATCATTATTAACTTTGCATCTTTTGGTTTCAATATTATGATTATATGTATCACTACGATCGAGATCCAATGAACCATTTTCATTGGGTGTGTAACCATATAAGGTTTTATTCATGTAAACAGAATAACAGTTTATTCTCTTACTTAAATGAATAACCTTTTTGCAATAAACACGATCAAATCATATTCAACGCAAACACCAAATAACATTTATTTAGGTTCAACACTAATCCCGAAAGTATAGGGAGTGTGCGATGATGATCATATCAATCTTGAAACTACTTTCAATACACATCGTCACTTCACCCTTAACTAGTTTTTGTTTATTACGCAACTCCGTTTGAGTTACTACTCTTTAATAACCGAACCGAGTACCAAATACCGAGGGGTTGCTATAAACACTAGTAAAGTACACATCAATAACATGTATATCAAATATATCTTTGTTTACTTTGCCATCCTTCTTATCCGCCAAATACTTGGGGTAGTTACGCTTCGAGAACCAGTCCCTTTGCGGAGAAGCACTTAGTCTCAGGTTTAGGTCCAGACTTGGGCTTCTTCACTTGAGTGACAACTTGCTTGCCATTCTTCTTGAAGTTCCCTTCTATCCCTTTGCCCTTTTCTTGAAACTAGTGGTCTTGTTAACCATCAACACTTGATGTTCTTTCTTGATTTCTACCTTCATCGATTTCATCATCATGAAAAACTCGGGAATCATTTTCATCATCCCTTGCATACTATAGTTCATCACGAAGTTCTACTAACTTGGTGATGGTGACTAGAGAATTCATCAATCACTATCTTATCGGAAGATAACTCCCACTTGATTCAAGCGATTGTAGTACCCGGACAATCGAGCACATGCTCACTAGTTGAGCGATTCTCTTCCATCTTTTAGCTATAGAACTTGTTGGAGACTTCATATCTCTCAACTCGGTATTTGCTTGAAATATTAACTTCAACTCTGGAACATCTCATATGGTCCATGACGTTCAAAACGTCTTTGAAGTCGATTCTAAGCCATAAAGCATGGTGCACAAAACTATCAAGTAGTCATCATATTGAGCTAGCCAAACGTTCATAACGTCGCATACGCTCCTGCAATAGGTCTGTCACCTAGCGGTGCATTAAGGACATAATTCTTACGTGCGGCAATGAGGATAAACCTCGGATCACGGATCCAATCCGCATCATTGCTACTAACATTTTTCAACACAATTTTCTCTAGGAACATATCAAAATAAACATATGAAAGCAACAACGCAAGCTATTGATCTTACAACATAATTTGCAAAATACTACCGGGACTAAGTTCATGATAAATTTAAGTTCAATTAATCATATTACTTAAGAACTCCCACTTAGGCAGACATCTCTCTAGTCATCTAAGTGATCACGTGATCCAAATCAACTAAACCATAACCGATCATCACGTGAGATGGAGTAGTTTTCAATGGTGAACATCTTATGTTGATCATATCTACTATATGATTCACGCTCGACCTTTCGGTCTCCGTGTTCGAGGCCATATCTCGCATATGCTAGGCTCGTCAAGTATAACTGAGTATTCTGCGTGTAAAACTGGCTTGCACCCGTTGTAGATGGACGTAGAGCTTATCACACCCGATCATCACGTGGTGTCTCGGCACGACGAACTTTGGCAACGGTGCATACTCAGGGAGAACACTACTTGATAATTTTAGTGAGAGATCATCTTAAAATGCTACCGTCAATCAAAGCAAGATAAGATGCATAAAGGATAAACATCACATGCAATCAATATAAGTGATATGATATGGCCATCATCATCTTGTGCTTGTGATCTCCATCTTCGAAGCACCGTCGTGATCACCATCGTCACCGGCGCGACACCTTGATCTCCATCGTAGCATCGTTGTCGTTTCGCCATCTATTGCTTCTCGACTATCGCTACCGCTTAGTGATAAAGTAAAGCAATTACGAGCGTTGCATTTCATACAATAAAGCGACAACCATATGGCTCCAGCCGATTGCCGATAACCGGTTACAAAACATGATCATCTCATACAATAAAATATAGCATCACGTCTTGACCATATCACATCACAACATGCCCCGCAAAAGCAAGTTAGGCGTCCTCTACTTTGTTGTTGCAAATTTTACGTGGCTGCTACGGGCTTAAGCAAGAACCAATCTCACCTCGCATCAAAACCACAACGATACTTCGTCAAATAGACTCCGTTTAACCTTCTCAAGGACCGGGCGTAGCCACACTCGGTTCAACTAAAGTGAGAGAGACAGACACCGCCAGCCACCTTTAAGCACGAGTGCTCGTAGCGGTGAAACCAGTCTCGCGTAAGCGTCTGGCGTAATGTCGGTCCGGGCGCTTCATCTCACAATACCGCTGAACCAAAGTATGACATCTTTGGTAGGCAGTATGACTTGTATCGCCCACAACTCACTTGTGTTCTACTCGTGCAAAACATCAAACCATAAAACCTAGGCTCGGATACCATTGTTGGGGAACGTAGTAATTTCAAAAATTTCCTACGCACACGCAAGATCATGGTGATGTATAGCAACGAGAGGGAAGAGTGTTGTCTACGTACCCTCGTAGACCGAAGCGGAAGCGATCACAGCGTAGAGGAAGTAGTCGTACGTTCTCCTCGCGATCCGACCGATCCCGGCGCCGTTACTCCGGCGCCCCCGAGTTCTTGACACACGTACAGCTCGATGACGCTCCTCGGGCTCCAATCCAGAGAGCCGGGGAGGGAGAGTTTCACAAGACGACGGTGTGGTGGCGATCTTGATGTACTATCGGCGCGGGCTTCGCCTAAGCTTTATGACGATATGACCGAGGTGGAATATGGTGGAGGGGCACCGCACACGGCTAAGGAACGATCCGTAGATCAACTTGTGTGTCTATGGGGTGCCCTGCCCCGTATATAAAGGAGGAGGAGGAGGAGGCCGGCCTAGGGAGGAGGCGCGCCATAGGGGAGTCCTACTCCCACCGGGAGTAGGATTCCCCTTTCCTAGTCCAACTAGGGATCCTTCCATGTATTAGGAGTAGGAGACTAGGAAGGGAAGAGAGAAGGGAAGGAAGGAGGGTGCGGCCCTCCCCTAGCCCAGTCGGACTAGGGCAAGGGGCATGCCTGCCTAGGGCAGCCCTCTCTCTTTCCCGTATGGCCCATAAGGCCCAATACTTCTCCCGGCGAATTCCGTAACTCTCCCGGTACCGATAAATACCGAATGACTCGGAACCTTCCGAACTCGAATATAGTCGTCCAATATATCGATCTTTACGTCTCGACCATTTGAGACTCCTCGTCATGTCCCGATCTCATCGGGACTCGAACTCCTTCGGTACATCAAAACTCATAAACTCATAATATAACCGTCATCGAAACCTTAAGCGTGCGGACCCTACGGTTCGAGAACAATGTAGACATGACCGAGACACCGTCTCCGGTCAATAACCAATAGCGGGACCTGGATGCCCATATTGGCTCCTACATATTCTCGAAGATCTTTATCGGTCGGACCGCATAACAACATCGTTGTTCCCTTTGTCATCGGTATGTTACTTGCCCGAGATTCGATCGTCGGTATCCAATACCTAGTTCAATCTCGTTACGGCAAGTCTCTTTACTCGTTCGTAATACATCATCTCACAGCTAACTCATTAGTTGTAATGCTTGCAAGGCTTAAGTGATGTGCATTACCGAGTGGGCCGAGAGATACCTCTCCGACAATCGGAGTGACAAATCCTAATCTCGAAATCGCCAACCCAACATCCGCCTTTGGAGACACACTGTAGTACTCCTTTATAATCACCCGATTACGTTGTGACGTTTGGTAGTACCCAAAGTGTTCCTCCGGTAAACGGGAGTTGCATAATCTCATAGTCATAGGAACATGTATAAGTCATGAAGAAAGCAATAGCAACATACTAAACGATCATGTGCTAAGCTAACGGAATGGGTCATGTTAATCAGATCATTTAACTAATGATGTGACCTTGTTAATCAAATAACAACTCCTTGTTCATGGTTAGGAAACATAACCATCTTTGATTAACAAGCTAGTCAAGTAGAGGCATACTAGTGACACTCCGTTTGTCTATGTATTCACACATGTATTATGTTTCCGATTAATACAATTCTAGCATGAATAATAAACATTTATCATGATATAAGGAAATAAATAATAACTTTATTATTGCCTCTAGGGCATATTTCCTTCAGTTTGATGCCCTAACGGTTAACCGCGTAGCCCAAAACCCCTCTCTCTTTGCAGCTCAGCACCCCTTAACCACAGCCCATGAGCCCATCCAAACCCCCTCCATGCTCTCGGTCGTTCGATCACGATCATGTGTGTCAGGACCCCGACTCGATGTCACATCGATCTAGCCTGTAACACATCATATCACTTTGCGGCCTCACGCACGGTATCCCAACGGGTGTCGCCTTACCTCGGCCCGGGACCGTTTGCGCCTTTTGGCACACGTATATGATAGTGTCGCTAGCATCCATATGAAAAGGAGCCCGGGTGACATGACTAGTCGTAAACCCAAAGTGGCACAGACTTACGAGGACGGTATCCATGACCCGACATCGAGCGTGTCGGTCAACAACAAGTAAGTTACGGGCTGTAGGCTGGGCTAGCAGGACTCGATAAACCGGGCATGGCGGGCTAACAGGACTCCGGTACTCAATGCGTGACATTTCCCGAAGAACGGACACCGAGCGAAGAAGGACACATGCCGCCAGCCTAAGTGTTAGGAGCAGTAGCAAGCTACCAAGGCTCGGTGGAGACACTAGGAGACATTTCCGTAAGAGAGGCTACTAAAGATAAACAACTAGATAGTCGGATCCCACACATACCAAGCATTTCAATAACATACACACAATATGCTCGATATGTGCAAATACAACATGGCATCACAACATGACTCTCGACTCAAGTATTTATTCAATAGGCTCAGGAGCGAGATATTACAAACATGGGCCTCATGACCCAACATTGAGCATACAAGTCAAGCACAAGCGGAAGCTAACATGTGCGAGTACAGACATCTATAAATGAAAAAGGCCGAGAAGCGACTATCTACCGAGATCTGCCGAGGGCTCGGGATCGTGCTGAGGTAACAAGCTAAGCGTCGAAGTCCACGTGGAACTACTAACGAGGCTGAAGTCTCTGCAAAAACATAAAATAGGCAAGCGTGAGTACAAATGTACCCAACAAGACTTACATCAGAACTAACTACATATGCATCATTATCAACAAAGGGATGGTGGAGTTTAACAATGACAAGCCAGCTTTGACTCGGTGGCTATTCTAAACTACATTGCAAGTAACTCTTTTGAGGTGGCGCTACGAGTCCACATATTCACCATATCAATACACCACTATGGATTCGCTCCGTCTCCCTCACGAGAACGCCAACCATAGCACTCACACTTATCTTGCGTATTTTAGAGTATCCACTTTCACTTGTCTATGAACTGTTATAAGCAACCCGAAGTCCTTTTCATGGACACGGCTATTGAATAGATGATGTTAACCTGCGAGGGTGTACTTCTTCACACGCTCTCACCACTTACGCCGTTTTTACGACATGTACTCGGCAACCTTCAGCGGAAGCCCAGCGTGGGTGTCGGCCACGACCTACCTAAACACTCAAGTCCCTAGTCCGGGTTTATCGCCTATTTGGGTTCCATCTATGAGGAGTTCGGCCGAAGTTTCGCTCACAGCCCCAAGCGATGTGTCGAGGTTCCGTGACACCAAGCAGGCGCCCGGTCTACCCGACCACGTGCCTACCGCATCACAGCCCACCCCTACGGTCAGTGTTGCAAGCACGGCCTCGACATACTACAAACACGAAACTACTTGCAACTCTGGACAGAGGACAAGGGTGATTAAGAAGCCGAGAGGGTCCATTGGTTTGGGCCCAATGCGTGGTAGTAGCTGAATCATGGATCACAAACACAGAACTCAGTTCTCGAGGGCGGCTGCAATGAGACAACCCACCATGTACTCCTACATGGCCTCTCACCGCTACCTTTACCAAATCGTGTTCACACACTTAGCTCGCACATAGCGAGGACATGTTCACACACCTCTGAATCATCCTCGATGAATCGGACTGACTCAACTCTAAGCGAGCAGGCATGACAAACAAGCATGTATGAGTAGGCACAACGGGCTCAAACAACTCCTACTCATGCTAGTGGGTTTCATCTATTCTTGTGGAATGACAGGTCATGCAAAGGATAAAGGGGTTCAGCTACATGACAAGTAACAGATGAATCGTTGTTGTCCTAATGCGATAAAAGAGAGCAGGAGGCGAGAGAGTGGGATTATGTCGGAATGAACAAGGGGTTTTGCTTGCAGCACTTCGAAGATAGCATTGAGTCTTCATTAGTGTCAGCGATCACAACGTCGAAACCACGTCTATCGAGAGGGGCAATTACCAAGCGAGAAAGAAACACAATCAATGCAAATGCACAATATGATGCATGATCATGACATGGCAATATGAATGTGTTTTGGGCTAATGCAACTAGCAGCGGATTAAATGAAGTTGGTTTGAATATAAGATTCAAATTCAAACTCCATATATGATTAGTTGAATGCCATTTATTTGTTTTGTCCAAAACAGAGGACAAACATTGTTCAAACATGCATGAAAATGGTACAGATGGATTCCTTGAATTTTCCTGATAATTTTTCATATATAAATTATTTCAATCTGAGCTACGGTTGAATTTCTATGAATTTTTGAAGTTTAAATCATTTTTGGAATTTCTGATTTATTTTAATTCGAGAAAATAGTTAATTACGTCGACTGGCGTCGATGTGGCGTCGGCAAGTCAACAGGCGCCTCAGGTCAAACGACCAGTGGGGTCCAGCAGTCGATGTTGGGGCTAGTTAGAGACACTAACGGTGGGGCGGTCGACACCCGTCGTAGCGGTCAAAACCGTACGCGTGGGTCCCACGGTGTTAACACTAATTTAACGGAAAATAAACTAATCCTAATTAAGCGCGAGGGCCCACATGGCGGTGGCTCTAGGGGTGATTAGCGGGGTGTTTAGGCCCTAATTGAGTGGTACGTCGACGGCTAACACGGCGGTAAGCAAGCGGCGTTAAATCGTTCGGCGATTCGGCGACGGAACAAGCGGACTGGTCCCGTTGGGCCACCATGCTGGCGCGTCCAAGGGTGGCTGTTTACGCAGCTAGGGTGGCCGTAGCGGCGGCGAGGAGCTCGGCGCGGCGGCGAGCTTCGGGTGGCGCGGCGGTGGCCGGTGCACAACAGAGCAATAGGTGAGGTTTTGGGGTCTGGCGTGGCGGCGAGCGCGGTGGTGTGCTCGGTCGCGGCCGTAGGTGACGATGGCATGGCGGCGACATGAGCGGCGGCGATGAGCTCTCGGCATGGTGGGGATCGGAGCTAGCGGCGTAAGCGAGAGAGGAGGGGCGGGTTCGACGCGAAGCTCACAGAGAGGCTAACGGAGGGGTCGGCGGGCGCGGGGCGGCGGTGGGCAGCGAATCGGCGCCGAGATCTCCGGGCACCGAGGTTGAAGAGGCGTCGGGGCGGCGTTGTGGTGCTTCCCGGTTGCTTGGCTCGGCGTGGATGAAGAAGAGGACGATCACGAACATCGAGGGACGAATCGAGAGGCGAGGGTGGCTCACAGCCACGGGTGCTGGCGATCGGCGTCAGCGAGCTCGCTTCGGCGAGATGGGAAAGCAGCGAGAGAGACAGAGGAGGGATGGGCGGGAAGAGTCTAGAGGGGCAGGGGGTGCGTGGCGTCGTTTGGGGTCGCCAGGCGTCGTGAAGCAGGAGGTGAGGTGGCGGGCGGCCGCGCCGCCCCTCGTCCTCTGGCAAAAGGAGGAAGACGCAGGGGGTGGAGTTGGGCTGGGCGGCCTTGACCGAGCCGCCTGCAGTAGGCGCCAGTAGTCCTTCTCTCTCTCTGTTGTTTCTATTTTATTTTTTTCTGTTATGTTTTCTTTTGTTTAATATTCGCCTTTGTTCAAAATTCAAAACAATTTTCAAGCAGTGACAAAACCCTTTGAATAATTTTATGTTGCGAATGGACATTTCCAAATGCACATAAAATGTTTCAAAGATATTTGAAATTATATTCTAGTATATGAATATAACTCAAATTCAAATAGCTATTAATTTAAATTGAGTCCCAAAATAAATCCTTAAAAATGTTCCTAAATTCTGGTTTTATATATAGCTCTTGCCAAAATTCTCAAACATTGCAAAAGGACATCTTGGAAACAAAGAATGAGAGTTCGGGGTTCTTTGCCCTTCTTTTATTCAAGTTTATGAGGCTTCCACTTTCCTCAATTCCAAGTTTCAGAAATTTAGACATGATGCATGAGTGCTCTATGATGCAACTAATACAAGCAATAATCTAGGGCTGTGACAACTCACCCCCACTAAACAAAAATCTCGTCCCGAGATTCAAGCGTAGGGTAAGGTGAAGGGAGCATAAACTAGCACAATCTTCACGATCCAGGTTGCCCATCAGATGAACGTTGATTCGATCACCATCATTGTCTCGAAGTCTTGCTCTGAGAACTCCAGCTATCATGAGAACGAGAGGAAAGGAAAGACCCTAAAAAAAATTGTTCTTCCCGAAGGTCGAACAACTCAGGATTAATCCACGGAATGAGACATAGCAACATCTCTCGGGTGAGGCACGAAGCACACATCATGAAGGACGGAAGAAACAATTGATGAGATTTCAAAGTAGCGAGGAAAATGGTTACCACAACAAGAGACCTTAGGAAGGTAACTCGTAGAAATATCCTTAAGTGGCAAAAAGAATTACATTTGATTTAGAGATCATTGAAACTCTTTATACCCGCTTAAAGCAATCTGTCGATCATTTGAAGGAGTCCGAAAGAATGACATTCTCGGGCGAGAATGGATGATGTGGATTACCTTGTTGAAAACAACACAAGGGTTGATTTTAGTGGCGGGAAGAAGCTCGTGAGAGAGTGAGTCCTTTGTTGAAAGGGTTATAGCATAACCGAGGAAGCGAGAGCACTATGCAATTAATGCCGACAATAAAACCTAGCACTTACGCGTGCTCTCAAGAACTTGAGCATTTCCATATTCATCAAGGTTTTACCAATATCCGTGTCAAGGATCCTAGTAACACAACGTACTACCATGATGAATGGTGATGGATGATGCGGATGCAAAGGAAGATAACACCTTCTCGATTTCTCCTTAGTGGGACCAAGGGACAAAATCTGGATGATCGTAGAGACATTTAGCACTCCGCTTCTAATGTTCTCCTTGATGTACTAGTGTATCCCATTCTTAGATATGGTTTGGTATCTAGAACATCAAGTAAAGGTCGGACTTCGAACATAAAAGTCCATAAGGGACAATTAGGGAGTAAATCCTCTGAAGTCCTTATGGGAGGTGGCTAACTTATTCAATCAAGATATTACAATAACAGGTCTTCCTTTGGGTGTGTTAGCCACGACATCCATTTTACAGGGTTCTGAGAGAGACCAATATTATAATTCTTGGGAAACATTCCAACCATCATATGTGCACGAGATTCAGATCTGGTTGGTGTCGAATAATCTAGACTCATCAAGTCTAGAAAGAAAAATGAAAGTTTGCAACACAAACCGACGAGATGATGTTGCGTGATTCTCGGGAAATGACTACGATAGCAAGCTCTAAAACATGAGTTGGTTCTGCTACAAACCTGTGAGCACGCTGTCCAAGACAAGCATGACCACATAGTAGTCTTCTGATAAAATACTACCGAGTTCGGTGGGAAACCATCATTGCGGATAACGAAGTCCTTGATTAAGCCCGGGTTAGCTCTTAAAAAGGAACTTCTTCTCCTTGAACAAATCAATCAGTGGCTTGGTGTGCTAGGGGCACATATAGAATGAAGGTTGCAAGTCTTGAACCACAAAATACTTATGCGTATGCATGACTGATTTGGGGACGAATCCAAAGGGAGCAACTTTGACTTTCTCGAATCCACGGTGGCAACTTGCATCAAATACACATGAACTAGAGAAATCACTTCTTACATCCGAACATATGCTTCATGAGCTAGCATGAACAAATGCTTTTAAAAGTTTCCAACACTAGTTTAATGTTCAACAAAACTATGGAGAAGACAAGGATGTTGTCGATGGGCTCAACAACAATTCATCTAGATTCCCATGGACATGGAATTCCATAACTATGTGAACAAGGTTCTAGTATTGGTCGGACCCAAAAGATATAATGGTGTATGCTCGAGGAAAATCCACGAGTAAGGCGACATTATGAACATCGTTAGTTACGATTTGATTTGAGAATAGCCCACACTCAAATCAAAGTTTTGGCAAGACAATAAGTCCAACAATGATCACGAGGATCAATCAATGAAGATATTACCTTTCTTGACAAACACACACAAGGATATCCCTTGGAGATGAACTAAGTCGGTGAGCTTTTATCTTCCAACTCTCCAAGTTGTTTTTTAGCTTAGCCAACTAGCTCGGGGTATCCAACACAGATTCTTGGAGAAAGGGTGGTTTACAAGAATAAACCAACGATCACGAACTCAACATAGCGGTCGGTGGCGACTGGCGATACTTCCGAGAAGATATTCGAAAATCACGAACCACGGTATGTTACTAAGCCGAGAACAATCTTGCCTTCGAGCAAGGCGATATGATCAAATAAGCAAGGGAATTTGGATAACCCTAACTCATTGATCGAGAGTGCACGAAATAAGGACTAGGTAGCACAATCAACCTTAGGGTGACGATTCAATAATCATCACGGTAAGAATGAGGTTATCGTCCATTTAACTACCAAGCAGCGGAGTTGCCAGCGAGATTGATTTCACACACCACGATTCACTTGTCGGCATTCGGTTACAATAACACGAAACCGAGGAATGAACAATGATGGCGAGGAGTATTACTACATCAACAATTCATAGGATGGTGTGTAATTCCCATGACATTCTTGATATAAAGATGGTATTACTCCAAGGTAGAGCAGAACAAAAGCTTGATTAGCAATTTGATCTGCGAAGTACAACGCTTTGACCCAATCCTAGAAATGGACAAAGTCTGGAGTTTGTTTCTCCTAGTCACTCCGAATAGAATGGCTTGACGGACCACAGTAAAGGCATCGATGAACACGAATGCACGACTACTCGACTATCAATTGATAGGCGAGGGTGAGAATACCACTATAGAAGGACAACTCAAAGGAACATATAATTTTACGAGTTGTGGATGCATAGATTAGCATGTCGTAAGCTCAACTTTTCTTCGGATAACCCATGCGAAAGGTAGAACTGGCGAGTCATAATATAAAATGGAGGACTCATCGAGAGCACTTTTGTTGTGATCTTTTGGTTCAACGAGGCTGCTGCCATAAGTAGTTCATGGTATTTGGAAGAATGATAATACCACAGACCTCGAGGACTATCGCAAAGGTTACTAACATCCTAAAGGAACTAGCAAACACTATCAACATGAAATAAGTAGGGTGAATCTCGGGTTCAAAACCCGAGTAGAATACCTACAAACTAAATTGCATCACGAATGCTTTCGAGAATAAAGGCCGGGATCATCACTGCGGGAACAAAAGCACGGCTAAACTACTAGGTGATACTCTAGACACCTAGGATCATAATATTAGCTCCAACATAAATGCGAGACAATGAAATACCTCAACACACTAGTTAGTGTGGTTGATCCGCACAAAGGATCTTGAGCGGTAAAAGGAATTTGCAAATGCATCGGACTATTTAGAAACACAGGATGACTCGGACGACATAACGGCTGTAAATGCTCAAAAGATTGGAGACATGCTACAAAAATGGTGGCATAGCCACTCCAAGCACAATATCAAGGTTTGAGATCAACAATTATGAACATACGGAGTAGTAAAACTGAGCGAGACTCGAAACTAACAATTCTATAAGTCTATGGATTAGTAACACATCATCGATAGATAGATGAGAAGGCCTAGTTCTTAATCCCCGTAGAAAAGAAGAGGTTGACTCAGATCAGAAGGCCATGAGGTATAAGGAGTAAAAAGAGCCTTACGTTCCAACCCACAATCAATTCCCTTACATAACTAAAGCATTTCTAGACACAACCCGACCAGTTTGGCTTGGTAATCCTCTGAGCAATCAAGCTCTGATACCAACGCTGTCAGGACCCCGACTCGATGTCACATCGATCTAGCCTGTAACACATCATATCACTTTGCGGCCTCACGCACGGTATCCCAACGGGTGTCGCCTTACCTCGGCCGGGACCGTTTAGCCTTTTGGCACACGTATATGATAGTGTCGCTAGCATCCATATGAAAAGGAGCCCGGGTGACATGACTAGTCGTAAACCCAAAGTGGCACAGACTTACGAGGACGGTATCCATGACCCGACATCGAGCGTGTCGGTCAACAGCAAGTAAGTTACGGGCTGAAGCGCTGGGCTAGCGAGGACTCGATAAACCGGCATGGCGGGCTAACAGGACTCCGGTACTCAATGCGTGACATTTCCCGAAGAACAGACACCGAGCGAAGAAGGACACATGCGGCCAGCCTAAGTGTTCGGAGCGGTAGCAAGCTACCAAGGCTCGGTGGAGACACTAGGAGACATTTCCGTAAGAGAGGCTACTAAAGATAAACAACTAGATAGTCGGATCCCACACATACCAAGCATTTCAATAACATACACACAATATGCTCGATATGTGCAAATACAACATGGCATCACAACATGACTCTCGACTCAAGTATTTATTCAATAGGCTCGAGGGCGAGATATTACAAACATGGGCCTCATGACCCAACATTGAGCATACAAGTCAAGCACAAGCGGAAGCTAACATGTGCGAGTACGAGACATCTATAAATGAAAAAGGGTGAGAAGCGACTATCTACGAGATCTGCCGAGGGCTCGGGATCGTGGCTGAGGTAACAAGCTAAGCGTCGAAGTCCACGTGGAACTACTAACGAGACTGAAGTCTCTCTGCAAAAACATAAAATAGGCAAGCGTGAGTACAAATGTACCCAGCAAGACTTACATCGAACTAACTACATATGCATCATTATCAACAAAGGGATGGTGGAGTTTAACAGTGACAAGCCAGCTTTGACTCGGTGGCTATTCTAAACTACATTGCAAGTAACTCTTTTGAGGTGGCGCTACGAGTCCACATATTCACCATATCAATACACCACTATGGATTCGCTCCGTCTCCCTACGAGCACGCCAACCATAGCACTCACACTTATCTTGCGTATTTTAGAGTATCCACTTTCACTTGTCTATGAACTGTTATAAGCAACCCGAAGTCCTTTTCGCGGACACGGCTATTGAATAGATGATGTTAACCTGCAGGGTGTACTTCTTCACACGCTCTCACCACTTACGCCGTTTACGACATGTACTCGGCAACCTTCAGCGGAAGCCCAGCGTGGGTGTCGGCCACGACCTACCTAAACACTCAAGTCCCTAGTCCGGGTTTATCGCCTATTTGGGTTCCATCTATGAGGAGTTCGGCCAAGTTTCGCTCACAGCCCCAAGCGATGTGTACAGGTTCCGTGACACCAAGCAGGCGCCGGTCTACCGACCACGTGCCTACCGCATCACAGCCCACCCCTACGGTCAGCTGCGCCACGGCCTCCGACATACTACAAACACGAAACTACTTGCAACTCCGGACAGAGGACAAGGGTGATTAAGAAGCCGAGAGGGTCCATTGGTTTGGGCCCAATGCGTGGTAGTAGCTGAATCATGGATCACAAACACGAACTCAGTTCCTGAGGACGGCTGCAATGAGACAACCCACCATGTACTCCTACATGGCCTCTCACCGCTACCTTTACCAAATCGTGTTCACACACTTAGCTCGCACATAGCAGGACATGTTCACACACCTCTGAATCATCCTCGATGAATCAGACCTGACTCAACTCTAAGCAGTAGCAGGCATGACAAACAAGCATGTATGAGTAGGCACAACGGGGCTCAAACAACTCCTACTCATGCTAGTGGGTTTCATCTATTTACTGTGGAATGACAGGTCATGCAAAGGATAAGGGGTTCAGCTACATGACAAGTAGCAGATGAATCGTTGTTGTCCTAATGCAGTAAAGAGAGCAGGAGCGAGAGAGTGGGATTGTATCGGAATGAACAAGGGGTTTTGCTTGCACGGCACTTCGAAGATAGCATTGAGTCTTCATTAGTGTCAGCGATCACTGCGTCGAAACCACGTCTATCGAGAGGGGCAATTACAAGCAAGCGAGAAAGAAACACAATCAATGCAAATGCACAATATGATGCATGATCATGACATGGCAATATGAATGTGTTTTGGGCTAATGCAACTAACAACGGATTAAATGAAGTTGGTTTGAATATAAGATTCAAATTCAAACTCCATATATGATTAGTTGAATGCCATTTATTTGTTTTGTCCAAAACAGAGGACAAACATTGTTCAAACATGCATGAAAATGGTACAGATGGATTCCTTGAATTTTCCTGATAATTTTTCATATATAAATTATTTCAATCGAGCTACGGTTGAATTTCTATGAATTTTTGAAGTTTAAATCATTTTTGGAATTTCTGATTTATTTTAATTCGAGAAAATAGTTAATTACGTCGACTGGCGTCGGTGTGGCGTCGGCAAGTCAACAGGCGCCTCGAGGTCAAACGACCAGTGGGGTCCTTTGGTCGATGATCGGGCTAGTTAGAGACACTAACGGTGGGGCGGTCGACACCCACGTCGTAGCGGTCAAAGCCCGGCGTGGGTCCCACGGTGTTAACACTAATTTAACGGGAAAATAAACTAATCCTAATTAAGTTTAGGGCCCACATGGCGGTGGCTCTAGGGGTGATTAGCGGGGTGTTTAGGCCCTAATTGAGTGGCCACGTCGACGGCTAACCGCCGCGGTAAGCAAACAGCGGCGTTAAATCGTTCGGCGATTCGGCGACGGAACAGCGGACTGGTCCGTTGGGCAACCATGACGCGGCGCGTCCAAGGGTGGCTGTTTACGCAGCTAGGGTGGCGATAGCGGCGGCGAGAGCTCGGCGCGGCCGGAGCTTCGGGTGGGCGCGGCGGTGGCCGGTGCACAACAGAGCAATAGGTGAGGTTTTGGGGTCTGGCGTGGGCGAAAGCGCGGTGGTGTGCTCGGTCGCGGCCGTAGGTGACGATGGCATGGCGGCGACATGAACAGCGGCGATGAGCTCTCGGCATGGTGGGGATCGGAGCTAGCGGCGTAACGAGAGAGGAGGGGCGGGTTCGACGGAAGCTCACAGAGAGGCTAACGGAGGGTCGGCGGGCGCGGGGGGCGGCGGTGGGCAGCGAATCGACGCCGAGGATCTCCGGGCACCGAGGTTGAAGAGGCGTCGGGACGGCGTTGTGGTGCTTCCCGGTTGCTTGGCTCGGCGTGGATGAAGAAGAGACGATCACGAACATCGGGACGGTCGGAGAGGCGAGGGTGGCTCACAGCTCTGGTGCAGCGATCGGCGTCGTGAGCTTCGCTTCGGCGAGATGGGAAACAGCGAGAGAGAGAGAGAGGAGGGGATGGGCGGGAAGAGTCTAGAGGGGCGAGGGGGTGCGTGGCGTCGTTTGGGGTCGCCAGGCGTCGGAAGCGAGGAGGTGGTGGTGGCAGGCGGCCACCAGCGCCTTCGTCCTCTGGCAAAAGGAGGAAGACAGCAGGGGGTGGAGTTGGGCTGGGCGGCTTGAAGCCGAGCCGCCTGGTGGCGCCAGTAGTCCTTCTCTCTCTCTGTTGTTTCTATTTTATTTTTTTCTGTTATGTTTTCTTTTGTTTAATATTCTGCCACTTTGTTCAAAATTCAAAACAATTTTCAAGCAGTGACAAAACCCTTTGAATAATTTTATGTTGCAGAATGGACATTTCCAAATGCACATAAAATGTTTCAAAGATATTTGAAATTATATTCTAGTATATGAATATAACTCAAATTCAAATAGCTATTAATTTAAATTCAGAGTCCCAAAAATAAATCCTTAAAAATGTTCCTAAATTCTGGTTTTATATATAGCTCTTGCCAAAATTCTCAAACATTGCAAAAGGACATCTTGGAAACAAAGAATGAGAGTTCCAGGGTTCTTTGCCCTTCTTTTATTCAAGTTTATGAGGCTTCCACTTTCCTCAATTCCAAGTTTCAGAAATTTAGACATGATGCATGAGTGCTCTATGATGCAACTAATACAAGCAATAATCTAGGGCTGTGACAATGTGGGCGAAAACCGCACCCCATTTGGAGTCTCCTATCTCCCTCTACCTATATATATGTGCATCCCCCCGATTTTTTTGCGCAGATCAAACCCTAGCCAAACTCCTCCCCGCGGCCGGACATGTCCGCCTCCGCGCCGGACGCGTCCACCGCCGCCGCCACGTCGCTCCGACCAATGAGAGGCCGCCACCTCACCCAGCGCCACCGCCCGCAGCCAATGGCCTCGCGCCACCTGTCACCGTCGCCTCCCACCACCGCGCGGCCCGTGGGGCCCAGATCCGGCCCGCGTGCCGCCGCCGCTTGCCCGTCAAGGCCCGAAGCTGCGCCGCCGCCTCCACGTCCGCTCCGCCACGGTCTTCGCCGCCCGCCTCGGCGGTGACCGCCCGCATCCTGCGCCACGCGCCTCGCTGAACCCGCCGCCCGACCGCCCGGTTCAGCGCCGCTGGCCCGCCGTCCCGACCACCGCCGCCGCCCGGCCTCCGTCTCGCCTCTGCCTCGTCACCGTCGGCGATCATGGCTCTCCGCCGCCGGCAGGATCGGAGGATCGAGCCCGCCTCGCCGCCCTGCCATCTCCGGCCGCCGCCTGCCAAGCACGCCCGGCGCGTCGTCTTGGCCGTGCCCGAGTCTTGCCGCCCTGCTCCCTTCTTGCAGCGCCTCCCTCGCCGACCTCCTCCTCGCCTCGTTGGAGCTCTACTCCGGCCGGATCCGGAAGGTGGACGAGATCCACCACCACCACCACGACCCATTTCGGAGTATAGTTATATCAGAGAGTAGGAATTCTTTTTACTCCTCAGCCCCTTCGTTGCTCTGGTGAGGAATCTTGATGTAGGTGTTTTGAATTACTCCTCTTCCCCTTCAAATTTTTCTTTAGGATCACGCAGTTGGTTTTCTGGTCGTTGGTTCTTAGCTCTTTTATCTGGTGCATTTCTCGTCAAGTTGACTTGAGCCTCTTCATCTTTGCCGAGTTCAATCCTCAGTTGTCTTCTTTTCCCACCCGCCCACCCTTTTCTTCTCGGGCAGAGTGCATGTCAGTATCCATCCTACTCGTATGCGAAGCATTTGCATTTTTCAACGGTGTTTTCTCTTCAAGATATTCGCGGTTCCCCTTCCAAGTTGCCTTTGTTTTCCCGCCCTCCCACGCTCTTCTTTCCGGAGTCTGAGTCTCTTTCGAGCATCAATTTCATTCGTGTGGAACCTCTTCAGTCTTTCGTAAATTATCTCAACCGGTGAATTCTCATCTCGTTTGACATTCATCATCTCTTTTTCTTCTCCGGTGGATTCAATTCCAATTTTCGGTAGTGATTATATTCTTTCCCTCGGCTCAAGTGTTTTCCTTGCTCGTTTGCCTCTCGCCATTTAACTATTCCGGAGTTCAGAAGACATCTCAGGAGATTCGTCTATGTTCCAATTAATTCGAGGTTGGCACCTCATTCAAATATTTTAATTGCTCTGGTGCATCATCTATCTCTTCAACAATCCTTTCCAGCGGTGTTTTCTTTTAGTGGGCCCTAACCCACAGGTCTTTTCCCAGGATCTTACCCGACTCTTCTAATTCTCCCTGACTTATTCTCAAATTCCTTTTAAGTGTGATGTAAGAATGGATCCCATCAGTCACATGCCTCCTCCAAGATCTCATTCAAATTCTTTTCATTGTTGGCTCAACCTTTTCGTTTTTTCATTCTCCCGGAGTATCTCAGTAATTTTGGTGGTGTTTTCCGTCGTCATTTGAAGACCGAAGAAGAGTTTTTCGTCTAAATCTTGCACGTTCTCCCGAAGATTCGTGGTTCTAGCTTCATGTTATCCTCTCGAATTATTCCATTTGTCAGAGATTCCTTTTCTTACTCATCCGAAGTATGTCAGAAGTTGTTTTCTAGTTTTCTTTTCACCGGAGGCGATCATTCCAGAAGAATTTTTCGTCCTCACATTTCAGCTAATGTTATTCAATTATACTGGTGCTTCGTGCAAGTGCTCTTTAATCAGCTCATGATCTCTTTGTTCTTTTGCATCTAAATCCCCTCTAGCTTATTGGTTCTTCTAATTCTTCCCGGTGATTCATACTCTTTCATCAGTCATTTTCGAATTCTTATGGTGGTTTAGTCAAGATTCTTTTTCCTTGATTATCATTTTAATCCATTCGTTCTTTCGAATCCTACCGGTGGTTCATGAAGACTTTCTCAAGTTTTGCACCATATTCCCCTTAATCCTTTTCAACAAGAATAAGTTCCATGCCTAATCCGCTTGTCATCAATCAAATTGGATGAGGATAAGCATAACATAATTCTTATTCTTACTTCATCGTCGTCAAGTAATCCCTTCCTTCAGAGTTTGTTCTCGAGGAATAAATTCTAGTTTCAAGTATTTTCATCTTTTCTTTTCCGGAGTTCAACTTCCTCGGCCATTTCGTCGAAACCTCCATCTAAATCACTGCAAGGCTTTAATCTTATTCTTTTCATCCATCAATTCTATCTCATTGTCCTTTTGTTTACTGGAGTTCTTCATGATGGTTCTTCATGATTTAATTCATTCTTCAAGAGTTCATCATGATTTTCGTTGGTGGAGTTCAAGTATCTTTTCTTCTCGCATCTCAAAGTGCAACAAATTCTCCTGTATTCTTTTCAAGTGGAGTTTTGCATTTCTTCGTTCTTCTCAGCTATTCAGACATTGGTTGTGGTATAATTTCACCTCAAGTTTTGAATTGTTTTTGATAAGTCCACAACAAGCTTATTCTTTCGTTGTTGATTTTCTCAACAACTCCATTCAATCCTTCCTTCTAAGTTCTTTTCATTCAATTCTTTCATTTCTTCCGGAGGCATTGCATTGTTCATCTCGTCATGTGTCATCCCATCTTGTGAAGTTCTTGTTCTAGTCCTTCCATTTTCAGTCGAAGTGTTGCCGAAATTCTTTTATTCATTCCTTTTCTATCTTGTTCTAACTGGAGTGGTTTCAGAGTCTATCTTATTCCTTGAGCTTTCGATTCTCGTCCTATTCGTTGTTCCTCTTTTCTATCGACTGCCCTAGACCTTTGTTCATCTTCTCTCCTGAGCTCTTGCTTCACCTCATCCTCTTCCTCTACCGTCTCGTTCCTAAGATCTCAGGACGAGATCTCTTGTTAGTGGAGGAGAGTTGTAACGCCCCGAATTCGATGCGCCAGGTGTCCTCCAGTTATTCGTCGTTGTTGCCATGTCATTTGCTTGCGTGTTACATTTTGCCATGTCATCATCTGCATTTCATCTGCATGTTTTTCAAACTTGCATCCGTTCGGGTTCCCCCGGTTCTCTCCGTGTCCGTTTGGAGTCCAAACACACTCGCACGCGCCCGTCACCCCTCTCAGACCTTGTTTCATGAGCGGGATAAAAACGTTCTCGGAATGGGTCGGTATTTGCCGAGTAGCCTTGGTATATCACCGGTAGACCGCCCGTCAAATTTCGTTCCATTTGGAGGTCGTTTGATGCCCCAACGGTTAACCGCGTAGCCCGAAGCCCCTCTCTCTTTGCAGCCTAGCACCCCTTAACCACAGCCCATGAGCCCATCGAAACCCCCTCCATACTCTAGGTCATTCGATCACGATTGTGTGGGCGAAAACCGCACCCCATTTGGAGTCTCCTAGCTCCCTCTACCTATATATATGTGCATCCCCCCGAATTTTTCACGCATATCAAACCCTAGCCAAACTCCTCCCCGCCATCGGACATGTCCGCCTCCGCGCCGGATGCATCCACCACCGTCGCCACATCGCTCCGACCAATGAGAGGCCGCCACATCACCCAGTGCCGCCACCCGCAGCCAATGGCCTCGCGCCACTTGTCACCGCCGCCTCCCACCACCGCGGGGCCCAGATCCGGCCCACAGCGCGCGCGCCGCGCTTCGCCCGTCGAGGCCAGCCGCGCCGCCGCCTCCACGTCTGCTCCGCCACGGTCTTCGCCGCTAGCCTCCGCCACGACCACAGATCCTCAGCGCCCACGCGCCTCGTCGGACCCGCCGCCCGACCGCCCGGTTCGGCGCCGCCCGCCCGCCGTCCCAACCACCACCGCTCGCCCGGCCTCGCCTCGCCGCTGCCTTGTCACCGCCCGGCGAGCACGGCTCCCGCCGCCCGCCAGATCGGGGAGATCGAGCCCGGCCTCGCCGCCCTGCCATCTCGACCGCCGCCTTGCAGGAGTTCGCCGGCCGCGCCGTGCGGCCGTGCCCCAAGCGCCGCCGCCCCTGCTCCCTCCTCGCCGCGCTGCCCTTGCCGACCTCCTCCTCGCCTCGTCGGAGCTCTACTTCGGCCGGATCCAAAAGGTGGACGAGATCCACCACCACCACCATGACCCATTTCGGAGTATAGTTATATCGGAGAGGAGGAATTCTTTTTACTCCTCAGCCCCTTCGTTGCTCTGGTGAGGAATCTTGACGTAGGTGTTTTGAATTACTCCTCTTCCCCTTCAAATTTTTCTTTAGGATCACGCAGTTGGTTTTCCGGTCGTTGGTTCTCAGGTCTTTTATCCGGTGCATTTCTCGTCAAGTTGACTCGAGCCTCTTCATCTTTGCCAAGTTTAATCCTCATTTGTCTTCTTTTAACACCCGCCCACCCTTTTCTTCTCGGAGTCGGAGTCCGTAATCGAGTATCCATCCTACTCGTGCGAAGCATTTGCATTTTTTTCAACCATTGTTTTCTCTTCAAGATATTCGTCGGTTCCCCCTTCCAAGTTGCCTTTGTTTTCCCGCCCTCCCACCCTCTTCTTCCCGGAGCCTGAATCTCTTTCGAGCATCAATTTCATTCATGCGGGACCTCTTCAGTCTTTCGTAAATTATCTCAACCGGTGAATTCTCGTCTCGTTTGACATTCATCATCTCTTTTTCTTCTCCGGTGGATTCAATTCCAATTTTCGGTAGTGATTATATTCTTTCCCTCAGCTCAAGTGTTTTCCTTGCTCGTTTGCCTCTCGCCATTTAACTATTCCGGAGTTCAGAAGACATCTCAGGAGATTCGTCTGTGTTCCAATTAATTTGAGGTTGGCACCTCATTCAAATATTTTAATTGCTCTGGTGCATCATCTATCTCTTCAACAATCCTTTCCAGCGGTGTTTTCTTTTAGTGGGCCCTAACCCACAGGTCTTTTCCCAGGATCTTACCCGACTCTTCTAATTCTCCCTGACTTATTCTCAAATTCCTTTTAAGTGTGACGTAAGAATGGATCCCATCAGTCACATGCCTCCTCCAAGATCTCGTTCAAATTCTTTTCATTGTTGGCTCAACCTTTTCGTTTTTTCATTCTCCCAGAGTATCTCAGTAATTTTGGTGGTGTTTTCCGTCGTCATTTGAAGACCGAAGAAGAGTTTTTCGTCTAAATCTTGCATGTTCTCCCAAAGATTCGTGGTTCTAGCTTCATGTTATCCTCTCGAATTATTCCATTTGTCAGAGATTCCTTTTCTTACTCATCCGGAGTATGTCAGAAGTTGTTTTCCAGTTTTCTTTTCACCGGAGGCCATCATTCCAGAAGACTTTTTCGTCCTCACATTTCAGCTAATGTTATTCAATTATCCTGGTGCTTCGTTCAAGTGTTCTTTAATCAGCTCATGATCTCTTTGTTCTTTTGCATCTAAATCCCCTCTAGCTTATTGGTTCTTCTAATTCTTCCCGGTGATTCATACTCTTTCATCAGTCATTTTCGAATTCTTACGGTGTTTAGGTCAAGATTCTTTTCCCTTGATTATCATTTTAATCCATCGTTCTTTTGAATCCTACCGGTGGTTCATGAAGACTTTCTCAAGTTTTGCACCATATTCCCCTTAATCCTTTTCAACAAGAATAAGTTCCATGCCTAATCCGCTTGTCATCAATCAAATTGGATGACGATAAGCATAACCTAATTCTTATTCTTACTTCATCATCGTCAAGTAATCCCTTCCTTCAGAGTTTGTTCTTGAGGAATAAATTCTAGTTTCAAGTATTTTCATCTTTTCTTTTCCGGAGTTCAATTTCCTCGGCCATTTTGTCGGAACCTCCATCTAAATCACTGCAAGGCTTTAATCTTATTCTTTTCATCCTTCAATTCTATCTCATTGTCCTTTTGTTCACTGGAGTTCTTCATGGTGGTTCTTCATGATTTAATTCATTCTTCCAGAGTTCATCAAGATTTTTGTTGGTGGAGTTCAAGTATCTTTTCTCCTCGCATCTCGAAGTGCAATTAATTCTCCGTATTCTTTTCAAGTGGAGTTTTGCATTTCTTTGTTCTTCTCAGCTATTCAGACATTGGTTGTGGTATAATTTCACCTCAAGTTTTGAGTTGTTTTTGATAAGTCCACAACAAGCTTATTCTTTCGTTGTTGATTTTCTCAACAACTCCATTCAATCCTTCCTTCTAAGTTCTTTTCATTCAATTCTTTCAATTCTTCCGGAGGCATTGCATTGTTCATCTCATCAAGTATCATCCCATCTTGTGAAGTTCTTGTTTTAGTCCTTCCATTTTCAGTCGAAGTGTTGCCGAAATTCTTTTATTCATTCCTTATTCCTTTTCTATCTTGTTCTAACTGGAGTGGTTTCAGAGTCTATCTTATTCCTTGAGCTTTCGATTCTCATCTTATTCGCCGTTCCTCTTTTCTATCGCGTGCCCTCGACCTTTGTTCATCTTCTCTCTTGAGCTCTTGCTTCACCTCATCCTCTATCGTCTCGTTCCTAAGATCTCGGGACGAGATCTCTTGTTAGTGGAGGAGAGTTGTAACGCCCCGGATTCGATGCGCCAGGTGTCCTCCAGTTATTCGTCGTTGTTGACATGTCATTTGCTTGCATGTTGCATTTTGCCATGTCATCATCTACATTTCATCTGCATGTTTTTCAAACTTGCATCTGTTCGGGTTCCCCCGGTTCTCTCCGTGTCCGTTCGGAGTCCAGACACACTCGCATGCGCCCGTCGCCCCTCTTGGACCTTGTTTCGTGAGAAGGATAAAAACGTTCTCGGATGGGTCGGTATTTGACGAGTGGCCTTGGTATATCACCGGTAGACCGCACGTCAAATTTCATTCCATTTGGAGGTCGTTTGATGCCCCAACGGTTAACCGCGTAGCCCGAAACCCCTCTCTCTTTGCAGCCGTCGGTATTTGGCGAGTGGCCTTGGTATATCACCGGTAGACCGCCCGTCAAATTTCGTTCCATTTGGAGGTCGTTTGATACCCCAACGGTTAACCGCGTAGCCCAAAACCCCTCTCTCTTTGCAGCCAGCACCCCTTAGCCACAACCCATGAGCCCATCCAAACCCCCTCCATGCTCTCAGTCGTTCGATCACGATCGTTTGGGCGAAAACCGCACCCCATTTGGAGTCTCCTACCTCCCTCTACCTATATATATGTGCATCCCCCGATTTGTTCACGCAGATCAAACCCTAGCCAAACTCCTCCCCGCCGCCGGACATGTCCGCCTCCGCACGGGACGCGTCCACTACCGCCGCCACATTGCTCCGACCAATGAGAGGCCGCCACGTCACCCAGCTCCACCGCCCGCAGCCAATGGCCTCGCGCCACCTGTCGCCGCCGCCTCCCACCATCGCGCGGCCCGCAGGGCCCAGATCCGACCAGCGTCGCCGCCGCTTCGCCGTCGAGGCCAGCCGCGCCGCCACCTCCACGTCCGCTCGCCGCGGTCTTTGCTGCCAGCCTCTGCCGGTGACCGCCGCATCCTGCGCCACGCGCCTCACGGACCCGCCACCGACCGCTTGGTTCGGCGCCGCCTGGCCCCACCATCCCGACCACCGCCGCTTCGCCCCGGCCTCCACCTCGCCTCTGCCTCGTCGCCGCCGGTGAGCACGGCTCCCCGCTGCCGCCAGGATCGGAGGATTCGAGCCCGGCCTCGCCGCCCTGCCATCTCCGCCCGCCGCCTCGCCCGAGTTTGCAGCCCGCCAGGCTGGGCGTGCCCAGCGAGCGCCGCGCCTGCTCCCTCCTCGCTGCGCTGCCCTCGCCGACCTCCTCCTCGCCTCGCCGGAGCTCTACTCCGGCCGGATCCGAAATGTGGACGAGATCCATCACCACCACGAACCAAACAGCATCCCGCGTCCCCGCATCCCTTCGTCCCGCACCGCCTCGTCCCGTTGACTTTTGGAGGGTATATTTTCTTCCAAGTCCCGAAATATTTACTTTCTGGTGCCATGTTCTTCATGCCATAACTTCATGCTCGATGCTCCGATTTGTGCATATAATATGTCAAAACATTGATTATGAGATGCTCTTCATTTTGCTTCACTGTGCCATCCTTGTTTGAGGTCATCTTGATGCCCTAATCATTGTTGCAGAAGTGTTATATGATGTTAACTGCTGTCTGTTAACAGAACTTCGTGATTTGTCTTTTTCATTGCATTTTGTGTGTGCATCCTATGAGCTTGATGTCTACATGAGTTTTGAGCTACATCATGTCATATTTACAGTGGTCCAATCCATGTATTTGTGTGAGTCTTGTAGTGAGTGTATCAAGCTCGTGGAGTAGGGTACTTGCTGTTGCTGTTTTGCTAGGCTGAATCTGCTATATCATGATGCTATGTAAACCTGTTGCTACAAGTCATTCTATGCATAATCTGGAGATGTTCATTAAGGATGTTTTGTTATACATGTCATGCTATATCCATCAATTCCCCTGGTTGCATTTATATCCTGCTATAGCTTGTTGTAATCTTGATCTCAAACTGCTAAATAATGTTGCTGTCAGCCTGTTAACATTAAGTTCAGTTTTGCCATGAGCTTTGCTAGTGATCAATGCACCCTATGAACTTGCTGTTGCCATGCTTAGCTTCATAAACATGTCATATTACTGTTGGTTACCTTCTCATGCCATGTGTTGCTCTATGGTGATTTGTACAAGCTCACCAACATGCCTACTTATCGTTGTTCCTGCCACGTCAGAATCTGCCATATCATTTGCCATGTTTGCATGGACCCCACCATGTTTTCCGTTGATCTTTGGAATAAGTTCAGTAAGGGAGTTTTGTTATTTGTCTTTAGTACTAGCAGGCCATGCTTTTTTTGCCATTATAAGTTCTTGTAACATGTTGTTTGAGAGCTCTAGACATTGCAACCTGATGTTATTTCTGCCATGCTCAGTGATTTCTGCCAAGTCTGTGAAACTGTTATTATTTGCAATCTTGCCATGTCCTTTTGAGCATGTTCTATTGATTTATGGAGATAGCCCAGTGTTAGTGTTTTGTCATGCTTTACCTTTACTTCATGCCCATGCCTTTTGTTCTTATGTTGAGGTGATGTAGCATATTGTTTTGATGCTTGCAAGCTGCCTAGTTGCTGTTTTGGACAACTTGTCCTTTAAACTTGTTTCATGTGTATGTGTTGAACCGTTGCTCCGTTTTTAGTGTGCTCTATATGAAACTTGCTTAGAATTGCATGTTGTTTCATATTATCATGTTGCATCCATGTTTTGACAGTGTTGCTTGATGTTTGGATGCATTTTGCATCAATGCCATGTTTAACTTGGTTTGCTCATATCTTCTAGGCCGTAGCTCCGAACTAAATGAACTTTATATGTAACTTGACTAGAATCTCGTGTAGATCATCTTGGTGCATCTTAACTTGCTATTTAACAATTTGAACATAAGGTTTATTCAGATCTAGACCAATTTAGAAATTTGCATACCAGGACTTACCGGATTTGTCATATGTTGTTTCCGGCCTCATTTAAACTTGCTTTGATATGTTGCTCTTGTATGCATCATCTCTTGCCATGAGTAGCATCATTTAACCTTGTCATGCATCATACTTGGTTGTGCATCATGCCTTGTTCATGCGATGTTTGTTTACTATGTTGTTTGCTTCTTTCCGGTTGTGCTTCTTCTCGTTAGTTCCTGTTTCGTTGCGATCGTGAGGATTCGTTCGTCTACGCTTGGTTCGTCTTCGTGGATTCATCTTCTTCATGGACTCGTTCTTCTTTCTAGCAGGATTTCAGGCAAGATGACCGTCACCTTGGATCTCACTACTATCATTGCTATGCTAGTTGCTTCGTTCTATCGGTATGCTGCGCTACCCATCACTTGCTCTTCAAGCCTCTCAATTTGCCATGTCAGCCTCTAACCTTTCCCACCCTTCCTAGCAAACCATTGCTTGGCTATGTTACCGCTTTGCTCAGCCCCTCTTATAGCGTTGTTAGTTGCAGGTGAAGTTGAAGATTGCTCCATGATGGACAGGATTATGTTGGGATATCACAATATCTCTTATTTAATTAATGCATCTATATACTTGGTAAAGGGTGGAAGGCTCGGCCTTATGCCTAGTGTTACATTCCACTCTTGCCGCCTAGTTTCATCATACGGTGTTATGTTCCTTGATTTTGTGTTCCTTACGCGGTTGGGTGATTTATGGGACCCCCTTGACAGTTCGCTTTGAATAAAACTCCTCCAGCAAGGCCCAACCTTGGTTTTACCATTTGCCTCACCACCACATATACCCTTCCCTTGGGTCGGCCAACCCGAGGGTCATCTTTATTTTAGCCGCCCGGGCGATTGCTTCTCTAAGTCTTTGGTCCGAGCGAACCCATCATGAGGGCCACTTCGGGGAAACTCGAAGTCTGGTTTTACTCGTAGCCTGTCTCATCCAGTGTTGCCCTGAGAATGAGATATGTGCAGCTCCTATCGGGATTGTCATCACATCGGGTGGCTTTGCTGGTCTTGTTTTACCATTGTCGAAATGTCTTGTAAACCGGGATTCCGAGACTGATCGGGTCTTCCTGGGAGAAGGAATATTCTTTGTTGACCGTGAGAGCTTGTGATGGGCTAAGTTGGGACACCCTTGCAGGGTATAAACTTTCGAGAGCCTTGCCCGCGGTTATGTGGCAGATGGGAATTTGTTAATGTCCAGTTGTAGATAACTTGACACCAGATCCGAATTAAAACGCATCAACCGTGTGTGTAGCCGTGATGGTATCTTTTTAGTGGAGTCCGGGAAATGCACACGGTTTTGGGTTATGTTTGACATAAGTAGGAGTTCAGGATCACCTCTTGATCATTGCTAGCTTCACGACCATTCCGTTGCTTCTCTTCTCGCTCTTATTTGTGTATGTTAGCCACCATATCATGCTTAGTCGCCGCTGCAACCTCACCACTTTACCCCTTCCTTACCCATTAAGCTTTGCTAGTCTTGATACCCATGGTAATGGGATTGCTGAGTCCTCGTGGTTCACGGATTACTACAACAACAGTTGCAGGTGCAGGTTATGCGATGATCGTGACGCGAGAGCGATGTTGCTTGTTTTGGAGTTCTTCTTCTACTTCTTCTTTGATCAGGGGATAGGTTCCAGGTCGGCAGCCTGGGCTAGCAGGGTGGATGTCATTTGAGTTTCTGTTTGTGTTTCATCCGTAGTCGGATGGTGCTCTTATGTAAGATGACGTTGTATTTGTGTGGCATTCTATGCCTCTTGTATGTATACCCTACTTTTATGTAATGGTACGATGTAATGATATCCACCTTGCAAAAGCGTCTCCAATATGCGCTTCTATCCTTGGTGGGACCTTTGAGTTCCTTTAGGATAGGGTCGCATATTGGGGGTTACAGACATCCATTTGCCAGATTTCATAATCATAAAATGCGGCAATTGCTAACATGATTCAGACGGACTTAAGCATCGCTACGGGTGCGAAAGTCTCATCGTAGTCAACTCCTTCAACTTGTCGAAAACCTTTTGCAACAAGTCAAGCTTTATAGATAGTAACATTACCATCAACATCAGTCTTCTTATTAAAGATCCATTTATTCTCTATGGGTCACCGATCATCGGGCAGATCCACCGAACTTCACACTTTGTTCTCATACATGGATCCTATCTCAGATTTCATGGCCTCAAGCCATTATCGGAATCTGGGCTCATCATAGCTTCTTCATAGTTTGCAGGTTCATCATGGTCAAGTAACATGACCTCCAGAACAGGATTACCATACCACTCTGGTGCGTATCGTGCTCTGTTTGACCTACAAGGTTCTGTAGCAACTTGATCTCTAGTTTCATGATCTTTATCATTAGCTTCCTCTCTAGTTGGCGTAGGCATCACGGGAACAGGTTTCTTGGATGAGCTACTTTCCAAATTGAGAGTAGGTACAATTACCTCATCATGATCTACTTTCCTCCCACTCACTTCTTTCGAGAGAAACTCCTTCTATAGAAAGGTTCCTTCCTTAGCAACAAAGATTTTGCCTTTGGACTTGTGGTAGAAGGTGTACCCAATTGTTTCCCTAGGGTATCCTATGAAGATGCACTTTCTGATTTGGGTTCGAGCTTATCAGGCTGAAGCCTTTTGACATAAGCATCACATCCCCAAACTTGGAGAAATGACAGATTAGGTTTGTTGCCAAACCATAGTTCATACAGTGTCGTCTCAACGGACTTTGATGGTGCCTTGTTTAATGCGAATGCAGCTGTCTCTAATGCATAACCCCAAAATGATAGTGGTAAATCGGCAAGAGACATCATAGATCGCACTATATCTAATAAAGTCTTGATTCTGACCTTCGGACACACCATTCTGTTGTCTTTGTTCGGTGGTGTGAGCTGTGAAACTATTCCACATTGTTTTAAATGAAGGCCAAACTCATAACTCAAATATTCTCCTCCATGATCAGATCATAGAAACTTTATTTTCTTGTTATGATGATTCTCCACTTCACACTGAAATTCTTTGAACTTTTCAAATGTTTCAGACCTGTGTTCCATTAAGTGCATATACCCATATCTGCTCAAATTATCTATGAAGGTCAGAAAATAACGATACCCGCCACAAGCATCAACACTCATCGGACCACATACATCGATATGTATTATTTCCAATAATTCATTAGATCATTCCATTGTTCCGGAGCATATATGACCCAAGCGGCAGTGCCACAAATAAGTTGCACTATCATTATCAACTTTGCATCTTTTGGCATCAATATTATGAATATGTGTATCATCACGATCAAGATTCAATAGAAATAAACCACTGTCCAAGGGTGCATGACCATAAAAGATATTACTCATATAAATAGAACAACCATTATTCTTTGATTTAAATGAATAACTGTCTCGCACTAAACAAGATCCAGATATAATGTTCATGCTCAACACTGGCACCAAATAACAATTATTCAGGTCTAAAACTAATCCCGAAGGTAGATGTAGAGGTAGTGTGCTGACGATGATCACATCGACCTTGGAACCATTCCCGACACACATCGTCACCTCGTCCTTAGCGAATCTTCATTTAATCCGCAGTCCCTGCTTCGAGTTACAAATATGAGCAACCGAACCGGTATCAAATACCCAGGCACTACTACAATAATTAGTAAGGTACACATCAATAACATGTATACCAAATATACCTTTGTTCACTTTGCCATCCTTGTTATCCGCCAAATACTTGTGGCAGTTCCGCTTCTAGTGACCAGCCCCTTTGCAGTAGAAGCACTCAGTTTTAGGCTTGGGGTCCAGCTTTAGGTTTCTTCCCTAGAGTGACAACTTGCTTGTCATTCTTCTTGAAGTTCCCCTTCTTTTTACCCTTTCCCTTTTTCTTGAAACTAGTGATTTTGTTAACCATCAACACTTGATGCTCCTTCTTGATTTCTACCCCCGTAGCCTTTAGCATTGCGAAGAGCTCGGGAATAGTCTTTTCCATCCCTTGCATATTGTAGTTTATCACGAAGCCTTTGTAGCTTGGTGGCAGTGATTGAAGAACTCTGTCACTGACACACTCATCTGGAAGATTAACTCCCAGCTGAGTCAAGTGATTATGGTACCCAGACATTCTGAGTATGTGCTCACTAACAGAACTGTTCTCCTCCATCTTGTAGCTTTAGAACTTGTTGGAGACTTCATATCTCTTAGCTCGGGCATTTGCTTGAAATATTAACTTCAACTCCTGGAACATCTCATATGGTCCATGATGTTCAAAACGTCTTTGAAGTCCCAATTATAAGTCGTAAAGCATGGCACACTGAACTAATGAGTAGTTATCTGATCAAGCTTGCTAGGTGTTCACAAGTCAGCTTCTGCTCCTGCAGCAGGCCTTGCACCCAGTGGTGCATTAAGGATATAATTCTTCTGTGCAGCAATGAGGATAATCCTCAAGTTACGGACCCAGTCCGTGTAGTTGCTACCATCATCCTTCAACTTAGATTTCTCTAGGAACACATTAAAATTCAAGGGAATAGTAGCACGAGCCATTGATCTACAACACAGACATGCAAAAAACTATCAAGACTAAGTTCATGATAAATTAGGTTCAATTAATCATATTACTTAAGAACTCCCACTTAGATAGACATCCCTCAAGTCATCTAAGTGACACGTGATCCAAATCAACTAAATCATGTCCGATCATCACGTGAGATGGAGTAGTCATCAATGGTGAACATCTCTATGTTGATCATATCTACTATATGATTCACGTTCAACCTTTTGGTCTCTAGTGTTCCGAAGCCATATCTGTATATGTTAGACTCGTCAAGTTTAACCCGAGTATTCCGCATGTGCAAAACTGGCTTGCACCCGTTGTATTTTTACGTAGAGCTTATCACACCCGATCATCACGTGGTGTCTCAGCACGAAGAACTTTCGCAATGGTGCATACTCGGGGAGAACACTTATACCTTGAAATTTTGTAAGGGATCATCTTATAATGCTACCGCCGTACTAAGCAAAATAAGATGCATAAAGATAAACGTCAAATGCAATTAAAAAAATGTGACATGATATGACCATCATCATCTTGTGCTTTTGATCTCCATCATCAAAGCAACGTCATGATCTCCATCGTCACTGGCTTGACACCTTGATCTCCATCGTAGTGTCATGGTCGTCTCGCCAACCATTGCTTCTATGACTATCGCTACCTCTTAGTGATAAAGTAAAGCAATTACATAGCGTTTGTATTTCATACAGTAAGGCGATAACCATATGGCTCCTGCCAGTTGCCGATAACTTTTTACAAAACATGATCATTTCATACAACATCTTTATATCACATCATGTCTTGACCATATCACATCACAACATGCCCTGCAAAAACAAGTTAGACGTCCTCTACTTTGTTGTTGCAAGTTTTACCTGGCTGCTACGGGCTTCTAGTATGAACCGTACATACCTACGACACAAAAACCACAATGGTGATTTATCAAGTTTGTTGTTTTAACCTTCACAAGGACCGGCCGCAGTCAAATTCGATTCAACTAAAGTTGGAGAAACAGACACCCACCAACCACCTTTATGCAAAACTAGTTGCATGTCTATCGGTGGAACCGGTCTCATGAACGCGGTCATGTAAGGTTGGTCTGTGCCGCTTCATCCAACAATATCGTCAAATCAAAATAAGACATTGGTGGTAAGCAGTATGACGATCACCGCCCACAACTCTTTGTGTTCTACTCGTGCAAATCATCTACGCATAGACCTGGCTCGGATGCCACTGTTCGGAAACATAGCATGCAATTTCAAAAAAATTCCTACGCTCACTGTCGGTGGGGACGACACCTATGGGATCAACGGGATCCCTACTATAGTTGGCGGGCGCGGGTTTGTGAGAAGAGCACGTCTAAGAGCTAGCACAAAGGTCGTTTACCCAGGTTCGGGCCGTGGAGATTGCGTAATACCCTAGTCCTACTTTGGTGTGTATTTCAGTATTATTGAGCTAGCTATCGAGTGTGACTTGCTCAAAGAGCCAAATCCCTCTCCAGTACACCTCGGGCCTCCTTTTATAGTCGAAGAAGGCGACACAGTGGCACACAAGGGGTGGAAAGGGTACAGTGGCTATGCTTATCGCTTGTCATTACGGGACAAGGCGCATTAAATGCGCCCCTGAGGTGTCCCCTCGCTTTATCGCCGCCTCGCCCTGCTTTGGCACGCATCCAGGCCAGCAAGGCGGGCAGTGCCATGTAGGCTGGCAGGCTGCTGAGCTGGCGTGGTGGCGTCGTCCTCACGAAGATCTGCATGCCACCACGCAGGTGCTTGCTGAATTGGCCTCGGGACCGCACGTCGCCACGCAGGTGCTCGCATGGCTGGCCGGGCTGGCAGCAGCCTGCGGCCTCGCTGATGTCCCCGGCAAGGGTCTTGCCGTGGCACCGCGGTCGTCCTCGGCAAGGATGTTGCCAGAGGTCTCGTCTTCTGGTCCTCACCTGACCTTATGTGTTAATGATCTTCACAAAGATCTGCATGCTACCATGGAGGTGCCTCCCGAGCCTTGGTTCCAATGTGGTTGATGGTGTTGGAAACCTTGGGCTCAAGGGTGGCGCGCTCCGCTGGTGTTGGGCAAGTCGCCCTAGCAAGACCCTTGCCAGGCCGTGGAGGCCGCCCCGGCAAGGGTCTTGCCGGGGGAGTCCACCTCGCCCTCTTGCTCTTTGTGTTTCTGTCTTGGCGTTGCCTTGATCATCTCGTGGCTTCGGCTTTCCTCCTTTGCCCTGCTAAGCGTGGCCGTAGGCGCGGCTCTGACTGCCCGTGCACAGGTAGAGGGGTGCAAAGTAGAGCCCCCTACTTCTGTACACCGACAGGACGCCCCGGGCCTGGGCCACACATAAGCGCAACGCGTTGTTGGGCTGGGCCCAGAACGGTGCACGGGCAGGCGGGGCCGATCTTTACCGCAGTAACTCCTTCGTCCGCTGCGCTTCCCCATGACTCGCATTGAACGCACGACGTGGAAGGCCGTGCGTGACGTGGGAGGCATGCGTGGGGCATCTACTGCACGCATGTGTCACGTCGTAGTAAATGGTAAAGAGGCGGCTCGCGTCTTCCCCATAAAAAGGAATAACCGGACGCGCGCCGCTCATTTACCCTCTGTGCTCTCTCCAATCTCGGCACTGCTGCCTCCCACCTTCTTCCTCCTCGTGCTCTCGCTTCTGCTCGTCGCTGCTGCACCCCCGTTGCTCTCGATCCTCCACCTTCGCCCAGCCACCATGGCTCCCAAGACTGGCAAGGGCAAGGGCAAGGGGGCGGCGAAGGATGTCGTGGAGGAGGCGCCAAAGAACGAGGCGGCGGTGCAGCGGGCGCAGTTCGCCTATTTCTTCCCATCGTCGGTCGACGCGTTCCACCTCAAGAATTTCTTCAGGCCTCTGTGGGCGGTGGAGATGACGGGGCACCCTACCATGCGATCATCCCCACCGACTGCGGCGAGGCGGGCCCAAATAGGTACCCCTTCTTTGTCGATTTCTTCTCCTACGGGCTCTGCCCCCCTTTCTCTTATTTTTTCAACGACGTCATGCGCACTTTCGGCTTCCGTCTTCTGGACCTCACGCTAAACGCCTTGGCGTGCCTGGCGATCTTTGCTCACCTCTGCGAGGGCTTCGTTGGGGTGCTTCCCAGCACGACACTCTCTCGCCACTACTTCTCCCCTCGCCTCCAGCCAGGGGGCGCCCTCTCCCGAAGCATCTCCTGGATCCCGAGGATCCAAGGGAGAGGCACGTATCCGAAGGGTGCTCACAATGAGAGGTGGGAGGAGTGTCGGGGCCAGTGGTGCTGGATCGAGGAGAAGAATCCGCCGGAGTTCTGCCGGGTTTGCCGGAGCCCGCCGCTTCGTGGCGAGGACTGGAGCGACATCGACACTGACGACGCGAAGCTCTCGATCGCCATCACCAGGATCCATAACCTCACCACGACCGGGCTCACCCTCGAGATGATCGGGGCGGACTTTATCCACCGCCGAATCGCCCCGCTGCACAACAAGGGGAGGCCGGCCTGGGATTTCAGGAACGCGGCCAACATCACGAGGCTCCGCCCCGGCCTGAAGCATAACTTCATGGTGATGGGACACGCCCATTACTGCCAGAGGCTCTTCCAGCTTGACGTGTTCGCCGACGGCAGGGTGGAGAGGACCGACAGGGCTGCGAAGGCCGGCAAGGTCATCAAGGGGCCCCTGTTTGGGTTGCTGCTAGGCGTGTTCCCGATGAGCAACAACACATGCCAGGCCGCCATTCTCGAGATGATGCCGGTCTTCAACGCACACGGCCTCGACCCGTCCTGGGTTGATCCCCCGGCACGCGAGGTGCAGGAGGTCTTTGGCAACTTGTCGGAGGGCTTCGAGCGTGACGAGCCGCTGATCATCGCGGACACCACCCACGTGGAGATTGACTACATCGCCGCCAGGATGGCGGAAGCGCAGCTGAAAGTGCAACTAATCCCCGGGTGGTTTTGGTAATTAATAACAACATATATATCATTGAACTAATAGCTTCTTGAGAATCATTTCAGAAAGTTCGATGATATGGGTATGGCAAGGATCTGAAGAAGTGGACCCTCAAAATGCTAAGGCAAGCATTGGCAAAAGCTCAAGACTCTATTTTTGGTTTAGTGATCCAAGATCACATTGAGTCTATAGGAAAGCCAATACTATTAAAAGGGATGAGGTTATGATGATGATCTGGTTGCTCAAAGTGCTTAGTGATACATCTCCTAAACTATCAACAACTTTCACCGCCATATACACTCATAAGTAATCTCGGTCCCACCGATATTCCAAACTCAGTCACACCGAGATGAACCACCTCACCATATAGCCAAACCCTAGAAATCTCGGATTTTCCGATTCGAACTCGGTCTCACGAAACTTGAGTTGCCAAGCTTCAGAACCTACGTCATCAAATCGGTGTCACCGAGATGATAAAGTCGGTCCCACCGAGATTGGCAAGCTCTTGTCTTTGGACGAATCGGACTAACCGAGATTGTATTTTCGGTCCCACGAAAATCCCAACGTTCACATGATTTGAACTTTCGGTCTCACCGAGTTGTCAACTTCGGTCCCACCGAGATTGGTCAAATGTGTGTAGCGGTTGGATTTTGTGTGGAGGCTATAAATACCCCCCACCCCTCTTCATTCGTGGAGAGAGCCATCGAAAGTACTACCACTCCTACCTTACATTTACGAGAAGAGAACTACCTACCCTTGTGTTGAGATCAAGTTGCTCCACTCCCACCATATGAAGCTTGATCTCTAGCCTTCCCAAGTTGCTTTCCACTCAATCCTTTCTTCCACCACAGCCAAATCGGTGAGGAGAGTTGAGTGTTGGGGAGATTATCATTTGAAGCACAAGAGCAAGGAGTTCATCATCATCAACACCATCTATTACCTTTTGGAGGTGGTGCCTCCTAGATTGGTTAGGTGTCGCTTGGGAGCCTCCGTCGAGATGTGGAGTTGAACCAAGAAGTTTGTAAGGGCAAGGAGATCGCCTACTTCGTGAAGATCTACCCCGAGTAAGGCTAGCCCTCCGTGGGCGTAGGCCATGATGGCATAGACAAGGTTGCTTCTTCGTGGACCCTTCGTGGGTGGAGCCCTCCGTGGACTCTCGCAGCCGTTACCCTCCGTGGGTTGAAGTCTCCATCAATGTGGATTGACGATAGCACCACCTATCGGAACCACGAGAAAAATCACCGCGTCTCCAAAATTGCGTTTGCTCTTCTCCACCTCTCTTTACTACATGTGCAATTTACTTTCCGCTGCCTATACTCTAGAATTGCATGTGTAGGGTGATACTTGACTTGATCATCATTGTGAATCTGCCAAAAACTTGTCTTTGTCAAAAGGCATAACTTTTATATTGTCAAGTAGTCTAATCACCCCCCCTCTAGACATACTTTCGATCCTACAAGTGGTATTAGAGCTTTGGTCTCCATTGTATTGGTTTCCATTGCATTGGACTCCATAAGCTTGGTTTCACAACCTAGGAGAGTATGGCGTCTAGTGAGGGTAATTTTAAAGAGAGGTCCTTACTTTGATGGTACAAACTTTGCTAGTTGGAAGCATAAAATGAAAATGCATATTCTTGGCCATAACCCAGCCGCATGGGGCATTATTTGTGTTGGTATGCAAGGTGAATTCTTGAGGAAGGAAAAGTTCCGGATCGCGGGTTACAGCGGATGAATTGCGGATGTTGCAAAACAATGCTCAAGCTTGTGACATTCTCTTCAATGCCTTATGTCGAGGAGTTCAACAAAATCAGCCGTCTTGAGAATGCAAAAGAGATTTGGGATACTTTGGTTGAAATGCACGAAGGTACCAAGTCCGTGAAGGAATCAAAGCTAGATGTTCTTCAAGGTCAACTTGACAAGTTCAAGATGAAGGAAGGTGAAGGAGTCGCTGAAATGTACTCTAGGCTTGCTCTCATCACAAATGAGATTGCGGCTTAGGAAGCGAAGAAATGACCGACCGATTCATCATCAAGAAGATTCTCGAGCTTTGGATGGAAAGTATGACACCGTGTGCACTTTGATCCAAATGATGCCAAACTACAAGAATCTCAAGCCAACGAAGTCATTGGAAGAATTGTTGCTCATGAGATGACACTTAAAGATAAGGAAGAGCTTCACAACAAGTCAAGTGGTGCTTACAAAGCTACATGTGATGCTCCCACAACCTCAAGTGACAAGCTAGTTTCCAATGAAGAGATAAGCCTAATGGTGAAGAACTTCAACAAATTCTACAAGAGTAGAAGCAAAGAGAGAAGCTCAAAGTCTAGATCATATGATGAAAAGAGATCTTCTAGTCGTGATCGAAGCTGCTACAATTGTGGAAGACCGGACACTACTCAAATGAGTGTTCGGCTCCACAAGAGAAGAGAAGAATCTCCAAGAAGAAGAAGCTCAAGAGATGAGTCACCTCGAAAGAGAGAAGGAGTAGAGATGATCGTTATGAGCGAAGACCCTCTCGGAGAAGCAAGGATTCGGAGAGGAAAGACATGTCATCAAGGAGCTACACAAGAAGAAAACATCAAGCTCATGTAGGTGAATGGGTCTCCGGCTCCGACTCCGACAATCAATCCGAAAGAAGCTATCACTCCAACTCCGACTACAGTCAAGATCAAGGTGTTGCCGGTCTTGCTCTCGTATCCTCCAACTCCAACTCCTATGACTTATTTGATTCACCAAATGAGGGAATTGGAAGATGCTTCATGGCTAAAGGCCCCAAGGTATCACACCCTGAATTTATTGACTTTGATAGTGATGAGGATGACTTGCTTGGTGAAGATGAGCTCTTACATGATAAATCCAATGAACCTAGTAATGATGAACATGCTAGTAGTCTTAATAGTCGAGAAGAGTCGAATGACAATGCTATGAAGGAGATTGAGCGTCTAACTAAAGAACTAAACACGCTTAAGTTAGCTCATGAAACAACTCAAGAAGATCATAGAGAGCTCCTAAGATCTCATGAGAAGCTACGCTTCGAGAAGCTCACTCTAGAGCAAGAACATGAGTTTCTAAAAGCAATCAATGACGATCTTCGAAAGAAGAGTTCTTCATATCTTGCCAAACGACTTCTCTTGTCTAATTTCTTGTCACCTATTAAAACTAAGCATGACAAGCATAAGAAAAATTCTTCATCTAGTAGTAACAATAACCATGCTAAATCCAATATTGTTGCTTCTAGTAGTTCTCTTGATTCCACTAACAATGTTTCAAGCCAAGTTACACTTGAGCAAGAAAATAGTTTATTGAAAGGGATTATAGAAAGGTGTCTACAAGAGCCTTGCGGAAGCAAGAACTTTTAGGAAATTGTTCTTAAGCAAGGAAGGCAGGAAGAATCAAGGAATTGGTTTTGAGCGAAAGTTCAACGCCGAGGGTGTTGAATGGGAAGAAGGTCAATATCCCACTCCACAGTTTATTCCTCAAAAGGAGAAGTACGATCCTACTTCTTCCAATGTGGAACAAGCTCAAGATGATCTTCCACCACAAGACCACAAGCTAAAAGGCAAGGACAAGCTTCAAGAGGAGATTGATGCATTTATTGAAGCACCTAAAGCCATGGTCAAGTGGGTTCCCAAGGAAACGTCAAGTTCTACTTCGTCAAGCTCAACTACAACCCCAAGGATTCCCATCAAGATGATGTGGATCCCGAAGAAGAAGAACTAGAGAGTTCTTGAGGGTGACTCCGCCAACATACTTCACTCACACTCATTTTGGCAAGAACTTGTGCAATCAACTTCCACATCTTGCACTAGTTCATGGAGTCACAAACCCTCTTGTTGGTAAGTCAAGGGACAAGGTAATCATTGCTTTCATGGACATCATCTATTGTGAATTTCAATCTATGTCCATGGATATCCTTGTTTGTTCCTTGTGGGACTAACCCATGTAGGTATTGAAAGTGCCCGAATCCAAAGGATTGCTCCCAACTCTTGATGATCTTCATCAACATTGAGCATCCACATCTTCAACATCTACATGAAGTCTTCTCGACAACCCAAGGTTAGTTTGACCCTTTAAAAGGGTTCTCACATCTAGGGGAGCTTTGCTCTAAAGAATTGAGCTAAAGCATCTTCAAATGATGTGAACACATCAATGCTTTATGTAAAAGTGGTAACCCCACTTGTGCTTAAACGATGAGTATGACCTATGATCAAATGTTCTCATTTGGCTCCTAAGTCAATATACTCATATAAAGATGACCTAGTCATCGACAAATTGTGTGTTAGTTGCTAGAGTTTTTGATTGTGCATGTTTGACACATATTTCATTTGCTATCTTATTGTGTGAGCATGTTGGATGCATGATTTTATCCATTCAAGGACATCCATTTGTTGCTTTGGTCTTTTTGATTTTTCTGACCAAATGGATGGACAAGAATGCCTAAGTACCTCCTCTAGCTATCTATGCTTTCTTGTCTCAAACTCTATTCATGCTTACATCACAAACTTTGAACAAGTCATTTTCGGACCCTCGGTGAGGAGCATTGAGCCACCGATCCGACAAGGGCTAACTTCCAAAACCTTCTAAGTGATTTGGTCGGACCAACTCACTCAAATTCGGTCAAACCGAAAACATTTAGATTGATCTAGGTTTTCACCTCGGTGAAACCGAGTTGTGATTTTCGGCGTGATCGAAGTGCATAACGCTTGCGAGTTATCCATCTCGGTGCCACCGAGTTTTACACTTCGGTCCCACCGACAACAAAGGGTTATATATACTCGAGGGGCGCGTTGATTTCTACTTCAAACGCTTCCCCACACCCCTTCTTGCCGTCGCCTTGGTCTCCGGATCGTTGCCGTAAATGCTTTGTCGCCCTCGCCGCAGTCTCCGTCACCGTCAGCGGACATCTTCTCCGCGCCGTTGCCGCCGTAGAGAAACTCCACCAAGTTAGGGTGAGTTTCGATCCCACTCGTGCTCCCATCTCCGATTCAATGCACGTTTGGTTTGCCTATAATCTTGCCACGATTGCAATCTTCCTTAACACCAGATTAGTTCTTTTGAACGAAATTCGAGTAAAAGTTTTAGGGTTAGGTTTCCGCCGAACACATCTCGGTGAGACCGATTTTAGATTTTCGGTAAGACCGATTTGGCCTATGGCCATTGCACTGCACCCTTCGGTCCAACCGAGTTGTGCAAATCGGTGTGACCGAAATGAGGATTTAGTGAAACCCTATTGTTTTCGGCAGGACCGAAACCCACTTCGGTCCAACCGAAAGTGGTGTGAAAGCTTCTGTTAGAACACTTCGGATTCACCGAATTTTAAAACTCGGTCTGACCGAAATGTATTTTGTGAAAACCTAATACTGAAATTTGAACTCATTTGTTTGCAAAAACTTCTGCAGTTTGTGATAACTCTTCTACTCTGCCTACACCTTATCTATTCACAGGTTGTCGGCCATGTGGATGCAGTGACAGCGAGAACAGGTCGAGTCACCTTTGCAGAGATTCAGAGGCGGGCACTAGTCCCGATCCCAAAGCAGCTCATCGATGATGGTGAGAGGAGTACACCAAGTGGTTTGCCTCCTGCAGCCACCAGGGCCAGAAAGAAGAGAAACTCAGATGAAGAAGACTCAGATTTTGTTGTTGAGGAAGAAGTAACCTCAAAGCCCAAGAGGAAAGTTGTTGCCAAAGAACCTCAAGGTCAGCAAACCAAGAAGGGCACCAGAAAAGTGAAGGAATCAACTGTTGCCAAGAAGCTGAAATTGGAAGAGGCAACTGCAAGCAAGGTGAAGAAAACTTCCAAGAGGAAGAGGTTAGTGCATGATGATGCAGCGAGAGGAAGATGAGGATGAGGAAGCACCCCAGCCTCCTCGAAGCCTAAGCTCATGGGTGATGCCATCGAGGCGAGGAGCCACTTCAAAGCCAAGCAATCTGCTCCAGTCAAGGCAGCTCCAGCAAAAGCTCTTTGCCAAGCCCAAGAAGACGATCAGAACATTCCGGCATCGAAAAGAACAAAGATGATGTGCCACCGGTGTGTCGAGATGATGAAGGAGCAGTTTTCTTTGAAACTTCGTCCAAAGCTGCCGCTTCACAATGATGCTCATCCTCAAGCCGAGAACATGAAGGAAAGGAAAGATAAAGGTCTCGGGCTATGGAGACAAGTGACCCATATGCCGTGAGGAGAAGAACTGCTGTTGATCCCAGATTTCACACGAGAGAGCAGCAGGACTTCTATGAGGCTATCTTGATGGACAAGAAGCCCATAGTGGCGGACACAAGATATGTTGATTGGAAATGCATTGTGATGAAGAACCTGAGACTTCTTTCCACATGTGCATGAAAGCTTCACTTTGCATGTGGTGTTGCAGACTTTGTAGGTCGAAGTTGACCAGTTGGAACGATGAAATGATTATGCAATTCTATGCCTGAGCTCACTTCTACCCAGATGGAAGGATTGTATGGATGACTGAAGGCCAAAGATTCTCTTCAACTGTTGAAGAATGGGCAGAACTTCTGCATGCTCCAGTGCAAAGAGAGGATGATGTTGATGTCTATGATATTCCCAAGAAGAACCATGAATCTATGAAGAATATGTACAAAGAGGTTCCAGCTAAAGATTTGGCAATCTGGAAGCTTGGCTCAGTGTACTATCTCGAGCAGGTCTACCTACCACAAACACTATTACGAGGCATACCTTGATGCCCAAGTGCGGAGATCATCGCATGATCGAGGATACTCTATCAACATGCTGCATATACTTGATGAGAAAGCACCTTTCAAGGTGATGGACTTAATAGTAGAAACTATTAAGAGGATTGCGGTGACGTAAAAGGTCGTGTGGATTTGCCCGCATATTCAGATGCTTATCAATACCAAGTTTGGCACGGGCACATTCTTGTTGGATAGAGAACACTTACCTTTGCAGCTGAGCATGAGGATAATGATGTTGTGATGGATGAGGAGGACCCAACATCTGTTGAAGGTCAAGCCAAGATTGAAGCTGCCAAGAAAGCCAAAGTCGACAAGGAAGCAAAGAAGAAGCAGCTAAACCAAGAGTGTTGGAGAACAGCTACTTGAAGCTACCCAAAGGATTGAACAACGCCTTGCCAAAGCATTATGCAGTCTCGGGAGAGCCTAGAGAGGATTGTTGAAGACAAGATCCATGCTCTGGATGTGAAGTCGATGAAGTGCAAGTAATGTCAACAAGCTTGAGGCGGATATTGAGGAAGCAAAGAGGAGAAGGAAGAGCTTATCGTGAGATGCAGGATGACCTAGTCCGGGATGCTTATCAACAGATCGCTCCGGTTCCCACAGGACCCGATCATTTGCTATTCGATGGTGACACGGGACTACAACTTGGCACCTCCCATAGCTCCATCGGTTGCTCGGCTCCGGCTCCGGTGACCACTCCTCCAGCCAGACATCGGTGAAGTCTTCGCGAGATGTTGCCATATCAACTCCAACATCAACCTGCACAGAGCCGCCAACAGAGTCCCTAGTGACGCTTAGCTCTATGCCTTTTCGAACTTTTTGGTAACTTGTTGCCAAAGGGGAGAAATTGTATAGATCATAGGACTTCGAGAGAGAGAGTGCTGTTGTTTTTGCGCTTTTGCTCTTTCGCTCATTTGCGGTTTCTTTGAGATACTTTTGGTTTTCGAGATATTCTGTGTGCTTGATACTACGTTTGATGCTCATTAAGGTAGAATCATATACCATTCCTATGTGTGCTTAATGAGTGCTTGGTCGTACTATGCTTTAATGTGTGCTTAATGCTTATCATATGCTATTCCTATCTTGTATGACCATTTACTCATGTCTTGGTGATTGGGTGCATGTTATTCATTCTTATCATTTTGTGCGCTCCACCAAGATGTATGTGACATGGAAGAGTGACCCATGATCCTAATCGATTGTGCATTTGCATTCAAGCATAAATCTTAAATAATGCACAAATTTAGGGGAGCTCTTGCTTATCACATACTTCTCAAAGCGACGATATTATTCATTGATTATATCCTTTGTCGAAGCTTTGATCTATATGTTGTCATCAATTACCAAAAGGGGAGATTGAAAGTGCAACTAATCCCGGGTGGTTTTGGTAATTAATAACAACATATATATCATTGAACTAATAGCTTCTTGAGAATCATTTGAGAAAGTTCAATTGATATGGGTATGGCAAGGATGAAGAAGTGGACCCCTCAAAATGCTAAGGCAAGCATTGGCAAAAGCTCAAGACTCTATTTTTGGTTTAGTGATCCAAGATCACATTGAGTCTATAGGAAAGCCAATACTATTAAAAGGGATGAGGTTATGATGATGATCTGGTTGCTCAAAGTGCTTAGTGATACATCTCCTAAACTATCGGCAACTTTCACCGCCATATACACTCATAAGTAATCTCGGTCCCACCGATATTCCAAACTTCTCACCACACCGAGATGAACCACCTCAGCCATATAGCCAAACCCTAGAAATCTCGGATTTTCCGATTCTGAACTCGGTCTCACCGAAACTTGAGTTGCCAAGCTTCTGTAACCTTCTGTCATCAAATCGGTGTCACCAAGATGATAAAGTCGGTCCCACCAAGATTGGCAAGCTCTTGTCTTTGGACGAATCGGACTAACCGAGATTGTATTTTCGGTCCCACCGAAAATCCCAACGTTCAAATGATTTGAACTTTCGGTCTCACCGAGTTGTCAACTTCGGTCCCACCGAGATTGGTCAAATGTGTGTAACGGTTGGATTTTGTGTGGAGGCTATAAATACCCTCCACCCCTCTTCATTCGTGGAGAGAGCCATCGAAAGAACTACCACTCCTACCTTACATTTCGAGAAGAGAACTACCTACCCTTGTGTTGAGATCAAGTTGCTCCACTCCCACCATATGAAGCTTGATCTCTAGCCTTCCCAAGTTGCTTTCCACTCAATCCTTTCTTCCACCACAGCCAAATCGGTGAGGAGAGTTGAGTGTTGGGGAGATTATCATTTGAAGCACAAGAGCAAGGAGTTCATCATCATCAACACCATCTATTACCTTTTGGAGGTGGTGCCTCCTAGATTGGTTAGGTGTCGCTTGGGAGCCTCCGTCGAGATGTGGAGTTGAACCAAGAAGTTTGTAAGGGCAAGGAGATCGCCTACTTCGTGAAGATCTACCCCGAGTAAGGCTAGCCCTCCGTGGGCGTAGGCCATGATGGCATAGACAAGGTTGCTTCTTCGTGGACCCTTCGTGGGTGGAGCCCTCCGTGGACTCTCGCAGCCGTTACCCTCCGTGGGTTGAAGTCTCCATCAACGTGGATTGACGATAGCACCACCTATCGGAACCACGAGAAAAATCACCGCGTCTCCAAAATTGCGTTTGCTCTTCTCCACCTCTCTTTACTACATGTGCAATTTACTTTCCGCTGCCTATACTCTAGAATTGCATGTGTAGGGTGATACTTGACATGATCATCATTGTGAATCTGCCAAAAACTTGTCTTTGTCAAAAGGCATAACTTTTATATTGTCAAGTAGTCTAATCACCCCCCTCTAGACATACTTTCGATCCTACAGCAGCTCGCCATTGAGGCCGGCAGCACTGGCGGCATGGAGGACGAGGATGGTGTGGCCACGGAGGAGAGGGAGCTCACCCAGTGGGTGGGGGCTCCCGGGAAGGCCAGCGGCGGGGCCCCTCTCGTCGAGGATGTGGTCGAGGATTCGTCCGAGGGAGAGGCCAAGGCTGACGATCCTCCGGCCATGGGAAGAGGGCGTGTCCTGTGGCGGGCCAGCTCTGGCGAGCCGGTCCGGCCCAGGAGGACAGAGCCGCGGCAAGGGGCCCACGGGGAGCCCGTGCGCCAGACGAGGGTCGCGACCGCGAAGAAGGCGGCGAAGACCGCGGTGGCGAAGAAGAAAGCAACTGCTTCTTCTTCGTCGAAGAGTCGCCTGACTCCATCCCCCTCTCCTCCTCCCGCAGACGTGGACACGGGGGTCGTCTTTAATCTTGGGTCCCTCAGCCCAAAGAGGAAGAGGAAGGCAGCGGGACAGGAGGCGGAGGATGAGTAAGTGTCTTCCCTTCTTTACCTCCGCTTTTTTAGACCATGCTACTTCTCGTGACTTGTTTATATCTTCGCAGGGACAGGGAGACGCTGGCCCAGAGGATGGCGAAGAGGGCCAAGGCGTCGGCGGGTGACCAGCCCCCTGTGGGCGCTTCACACACGCAGGTGGTGGAGATCAGCTCGGACAGCAGCCACAGGCACAGCCCCCGGCTCAGCCCCCAGCGTGCGTTCACCGTTCACTCCCCCTCAGCATGTGTTGGGGTACAACTTGGTGCTGACCTTGTCGTGGCTGCAGGAGGAGAACGGCAGCAGGAGGAGCCGCCAAGGGCCACCCCCAACACGCCGCCCCGAGGGGCGTCCCCAGCAAGGGCGCCAAGCACCAAGCTCATGCGCGCGGAGGAGGAGGTGGACTTGGGCACTGGTGGCTCCATCCCGGCAACAGATGTCATCGGGAAGGGGGCCACTTCTTCCCAGGCTAGCACGGATAAGTCACCCACTTTTTGTTCCGGCTTTTCTTTCTTTCTTTTTCGAGCCTTGACCTTGGCCTTGCCTCATTCTCTTTTCTGGCATCCAGATCCTCTCTTGGCGGGCCAGGAGGACGTCGACACCGTCATCACGGAGGTCGCCAAGGACGCCAAAGCCAAGGCCGACAAGATCGCCACCAAGGAGGCCGCCGAAAACGCTGCTGAGGTCGCCACCAAGGGGTCCGCCGAGGTGAGCGGCAAGGCTACCGCTGAGGAGGCTGGCAAGGGTACTGCCAAGGAGGTCGGCGAGGGGCCTGCCGGGGAGGCTGGCAAGGCCGCCGCCAAGGAGGAGGTAGTTGACGATCAACCCTCTTCCTCCGCTGCCTCTGGCTCGAGCAGGTACCTGAAGGAGGGTGATGACCTGTTCGTCCACCTTCCAGGGACGGCAGGCACCAGGGCGCCGGCCAAGGGGGAGGTATTCGACGACGAGGTGCTCGTTGCCGCCGGGCTCGAGGTTGTTGATGAACTAAGCACCGGTGGCGACGGCACCCAGGAGGAGTAGCTTCTCCGGGCTATGGGCGCCAGCTTCTGGAAGCTCCAGGCGCTCCACCGCGCCCGTCTGGACAAGGCAAAGTCCAAGGAGGCGGCGGCAGGCAAGGCGGAGGCAAACCACGAGGAGCGCGTCACTGAGGCGCAGGCCTGGTTCCGCCAGGCCCACGAGGAGCTGAAGGCTGCCCAAGACCTGCTGCCCGAGCGCCAGCAGGAGCTCCTCTTGAAGCAGGCCGACATAGAGAAGGCCCAGGAGGCGGCGAGGGAAGAGGCCGCTGAGGGAGTCCTGGACTAGGGGGTGTCCGGACAACCGGACTATCATCGTCCGCCGGACTCCAAGACTACGAAGATACAAGATTGAAGACTCCGTCCCGTGTCCGGATGGGACTTTCCTTGGCATGGAAGGCAAGCTTGGCGATACGGATATGTAGATCTCCTACCATTGTAACCGACTCTGTGTAACCCTAGCGCTCTCCGGTGTCTATATAAACCGGAGGGCTTTAGTCCGTAGGACATAACCTCCATTACAATCATACCATAGGCTAGCTTCTAGGGTTTAGCCTCCTTGATCTCGTGGTAGATCCACTCTTGTACTACCCATATCATCAATATTAGTCAAGCAGGACGTAGGGTTTTACCTCCATCAAGAGGGCCCGAACCTGGGTAAAACATCGTGTCCCTCGTCTCCTGTTACCATCCGCCTAGACGCACAGTTTGGGACCCCCTACCCGAGATCCGCCGGTTTTGACACCGACATTGGTGCTTTCATTGAGAGTTCCTCTGTGTCGTCACCGATAGGCTCGATGGCTTATTCAATCAACAACCACGCTGTCCAGGGTGAGACATTTCTCCCCGGGCAGATCTTCGTATTCAGAGGCTTCGCGCTGCGGGCTAATTCACTTGGCCATCTGGAGCAGATTGAAAGCTACGCCCCTGGCCATCAGGTCAGGTTCGGAAGCCTAAACTTCACGGCTGACATCCGCGGGGACTTGATCTTCGACGGTCTCGAGCCACAGTCGAGCATGCCGCACCGTCACGATGGGCATGATCTAGCTCTGCCGCCGGACAGTGCCTTGGTGGCCGTACACGAGTCCGCTCCGGCCCTTAGTCCGGAGCCGATCGCCCAGATCGAGGACCGGTGGCTGGACACCGCCTCGGGGGCTGCAACTTCCACGGCAATGGAGCCGAACACTAACCTTGTCCCTGCATGGCTCGTGACTCGAGGCCGGACTCCTGCCGGACTCGAACCTCCAGCGCCCGCTAATCGAATCTGATTGGGCGCCGGTCATGGAGTTCACCGCCGCGGGCATCTTCCAGCACTCGCCCTTTGGCGACATCCTAAATTCGCTAAAACATCTCTCGCTATCCGGAGAGACCTGGCCGGACTATAGACAGGATGGTTGGGACACGGACGACAAAGAAATTCAAAGCCCACCCACCTCCCACTTTGTAGCCACTGTCGATGATCTAACCAACATGCTAGACTACGACTCCGAAGACATCGGCCGGTATGGACGATCTTCTGCTGAGATTTAACAGAACCAGCGCCTCTGAGGGCATCGAAGACCACCTCGTCATATGACATATACATGGTGGACACCCCAAAAGATGGGGACGGCGAAGAAGCAGCGGAGGCAGATTCCTTAAAGAAACAACCCAAGCGCCGGCGTCAGCGGTGCCGCTCTAAATCCCGCACAGCAAGAATGGAGACTCCGGCACAGGAGATAATAACACCCTAGACAGTGCCGAAGACAATCCCCTCCAGCAAGATTCAGCGCAGGAGGATGCAGAAGCAAGCCCTCGCGAGAGAGCGGCAGACGAAGAGGTCGAGGATGATAATTACATGCCTCCCTCCGGAGACGAAGCAAGCCTCGGCGACGACGAATTCGTCGTGCCCGAGGATCCCGTTAAACAAGAGCGTTTCAAACGCAGGCTAATGGCCACGACAAATAGCCTAAAGAAAAAGCAGCAGCAGCTTCAAGCTGATCAGGACCTGCTGGCCGATCGATGGACCGAGGTCCTCGCAGCCGAAGAGTACGAACTCAACGCCCTCAAAAGCTACCTAAAACGCAAGTTGCTCCCGATTAGAGGAGGAAGCATACATACCTTCATCACCGCGCACTGTCGGCCGACCGACCACCCCATGGTCGCGACAGAGAGGCATCTAGGCCCTCCACCAAGACCGCACCCCGGCATCGCTCCAAAAGTACGAAGCCAAGAGGGAATGCGCCGGACTTGCGAGATATATTGGAGGACAAAGCAAGGCAATCCAGATCCATCTATGGATCACGTGGGCGCCCCACGACCCACGATGAATACCGTCGCGCCGGATACAATAACTCCGGCCGGGCCGAACACAGCAGACAACGCTCACTCGAGCTACGTCGTGATATTGCTCAATATAGAGGCGCCGCACACCCGCTATGCTTCACTGACGAAGTAATGGATCATCAAATCCCTGAAGGGTTTAAACCCGTAAACATTGAATCCTACGATGGCACGACAGACCCCGCGGTTTGGATCGAAGATTATCTCCTTCACATCCATATGGCCCGCGGCGACGATCTCCATGCCATCAAGTATCTCCCACTCAAGCCTAAAGGACCAGCTCGGCATTGGCTTAACAGCTTGCCCGCAGAGTCAATTGGGTGTTGGGAAGATCTGGAAGCTGCATTCCTCGACAACTTCCAGGGCACATATGTCCGACCACCAGACACCGATGACCTAAGCCACATAATTCAGCAGCCAGACGAATCGGCCAGACAGTTCTGGACACGGTTCTTAACAAAGAAAAATCAAATCATCGACTGTCCGGATGCCGAGGCCCTAGCAGCCTTCAAACATAACATCCGCGACGAGTGGCTAGCCCGGCACCTAGGACAGGAAAAGCCGAAATCCATGGCAGCCCTCACATCATTAATGACCCGCTTCTGTGCGGCAGAGGATAGCTGGCTAGCTCGCAGCAATAACCTCAGCAAAAACTCTGGTAGTCCGGATACCAAGGACCACAATGGCAGGTCGCGTCGAAGTAAAAATAAACGCCGCATTAACGGCAACGACAAAGAGGATACGGTAGTCAACGCCGGATTCCGAGGCTCCAAACCCGGTCGGCGGAAGAAGCCACTCAAAAGAACCACTCCGGGTCCGTCCAATTTGGACCGAATACTCGACCGCTTATGCCAGATACATGGCACCCCCGAAAAGCCAGCTAATCACACCAACAGAGATTGTTGGGTATTCAAGCAGGCAGGTAAGTTAATTGCCGAAAACAATGACAAGGGGCTGCACAAATGACGACGAGGAAGAGACCCACCACCGAACAATAGAGGATGAAGGGTTCCCCCACAAGTGCGGACAGTGAATATGATATACGCAACCCATATACCCAAGAGGGAGCGGAAGCGTGCACTAAGGGACGTATATGCGATGGAGCCAGTCGCCCCGAAGTTCAATCCATGGTCCTCTTGCCCGATCACTTTCGATCGAAGAGACCATCCGACTAGTATCCGCCATGGCGGATTCGCCGCATTGGTTTTAGACCCAATCGTTGATGGATTTCACCTCACGAGAGTCCTGATGGACGGTGGCAGTAGCCTGAACCTGCTTTATCCGGATACAGTGCGCAAGATGGGCATAGACCCCTCAAGGATTAAACCTACAAAGCGAGGAGTTAATCTTCGACATAGTTCCGTTCCGCAGCGGCTATCACGCTCTGCTCGGACGAACCACATTTGCAAAGTTCAACGCGGTGCCGTATTATGCATACCTCAAGCTCAAGATGCCAGGCCCTCGTAGAGTCATCACGGTCAATGGAAATACGGAACGCCCTCCGAACGGAGGAACATCTGGCGCTCTCGCGAAGTACGAGCAGCCTTCTAAGGCAATTTTCGAGTCCGCCGTTAAACGGCGGACACGCCAAACGCCCGGGCAACATCAACCAAGACCACCTGGCGCATTTCGAGCACGCGTAGCAATGCGCCCCAACCCCAGCCCTCGCATGATTGCAAGACCAACCTCCGCGTACATCATTACGCCTGGAGATACCATGGGCCAGGGGAGGGCACGACCACAATGACTCCAGTGCAGCTCGACCACACCAGGGCTCACAAGTGTGTCGCCTTTTTTATTTTTATTTTCCTTCTTTGTATACACAGGACTCCGTTCACCAGAGGTTCTGTCCGGCGGCGAACCCGCCGAACTCACGATGCAACAGCCAGGAAGGAAAGAAGGCTGCATTTAACACTCGTGTGGCCTCCATTACGAGCATTAAATTCGATTATATACACCAGTCTGCAGCCCACCCCTGGAGGGGGACATGTTTATTTAGTCCAATCCCTTGCTTACCGCACTATTTGTATCCTTCCGCACTCGGCTGAATACACCAGGGGCTTACGTTCCCCACATTATGGTGTGATAAGTCCGAACACTTTCACAAGTGCGGCACCCCAAACTTATAGCATTATATGAATCGGCTGCGAATCATGTCTTGGGTCAATAGTTGGGTTTGCCCGGCTCCCACGTTTTGGTGCCTTACGTTCTGTTCTGTCGGCTAAGGTGGCACTAGGAGAACCATCGCGATTGCGCCCGGTTGAGCCGCAGGCGGCGCCTCGAGGAGAAAGCTAAACCGACCGGGCATGATAAGGCGAGAGACTGGTCGCTGTTCGAGAGGTCTTTTCGGGTCCCTAAAGACTCATGCCGCTTCGAGCGAAGTACCGGATAATGTCCGACGAAGGCGTGGATAGCGCCCCGAATTCGGTCTTCCGAATACTAGGGGCTTCGCCGAAATTTAAAATAATAGAATTCTATGGCTAAGTGAGAGTGTTCAAGCATTATAAGTCCGGTTGCCTTGTTCGTTGTGTTGAGCGCCTCCCTAGATGGACCCAAAAATGGGAACAAGAGTGCTCAAGTTATCCCGAACACCCCAGCATTTGCGACTCGGGGGCTGAAGCCAACGACTTGCTATCTCTCAGATTTTATAAACGGCCGCACAGAAGGTAATATTTTAAATTAAACAAGTGTTGCTTAGCGCATATGAACAAAAGTTTTCAGCAAGACAGATAATACATAGCGAAGTTTTACTCAAAAATTACATCTCGGGGCACTCATCCGCAATATGCGGGCACCCTTGAGGACGATCTATAATACATTTGGGCAAGACGATACTCCTTGCCCACTGGTGGCGGTCAAGAAGAAGCCTCTCGCATCCAAATTGCCCGGTGCACCTTTGTGCGGGCAAGGGCCCGACGAGCACCTTCAATACAGCAGCGCTTGATGACCTCCACCTGTGGGCATGCATCCACCACCGCCTGACGAGGCCAAGTAGCTCCTGTGCATGGCTGTCTAGGCCCTGCCTGGACTATGAGGCCCTTCATGGCCTCCTTAGCCGCCTTTAGGAGCTCGACCACCGCTTCACTGGTCGCTAGGGGCACCGGATGGCCGGCCTCAACAGATTGAGACCAGAAGACCTTCTCTGTTGAGCTCCCCTCCTGGCCATGGTAGAATGCGGTGGCATCGGATACACTATGCGGCAGATCTGCAAACGCCCCTAGAGAGCTCTGAATTCGGGTAAGTGTCAAGTAGTTTACATTAACATGCTTGCTTTGCATGAAAAATGCCTTACCGCCGCTATCTTCTTCACATCTTCAACCTCCTGAAGGGCCTTACGGGCCTCGGCCTTAGTGGACTTGGCACTTTCGTGAGCCGAGGCAAGCTCGGACTCTCGAGTCTTGGAGTCGCGCTCCAAACTCTCATGCTTCTCCATGAGCCGCACTTCCGCCACCCGTGCCTCCTGTTTCTCTTGCTCGCCTGTTCATGTCGCGACATGTTCGACCCACGGACACGGCCTCCTTCAGGTCGCCACCTCGCTAGTGGCCCCGCAGCATCCACGTTATCCTTGTCTTTTTTATTGCAACCTAAATCCTTTTCTGTAAGGTAAATTTTTAAAGTGGTGTTACTCACCTTCTTTGTCCTCGAGTTGCTTCTTGGCACGGCCGAGCTCTTGCTCGGACTGCTCGAGATCCTACTTCAATGCACCGACCTCCATGATCGGTCGGCAGAGGTCAGCAGCAAGAACTCGCAAACCCATATTGACATATTTTTAGCAACCTCACAGATATCATTTTAGATCCTCATCCGCTTTTCTTTCCAACGCCGAACCGAGCATCGTGGGCTACTATCTATGCGGTATTACATTACACAATTTTAACTTCTTACCTCAAAGCTTTGTTAGAAGGCTGCAGAAGCTTCGGTCGGCCCGCTCTTGGCGAGCCGAACCTCGAATCACCGCACTCATGATAGTGCGGTGTTCTTCCTCGATGGAAGCGCCTTTGAGTGCCTCCAACAAGTTGTCCGCGCCCGGTTGGACGGAGGCCGCCCGGCGTCACGGTCTTGCCCTTCTTGCGAAGGGGCGCACGGACTCCAACCACCGCAGTTCCAACAGAGTCGGTGCAAAGTCCGGAGGCTGCCTTGCGGCGCCCCGAGCCTCCTCGATGGGTCCCTTTCGATCCCACCTCGGCGCCCCTCATCGGCGCGAGGGGTGGAGGCGATCGGGATGGAATCCACATCCGACGGAGCCAACGACCCTTCGATGAAGCGGGAGATCATCATTGGCCGGACTGCGGCAAGATGCAGCATTAGAAGGACACTATGTGACACAAAAGAAATTGCAGATCATTCAGGGATCCGGATACTTACGATCTCGCCTGAGGCCTCGGCCTTGAGGGCCACTCTTCACCGCCAACGTTGGTGTTGGCGGAGCTGTCCGGGAATAGTTCTTCCCCTCTGACCCTTGGCCTCCCCTGTGGGGAAGCCTTCCTCCTCTCTGTCCCTCCTCTGGGAGAGAGTCTTCTTCCTCCTCCTCATCTTCGGGGGAGGAGTCCGCCTCGGAGTCGTCGGACACCTGAAAGCGGGAACTCTTTCGAGTTGCCATGGCCACCTTCTTGGCCTTCTTCTCCAGCACCACGTGCGGTGCCGGAACCAGTAACCCCGCTAGACGGACGTCCACTGGGTCTTCTGGCATGGGAGCCGGGCAGATGAGCTGCTCGGCCTTCTTCATCCACTCCCGTCAAAGGAGAAGGGAGATTAAAACCCGCTTAGGGTCGAATTATTAAAAAGTGTCCCGTAAAGGGGTAGAATCACTTACCTCGTCAGCTGGACGCTGCGAGTGGAATCCACGATCTTCCGTCGCGGATGCGGGGGCTTCGGCGCCCTTAAACAGCACCCTCCAGGCGCCTTCGTACATCGTGTCGAAGCGCCCGCTCAACGCCTGGTGCTGTTCCAGATCAAACTCCCACAGATTGAATGCCCGTTCTTGGCATGGGAGGATCCGACGAACGAGCATGACCTGGACCATGTTAACCAGCCTGAGCTTCTTGTTCACCAGCTTCTGGATATAGGCTTGGAGTCCCGTCAGCTCCTTCGAATTACCCCACAGCAAGCCCTTCTCTTTCCAGGAGGTGAGCTGCGTAGGGATTCCAGATCTGAACTCGGGGGCCGCCGCCCATGTAGGGTCGCGCGGCTCAATGATATAGAACCACCCCGACTGCCACCCCTTGACAGATTCCACGAAGGCCCCTTCGAACCAAAGGACGTTGGGCATCTTGCCCAACATAGCGCCTCCGCACTCTGCCTGAGTGCCCTTCATCACCTTCGGCTTGACATTGAAGGTCTTGAGCCATAAGCCAAAGTGGGGCTGGATGCAAAGGAAGGCCTCGCACACGACGATGAACGCCGAGATGTTGAGGATGAAGTTCGGCGCCAGATCATGGAAATCCAGGCCGTAGAAGAACATGAGCCCCCGAACAAAGGGGTGAAGTGGAAAGCCCAGTCCGCGGAGGAAGTGGGGAAGGAAAACGACCCTCTCATGGGGCCCCGGGGTGGGGATGAGCTGCCCCTCGTCGGGCAGCCGATGCGCGATTTCGCCGGAAAGGTATCCGGCGCTGCGCAGCTTGGTGATGTGCTCCTCCTTGACGGTGGAGGCCAACTACTTGCCTCCCGCTCCGGACATGGTCGGAGAAGGTTGAGACGAGATGCGCGAACTTGGGCGCTGGAGCTCGAGTGCGCGGAGATGGATAAGCAGAGGAGGAAGAAGGCGTAGGTGAAAAGGTGAATCCTTATCCCTTATATATATAGGAGGACGAAGACTATGCGTCCCCACTAGCCCGGTAAAACTCGCTTATCTCCCAAGCGCCACCATCAATGGCGCGGTTGGGTTACCCACGTCCGTATTGATGAGAATCCGGAATAAGGGAACACGATCTCCGCTCGACAAGACGTGCCAAGGAAACCGCTTCGCTAAACGCGCTGAGGCGGTATAATAAAAAACGATTCAAGTAAAGGCTTGGTAGTGGTGTGACGTCATGCCGCAAAATACGTCAGCAGATTGAGCTTGTGTGCATTTTATTCTCTCTACGGTGGAATGTGGATTTTATTTTGCAGAGCCGGACACTATCCTGGTGTTCATGATCTTCTTTGGATTATTTAAGGGAGGAACCCGCCTTGCAATGCCGAACATTATGCGCCGGACTCATCGTCATTGAAGCCGTGTTCAGGGCTACCGAGGAGTCTCGACTAGGGGTGTCCGGACAGCCGGACTATCATCGTCCACGGACTCCAAGACTACGAAGATACAAGATTGAAGACTCCGCCCCGTGTCCGGATGGGACTTTCCTTGGCGTGGAAGGCAAGCTTGGCGACACGGATATGTAGATCTCCTACCATTGTAACCGACTTTGTGTAACCCTAGCCCTCTCCGGTGTCTATATAAACCGGAGGGCTTTAGTCATGAGGACATAACCTCCATTACAATCATACCATAGGCTAGCTTCTAGGGTTTAGCCTCCTTGATCTCGTGGTAGATCCACTCTTGTACTACCCATATCATCAATATTAATCAAGCAGGACGTAGGGTTTTACCTCCATCAAGAGGGCCCGAACCTGGCTAAAACATCGTGTCTCTCGTCTCCTGTTACCATCCGCCTAGACGCACAGTTCGGGACCCCGTACCCGAGATCCGCCGGTTTTGACACCGACAGCCGCCCAGGCCGAGGCCGCCCGGTCCCAGTGCCAGGCCGAGCTGAACTCCCAGGAGGAGGACCTCGTCGCTTGTGAGGCGGCGCTTGCCACCACACTCCGCGGCAAGGATGAGGAGGTCGAGGAGCTCGTCGCGCAGCAGACCCGGGAGCTGGAGCAGAAGCAGAAGGATGCACTTGATGCTCAAGCCCTGGCCCACGGGGACAAGGTGAGGGAGCTGGAGGCGGAGCGGGACGGCCTGAAGAACAGGGCCGAGCAGCTAGCGAAGGAGAAGGACACGGTCAACTGCGCGTTGACGAAGGCGTAAACCGCAGTCTTCAACAAGGCCGAGCTGCTCACTCACGCCAACGACTCCATCCAGGACCTAAAGCTGGAGGGTCTTGAGGGGATGCTTTCAGAGGCCAAGGCCCGGGAGGGGACCCTGACTAAGAGCCTTGAGACGGAGAGGCAGCTGGGGAAGAACGATGCCGCCAATCACGAGGATTTCGTGAGGGGCGAAAACCTCTGGATCAGCCGCCTCACCGACGTCGCCAACAGGATCACTATCAGTGTCAAAATCGGTGGATCTCGGGTAGGGGGTCTCGAACTGTGTGTCTAAGGCTAATGGTAACAGGAGGCGGGGGACACAATGTTTACCCAGGTTCGGGCCCTCTCTATGGAGGTAATACCCTACTTCCTGCTTGATTGATCTTGATGATATGAGTATTACAAGAGTTGATCTACCATGAGATCGTAGAGGCTAAACCCTAGAAGCTAGCCTATGATTCTGATTGTTCTTGTCCTACGGACTAAACCCTCCGGTTTATATTGACACTGGAGGGGGCTAGGGTTACACAGAGTCGGTTACAGAGAAGGAAAGCTACATATCCGAATTGCCAAGCTTGCCTTCCACGCAAAGGAGAGTCCCACCCGAACATGGGACAAAGTCTTCAATCTTGTATCTTCATAGTCCAACAGTCCAGCATAAGCATATAGTCCGGCTGTCCGAGGACCCACTAATCCAGGACTCCCTCAGTAGCCCCTGAACTAGGCTTCAATGACAATGAGTATGGCACGCAGATTGTCTTCGACATTGCAAGGCGGTACTTCTCCAAATTCTCCAGAGTACCTGTTGTAACGAGCAGTGTCCAGCTTCCCATTTAATGTTGCACTCATCGGCTTCTGTGCCTTAATAATGTTAGTCTCCACGTGTCGAGCGAATGCGAGAATCCGGGGCATATTTACACTTGCCACCCTGACCATGTAAATAAATCATCTATTAAAGAGACGGGGATCCTCAGATCCAAATCACACCATCTTCCCCAAGCGAGGAATCATCAGAGCACGCCCGAAAAAACCATCCCATCATGGCCGGCCACCGCAGCTCCTCCTCTCGCCCTCATAGCGCCAAGCTAGGTGATTGGGAGAAGTGTACCGTATCCCACGGCCAATTGGTGGAGTTGCAGACCCAGGGGTTCCTCCCCCTGCATACCTTGTCCCCGTTCGAGCCGGATTAGCCACCTTTGACGGCGGGGAGCAAGCGAAGAGTTTTCCCAACCCATTCCGGGGGGAGTGAGTGTGCCTTGTCCCTTACTTGCTAAGGGGCATCGGATTTCCAATCCATCTGTTCCTCCAGCTGCACAACTTCACCCCTGCTTCCATCCTGTACATCGCAGGTTATGTCGCCCTCTGTGAGTTATTTCTGGGTTGCGAAGCTCATTTCGAGCTATGGAAGAGGTTGTTCTGCCTCATCCCCCGCAATCAGGAGGGATCAATATTCCAAGTAGGCGGAGCCAAAATATGGCGCATCGCCGGGACCGGATACCTGTGTGGCACTCCGAAGAAGACATCCAAAGATTGGCCTTCCGAGTGGTTTTATATAGAGGACGTCTCCCTTCCTGGCCCTATCCGAATGGGTCTTCCAGAGTTTACAAATGCTCCGCTGAAGAAATGCCATAGCTGGCGTCCCCGGAGCCCCCAGGAGGAAGATAGCAGAGAGGTCCTTCAATTGATGGGCAGAATAAAAATGCTTGCCAAATCTGGTTTAACAATAATCGAGGTTATGTCAATATGCATAATGCGGGGGGTGCAGCCACTCCAGTATCGGGGGCATCCCATGTGGCACTTCAATGGAGAAGACGATGCCACCCGCTGCGGTCAGAAAGGTTCGGACTGTGCCGCCGCTCTGGCAAAAATATTGTCCGACTTATACAATGGAGAAGAAGAGGAGTTCATCGGCATTAAGCCATGGGATGGATTTTCAATGTACAACGCCCCCAGCTGGGTGAGCTACTATCTTTTACTCAACTATATTCATTCCGCAGTCTTTCATCACAAATATTTACCTTGTTAGTCCATAACAGGAGCTGCGGAAAGCCGTGAGGGAGGTCCACAGCCCGCCTCCACAGCCAGAGGACCACAACCGGGCCCTCGACCCCGGACTCGAGGAAGATCCGGACATATTTGTGGAGTTCAACGGCAGGGTGTTTTACCAGGCGAGCCATGACGGCACCCTGGTGGCCATCATCGCTGATTACCCCGGCCTCCTCCCGGGACCACATGTAAATAAACATGAGACTTACCTTTCAAAAAGGATTCCCTCTTTCCACCTTACCCACCGCACATATATTGTGACGCCCCTGATTCAATCGTACACTAATCATGCACGCAAACGTGTACGATCAAGATCAGGGACTCACGGGAAGATATCACAACACAACTCTAACAACATAAATAAGTCATACAAGCATCATAATACAAGCCAGGGGCCTCGAGGACTCGAATACAAGTGCTCGATCATAGACGAAGTCACGTAAAGCAACAATATCTGAGTACGGACATAAGTTAAACAAGTTTGCCTTAAGAAGGCTAGCACAAGCTGGGATACAGATCGAAGAGGCGCAGCCTCCGCCAGGATCCTCCTAAACTACTCTCGGTCGCCGTCACCGCCCGCACGTAGTAGTAGGCACCTCCAGTAGTAGTCGCCGCCGACGGTGGCGTCGCTCCTGGCTCCAAAGATCCGTTGCGCCAACCGTAGAAGGGAAAGGGAGAAAAGGGGGGGAAATGCAACCGTGAGTACTCATCCAAAGTACTCGCAAGCAATGAGCTACACTACATATGCATGGGTATATGTGTAAAGGGCCATATCAAGGACCGAATCGCGAGAATGCCGTAATAACAGGGGATAGCTAATCCGCCGAAGACTACGCTCGCAGCCTCCGCCTTGACAAGTAGAAGAGAGTAGATCAAGTCCTCCAAGTAGCATCGCATAGCATAATCCTACCCGCGATCTCTCTTCGTCGCCTCAGTTAGAGAGCGATCACCGGGTTGTACCGCACTTGGAAGGGTTTGTTTTATTAAGTATCCGGTTCTAGTTGTCATAAGGTCAAGGTACAACTCCGGTCGTCTTTTACCGAGGGACACGGCTATTCAATAGATAAACTTCCCGCAGGGTGCACCACATAACACAACACGCCGATCCCATTTGGCTAGACACACTTTCTGGGTCATGCCCGCCTCGAAGATCAACACGCCGCAGCCCCACCTAGGCACAACAGAGGTCAAGACGGTCTAAATCCTATGCGCCAGGGTCCGGGCCCATCGCCCATTGCACAACCGCATGTTGCGGGCGGCGGAAGCGCACCTAGCAACCTCCATTACTAAGGAAGTCACATTATGCGGTCCAATCGGCGGCGCGCTTCGGTCGGCCGGCGTCACGAAGGCTTCTACCGATAGCACGACGTCGAGTGCCCATATCTTTCCTACGTAGTTGGTTAGTGCGTATAGACCAAATGGCCAGACTCAGATCAAATACCAAGATCTCGTTAAGCGCGTTATTATGAAGTAACCGCGGACGCTGACTAGGGCCAGGCCCACCTCTCACCTAGGTGGTCTCAACCTGCCCTGTCGCTCCGTCACAAAGATCCACACAGAGGGCCGTTGGGACAAAGGTCCTTTCAGCCCCCAATCCATGAATCACTCGCGGGTACTCTTCGAGCGGATCAGACTTTAGGCACCATCTGTAGTATGTATATATGTATAGTATATACCCGTGATCACCTCCCGAGTGATCACGGCCCAATAGTATAGCAAGGCAGACTGACAAGAATGTAGGGCCAATGATGATAAACTAGCATCCTATACTAAGCATTTAGGATTGCGGGTAAGGTATGAACGACTGTAGCAACAATGACAAAGCTATGCAATGTAATAGGAGTAACCTAACAGAATATGCTACACTACTCTAATGCAAGCAGTATAGAGAAGAATAGGCGATATCTGGTGATCAAGGGGGGGGGGCTTGCCTGGTTGCTTTGGCAAGGAGGGATCGTCAACACCGTAGTCGAACTGGGGGTCGCCGGCAGTCTTAGGGTCTACTAGAAAGAAGTAACAGAGGGGGAACACAATAAATAACAGAGCAATCAAAGCATCACAAAGCGTAACATGGCAATACGTGGTCTAGAGTGACCTAACGTGGTACTAGGTGGTACCGGCGAAGGAGGGGAAACATCCGGGAAAGTATTCCCGGTGTTTCGCGTTTTCGGGCAGATGAACCAGAGGGGAAAAGTTGCGTGTTTGCTATGCTAGGGATGTGTGGAGGACGAACGGGCTGCATATCCGGATTCGTCTCGTCGTTCTGAGCAACTTTCATGTACAAAGTTTTTCCATCCGAGCTACGGTTTATTTTATATTAATTTTAAAAGATTTAAATCATTTTAGGATTAATTTAAATACTTTAATTCAACATTATCCAGAACAGTGTTTACTGACATCAGCATGATGTCAGCAGTCAACAGAGGTGTTGACTGATCAACTCACATGTGGGTCCCACTGTCATTGACTAAGACTAATTAAACAGGTTAATTAGTTTAATTAGTTGTTCGGTTTAATTAATCGAAATTAATTAAGCTAATTAATTCTTCAATTAATTAAGTAATTAAGTAATTAATTAATTATTTTTATTTTTATTATATATTTTCCTTTTTTTATAAAACGTTCTCAGGGGGTGGGGCCCCATGTCATTGGCCTTAGGGGCCAAATGGGCGCGCGGGTAACGGGAAATGGGCATGGGCGTGGGCACCCGTCGAGGCTAACCCGGATGTGGCGGACGGAGCCTGTGGGCGCTGACCCGGCGCCGACGATGGGGTCGCGATTCATGGGCGACGGCGAGCGAAGGGACGGCGGCGCATGGCGCGTGCCCGAGGCCACTAAGGGAGGCGGGCTCCGGTGAGCCGTGGAGCAGCGGCGGATGGGGCCGGCATGGGCGCGCGGAAGCAGGCGCGGTCCCGGCGGTTCGAGGCTGCAGTAGTAGGGGAGGAGGCTAAGGGCGCGAGGGGCCGGTGGCGAGGGGCGGGGCGGAGCGGCGCTGCAAAGACGCTCTGAGGGGCGAGGGGAGGCATGGCGAGCCGTGGGCACGGGACGGAGTTGAGGCCGCCACGGGCGTGCGTTGGACGAGGCCGCGGCCATGAGCGCGCGGGTGGACGGAGCCGGCGACAGAGATCGACGGGAGAGGAGACCGGTGGCCTCACCAGCGTTGTAGGGACGAAGGGCGGGGAGGCTTGGTGAAGTGGCTCGGGGAGATGAGGATGACGGCGGCGACGGTTGACGGCTCCGGCGAATGGCGCTCGACGACGGAGAAGCTGCGGGGCGGAGGCGGCAGCCCTCGGGCGCGGGCGTGCTAACCGGGGCCGCGGGGAGCCGCGGTGGACGCGACCGAGATGGTGAAGCGCTGGCTCGATAGTGGTGGCGGAGGCGGGCGCCGGTCGAGGCCAGACAGGGAGGTGAGGATCGATGACGGGCGACTGCGGGCGGCGGCGGCGCGCCGATCCAGATCGCGAGGAGGGAGAAGGGATCGTGTGGGGGCGACTGGGTAGTGGTTGGAACCTAGGGTTCCTGTCGGTGGGGGTTAAGGAGAGCGCGGGTTGGTCCGGTTGGGGCCAGTTGGGCTAGCCAGCTAGGCCGGTTGGCCGAGTAGGCCGGGGGTATGTGGCTTTGTTTTGCCCTTTCCTTTTATTTATTTTCTGTTTCTATTTTACTTTAGTTTTGCAAACTATAAGCCTAGCCCCCAAATTAGTGCTAATACTAATAACATTGTCGCAATTAACTTGGCACCCTAAACAATTATTTTATATTTGTTTAGTATTTAAAGGCATTTAAATATTAGTCTTACTGTTGTTTTAATTAATTTAGTGCAGTCAACTATTTTATAAAAAGATATTTTCTCGACCATAATTACCTATGCAATATCTAGTTCGTCTTGAGCATTTTAGTTTTAATGTTTGGAAACTTTTATTTTTTGACTTTATTTTTAAAATTTGAACTGGGTTTCGAACTAACGCGAGATTAGCAACAATAATCATGATGACATGGCATCATTAGCAGAAGTTACTGTAGCTTGATTATCCGGGCGTCACAATTCTCCTCCACTACAAGAAATCTCATCCCGAGATTTAGGAGGGGAGTAAGGGGGAGAGATTGGTTATGAAATTCTAACGGATCTTCTCGGTGTTGGTTTCTCTTCTCGAAGAGGTCAATCCAATATATTGATGCCCTCATACTTTTGCTTCAGGTCAAAATGATGAAGTCGTCATCCTGTCTTCAGGATCTTCATCGTACTTACGAAAAGGATATGGGGGAAGACTCGGGAAGGCGGGCCTTACCAGGTTGACTATCTGGTAGATAACATCGGGGAAGGTTGCGGAAAGTAACTCTCGGATTGAACTTAAGAAGAAATCGAGAGCAAGTAAGAAGGTACCAAGAGAAGTTTCATGCGGGCAGGCAATCATTTGATGCGTGAAACAGGGCGTGAAAAGGGGTTCAGAGCAACGAGAATAAGTATAGCGTCTGATACCAGAATAGGTCACTAGGAAGGTGGCTCGTGAATTACATACGAGGTCACGTGTGAGGAACAACCTTGAGAACAGGGGGTGTACAGGAGAGTCAGGTTTCGATCCTGTGGAACCGTGGTTATGGGCCCACCATGTGTTGTTTTTTAAGGAGCAGTGACATCTTGCACGCTCATGATAACAAGGCATGTCAGAGAGTACCATGTCAGTTATGTCGGCAACAACATTGGTACCTAGGGCGAGGGACGAAGAGAACCATTTTCCTGCTCGTTGAACGAGGCGGACCAATAGGCAAAGTTCTCGTCCATCGGTGGCTACCGGAATGTCATCAACAATAGTAACAGGGTCTCACTGACAGAGTTGTACATCGAGGTGTTTGCATATGTTGGGAATTATTTCTGCTTAGATCATATAATTCCCAAGATAGGTCAAACAAAACCACGGAAAGGAAAATGTGATTTCCAGATTAAACAGAACAATGGAAAGGAAAATGTGTTTAAACACATATTTCAGGGGTATATCCTTCCCAAGGACAAGCAGAGCACGATATCCATGACAGGATATAATGTAGAAAACTCTTAAGGTAAGGGGAGAGAAATTTCATGACATTACCCATGAAGCGGTGTTTGGATAGTTGATCAAGAAACATTTAGCATTACGCTCCCAATGTTCTGGTTGATGAATGGAGTATCACAAACATGCTTCAAGATAGCATTGACATGTTCATTGGGTAAAGATCAGACTTTGGATACACAAAGGATCCATCAGGAACAACTTATAGAATAAGTCTTACAATTTTCCTCATGAAAGAATGGCTAAACATGCTAAAAAGGATACTATAACAATAGGTCCTCCGGCCAGGTGTGCTAGGCATGACATCACCTTACCGATATATAAGGACCAATGTTATAACTCTTGGAAATATGTTCCAACCATCATATCTGACCGAGGTTCAGATTCGATTGGGGTCAGGATACCTCCGACTTAGTATGCCTGAGAAGAAAAGGTGCAACACAATTGACGAGATGACAATGTAAGATTCTCGGGAAATGAACTATGAAGTGATTTCGTTAACAAGAGTTCATCATTAACCCAAGGAGAGGACAAGGAGGTGTCTGGTGAACTCAACGGCAATTCATCAAGATTTCCAAAAGATGGATTTCACAATTATGAACAAGGAGATAACATTTGTCGATCAAATGATATAAGGAAGTATGCTCGAGGAAAACATACACAATTAAACATTCGCTGAAAGGTGCGCCCAAAATATGGGTTGGGTTGCACGACCAATGTCGTAATGGTGATTCAATAAGCCATAGTCGAGAATGAAACTATAGACCAATAACTTCAAAGCAAGAGGGTTGCTCAAGTTTAGAATTTACACATCACGCACCATTTGTCGGTATTCCGGTTAGAAACAACACGGGGACCAAGAAAGAATGGTGATGTTAATAAGTATCACTGCTATCAAGAATTCTTAAGGGTAGTGAATTTCTCACGACATCCTTGACATAAAAGATGGTAATACTCCAAGGTAAAGAAGAACAGATGCTGGATAGCAAGGATCTCAAGGTATAACACAAAACACGAACAAGTTTGTGTTGGAGGGAAGGCAATAAAGTGGCCGATGATAACACAACTCATCGAGGGCAAGGATGGTATTTCTTCATGAATCCGCTGATATCCCGAAGAGCTCATAAGGTTGATGATGATCACGACACATTTGTCGAGAGATTTCATGAAGATGTAATCAATCGCATTTACATCAAGTCAAAGGAATGACGAAGCAAGAGGTTATTGGAACCACAGCTATTCTACACAAAACTCGAACTCAAGCTTGTTGTTTAAGGTGAAAGGGTATGACGAGGAAAATCGACGTAAGCTTAGCTATCGTCATAATTTTGCTACGGAAGACGGACTGTAGCACAGCTTAAAATTTAGCACAAGATGATATAGCCGATCGGGCTAGGAATGGTGTGATGGAGTATTAAACTTCTCAACCACAACGTATTAGGAGTATCAATCACATGGGTGATTCGATTCACTAACCGGTGTTCTCGGTTGACGACAACCCGTAACCCGTGGAGTGATTATGACGGGGAAAGGTACTACTTCATTAGAAATTCATAAGATGAAGTGCAATGGTTGATATCCTCGAGATACCGTGGGGTAATACTCAAGGTAGATCAAAGTAAAGGTTGGGCAGGTGCAATGATCTGCAGAAGACAAGTACTTCAACTTGTCCGAGAAATGGTATTTAAAAGGAGAACATGGCCGGAACAACGATTGGAAATGATCGAACCATGGTTACAAGATGAACTTATAACAAGGGGGTAATTATTTTTTTATGAGCAGCTTCCATGATATGTTATACATCGTGTCCATGGGCATGAACGCAAGGTTCAAGGTCGACTCCCACTTATTCAATGTATAACCTTCCATTCACTTCTCGCTTTGATGAAGGCATTAGTGTTGAAAGTTTTACCTAGTGAAATACCAGATGAGTATGACTCATGAAAACTTCCAAGTTCACACATATTAAGGAAGGCATAGGTTCAACCCGTCAGGGTATCGTGGAAACATATGCCACAAGCTTCAATAGTAACTACCACCAGCTCGAAAACAGAGCATGGTTGAGAAAACAGAGGATACAATTTACCCAAGGCTTTATATATCCGTGGAAAGACTCACAAGGTTATTTGAATATGAAGGACGGTGTCGGATGAAATCCAACAATGGATCGGGCGATCCACAACGGAGCTGGTGTGAGTATCGGTACTCAATCAGAGGAAGAAAGAATGCACGGGCATCATATTATAGAACATCTGAATAATTCGATGCTTAGATAACAAAGGAATATGATTTCCAAACCAAGGGATCAGAAGCAAACGCTCTGATAAATGATGGATAAGTTGAATAGACTTAGGGGTACAATCGACAACAATTTAATTGGTTGAGAACCAACTCATGTTCAAACTGACATTGAGCCGGAAAGATAATTTAAAAGGATGAACCGATGATTGCGTGCATCCGCACCCATGTTGAATCAATAGGATCAAAGTGGCGGTGTTAAAGGAGACTTAAGGAATATTGTCAGACATATGGGAAGCATCCATAATGCAAGCAGACAAGTACTTGCCGAGCAATAAGTTGCTAAGGATTTTTGAAGGATCGAATAGTATTTCAAAGACTTTTGTGAAACATCTAAACAACTGAGGATGAGCGGATACTCTCTAAGTGCGAGAAATTATCCGTAGGGGTATTCAGGTGGCAAAGAGCTGCAAAGCAGTAGACACAAAGTAATCTTGGAACCAAGAGAAAATTTCGAGGTATCTTGTAATAACAAGATCAACGAGGAATGATTGTATGAATGGCAAGTGTACGTGGTTATCCATGGGGGTTTTATCGATGAAAGGGAATTGCAAAAGCGATGGCACAAAGTATCAAGAGAACGTTGTAGAGTATCTTCGGAATCTTGTGTTGCAGCAGGCGGTCACCTGTATCGGGTGGCTCTCCGGGAGGAAGTAGTCACGAGAACCTAGAGTTAGAGTTAGTAAAACCATTTAACCCGAGTAGAAGAGAGATAAGAGTCCCAGAGTATAGACGAGGAATAAAAGATCCTAATACCACCCAATGGCGATGTGGGCCCGTAAGCCACACAGCCATGTTAGTAAAAGTTTTGCAATGACTAGACTCAACTTCGGCCAAGGAGTGTGGAAGGGGGATTCCTACAGGTAGTCGGCTCTGATACCAACTTGTGACGCCACCGATTCAATCGTACACTAATCATGCATGCAAACGTGTACGATCAAGATCAGGGACTCACGGGAAGATATCACAACACAACTCTAACAACATAAATAAGTCATACAAGCATCATAATACAAGCCAGGGGCCTCAAGGGCTCGAATACAAGTGCTCGATCATAGACGAGTCAGCGAAAGCAACAATATCTGAGTACAGACATAAGTTAAACAAGTTTGCCTTAAGAAGGCTAGCACAAACTGTGATACAGATCGAAAGAGTCGCAGGCCTTTTGCCTGGTGAAAGGATCGATATGGTTGACTAGAGGGGGGGGGGTGAATAGGCAACTAACAATTTTTAGGCTTTTCTTTACCAAATTAAACTTTGCAACAAATAGGTTGTCTAGATATGCGACTAAGTGAGCAACCTATATGATGCAATAACAACTAGCAAGCAAGCAAGCAAGAGATGTAACAATAAGTAAGATTGCAAAAGTAAAGGCACGAAATAACCAAGAGTGGAGACGGTGAAGACGAGGATGTGTTACCGAGTTCCTTCCTTTGAGGGAAGTACTCCGTTAGAGCAAAGGTGGAGGCACAATGCTCCCAAGAAGCCACTAGGGCCATCAGATTCTCCTCACGCCTCACACAATGCGAGATGCCGTGATTCCACTATTGGTGCCCTTGAAGGCGGCGATCGAACCTTTATAAGCAAGGTTGGGGCAATCTCCACAACAATCGGAGGCTCCTAACAACAACACCACCACGAAGCTTCACCACAATGGAGTATGGCTTCGAGGTGACTCAACTGCCTAGGGTGCTCAACACCCAAGAGTAACAAGATCCGCAAGGGATAAGTGGGGAATCAAATATCCTTTGGTGGAAGTGTAGATCGAGCTCTTGTCACCCAATCCCGAGCAAATCAACAAGTTTGATTGGCTAGGGAGAGATCGAGCGAAAATGGAGCTTGGAGCAACAATGGAGCTTAGAGGTGGAAGAGGTAGTCAACTAGAGGTAGAAGACACCCCTTATATAGTCGGGGAAAGATCCAACCGTTATTCACTAATTCTGCCCGACTCACCACAAAGATTACCGCTCGAGGAGCGGTACTACCGCGAAGACACGCGGTATTATCGTGGTGACCACGGTATTACCGCGGAAGCTCCACAGCCGGACTAAGCTCGAGCTGGGAGCGGTACTACCCGGGCGCTGTATTACCGCTTCTTGCGGTACTACCACAAGGCAGAGGGTCACGGTTCGAAGGGCGCGACGAAATAAATTTCATCCGCGCCTACTCGCAGAAATTAGGTGGTGCAAAACCCGACGCGGTACTACCGCCCGTAGGGCGCAGATTATCGTGGTAGGCATGGATGTAAAATTACATCCGCGCTTACTACCGCGACGCAGCGGTATTAGGCGTAAGGGCACGGTACTACAACCTGTGGGGCGCTACATTACTGTTGCCCTCATGTACTACTCGCAGCAGAGCGAAGCGGTACTATCAGGTGCCGCGGATGTAAAAATTACATCCGCCCTACTATCCGCACCGAGCGCACTAGGCAGAGTGCGGCGGTACTACCGCTACCAAGGAGCGGTATTATCGTGGGCGCGGATGTAAAAATTACATCCGCCTTTACTACCGCTACCGAGCAGCACTAGGTTAAGGTACCGCGGGTACTATCATACCGAGGGGCGGTACTACCGGGTTCGCAAGAAGATATCACTGGTACTTGCGGTACTACCGCAAGTACAGCAAAGCAGTTGTCGGGCCAAGACAACCGTGATAACGATGGGCAGCTCCAAGGTGCAAGGGAAGGAGGGTAAGTGTACGGTGATTCCACCCTACCTTTCCGACGCGACCCCTCTTAATAGTACGGCTCTCCTACGACTCAACTCCACCAAAGAGAACGAGAACAACGCCGCTTCACTAATCTCCGAGGGGCACCGAATCGCCTTGTGCCTAATGAAGAAGTATCTGTGGGACTCAAGGCACACGATTAGTCCAAGACGAGTATTGTCATCAATCACCAAAACACTTAGGGATAAATGAGCCCTTACAATCTCCCCTTTTGGTGTATTGATGACAACACGGATTTGCACATAGATAAAATATGTTTAAAGCAAAGGCAAACCCACTTCTCTAAAATATAGACGAAGTCTCCCCTAGATGTGTGCACTATATATGAATGCTTTGGACTGCACGGCACACAACCTAGGATCAACACTCCCCTATATTTTAGAGACCAAGACATGATAATAAACCTTAGCATAGCATGAAGGTAGCACAATATAACACAAGCTAGCTAGAATAAATAGAGTGCATATGTCTTACACCATATGAGATAAGATAACCAAGGTTCGCACGATAAAAGCAAGCAAAGAGTTCAACTGCAAACACGCAAACTCGCAAACTCCAAATCTCACGCCTCTCCCCTTTGGCATCGAGACGCCAAAAAGGCAGAGAGGACACCTAAACACACAAGGGGTGGCTCAAGCAGAAACTGTCCCCCTCCTCTTCGCTCGACCTCCAGCACTGGAATGGACTCCTCGGCCTCCTCCTAATCAATCCACTTGAATCCTTGCTTCTCCATCCACTCGGTCTCGTGGAGTGATGTGCTCCTCGCAGACCATGAGACACCTCCTCGCCAAAGAGCCTCAAGACCTTGTTGTGCCGGGCGACGACTCTCCTTGACTCCACATGAGCCCTCAGACGACCCTTGGCTTGCATGCGAAAAGTGACTTCATCTTATCTGTCACCTCTTGGCCCAAGATGGCCTAGAGTCACTCTGAGAGGGCCTAGTAGAACGGCCCCAAGAGCATCCTCGGCCCAAAGAAGATCCTCATCAACAAAGAGCAGCTCTAGCAGCAGACGCCCAAAGACGAGTAGCAAGTGTTGGCCCAGCTTGGTTTGACCTCGGAGAAATGGGCTCATGGCGAATCCACTGGCGCCAGAACTCCTCCGTGGGGTACATCTTCTCCCAAGTCTTCGAGATCAGCAGTAAATGTAAGGTCCATAGATGGGCACCTTACGGTTGAACACAAAGAAATCGAAGCTCGCACCACATGATGTGAGAGACATCAAGGGCTGAGTCTCGAGAAGAGCGAGCCTCCTCGCACGAAGCATCATATCCACCATGTAGGCATGAACCTTGTCTTTGTCGCCGCGCGGGGAACAGAGAGTTGCGGAAGATGCGTACATGATATCCGAAATGGGTTGAGGACCGATACTATCTTCCCAAATGGCGAGCTTCTTCTCAACCATGAAAGGAGCAAGCTTGTTCTTGTCGCCAGAGTCAAGATTGCCGTGAGGGCTAACACCAACAGAGTGTCAAGTCCATCATCAAGAACTTGAAGCAGATCCATGAACACCTTCCGTAGCGCATATTGGCGGCCATTGGTCATCCACGTCATCCTTCTCTCATCATTGGTGTGGAAGTACACGGAGGCAAAGAACTGACAGATGATCTCAGGGTCATAGTCCATGTGGAACGAGATCACATGCTCAATTCCAAACTGCTCCACCAAGTCCAGAGCCTCACCAAAGTAGTCACGAAACTTGTCCTTCCTCATATGATGCATCTCAATCCACTTCACCTCTACATAGGTATTCTGCTTGTTCTTGATGACATCCAAGTAAATCTGAGTTTGAGTCTTGTTCCAGAACAGTTCACATCCTCTGATAGTGGAGCGTGGGGACGCATATGGATGGAGCTGCCTGATACGGACATACTCTTGAGCGCCTATCTCATCCATGCCCCTGGCGGGCTCCTTGTGCTTGCTGGCGGTGGACTTGACATTGCGCTTCGATGCAGATGATCCCTCGGGAACTTCGCCTGGGTTGCGCAGACGCTTGGAACCAGTGTCACGGACGGGATTGGCTCGGCGAGAACCACCACCTAAAAAACACACACGCAAAGCACCAAAACAAGTCGAAAAGGATCAATGCAAAGGCTAAAAGACCACACATGAAACCCATAGAAGATAAACAGGAAAGTTAGCATGCAATAGAGGTGAGCCACGGTAGAACTGCCATGGGGTGTGATACTAAGGGCTTACTACGGCTCCAGACGCGGTAGTACCGTGAGGGGTCACGGTAGTACCGTGGTGGGGCGGTAGTATGTCGTTAGTACCGCACGACGAGCGTGTAGTCTTCGCGCCATATGGGCGGTAGTACCGCGAGAGCGGTAGTACCGCCGCCACGTATGAGTAGTGCAGCGTCGCGCTGGATCGAGCAGGATTTGAATCAAAAGACCGCTGGCGAAGCCATGGCGGTGCTACGGTGACCAGATCTAGTGCAAGACAACAATACAAGCATAAATCCTATGCAATACTACACTCCTTCATCCTACCCTTGCAGAGATCTAGCCTATAAATCTCAAGAACATGCAAGTCTTCCCCAAAACCTAAAAGAGCCAAATACAATCAAAACGGAGAAGGATTTGGGGAAAAACCTTGGTCCATAGCAAGAGCACGAGGGGGAACAATCCCACCGGACGGAATCACGGAGGGTAGCGGTGGAGGAGATCCGCGATGAACGCCGCCCGCTCGTGGGCTTGAGAGAGGAACAGCGATGTGGAGAGAAGGGCGATGGGTATGGGGAGTTAGAACTCCCCGCCCGACCTTATCCCATGAGCTCAATCGGCGCGGTAGTACCGCTGAGTCATCATGTAGTACCGCCAGTATGAAGTACACTGCAGGCGGTAGTACTGCCGCACCAGCGGGCGATAAAAATTACTGCCGCAGGTGCGTGTAGTACTGCGTTCCATAAGCGGTAGTACTGTGAAGGGTCATGTAGTACTGTGGCCGATCATGTAGTACCGTGAGCACACACCACCAAGGGTTTCGATCAAGAGAGAAAAGCCTTTGCATCGAAAAACAGGTATAACTCAATGCAGCACAAAGTCACAAAGAATAAAAGCAAAACCCTAGGTAACAAGGTCTCTCGAGGAGAGAGAGTGCGGTGGCCGGAGCCACCTATGTTTGAGTTGGATGGTATGGCACCGCGAAGAATTATCCTTGGGCCCATGACCAAAACTCGTCTTTGAAGCACAAGTACCATCAAAATGGCTAATGTGAAAGAGGTGATCTATTTATGCATAATGGGGAGGAGAGTTCATTGAGAGAACAACACTCCCCTATGTCCATGCCTACATCTAAACTAGACAACATGTTGAGTGTGGTGGGGGTGCACGGATCAAGTCACATTGCTCAAATCAATGATATTTAGCTCATGCCTTAACTCGCAAATCTTGCTTCATCCAATGGCTTCGTGAAGATATCTGCAAGGTTATCATGAGTGTTGACATACTTGAGCTCGATCTCCCTCGCCTAATGTGATCCCGAATGAAGTGATACCGAATCTCAATGTGCTTCGCCTTGAAGTGTTGCACCGGGTTGAGTGAAATCTTGATGGCACTTTCATTATCACACCAAAGAGGCACTTTGTCACAAGTGACACCATACTCCTTTAAAGTTTGCCTCATCCATAGAAGTTGTGCACAACAACTACCGCCGCAACATACCCGCTTCGATGGACGAGAGAGACACACAACTTTGCTTCTTGGAAGACCAACTTACCAAAGAGCAACCAAGAAATTGGCACCTCCTAAGTGGACTTCCTATCCACTTTGTCTCCCGCCTAATCGAATCCGTGAAACCTTCAAGCTTGAAGTTTGCTCCTCTTGGGTACCATAAGCCAAAGTTTGGGGTATGAGCCAAATATCGAAGATTCGCTGACCGCCACAAAGTGACTTTCCTTTGGTGCGGCTTGAAACGTGCACACATCCCCACACTCAACATGATATCCGCCTAGATGCACAAAGGTAAAGCAAGGATCCAATCATGGAGCGATATACCTTTTGATCCACCGCTTACCATTGGGATCGGCGTCAAGTTGGCACTTGGTAGGCATTGGTGTAGTAGCCGGCTTGACATCACTTAGCTTGAATCTTTTAAGCATGTCTTGAGTATATTTGGCTTGGTTGATGAAGGTTCCTTCTCTTCTTTGCTTGATGTCGAAACCAAGAAAGAACTTCAACTCTCCCATCGAAGACATCTTAAACTTGGAGGTCATGAGAGCGGCAAATTCTTCATTGAAAGCTTTGTTAGGGGAACCAAAGATAATATCGTCAACATATAATTGGCATACAAACAACTCCCCATTGACCTTCTTAGTAAAAAGAGTGGGGTCGATTAGCCCTACTTCAAACCCACGATCTTGTAGCAACTCGGTAAGGTGATCATACCACGCACGTGGGGCTTGTTTAAGGCCATAGAGTGCCTTATCGAGTTGATACACATGATCCGGAAAGTAGGGGTCCTCGAACCCGGGGGGTTGCTTGACATAGACCAACTCATTAATGGGACCATTAAGAAAAGCACTTTTCACATCCATTTGTTGCAACTTAAAGTTGTGATGGGAAGCATATGCAATCAACAAACGAATGGATTCAAGACGAGCAACGGGAGCGAAGGTTTCACCGTAGTCGATACCCTCGACTTGGGAGTAGCCTTGTGCTACCAATCTTGCCTTGTTGCGTAATGATGTTCCCATGGGCATCTTGCTTGTTCTTGAAGATCCACTTGGTCCCAATGACATTGTGGTTCCCTGATGGTCTTGGCACCAATCTCCACACCTTGTTGTACTCGAAGTTGTTGAGTTCTTCATGCATGGCATTGAGCCAATCCGGGTCTTCGAGCGCCTCATAGACCTTTTGGGGTTCAACACAAGAGACAAACGCGTGATGTTCACAATAGTTTGCCAATTGTCTACGAGTGCTTACCCCTTTTCGAAGGCTTCCAACCACATTTTCCATGAGATGGCCTTGGTTGGTGAGCTTGGAAGCAATCTTGCGCAAGACGCTCTAATTCCTCCTCGGGTGTAGAAGGAGGAGGGTTGACTTGATGATCTTGAGCGCCGTCTTGAGTTTGTTCTTGATCTTGAGGTTGATCTTGATCTTGAACAAGCTCGAGGGGGAGAACGTGACCTTGGGCATCATTTAGTGCTTCATCACCGCCTTGAGGTAGATCTTGCCCTTGGTCTTGTTCACGAGGTTGAGGGCCTTCACTTTGTTCTTCTGAAGCGCAGGGTCTTGATGAGGTGATGGCTCTACTTGTGTAGAGCATTGTCCTTCTCCTTCGGCCACAAGGGGTTCCTCAATGGGTAGGATGTGACCAATACCCATTCTTCTTATGGCTTGGGGAGGAATTTCATCACCTATATCACAAGTACCACTTTGCTCCACTTGGGAGCCATTATTTTCGTCAAACTCCATGTTACACGTCTCCTCAATGAGTCCGGTGGACTTGTTGAGGACACGGTAAGCATGAGAGTTTGTAGCATAACCAACAAATATGCCCTCATGAGCTCTAGCTTCAAATTTAGACAACCGAACACCTTTCTTGAGAATGAAACACTTACAACCGAACACCCGGAAGTACTTGAGGTTGGGCTTGTTGCCGGTGAGGATCTCATAAGGAGTCTTGTTCAAGCCTTTGCGAAGATAGAGCCGATTGGATGCATGACATGTTGTGTTGATGGCTTCGGCCCAAAAGTTGTATGGAGACTTGAACTCCGCCATCATGGTCCTTGCCGCATCCATCAACGTCCGGTTCTTCCTCTCTCGCAACACCATTTTGTTGAGGGGTATAGGGTGCCGATATTGATGCTTGATCCCTCGTCACTAAGGAACTCATCCAAGGTGTAGTTCTTGAACTCGGTGCCGTTGTCGCTTCTTATTGTCAAGATCTTTGCATCATGTTGACGTTGAGCTTCATTTGCAAAGTTGATGACGGTTTGTTGGGTCTCACTCTTCCTCTTGAAAAATATACCCAAGTATATCTTGAATAGTCATCCACAATCACCAAGCAATACTTTCTTCCTCCAAGACTATCAAAGATGGAGGCCCAAAGAGATCCATGTGAAGGAGCTCCAAGGGTCTCTTCGAGTAGATGATGGTTGAGGGAGGGTGAGCCTTTCATGTAGCTTTCCTTCGATACAAGCACTCGCACGCACGATCTTTGGCAAAACTCACATTTGTTAGTCCACTAACATGGTCCCCTTGAGGAGACTTTGCAAAGATCTCATATTGACGTAATAAACGGCGATGCCAAAGCCATCCCACGCCAACTTTAGCCATTAGGCATGTCGCGGTTTTAGTGGGTTGCTCCGAAAAGTTAACCACATAGAGACCGTTCTTGACATGCCCAACAAAGGCTACTTTAAGAGTCTTGCTCCACAAGAGGGCCACGGTATCAATATCAAAGAATGTGGCAAAACCCATGAGTGCAAGTTGACGAACGGAAAGTAAATTGAATGCAAGGGACTCAACAAGCATGACTTTCTCGATCGTTAGATCATGAGAAATGAAAACCTTGCCGAGGCCCAATACCTTAGAATGTGATGCATCACCCCACTCGACATTGGTGGGCATAGATGGAGTCTCTTGCACATCCACCACCAAGTCCTTGCTCCCGGTCATATGATTTGTTGCTCCACTATCGAGCAACCATGATCCCCCACCGGAAGCAAACTCCTACACGAGATCAATGCTTGGTTTTAGGTACCCATTTAGTAATGGGTCCTTTGATGTTAGTAACAAGGGCCTTGGGAACCCAAATAGACCATTCAATGTACTCATAAGGAGAACCAACAAATTTAGCATAAACATGTCCATCACTAGCACGGCATAACACATATGAAGGATTAAAGTCGCCGGCTTTGTTTAAGGAAGCATTCTTGCCCTTTTGAACATCAACTTCCTTCACTTTCTCCTTCTTCTTCTTGGAAGCTCCGCCTTCCTCTTTCACAAAAGTTTGTTTGAGGGGAGGAGGACGGTTGGCCTTGTTGTTCTTCTTCTTCTTGCTCTTGGACTTGGGTGCAAACCCAATTCCTTCTTTGCCCACAACTTCCTTTTGATTGCTCAAAAGGTCATTGAGGTTTTTCTCACCTTGAATGCAAGTCACAAGGCCCTTCTCAAGTTGATCCTTCAACTTAGCATTTTCCTCCACAAGATGCTTATGCTCACAACAAGGGTTAGTAGCACATGCATTATCAATTAATACCATATGAGGAAAGGTGGCTTTTCTTTGATTAGCTTAACTTGGAGTTGAGCATGAGACTCTTTGAGAGTAGCATGAGTACCCTTTAAGACCTTGTGGGCCTTGTCAAGTATCTCAAACTCCTCTTGAGTCTAGCATGATCAACCCCAAGTTTAGCCTTCTCTGAGGTTAGCACACGAGACACGACAAGAGCATGATCAAGATCTTTCGTTAACTTAGCATGGGCATCATTGTGTGACTCCTCAAGAGTCAAACGATGCACACGCTCTTCCTCAAGACCATTTGAGAGATCCGATATCTCATCGGCATAGTCATGACTATGACCTTCCATCTTGGAGATGGTTTCTTCGTGAGCCTCGATCATGTCATTGGCCTCACCAAGTTGTTCCAAGAGAGCAACAAAGTGCTTCTTGGACTTTCCCTTGAGCTTACTCATGAAGGACTCTAATTCATTCACTTCCTCATTAGACTCAACATGTCCATCAATGCAATCTCCACGGAGGGATTAGAAATGATGGTGGTAGTGATGTTGGGGTTACCTTGTTTGAAGCCTTCGCCATGAGGCATCTAGCGGTGATGTTTTCATTGGGTGATTCAAGAGAGACACCGAGGAGTAGCAATGGCAATGGATGCCATGGCCGCTGCTTCTTCATTCTCATCATCATCGCCATCCTCTTGATATTCTTCTTGAACCACCAACCCACGAGTGGGAGTCTTCTTGGCGGTTGTTCTTGTTGGGAATGGACTTGGCTTTGTCTTTCGAATGAACTTGCCACCATTGTCTTCCCTCTTCTCGTAAGGACAATCCGCAACTAAATGGCTCACATTGCCACAGCTTGAAGCAAGTTCTAACTCGCTGCTTGCCCTTGACACCACTTGAGTTATTCTTGTTGAAGTTGGGTCTTGAGCTCTTCTTGCTCCAAAATTGTCTTGAAGCAAGGGCCATGTGCTCATGGTAGTCTAACTTGGTGTCTTCGGGTTGCTTTCCTCATCTTCCACTTCTTCCTCTTCTTCGACAATGACCTTGGCCTTCAAGGCAAGGTTAGGCTCTTAGCTCTTTGAGAACGGAGCACCGCATTTTCGGCGGTCTTGTCCAAGATGTTCATTGCAACGAACTCATCCAACACTTCACTTGAGGTCATGGTGTGGAAGTCCGGTCGCCGATTTAATGACGGAGGACATGGCTTTGTTGTAGGGCATCATGGCCTTGAGGAACTTTCGCTGATCCAATTGTCATCCGTATCCTTGCTTCCATGATCTCGGCGCCACGGCGAGTTTGGTTACTCTTCAAAGAGCTCACGAGGTTCTTCATCTTCTTTCATTGCAAACTCGCGGCTTCATCTTGCACCACTTCATAGTTGGACCGTTGAATGCTAGCACTTCCACGATAGAGGCCCTCAACACATTTCCATGCTTTTTAGTTACCACGTGGGGTCAAGGTGAGGGAGATCTTCGAAGAATTGCATCTTGAATGATGAAGAGAGCACTCTCATTGAATTGATTGTCCACGGCTTCTCGAGGGGTGAAGTTGCTTGGGTCATGAGGATAAAACCTTCTTCAATAACTCTCCAAAGGTTAGTGTTCACATGTTTCAAATGACGCTAAAGCGATAGACCCAATTATCAAAATCTACACCTTTTTCATACTTAGGAGGTGGACCGCATGATTTAAATGAGTGGAGGGATAGGTCCTCCATAGACCGGGGTTCCACATGGGCAAAGATGCCGTGCCATTTCTACCACTAGTAGATGGACTCTTTTCAATGCTAGCTTCCCCTTATCGGAGAAAGCATCCGTCGCCTTGTTAGTGGGATCACCCACTTTCATAGGTGCGTAGATAGTTTAAGTCCTCTAAGAAATTATTAAACATGCTTTTAACCTCGTCGTTATGGAGGTTTTCAATGTGTCCAAAGCCACATTGAACTCCTCACGAGACCGAGGTTCCCTTCGTCGAAGATGAGATGGGATTCACACCGAGTGTTCCTCCACACCATCGCTGGTGTCAACTATACTCTTTGGACGGTAAAGTCCTTAATAAAGAGACGAGGCTCGATACCAATTGAAAGGATCGATATGGTTGACTAGAGGGGGGGTGAATAGGCAACCAACAATTTTAGGCTTTTCTTTACTAAATTAAACTTTGCAACAAATAGGTTGTCTAGATATGCAACTAAGTGAGCAACCTATATGATGCAATAACAACTAGCAAGCAAGCAAGCAAGAGATGTAACAATAAGTAAGATTGCAAAAGTAAAGGCACGAAATAACCAAGAGTGGAGACGGTGAAGACGAGGATGTGTTACCGAGTTCCTTCCTTTGAGGGAAGTACGCCTCATAGAGCGGTGTGGAGGCACAATGCTCCCCAAGAAGCCACTAGGGCCATCAGATTCTCCTCACGCCTCACACAATGCGAGATGCCGTGATTCCACTATTGGTGCCCTTGAAGGCGGCGATCAACCTTTATAAGCAAGGTTGGGGCAATCTCCACAACAATCGGAGGCTCCTAACAACAACACCACCACGAAGCTTCACCACAATGGAGTATGGCTTCGAGGTGACTCAACTGCCTAGGGTGCTCAACACCCAAGAGTAACAAGATCCGCAAGGGATAAGTGGGGGAATCAAATATCCTTTGGTGGAAGTGTAGATCGAGCTCTTGTCACCCAATCCCGAGCAAATCAACAAGTTTGATTGGCTAGGGAGAGAGATCGAGCGAAAATGGAGCTTGGAGCAACAATGGAGCTTAGAGGTGGAAGAGGTAGTCAACTAGAGGTAGAAGACACCCCTTATATAGTCGGGGAAAAGATCCAACCGTTATTCACTAATTCTGCCCGCGACTCACGGTACTACCGCTCCAGGGGAGCGGCATTACCAAGACACGCAGTACTACTGCGGCGTGACCACGGCAGATTACTGCGGAAGCTCCAGTGCCGGACTAAGCTCGAGCTGGAGCGGTACTACCGCCGGCGCATTATCATTCCCCTTGCGTACTACCGCAAGGCGGAGGGTCACGGTTCGAAGGGCGCGACGAAATAAATTTCATCCGCGCTTACTCCGCAGAAATTAGGTGGTGCAAAAACCCGACGCAGTACTACCGCTCAGAGGGCGCAGATTACGTGGTAGGCATGGATGTAAAATTACATCCGCGCCTACTACCACGACGCAGCGGTATTAGGGCAGAAGGGCACGGTACTACAACTCAGGGGAGCGGTATTATCGTGGCCCTCGCGGTACTACCACAGAGCGAGCGGTATTATCAGGTGCCGCGGATGTAAAAATTACATCCGCCTTACTACCGCACCGAGCGCACTAGGCAGAAGCGGCGGTACTACCGCGCCAAGGAGCGGTATTATTATGAGGGGCGCGATGTAAAAATTACATCCGCCTTACTACCGCTACTGAGCAGCACTAGGCCAGGTACCGCGGTACTACCGCTACCGAGGGCGGTACTACCAGGTTCGCCATGGGTGAAGTTGCTTGGGTCATGAGGATAAAACCTTCTTCAATAACTCTCAAAGGTTAGTGTTCACATGTTTCAAATGGCTAAAGCGATAGACCCAATTATCAAAATCTACACCTTTTTCATACTTAGGAGGTGGACCGGCATGATTTAAATGAGTGGAGGATAGGTCCTCCATAGACCGGGGTTCCACATGGGCAAAGATGCGGTGCCATTTCTACCACTAGTAGATGGACTCTTTTCAATGCTAGCTTCCCCTTATCGGAGAAAGCATCCGTCGCCTTGTTAGTGGGATCACCCACTTTCATAGGTGCGATAGATAGTTTAAGTCCTCTAAGAAATTATTAAACATGCTTTTAACCTCGGCCGTCATGGAGGTTTTCAATGTGTCCAAAGCCACATTGAACTCCTCACGAAGACCGAGGTTCCCCTCGACGAAGATGAGATGGGATTCACACCGAGTGTTCCTCCACACCATCGTTGGTGTCAACCATACTCTTTGGACGGTAAAGTCCTTAATAAAGAGGCGAGGCTCGATACCAATTGAAAGGATCGATATGGTTGACTAGAGGGGGTGAATAGGCAACTAACAATTTTAGGCTTTTCTTTACCAAATTAAACTTTGCAACAAATAGGTTGTCTAGATATGCGACTAAGTGAGCAACCTATATGATGCAATAACAACTAGCAAGCAAGCAAGCAAGAGATGTAACAATAAGTAAGATTGCAAAAGTAAAGGCACGAAATAACCAAGAGTGGAGCGGTGAAGGCGAGGATGTGTTACGGAGTTCCTTCCTTTTGGGAAATGCGTCTCCGTTAGAGCGGTGTGGAGGCACAATGCTCCCCAAGAAGCCACTAGGGCCACAGTATTCTCCTCACGCCCTCACACAATGCGAGATCCGTGATTCCACTATTGGTGCCCTTGAAGGCGGCGAGAACCTTTACAAGCAAGGTTGGGGCAATCTCCACAACAATCGGAGGCTCCCAACAACAACACCACCACGAAGCTTCACCACAATGGAGTATGGCCGAGGTGACCTCAACAAATCTAGGGTGCTCAACACCCAAGAGTAACAAGATCCGCAAGGGATAAGTGGGGGAATCAAATATCCTTTGGTGGAAGTGTAGATCGAGCTCTTGTCACCCAATCCCGAGCAAATCAACAAGTTTGATTGGCTAGGGAGAGAGATCGAGCGAAAATGGAGCTTGGAGCAACAATGGAGCTTAGAGGTGGAAGAGGTAGTCAACTAGAGGTAGAAGACACCCCTTATATAGTCGGGGAAAAGATCCAACCGTTATTCACTAATTCTGCCCGCGACTCACGGTACTACCGCTCCAGGGGAGCGGTACTACCCATGAACCTGTGGTACTACCGTGCGTGACCACGGTACTACCGTGGAAGCTCCTGAGGCGGACCAAGCTGAGTGGGGCGGTACTACCGCGGCGCTGGTACTACCGCTCCCCTTGCGTACTACCGCAAAGCGAGGAGAATCACTGGTTCAGGAAGGGCGCGGACGAAATAAATTTCATCCGTGCCTACTTCCGCAGAAATTAGGTGGTGCAAAACCCGACGGCGGTACTACCGCCGTAGGGCGCGGTACTACCGTGGTAGGCATGGATGTAAAATTACATCGCGCCTACTACTGCGACGCAGCGGTACTAAGCGAGAAGAACGCGGTACTACAACTCGGGGGGCGGTACTACCGTGGGCCCCAGGGTACTACTGCGAGCGAAGCGGTACTACCGTGGGTGCAGCGGATGTAAAAATTACATCCGCCCCTACTACCGCACCGGGCGGCACTAGGCAGTCTTGGCGGTACTACCGCGCCGAAGGCGGTACTACCATGAGGGGCGGATGTAAAAATTACATCCGCCCTACTACTGCATGTTGAGCAGCACTAGGCCAAGGTACGCGGTACTACTGCGCCAGGGCGGTACTACCGTGGCCCGCCGTGGGTACTACCGTGGCCTTGCATACTACTATTGGTACTTATGGTACTACCATAAGTACAACAGCAGTTGTCGATTCGACAACCGTGATAACGATGGGCAGCTCAAGGTGCAAGGGAAGGAGGGTAAGTGTGCGTGTGATTCCACCCTACCTTTCCGCGCGGACCCCTCTTAATAATGCGGCTCTCCTACGACTCAACTCCACCAAAGAGAGCGAGAACAACGCCGGCTTCACTAATCTCCGAGGGGCACGAATCGTCTTGTGCCTAATGAAGAAGTATCTGTGGGACTCAAGGCACACGATTAGTCCGCACAGTATTGTCATCAATCACCAAAACACTTAGGGATAAATGAGCCCTTACACAGGATCCTCCTAAACTACTCACAGTGGTCGTAAATCGTGACACGCTTGCGTAGTAGTAGGCACCTCCGATGTAGTAGTAAGTAAATCGAATGTGGCGTCGCTCTGGGCTCCACATCTGGTTGCGCCAACCAGGTAGAAGGAAAGGGCGAAAAGGGGAGAAAGGCAACCGTGAGTACTCATCAAAGTACTACATAAGCAAGGAGCTACACTACATATGCATGGGTATATGTGTAAAGGGCCATATCGATGGTGAGCTGAGAATGCCGAATAAGAGGGGATAGCTAATCTGTCGAAGACTACGCTTCGGCAGCCTCCGTCTTCTGACAAGTAGAAGAGAGTAGTCTGAAGTCCTCAAGTAGCATCACATAGCATAATCCTACCCGGCGATGCTCTCCTCGTGCATACTGTTAGAAGCGATCACGGGTTGTATCGGCACGCCGAAGGGTGTGTTTTATTAAGTATCCGGTTCTAGTTGTCATAAGGACAAGGTACAACTCCGGGTCGTCCTTTTACCGAGGACATGGCTATTGAATAGATAAACTTCCCTGGGGTGCACCACATAACCCAACATGCTCGATCCCATTTGGCGGACACACTTTCTGGGTCATGCCCGGCCTCGGAAGATCAACACGTCGCAGCCCCACCTAGGCACAAGAGAGGTCGAGACGCGGTCTAAATCCTATCTTGTAGAAGTGCAGGCCCATCGCCCATTGCACACCCGCATGTTGCGTGGGCGGCGGAAGCGAACCTAGCAACCTCCATTACTAAGGAAGTCACGTTCGCGGTCCAATGCTGCGGCGCTTCGATCGGCCGGCGTCATGAAGGCTTCGGTGATACCACGATGTCAGTGCCCATATCTTTCCCACGTAGTTGGTTAGTGCGTATAGACCAAATGGCGGACTCGGATCAAATACCAAGATCTCGTTAAGCGCGTTATTATGAAGTAACGCGGGACGCCGACCAGGCGAGCCCACCTCGCCTAGGTGGTCTCAACCTGCCTGTCGCTCCGCCACAAAGATCCACACAGAGGGCCGTCGGGACAAAGGTCCTTTCAGCCCTAATCCGTGAATCACTCGCGGGTACTCTTGAGCGGACCCGACTTTAGGCACCATCGTAGTATGTATATATGTATAGTATATACCGTGATCACCTCCAGTGATCACGACCCAATAGTATAGCAAGGCGATGACAAGAATGTAGGGCCAATGATGATAAACTAGCATCCTATACTAAGCATTTAGGATTCTTGGTAAGGTATCAACGACTGTAGCAACAATGACATGCTATGCAACAGAATAGGAGTGACCGAACAGTAACATGCTACACTACTCTAATGCAAGCAGTATAGAGAAGAATAGGCGATATCTGGTGATCAAGGGGGGGGGGCTTGCCTGGTTGCTCTGGCAAGGAGGGATCGTCAACACCGTAGTCGAACTAGGGGTCGCCGGCAGTCTCGGGGTCTACCGGAAAGAAGTAACGGAGGGGGAACACAATAAATAACAGAGCAATCAAAGCATCACAAAGCGTAACATGGCAATACGCGGTCTAGAGTGACCTAACGTGGTACTAGGTGGTACCGGCGAAGGGGGGGACATCCGGGAAAGTATTCCTAGTGTTTCGCGTTTTCGGGCAGATGAACCGGAGGGGAAAAGTTGCGTGTTTGCTATGCTAGGGATGTGTGGCGGACGAACGGGCTGCGTATCCGGATTCGTCTCGTCGTTCTGAGCAACTTTCATGTACAAAGTTTTTCCATTCGAGCTACGGTTTATTTTATATTAATTTTAAAAGATTTAAATCATTTTAGGAATAATTTAAATACTTTAATTCAACATTATCCAGAACAGTGTTTGCTAACATCAGCATGATGTCAGCAGTCAATAGAGGTGTTAACCGATCAACTAACGTGTGGGTCCTACTGTCATTGACTAAGACTAATTAAACAGGTTAATTAGTTGAATTAGTTGTTCAGTTTAATTAATCGAAATTAATTAAGCTAATTAATTCTTCAATTACTTAATTAATTAATTATTTTTATTTTTATTATATATTTTCCTTTTTTTTATAAAACGTTCTCAGGGGGTGGGGCCCCTTGTCATTGGCCCTAGGGTCCAAACGGGCGCGTGGGTAACGGGAAACGGGCACGGGCGTGGGCACCCGTCGAGGCTAACCTGATTCTGTGAGCCGGAGCCTAAAGGGGCCGGACCGGCGCCGACGGCCAGCCGAACGCATGGGCGCGGCGAGCGCAGGGACGGCGGCGGCGGCGTGTGCCGAGGCCACCGATGGAGGCGGGCTCAGTGAGCCGTGGAAGCAGCGGCGGATGGGGCAGCTGGTAGGTGAAATAGGCGCAGCCCGGCGGTTCGAGGCTGCAGCAGTAGGGGAGGAGGCTAAGGGCGCCAGGGGCCGATGGCCAGGGGCGGGGCGGAGTGGCGCCTCCTGCAGCACGCAGCTGAGGGGCGAGGGGTGGCATGGCGAGCCGTGGGCACGGGACGGAGGCGAGGCCGCCGCGGGCATGCGTTGAACGAGGCCGCGGCCATGAGCGCACGGGTGGACGGAGCCGGCGACATAGATCGAGGGGAGAGGAGACCGGTGGCCTAACCAGCGTTGCAGGGATGAGGGGCGGCGAGCTTGGTGAAGCGGCTCGGGGGGGGGGGGTGGAGATGAGGATGACGGCGGCGACGGTTGACGGCTCCGGCGAATGGCGCTTCGGCAGCGGAGAGAAGCTGCGGCGGAGGCGGCAGCCCTCGGCATGGCGTGCTTTCGCGCCGGGGCGCGAGGAACGCCGCGACGACGTGACCGAGACGGCGGCGCCGGCTCAACGATGGTGGCGGAGGCGGGCGGTCGAGGCGAGGAGGTGAGGATCGATGACGGCGGCGACGCGTGGCCGTGGCGTCGCGCCCGATCCAGATCGCAGGGGAGGAGAAGGGATCGGGGGCGATCGAGTAGTGGTTGGAACCTAGGGTTCTGTCGGTGGGGTTAAGGAGGCGTGGGTTGGGCGGTTGGGGCGGTTGGGCTAACCAGCTAGGCCATTTGGCCCGAGAGGTCGAGGTATGTGGCTTTGTTTTGCCCTTTCCTTTTATTTATTTTCTGTTTTTATTTTACTTTAGTTTTGCAAACTATAAGCCTAGCCCTAAATTAGTGCTAATACTAATAACACATGCATAATTAACTTGGCACCCTAAACAATTATTTTATATTTGTTTAGTATTTAAAGGCATTTAAATATTAGTCTTACTGTTGTTTTAATTAATTTAGTGCAGTCAACTATTTTATAAAAAGATGTTTTCTCGACCATAATTACCTATGAAATATCTAGTTCGTCTTGAGCATTTTAGTTTTAATGTTTGGAAACTTTTATTGTTTGACTTTATTTTTAAAATTTGAACTGGGTTTCGAACTGACGCGAGATTAGCAACAATAATCATGATGACGTGGCATCATTAGCAGAGGTTACTGTAGCTTGATTATCCGGGCGTCACATATATTATGCTATAAAGGGAAAGCCATCGGCGCGTCATCGCGAACCCGCGGCAACTCACCAACAAGGGGCACCCAAGCCGTGTAGGCTTAAAAGGAAAGCGATCAGGACCGAGCCGCCATTGAAGAGGTATGATTTAAAACATGCTCCGTGATTGTCATCTTTAAAATATAACAATGTCCATTGTGTCCTAGCAGAAAGTGTATTCGCTGGACTGTGTCTGGAGATCCTGCCAGCCACGCCTCTACCTGCCGGACTCCAGAACCGGCCTCAAGGGCGGAGGCTAACGTGGGGACAACACTGGACGGTCCTCCTATAGAGGATGCGGATAGAATATCCGCTACAAATTTCGAGGTAGTGAGCGCTATGAATCATCAGCGTCGGCGGGCCGCACTCTGTGACCCTAATTTCTCCGAAGAGGCGTTCAATGCCTTCAACTCGGGAGACGCGTACATCCGAGCTGCTCAAAATGGGCTTGCTAGAGCCACAGACCAGTACTTAAAAGATATACGGGTAAGCAAAATCTGATAATTATGTATATCAGTAGCCCCTGAGACTTGAAATAGTTGGGACAACTAATTTAAGGATCATTGTATGAATAGGTTCTTACAGAGAAGAATACCCATTTGTCTCAAGAGCTGGAGGAGTGTAAAGCCCAGCTAAGGGCCATAGTTGCCGGAATGGAGGAATCCAAGAAGGCCTCATCTGGTAATACTTGTCTTGATCGAGAAAAATGTAATTACGTGTACCAGTTGGTATTCGACATGTTTGCAGATCTGACAATAGATTCCGCAGGCAATCCCGGAGTGAATCCGGAGATCCTACAAGAGGATGAACAACGAGATCAATGACAACTAGAAGCTGGCGAGCGTGTGCTTACACGGGTCCGGCGAGAGAAAAACGATCTCCAGGATGCCAATAACTGGCTGGGTGTGGAATTGAAAGATGTTCGGGCCCAGCTTGCGGACTCCGTGAAGGAGAATAGGAGGTTTCAACGTGGCATTTTTAGTATGTGCTCAAATGAACCTTTATATAGTTCGGTGAAGAAACAGGCTAACAGAGTTATGTCTGTAGGTATACTGACTGGTTATCCTGAAGAGGAGATGCCCAGATCTTCAGGTGATCTTCTACAAGAGCTTTCGCAACTGCACGAACAAGTTCGGCAGGGGATGCAGGGTATTGCCAAGGCCTTGTGGCCATCCGCCTCCCTGCCAGGAAGTATGGGGGAGCTTGTACAACTGCTCAAGGGAGCGCGGTAGCGCTTCCATTTATGGAAGATATCGGTCTGCCGAAAAGGTGCGAGGGAAGCTTGGGCCATGGTAAAAACACGGTACACCAAGGTCGATCCGAATCACATGGCCCTGGTGAGTCCTGTAGGGTCAGATGGGAAAGAGATTCCCGTTAGTCTGGTATATGACCAGGTAGGATTAGTGGCAAAGTATTCCCAACAAGATTGTAGGCTAGACAGCCTGTTGGATGGCATAGAAGAAGTATGTGGGTCTAAGTGACGGTGTACTTCAGTTGACATATTTTGTCCCTAGCCGGATTGTAAATCATTTGTCATGGTGGACCTTTTCGCTTCAGCCTCCGGACCCGACAGTCCGAAGTGTTTCCGAATACCCGCTCAATTATGTAAACAGAATGCAGCGTGGAAACCCGGCGTAGGGGTCATAAGTGCTTGAGCAGACAAGTACCCAACTAGCTATGTTATATTACATGGATAGTAGAAACATCTTCTAGGGAGAATAGTTACATTAAGGGTTCCTTTCACAGGTACGCATGCATTAATGTGCATGTCCGAACTATGTAAGAGATGCAGATATTTTAAACATCTCGGGGTTTGTATGTAATAGGTAAGAAACATCTTTAGTTCACGACCGAATATTCCCTTAAAACGCTTAGCTTCGGCTTCACCCAGTCTGAGGTACACGTCCGGAGTACCCGACAGTAACAATCGCAGAGGTGCTCCCCTTATGCCCTAGCCGAACTAATAGGAACGTAGGGCATAAATATAGGAGCCAGGCAACCCAGCTGGGCCAAAACTTAAGTCATATCGATGCATATAATGGTGAAGAACAGGTACATAGTGAGAAGCAACACAAATGCAGTGGGCATGAAGCCCGGAAGATAATTATACTAAGCTTCTGTATAAGAAGCCCCCCGGTATAGTGAGCGTGCATATTTAAGGATTTAGCACATCAAGAGTGTGTAGTCGAGTCACACTTAAAGCCTCAGAGCCATAAAAAGAAAGAGAGATGATATATATGTATAAAATAAAAAAAGGCAGAGGGAAGGGGACGAACATAGAGTTCGGCGCTAGGCGTAGAATCTTTGGAGTCTGGCCGCGTTCCATGGGTTCGGCTCGAGTCAATTATCGGATGCATCACGCAGGCAGTACGCTCCTCCGGTGAGACTTTATCAATGATGAAGGGACCCTCCCATTTGGGCTTGAGCTTGTCCTTTTTCTTCTCCGGTAGGCGTAGAACGAGTTTTCCAATGTTATAAGTTTTGGCCCGTACTTCTCTGCTTTGATACCTGCGAGCCTGTTGCTGATAGAATGCGGAACAGGCTTTTGCGATGTCGCGCTCCTTCTCCAGGGCATCTAAATTGTCCTGCCGATCGAGCTTGGCTTCTCTCTCTTTGTACATGCGCACTCGAGGTGAGTCATCAATGATATCGCAGGGCAATACCGCCTCTGCACCGTACACCATGAAGAATGGTGTGTATCCGGTGGTGCGATTTGGCGTGGTTCGCAGCCCCCATAGTACAGAGTCGAGCTCCTTGACCCAGTGTGTGTCTGATTCCTTCAGGGATTGCACTAGTCTGGGTTTGATGCCGCTCATAATAAGACCATTCGCTCGTTCGACTTGACCGTTTGTTTGGGGGTGATAGACGGAGGCGTAATCGAGCTTAATGCCCATGTTGCCGCACCAAGTTTTCACCTCGTCGGTTGTGAAGTTGGAGCCATTATCGGTGATGATGCTGTGGGGACACCGTAACGGTGCACGACCCCTGATATGAAGTCTATCACTGGTCCGGATTCAGCCGTTTTAATTGGTTTGTCCTCTATCCATTTGGTGAATTTATCCACCATGACCAACAAGTATTTCTTCTTATGGCTTCCTCCTTTAAGGGGTCCGACCATATCGAGCCTCCAGACCGCAAAGGGCCAAGTTATGGGGATTGTTTGGAGGGCGGTGGGTGGCATATGGCTTTGGTTAGCGAAGAGCTGGCAACCGATGCAATGTTGGACAAGGTCCTGTGCGTCTGCTCGGGCTGTAGGCCAGTAGAAACCTGTACGGAAGGCCTTGCTTACAAGGGCCGGAGCTGCGGCATGGTGGCCGCCGAGTCCAGCATGAATTTCGGCCAAGAGCTGACGCCCTTCCTCTTCGGAGATACATCTTTGGAGTACTCTGGTAGCGCTTTTCTTATAAAGCTCTCCCTTGTGGACCTTGTAGGCTTTAGAGCGCCGCACAATGCAACGTGCCTCATTTTGGTCCTCGGGGAGTTCTTGCCTATTTATGTAGGCTAAGAATGGTTCGGTCCAAGGGGCGATGACAACCATAATTACGTGGGCCGAAGGTGTTATTTCGGTGGCGGAGCCTCCGATTATGTCAGTGTGTTCGGGCTCTGGGGTTGTGGTTGGATCCGGACTAGTATTGCCGGTCTCCCCTTGCCACACCACGGATATCTTGAACAGCCTTTCCAAGAAGATGTTAGGTGGGACGGGGTCGCGCTTAGCACTGATGCGGGCAAGGATATCCGCCGCTTGATTGTTTTCTCGAACCACATGGTGAAATTCAAGCCCCTCGAAAATCGAGCTGACATTTTGAGGACGGCATTATGGTAAGCCGCCATTTTAGGGTCCTTGGCATCGAAGTCCCCTTTTATTTGAGATATTGAAAGGTTCGAATCCCCACGCACTTCTAGGCGTTGAATGCCCATGGAGACCGCCATCCGAAGACCGTGCAATAGAGCCTCGTATTCGGCTGCATTGTTGGAGTCTGTGTATAGAATTTGGAGTACATATTGGACTGTATCTCTGGTGGGGGATGTCAAGACAACGCCCGCTCCTAGACCAGCCAGCATTTTAGAGCCGACAAAGTGCATGATCCAATTGGAGTATGCGCCGTACTCTTTAGGGAGTTCGGCTTCTGTCCATTCGGCGACGAAGTCAGCCAGTACTTGCGATTTAATGGCTCGCCGTGGTTTGTATATAATGTCGAACGGGAGGAGCTCAATGGCCCACTTAGCAATCTGGCCCGTGGCATCGCGGTTGTTTATTATATCGTTGAGTGGTACTTCGGAGGCCATCGTGATTGAACACTCTTGAAAGTAGTGTCGTAGTTTCCGGGATGCCATGAAGACCGCGTATGCTATCTTTTGGTAATGTGGGTACCATGACTTGCATGGTGTGAGGACAGTGGATACGTAGTATACCGGCTTTTGAAGCGGGAACTTTTGCCCGTCCTCCTCTCATTCAATGATGAGCACTGCGCTTACAACCTAGTGTGTTGCAGCTATATATAACAACATGGGTTCTCCAATGTTCAGTGCGGCCAGGATTGGGTTGCTGGCCAAGAGGGCCTTTATTTCTTCCAGTCCGGCCGTAGCCGCATCAGTCCACTCGAAGTGTTCGGTGCATCGAAGAAGGCGATAAAGAGGTAGTGCCTTTTCTCCCAATCAGGAGATAAAGCAGCTTAAGGCAGCCACGCATCCAGTTAATTTCTGGGTTTGCTTGAGGTCTGTTGGGGTAGCCAACTGTGACAAAGCTCGGATTTTAGCGGGGTTTGCTTCAATTCCTCTATTAGAGACAATGAAGCCCAGGAGCTTTCCAGCAGGAACGCCGAAAATGCATTTTTCCAGATTGAGCTTGATGTCATATGTTTGGAGGTTGTCGAACGTGAGCCTCAGGTCATCTATTAAAGATTCGACATGTCTGGTCTTAATGACCACATCGTCCACGTATACCTCAACTGTTTTGCCGATTTGTTTTTTCAGTCATGTCTGAATCATGCGTTGGTAGATTGCGCCGGCGTTTTTGAGCCCGAAAGGCATGGTGTTGAAACAGAAAGGGCCATATGTAGTGAAGAATGCCGTTGTGGCTTGATCGGACTCCGCCATCTTGATTTGATGGTATCCAGAGTATGCATCGAGGAAGCACAATGAGTCATGTCCTGCGGTAGCATCGATAATATGATCGACGCAGGGGAGAGGGAAGGGATCCTTTGGGCAAGCCTTATTGAGGTCCTTGAAATCGACACATAAGCGCCAGGATTTATCCTTTTTGGCACCATCACCAGGTTTGCTAGCCAATCCGGGTGTTTTGTTTCTCTGATGAATCCGGCTTCGAGTAACTTGGCTAGGTCCTCTCCCATAGCCTGTCGTTTAGGCTCTAAAAAGCGTCGTAATGTCTGCTTGACCAACTTGTATCGCTTTAATATGTTGAGGCTATGCTCGGCCAGCCTGCGTGGAATCCCTGGCATATCTGAAGGGTGCCAGGCGAAGATGTCCCAATTCTCGCGTAAGAACGCCTGCAGTGCGGCGTCGATTGTGGGGTTCAGTTGTGCCCCGATGGCTGCTGTTTTTGTAGAGTCCATTGGGTGGACTTGGAATTTGACGATTTCGTCCGCAGGTTTGAAAGAGGTGGACTTGGATCACTTATCGAGTATCACATCGTCCCTATCCAATGTGGAGCACAATGCAGTTAGTTCTTCTGCCGCAAGGGCATCGGATAGTGCCTCAAGGGCCAGGGCGGCGATTTTATTTTCGGCGTGAAGTGCTATGTCCGGATCACTGGCTAGAGTGATTATTCCGTTGGGCCCGGGCATCTTGAGCTTCATGTACCCATAATGGGGTATAGCTTGGAAGCTCACAAATGCGTCCCGCCCTAAAAGGGTGTGGTATCTACTACTGAAGAGGGCCACTTGGAATGTTATCTCTTCGGACCTGTAATTTTCCGGCGTGCCGAATACCACATCGAGTGTGCTTTTTTCAGCACATCGTGCCTCCCGACTAGGGATGATCCCTCAGAAGGTTGTGTTGCTTTGCTTAATGCGGCTCTTGTCTGCTTCCATTTTGTTGAGAGTTTCCTCGTAGATGAGGTTTAATCCGCTGCCGCCGTCCATGAGCACTTTAGTAAGCCGGAAGCCGTCCACAATTGGACTAAGGACCAGAGCGGCTGGTGCTCGGACAGTTCGAAATTGAGGTTCTTCACTGGCATTAAAGGTTATAGCCTTGTCATTCTAGGGGTTTATTGCTGCAACGTGGCAGACTTCGGCGAGGCCACGGAGTGCTCTCTTGCACCTGTTATTCGAGGCGAAAGTCTCAAAGACTGTCAACACTGTATTGTTGTTTTCTGTGGGATGATGCTCTGCAGTATTGTTAATGAGGAGATCCTCGCCGCTCTTGGCCACCTGCCAAAGTATCCAACATGCTCTAAGGCTATGTGTTGGTATGGTATCCGGTGTGGTGTGAATCTTGCATGGCCCATTGAGCCATCCCTCCAATACGGTTCCATGCCCTGTAGTGGACTTTGGTTTCTTTGTGATTGGATCGGGTGACTTGCGAGAGTGCACCCTTTTGGTTCGGACGAGGGTGTTAGTGAGAGCCGGAGGATCCCAGAATTTTGCCTGGGTCTGCCAGGCGCTTTCCATCGCACATTACTTCTGTACTATGGCCGCCAAGTCAGCGAAGTGTGATATGTCACTGCGACTTATGGCGTTAAGGATTGCCTTGTCCATGCAATTTTTGCAAAAGAATGAGATTGCATCTTCCTCGCGACAATCCTTGACCTTGCTCACTACAAGGAGGAATCTGGCCAAATAGTGATGTACTGTCTCTTGGGATTGTTGTCTAATGTGGGAAAGATCACTTGTATCTGGGTGGGTGGGTGGATTTAAGTCCAAACCCTGACCCGATCTAAGACCCAAAGGCAAAGGAACTTCCAAACTTGGCAGTTCGGGTTCCAGGATGTTGCCCAATTTTTCTGGCCCGTTGTCCGATTCTAAGTTCAGAGTTTGGGTCATGTCCTCCCGCGAACGGGCATCCGGCTCAGAGAGCTCAGGAATCCGGACATAGTTCATCCTCAAAATAAAGGAAGAATCGCTGCATTGCTCCTCCACCACTGCTATTTGATGGGTGACCGGCGAAGAGTTAATCTCTCTTTGATCGGGTTTAAGCCCAATCCGTTCATAGTCGGTAGCGACTCCCAAGGCGGCGATGCGATCCAAGAGCTCAATCAAGGACGAAAGTTCCATTAGATCCATCTGCTCGGCGTACTCCGAGCTGACGTGGAGGCTATTATCGATGACCCGAGAAGTCATCGTCGGCACAGCGGCCGAACGGGCGGTCATGATGAAGCCGCCTAGTCGGAGGGTTTGGCCTAAAACCAGGGCTCCCCCCGAGGTGACGTTGTCCTTGATAACAAGGCGATCCATCAAACTTTTTCTGACGACACAGTGGAACTCTCAATGAAAGCACCAATGTCGGTGTCAAAACCGGCGGATCTCGGGTAGGGCTCCCAAACTGTGTGTCTAAGGCTAATGGTAACAGGAGGCGGGGGACACAACGTTTACCCAGGTTCGGGCCCTCTCTATGGAGGTAATACCCTACTTCCTGCTTGCTTGATCTTGATGATATGAGTATTACAAGAGTTGATCTACCACGAGATCGTAGAGGCTAAACCCTAGAAGCTAGCCTATGATTCTGATTGTTCTTGTCCTACGGACTAAACCCTTTGGTTTATATAGACATCGAAGGGGGCTAGGGTTACACAGAGCCGGTTACAGAGAAGAAATCTACATATCCGAATTTCCAAGCTTGCCTTCCACGCAAAGGAGAGTCCCACCCGGACACCGGACAAAGTCTTCAATCTTGTATCTTCATAGTCCAACAGTCCGGCATAAGCATATAGTCCGGCTGTCCAAGGACCCCCTAATCTAGGACTCCCTCAATCACCGAGAAGCTGGCTGACACTACAAAAAAATACACTTTCGTGATGATACGTGTTTGTCACAGTAGGTCGCGTTTTTTGTCATGTATGTACATCCATGACGATTTTATGACAGAATCAAGATAGTCATACCTGTGCTGTCGTAGAAGTGTTCCATGACATTACCAAAATTATCATCACGGAAGTGTCCACTTCCATGACGATAAATCGCGCGTCATAGAAGTGCTTTCGTCAAGGGTGACTGACACGTGGCATCCACCGTAACAAAACGCCGTTAAGCTATCAGGTCGGGTTTTGGATCCGGTAACCCGTTAACAACCCGAACCAATGGGAAATTTCCACATGTAAAATTCGATTGGCGGAGGAACACTGTGTCACTCGTCGATGGGCGGATGTCGCCCGTCCATTGGAGGAGACATGCCTATGATACGTCGACATGTGGCCGGGCCCAACAGAGGCTCATATAGGTTAAAAAGGCCAGCCTAGTCAAAGGCCCATAGTACTTACTTAGGTACTAGTGGGCCAGCCCAATAACGGTGTGCTTAATAAAGGCCCATTTACGGCCCGAAGCCAGATCTGGCCCGTTAATTAGTTGCCGAATATTTGGTCCCATTTACGGCCCGAAGACAGATCTGGCCTGTTAATTGTTCGCCGAATATTTGGGCCCAATTACAGCCCAGTGACTTTCAGCCTGTTAGAGGCCCGATGTAGACATGGGCCCATTTCAGCCCGGTGTGACTTTCGGCCTGTTAGAGGCCCGATGTAGACATGGGCCCATTTCAACCTGGTGTGACTTTCGGCCTGGGACTGGCCCGTGTTGCCCATGGGCCATATATGGTCCGAAGGGACATCGGTCCCACTAATGCCCGTGATAAAGGTGGCAACAGTTAAGCCCAATGTGACTTTGGGCCTGTTAAAGGCCTGTCGCATAATTCGGCCGGTTGATGCTTGTAGTAAGCTTTCGGCCTCTTAAAGGCCCATGATATCAGTGGGCCAACTAAGGCCCGAGATATGTTTCGGCCTGGTAACGGCCCGTGACCTAACTAGGCCCAAAAAGGCCCGGTCTACATTTCAGCCTGCCGAAGGCCCATCGACGACTAGTGAAAATTGAGGCCCAACATGCATTTCTGCCTACTAAAGGCCCATGGTTTCATCTGAGCCGTAATAGGCCAGTACAATATTCAGCCTGTTAATGGCCCAACGCTACCTGGGCCAAACTAAGCGATGGGTCCACAAAAGGCCCAACTAAAATATAGGCCGGTGTAAGTTGTGGGCCCGGCGCAAAGTGTGAAGGCCCCAATCATTCGAGCCCAAGAAAGACGCAGGCCAGCCCAATTGTGGCCCGCTAAAAACCAGGCCCGTTAGAGTCGAATGTTTCGGCCCGGTCGACTACATATGATTTTTTTTCAGATAGCGAATGATGGTAGTAACTAGTAGGAATTAAGAACAGACCTACGCTATACAATAAAGAAATTACGATATAGTAATTAAGAATAAACCTACACTATACAATAAAGGATTTAAGGTATATTACATCCACGGGGCATCGAAGTTCGCCACCAGTGATCATAAAGCGCAACGAAGAAGCAGATACAAAAACTGGGCACCATTGCAGCGTCACAAAATAATACTGAACCGAGACCACTTCCAAGACAATTCAAGAAAGGTTAGCTTTGCGCGGGAACTGCTGCGCAAGCTGCTGAGCAAGGCTGTGAGACCGACCTAGCATGTCGGTCATAGCTTCTAGCTGTGTCTGTTTAGCGATGCGGTTCTCATTGGTGTTCTTCACAATCTTTCTTAGAGATAGGACTTCAAGTCGAAATTGAGTTGCAGAATGCCTTTTTGCTAGAACTTGGGACTGAAGAAGTCGAACTTATTCAGACAATGAATTCTTTGAGCTTGTCTGACTGCTAGTCTCAAGTAACTTGAACACTGCATCAAGACATGACTTTGGGGTTGTCTCGCTATCTTCAAGACGTTTTGCCTTCTTTGCTGCAATATATGTTGGGTTTGTCTCACATCCTTCAGCAGACTTGTGCATGCCATGAGGCATATCACCCTGAAACAAAGCATACAGATGACAACTTATGCACGTGTATAAACAAAGATGATAACTATGCTGTCAATTCCATCCAATTTCAAATTAGAAAATAAAGAGTAAGCTCAAAATATCAATAGCATAATTTGGCATTGTTCATAATGCGGGGAGCTTCACCACACTACTGGATTACCATGTCAACATAACAAGCATAGATGAAGGGCGAAGAAAATCATTGTATCTATTTTGGTTAATGTGCATGGCATGTTGTTCACATCATCAGCCACATTAGTAAGATAAAATAGGAGATGACAAGGTGCAAACGTGGGCTACTTCACCACACACTGGATTATAGATCCACAAAAACAAGCATACATATAGGGAGTATTGAGTAATGTGCATGGTATGAATAAGGAATTTGGTTTTACAAGTAAAACTTAGAACTTACGGTTCTTGCGAACATGCATTTTGGTAGAAAGAGCAAACTAAACAGCGAGAAGCGATAGGGAGTATGAGCAAATTAAACAGCGATGAGGATAAAGGCTTTAGAAGGATGACTTACATTAACGATTAACACCGGCTTTATAATGCCCTTCTCCATGTCAAGGGAAGGATAACTCAAGAATTTCAGCACAAAATCTTCTTCATAAGCATTGCCTATACTCTACATTTTGTAGAGAGTAATTATAGATATGATAATACTAGAAGGGATAGAGGATAATGAAGATAAGATGCAGATTGATGCTACATTATCAACTACCAATCCCTGGAAGTACAAGCGTTAGAGGACAAAATGTACTGACAAGAGCAATGGGCTACACTTCTGCACTGGCATTGTCTGTGTATTCTACTTGTTGCTAAGATTAAATATAGATCTGATCTTCTTTAGTAAATGGTGGGCGAGGGAGATAAGATGTAGATTGCTACACAATGAACCAATCCCTCTTCCCATAATACAAGAGTGTTTTGAACACTGGTGTACTATACAAAACGTTCTTATATTATGGGACGGAGGGAGTAGCTGTTAATGTAAGTACAATGATAGACGATGTTCAGTCCTTACAAGAGGACTGCGAAGCTAAACCTCTTCAAAAGCATTGGGTTGATTCTAAATTTATGTAAGAGTCCATACAGATCTTATAATGACCACCAAATGCACGATTACGAGGCTAACATGTGCAGTGATGCTACATAATCAAACAGCTATGAAAGTAAGTATGGTCATACAGGCAAGAGGTACTCACAAGAGCAATGCGATTAAAGTATAGTTGCGAGATTCTGTGGTCCCTTAGAGCGAATGTTCTTACGCTACTTGATTTTCGTACAAGTGAGACATTAAGGCAAATGCGAAATGTAGTTCAAATTGTGATGTGATTCATAGAGCGGTACCTTCTGCTGCAGCCGAGACCAATGTGTAACAAGATTATTCCAGTCACCGTCGGATAAATGTAGCACCGGAGACTTTACAGAAATTTTGTTTAGAGGCTTGCCATCAAAGTGCGCTTGCCTCAGGTAGGAACGATACTTCATCAATGAGTGCTTGAAAAGCGCAACCAACCCTTGCTCGTCTTCACTATCCAGTTTGCTCCTCGCCTATTTAAGAGAATGAATCTTGTGTCTTCCGTCAGCAGAAACATATGCAGTAATGACTATGAATAACATTAGTACATTACTTACGCGTAAGTTGCGGAGGAAGACTGGAAATTGTTCTGTGTCTTCGGTATAATCTTTCCATGAAGATAAGATGCGCACAAAGTTCCTAACAACAATATAAGCTTCATATTCTAAACTAGGAAGAAATGGAACAGGGGTCCTATTTGCTACAATTGGGGCTCTCTCTGGTTCAAAAAGGGATTTGGCAACTGGATTTGGTTTACTCTTTGCTGGAATGGGGGTTTTGCGTCGTAGAGCTAGTGCTATGTCAACTAGCATAATCATACTATTTGCTGCAGTTGGGGTCTGCTGAGTTGGGGCATCAGAAATGACCAGTGTAGTAGGGCTAGAGTCTGCTAGAGTTGGGGTGTTTTGTGGGTTAGGTGATATTGCAACTACACCTAATGTGCTATTTGATTTATCAGGTGCCGCTACCTTTTCCAAATACTTTGCTTGTGCTCCTCCACGATCAGCAATCGCCCTCTTCCTTTTGAACGTCTGATACACAAGAACAGCATTTGAATGGATAAATATGGTATGATGACAGACGGAATATGTATTGAAAATGGATAGGCAGGGCGTATTCACATACACGATGTGTAAACTAAGCTAATGGCAGTTCAACAAAGTAGAAGCAATGCAAAGCATTAGTTGCAAGATATGTGCGACCAGTATAACCTTGGAAAGTTAGAGCAAGCACCTTGATGGGCGAATAAGATAGGGCATCTGCCTCTGACTCCTCCACTAGGGAGCTACATTGACTTAGGTCTCCCTCTAGCTCAGAACATTGTTAGGATCATATTCTGAGCATGAATCTATAGGTGGAGAGCGTTTGCATTGCATTGCATCCAGACTTGATTTCAGTCCTTTAATGCCAAGTTTGACAGCCATCTCATTGTTCTGGTTTATTCTTTTCATGCGCGCAAGCTCATAATCATTATGATGCTGTTCAGAATCTGAGATTCATGAAAACATAAAAAGTAGTCAGATTATCTATGGAATGCATTGCGGATTCAACTCGAAGGGTGTCTCCTCATAAACCCCTGCATATGCAAAGTTCACCCCCAACCGTCTTGACGGACACACACGAAATAAAACCCTTATGTCTCTATAATGACGGACACACATTTCAAAACTGAAGTAGGAACATCGAGAATCATATGAAATTAGTATTTGAACAAATAAACTAAGGAATTATGAGTGGCATAATGTTTAGCTTCAAGGGTGGAGTGTTGGTAGTGCGACACAAAGCAAGTAGGCAGATTGTATTCCATGTAAAAGATCGAAACCTATGTAAAAGCTGAAATGACACTTCCTTTCTATACAATGCGGTGTTAGTTTGCCCACACATGATGGAAGAGATCACATAGAGAAATACTATTCACTCATGTATACGGTTCGATTTAGAAAGCAGGTGGTCCACCCTATAAGAATATTGACAACAAATATGACAAGGCAAGCATAGATGTAGTGAATCAATCATTTACTTGTGAGCTTACTAGGACAAGTATGCAGAATTGTAACAGCAGTAAGAGACCGTCCAAAATCTGAATCAAGAAGTTTGTCTAGCACTTATTGTTTGCAACTAATTGACCTGAATAATTGGATATTATATTGAATGAGTAAGAAAGACAAGTAAAATTGTCAACAAACCTGGCTTGCAGAAGTAATCCGGGTCAATGTCACTACGACCAACAATCCAAAATGACTAGTGTCTATTCCGAGGGCCAGAATTTTGAAAACCATGTGAACTTTAGTGGTCTAAAGATTACCGAAATACATCTAAACCATTAAGTGTAGGTAGCACTGAGCACATAACAAACCCTAATGACAGTCCTGCCTAATGAGTAATGAATCAATTAGAAAATGGGTGATGAGGAGTGGCTGCTGAGTGTTGAGGACGTATCTCAGGATAAATCGGGTTGGCTTGGTGGGTGCTGCACGCCCGAGCCCTGAGCAATTTGGGAAGGTAGGCGCGAGGCGTGCCGGGCAGTGATGGCGCTATTAGGCGGCTCTGACCTCTGTTAGTCAAGCGTCTCCTCCTAGAGTCATGCCATCCGGGACGACAAATCGCCGGCGAGGCAGTGGTGAGGGCAAGTAGAGATCGGAGCAGTGAAACGAGAGGAATCAGGGCTGGGGCGACCCAAAATCCTGTGGTGGGCGGCCCACCGTGGGCACCCTGCAGAGATACACACCCGAGCGGCGAACATGCATTTTCAAAACTAATTTAGGAACATTTTGCTGACCAATTAAATGACTCTGTTTTAATAATATCAGATTCGTATTTGAACAACTAAGCTTGTTTAGCTTGATGGGTGGAGCAGTGCTATTATGACACGAAGCACGTATTCTGATCGTATAATGATCATAAAAGGGGGAAACTCTAAGCATATTTTTTTAGCAAAAGAGGGTTTCCCCTCCGATTTCTATTAAAGAAACCACCACGGAACCAACATGATCAATTAAACCCTAAGCATGATCAATTAAACCGTATTATGACTGTGCCATGACAGATTTGAAGCTGCAAACCGGAGAAATGATATGTAGCATCCATTGTTTGCTTCAAACTAAGAACTAAATTCTAAGAGCTGAAAAGAAAGTAGAGTAACCAAGTTAAGATCTATTTTCTGGTTGAGATCAAAAAGTGGAGGAGATATGAAGTACCACCTCTCTTGCGGTGCAGTGTAGGCATCGGGGGTGCGATGGCTGTCGATGGCGTTGAAGCAGATCTGCGACGGTAGACAGGTGCATCGGGGGATAAGTCTCGTTGCGGTGGAAGAGAAGGTCGTGTGAGCGGCCTCGGTAAAGAGGAGGACGGCGCCGATGAAGCGAGAGGATGCGATGCAAGGCTATTGGTCCGTCGCCGTGGATGAGAAACGTCCATCTCTAGCAGTGGATTACGCGGTCTTGGTAGTGCTCCGGCATGGTGGAGGACGGTGGCGATGGATGTGGTGGAGGACGGCGGCGATGGATGGGGTGGAGGATGGCGGTGATGGATGGGGTGGCGGACGGAGGGGATGGTTGAAGGAAATATGCCCTAGAGGCAATAATAAAGTTATTATTTATTTCCTTATTTCATGATAAATGTTTATTATTCATGCTAGAATTGTATTAACCGGAAACATAATACATGTGTGAATACATAGACAAACATAGTGTCACTAGTATGCCTCTACTTGACTAGCTCGTTTATCAAAGATGGTTATGTTTCCTAGCCATTGACAAAAGAGTTGTCATTTGATTAATGGGATCACATCATTAGGAGAATGATGTGATTGACATGACCCATTCCGTTAGCCTAGCACTTGATCGTTTAGTATGTTGCTATTGCTTTCTTCATGGCTTATACATGTTCCTGTAACTATGAGATTATGCAACTCCCATTTACGGAGGAACACTTTGGGTGCTGCCAAAGCGTCAACGCAATCGGGTGATTATAAAGGAGTACTACAGGTGTCTCCAAAGGTACATGTTGGGTTGGCGTATTTCGAGATTAGGTTTTGTCACTCCGATTGTCGGAGAGGTATCTCTGGGCCCTCTCGGTAATGCACATCACTATAAGCCTTGCAAGCAATGTAGCTAATGAGTTAGTTATGGAATGATGCATTACGTAGCGAGTAAAGAGACTTGCGATGTGAGATTAAACTAGGTATTGGATACCGACGATCGAATCTCGGGCAAGTAACATACCGATGACAAAGGGAACAACGTATGTTGTTATGCGGTTTGACCGATAAAGATCTTCATAGAATATATAGGAGCCAATATGAGCATCCAGGTTCCGCTATTGGTTATTGACCGAGAATAGTTCTAGGTCATGTCTACATAGTTCTCGAACCCGTAGGGTCCGCACGCTTAAGGTTTCGATGGCGGTTATATTATGAGTTTATGAGTTTTGATGTACGAAGGAGTTGAGTCCGGATGAGATCGGGAACATGACGATGAGTCTCAAAATGGTCGAGACGTAAAGATCAATATATTGGACGACTATATTCGGACATCGGAAGGGTTCGAGTGATTGGGTATTTTCGGAGTGCGAGGGAGTTCTGAGAATACGAGGAAGAAGCAATGGGCCTCATGGGCCAAGTGGTGGAAGAGAGGAGGCAGTGGCGGCCCCTAGCCCAAACCGAATTGGTAGGGGCGGCCCCCTTCCTACTCTTCCTCCTCTCCTTCCTCCTCCTTCTCCTTCCTTCCTTCCCTCTCCTAGTTGGACTAGGAAAGGAGGAGTCCTACTCCGGTAGGAGTAGGACCCCTCCCTGGCGCGCCCTCCCTTGGCCGGCCGCCTCCTCCCCCTTGCTCCTTTATATACGGGGGCAGGGGGCACCCCATGACACACAAGTTGATCTACGGATCGTTCCTTAGCTGTGTGCGGTGCCCCCCTCCACCATATTCCACCTTGGTCATATCGTCGCGGAGTTTAGGCGAAGCCCTGCGCGATAGAACATCATCATCGCCACCACGCCGTCGTCTTGTGGAACTCATCCCGACACTTTGCTGGATCGAGTCGAGGATCGTCATCGAGCTGAGCGTGTGCTGAACTCGGAGGTGCCGAGGTTCGGTATTTGGATCGGTCGGATCGTGAAGGCGTCGACTACATCAACCGTGTTGTCATAGCGCTTCGCCACGGTCTCGAGAGTGCGTGGACAATACTCTCCCCTCTCGGTGCTATGCCATCACCATGATCTTGCTTGTGCGTAGGATTTTTTGAAATTACTCGTTCCCCAACAGTGGCATCCGAGCCTAGGTTTTATGCGTTGATGTTATATGCACGAGTAGAACACAAGTGAGTTGTGGGCGATACAAGTCATACTGCTTACCAGCATGTCATACTTTGGTTTGGCGGTATTGTTGGATGAAGCGGCCCGGACCGACATTATGCGTACGCTTACGCGAGACTGGTTTTACCGCCGTGCTTTGCACACTGGTGACTAGCTGGTGTCAGTTTCGCCAACTTTAGTTGAACCGAGTGTGGCTACGCCCGGTCCTTGCGAAGGTTAAAACAACATCAACTTGACGAACTATCGTTGTGGTTTTGATGCGTAGGTAAGAACGGTTCTTGCTCAGCCCGTAGCAGCCACGTAAAACTTGCAACAACAAAGTAGAGGACGTCTAACTTGTTTTTTGCAGGGCATGTTGTGATGTGATATGGCCAAGACGCGATGCTATATTTTATTGTATGAGATGATCATGTTTTGTAACCGAAGTTATCGGCAACTGGCTGGAGCCATATGGTTGTTGCTTTATTGTATGAAATGCAAAAGCCCTGTAATTGCTTTACTTTATCACTAAGCGGTAGCGATAGTCGTAAAAGCAATAGATGGCGTAAACGACAACGATGCTACGATGGAGATCAAGGTGTCGCGCCGGTGACGATGGTAATCATGACGGTGCTTCGGAGATGGAGATCACAAGCACAAGATGATGATGGCCATATCATATCACTTATATTGATTGCATGTGATGTTTATCCTTTATGCATCTTATCTTGCTTTGATTGATGGTAGCATTTTAAGATGATCTCTCACTAAAAATTATCAAGAAGTGTTCTCCCTGAGTATGCATCGTTGCCAAAGTTTGTCGTGCCCAAACACCACGTGATGATCGGGTGTGATAAGCTCAACGTCCATCTACAACGGGTGCAAGCCGGTTTTGCACACGCAGAATACTCAGGTTAAACTTGACGAGCCTAGCATATGCAGATATGGCCTCGGAACACGGAGACCGAAAGGTCGAGCGTGAATCATATAGTAGATATGATCAACATAGTGATGTTCACCATTGAAAACTACTCCATCTCACGTGATGATCGGTTATGGTTTAGTTGATTTGGAGGACGTGATCACTTAGATGACTAGAGAGATGTCTGTCTAAGTGGGGGTTCTTAAGTAATATGATTAATTGAACTTAAATTTATCATGAACTTAGTCCTGGTAGTATTTTGCAAATTATGTTGTAAGATCAATAGCTTGCGTTGTTGCTTTCATATGTTTATTTTGATATGTTCCTAGAGAAACTGTGTTGAAAGATGTTAGTAGCAATGATGCGGATTGGATCCGTGATCTGAGGTTTATCCTCATTGCTGCATAGAAGAATTATGTTCTTGATGCACCGCTAGGTGACAGACCTATTGCAAGAGGAGATGCAGACGTTATGAACGTTTGGCTAAGCTCATTATGATGACTACTTGATAGTTTAGTGCACCATGCTTAACGGCTTAGAATCGGGACTTCAAAAGACGTTTTGAACGTCATGGACCATATGAGATGTTCTAGGAATTGAAGTTAATATTTCAAGCAAATACCCGAGTTGAGAGATATGAAGTCTCCAACAAGTTCTATAGCTAAAAGATGGAGGAGAATCGCTCAACTAGTGAGCAAGTGCTCAGATTGTCTGGGTACTACAATCGCTTGAATCAAGTGGGAGTTAATCTTCCAGATAAGATAGTGATTGATAGAATTCTCTAGTCACCATCACTAAGTTACTAGAACTTTGTGATGAACTATAGTATGCAAGGGATGACGAAAACGATTCCAGAGCTCTTCGTGATGTTGAAATCGACAAAGGTAGAAATCAAGAAAGAGAATCAAGTGTTGATGATTGACAAGACCACTAGTTTCAAGAGAAGGGCAAAGGGAAAGAAAGGGAACTTCAAGTAGAATGACAAGCAAGTTGTCACTCCCGCGAAGAATACCAAAGTTGGACCAAAGCCTGAAACTGAATGCTTACACTGCAAAGAAAATGGTCACTGGAAGCGGAAATGCCCTGAATATTTGGTGGATAGGAAGGATGGCAAAGTAAACAAGGGTATATTTGATATCTGATTATTGATGTGTGCCTTACTAGTGTTTATAGTAGCCCCCGGTATTTGATACTTGTTAGGTTGCTAAGATTAGTAACTCGAAGCAGGAGTTCTGAGAATAAACATAGACTAGTTGAAGGAAAGTGGCGATGAGTGTTGGAAGTAGTTCCAAGATTGATATGATCATCATCGCACACTCCCTATACTTTCGGGATTAGTGTTAAACCTAAATAAATGTTATTTGGCGTTTGCGTTGAGCATGAATATGATTTGATCGTGTTTATTGCAATACGATTATTCATTTAAAATCAGAGAATAATTGTTGTTACATTTACATGAATAAAACCTTCAATGGTCATACACCCAATGAAAATAGTTTGTTGGATCTCGATCGTAGTGATACACATATTCATAATATTGAGGCCAAAAGATGCAAAGTTAATAATGATAGTGCAACTTATTTGTGGTACTTGCCGTTTGGAGTCATATCGGTGTAAAGCGCATCAAGAAACTCCATAAAGATGGATTTTGGAATCACTTGGTTATGAATCATTTGATGCTTGCGAACCGTGCCTTTGGGCGAGATGACTAAAACTCCGTTCTTGAACAATGGAGCGAGCAACAAACTTGTTGGAAATAATACATCTTGATGTATGCAAACCAATGAGTATTAAGGCTCGTGGCGGGTATCGTTATTTTCGACCTTCACAGATGATTTGAGCAGATATGGGTATATCTACTTGATGAAACATAAGTGCGAAATAGTTGAAAGGTTCAAAGAATTTCAGAGTGAAGTGGAAAATCATCGTAACAAGAAAATAAAGTTTCTGCGATCGATCGTGGAGATGAATATTTGAGTTCTGAGTTTGGTCTTCAATTAAAACAATGTGGAATAGTTTCACAGACACGCCATACAGAACACCACAGCGTTATGGTGTGTCCGAGCGTCGTAACCGCACTTTATTGGATATGGTGCGATCTATGATGTCTCTTACTGATTTACCACTATCGTTTTGGAGTTATGCATTAGAGACAGCTGCATTCACGTTTAATAGGGCACCATCTAAATCCGTTGAGATGACACCGTATGAACTATGGTTTAGCAGTAAACCTAAGATGTCGTTTCTTAAAGTTTGGGGTTGCGATGCTTATGTGAAGTTTCATCCTGATAAGCTCAAACCCAAGTCGGAGAAGTGCGTCTTCACAGAATACCCAAAGAAACTGATGGGTACACCTTCTATCACAGATCTGAAAGGCAAGATATTCGTTGCTAAAAATGGATCCTTTCTAGAGAAGGAGTTTTCTCTCGAAAGAAGTGAGTGGGAGGAAAGTAGAACTTGATGAGGTAATTGAACATTCTCCCAAATTGGAAAGTTGTTCATCACTGAAATCAGTTCCAGTGATTTCTACACCAATTAGTGAGGAAGTTAATGATGATGATCATGAAACTTCAGATCAAGTTACTCTGAGAACCTCGTAGGTCTTCAGTACTGGTCCGCACTGAGTGGTATGGTAATCCTATTCTGAAAATCATGTTACTAGACCATGATAAACCTACGAACTATGATGAAGCGATGATGAGCCCAGATTCCGCGAAATGGCTTGAGGCCATGAAATCTGAGATAGGATCCATGTATGAGAACAAAGTGTGGACTTTGATTGACTTGCCCGATGATCGGTGAGTCATTAAGAATAAATGGATCTTCAAGAGGAAGACGGACGCTGATAGTAGTGTTACTATCTACAAAGCTAGAATTGTCGCAAAAGGTTTTCGACAAGGTCAAAGTGTTGACTACGATGAGAGTTTCTCACTCGTATCTATGCTTAAGTCTGTCTGAATCATGTTAGCAATTGACGCATTTTATGAAATCTAGCAAATGGATAGACAAAACTGCATTCCTTAATGGATTTATTTAAGAAGAGTTGTATATGATGCAACCAGAAGGTTTTGTCAATCCGAAAGGTGTTAACAAAATATGCAAGCTCCAGCGATCCATCTATGGACTGGTGCAAGCATCTCGGACTTGGAATATACGCTTTGATGAGTTGATCAAAGCATATAGTTTTATCTGAGACTTGCGGTGAAGCTGTATTTACAAGAAAGTGAGTGGGAGCACTACAAGCATTTTCGATAAGTATATGTGAATGACATATTGTTGATCGGAAATAATGTAGAATTATTCGCAAAGCATAAAGGAGAGTTTGAAAGGAGTTTTTTCAAAGAAAGACCGCGGTGAAGTTGCTTACATATTGAGTATGAAGATCTATAGAGATAGATCAAGACGCTTGAAAAGTTTTTCAATGAGTACATACCTTGACAAGATTTTGAAGTAGTTCAAAATGGAGCATCAAAGAAAGAGTTTCTTGCTGTGTTACAAGGTGTGAAATTGAGTAAAACTCAAATCGACCACGGTAGAAGATAGAAAGAGAATGAAAGTCATTCCTTATGCTTGATCATAGGTTCTATAAAAGTATGCCATGCTGTGTGCTGGACCTATTGTATACTCGCCTGGTTTGGCAAGGAGTACAATAGTGATCTAGGAGTAGATCACTGGACATTGGTCAAAATTATCCCTAGTGGAATAAGGATATGTTTCTCAATTATGGAGGTGACAAAAAGGTTCGTCGTAAAAGGTTAGGTCGATACAAGTTTTGGCACTGATCCAGATGACTCTAAGTCTTAATCTGGATACATATTGAAAGTGGGAGCAATTAACTAGAGTAGCTCCGTGCAGAACATTGTAGACATAGAATATTTGCAAAATACATATGGCTCTGAATATGACAGACCCGTTGACTAAGCTTCTCTCACGAGCAAAACATGATCACACCTTAGTACGCTTTGGGTGTTTATCACATAGCGATGTGAACTAGATTTTTGATTCTAGTAAACCCTTTGGGTGTTGGTCACATGACGATGTGAACTATGGGTGTTAATCATATACAGATATGAATATTGGTGTTAAATCACATGGCGATGTGAACTAGATTATTGACTCTAGTGCAAGTGGGAGACTGAAGGAAATATGCCCTAGAGGCAATAATAAAGTTATTATTTATTTCCTTATTTCATGATAAATGTTTATTATTCATGCTAGAATTGTATTAACCGGAAACATAATACATGTGTGAATACATAGACAAACATAGTATCACTAGTATGCCTCTACGTGACTAGCCCGTTTATCAAAGATGGTTATGTTTCCTAGCCATGGACAAAAGAGTTGTCATTTGATTAACGGGATCACATCATTAGGAGAATGATGTGATTGACATGACCCATTCCGTTAGCCTAGCACTTGATCGTTTAGTATGTTGCTATTGCTTTCTTCATGACTTATACATGTTCCTGTAACTATGAGATTATGCAACTCCCGTTTACCGGAGGAACACTTAGGGTGCTATCAAACGTCACAACGTAACTGGGTGATTATAAAGGAGTACTACAGGTGTCTCCAAATGTACATGTTGCATTGGCGTATTTCGAGATTAGGTTTTGTCACTCCGATTGTCAGAGAGGTATCTTTGGGCCCTCTCGGTAATGCACATCACTATAAGCCTTGCAAGCAATGTAGCTAATGAGTTAGTTACGGAATGATGCATTACGTAATGAGTAAAGAGACTTGCCGGTAACGAGATTGAACTAGGTATTGGATACCGACGATCAAATCTCGGGCAAGTAACATACCGATGACAAAGGGAACAACATATGTTGTTATGCGGTTTGACCGATAATGATCTTCGTAGAATATGTAGGAGCCAATATGAGCATCCAGATTCCGCTATTGGTTATTGACCGAGAATAGTTCTAGGTCATGTCTACATAGTTCTCGAACCCGTAGGGTCCGCACGCTAAGGTTTCGGCGGTTATATTATGAGTTTTGAGTTTTGATGTACCGAAGGAGTTGAGTCCGGATGAGATCAGGGACATGACGAGGAGTCTCGAAATAGTCGAGACGTAAAGATCGATATATTGACGGCTATATTCGGACATCGGAAGGGTTCCAGTGATTCGGTATTTTTGGGGTATGGGGAGTTACGGGAATACGAAGAAGAAGCAATGGGCCTCATGGGCCAAGTGGTGGAAGAGAGGAGGCAGGGCGTGGCCCCCTAGCCCAAACCGATTGGACTAGGGGCCGCCCCTTTCTACTCTTCCTCCCTCTCCTTCCTTCTCCTTCTCCTTCCCTTCCTTCCCCTCTCCTAGTTGGACTAGGAAAGGAGGGAGTCCTACTCTCGGTAGGAGTAGGACTCCTCCCTGGCACGCCCTCCCTTCGCCGGCCGCCTCCTCCCCCTTGCTCCTTTATATACGGGGGCAGGGGGCACCCCATGACACACAAGTTGATCTACGGATCGTTCCTTAGCCATGTGCGGTGCCCCCTCCAACATATTCCACCTCGGTCATATCGTCGCGGAGTTTAGGCGAAGCCTCGCACGATAGACCATCATCATCGTCACCACGCCGTCGTCTTGTGGAACTCATCCCGACACTTTTCTCGGATCGAGTCAGGGGATCATCATCGAGCTGAGCGTGTGCTGAACTCGGAGGTGCCGACGTTCGATACTTGGATCGGTCGGATCATGAAGGCGTCGACTACATCAATCGCGTTGTCATAACGCTTCGCCGCTACGTCTCACGAGGGTACGTGGACAATACTCTCCCCTCTCGTTGCTATGCCATCACCATGATCTTGCGTGTGCGTAGGATTTTTTTTGAAATTACTACGTTCCCCAACAATGGTGTTCTAGCGCAGACGGTGTATGAATGGGAAAATGGAGGGAGAGGTACGGGGAACCATGTTTTCGGGACACACCTGTCTGAAATATGGGAAAGTTACGAACTTAGCCCCCGTTTAAAATTTGGATGTCTCATCGGTTGGGGATAGGACGGTAGTCTCGCATCTCACCAATATTTGCCCAGAGCGATTTCGGGCGAGGAGAGGGTGGTTGGCGCTCATGGTTGGCGCCCACGGTGTATGAACGGGGCTGATAGGTGGGGCGGTTGTGTCACGTGTGAGTGAAGTTACAAACCTGCCCCTATTGAAAATATTTTCCTACATCGATTTCGGCCGAGTCGAGTTTGTTTTGCCGCCCACCGTGTATGAATGGGGAAATGGAGGGAGAAACAAAGGTCTTTCGGACGAGCTTGAATCAAATGTGTGTTTGCCGCCCATGTTTGGCGCCCACCGTGTCGGAATGGGCTCAGAGGTGGTCGTGTCACGTCTAATTGAAGTTAGTAAGCTACCCCTATTTAGAGCAGTGGAAATCGGGCCAATGGATTGTTCGTGTAATGGGTAGACAGTAATTTCCATCTCCCAAACACTTGGCTTCGGGCAGCCGACGTGGGAGTGGACATTTTGCCGCTTCTTTCAAATTTTGGGACAATAAGCATCCACGTTTACCCTGGCAACTAAATTCGAATCCATTTTGTATTCCTATACGAATATTTATAAATCATTCTATGTGTTTTTATATATATTCAAAAGGACGACAAAGATGTATTCCACTGTCATATATGAATATGGTTTACAAGTGTCGATACTCAAATTCAGAAGCTAGAATCCAGTTTAAGGTGAATTCGAATATTTGGAACACTTCATGTCCAGCTCAAATGTCACACGCAGCATAATGTGTACTCACATTTAGATATGTACACAAGTGATGTATCAAGATTCAAATACTGAGTCAATCAACCAAGAATGTATAGAACTAACAGACATATAAACACTTATAGAGTATATGGATCAATAATATCAACTAACATACATAAGCCAGGCCGCTGTACTTTTTTGCTACAACAACATCCTTTCTTAATCAAGCTACTACAGCATCTTGGCCCTTTCCGATGCGTGCCACTTATGGTCCATCTATACTACTATTGTTGCTGAATGCACATTCAGCCCAATTGGCATATTTGTAGGTCTGGCACAACAATCAAAATGAAATGTCTCCAAGTCTTATCAATTAATACAGACTTGTGCTCAAATAAAATTACAAAGCAAAAAACAAAAAACAAAAAACAATTATTACATGATCTCTAAAACAAATGGTTTGATTGATTACATGAACAAACAACACAAAGATTATTCAATGATGGAAAGAACATTTCACCTATGATTTACCAAGTGGGAATTTAATTTCCTTTTTTCCTTGAGGACCTTAACAATGTGGTCAGTCTCAGCTTGCTTCGTTTTGAAATCCACCAAATATTTAATGGTTGTCTTGAGTACTGCTTGTGATTGTGTTGTTTGCTTCCTCAACATGTCAACTTGATCTCTAAGTGCAGAAGCAGAATCTCTTTCTACCAATAGTTTAGCCTCTAGAGCATCAGATGTTGGCAATGCATAATGCACGATTGGGCCGGTGCCACTGCTATGGGATGATACAACGTCCATGGGGACCACGATCTTTGATCTTGGGCTAACATGTTTTGCCATTAAAGCTCCAATTGGATTCAGAAAGTTGAAGTTAGCAAAACATCTCAACTGGGAGTTATAACAGCAAACCAATTAAAAAACATGGAATTGAAGAGTTTCAATTGGATGCTGAAAAGTAGTTATTAACATCATTGTAACTCGTTGTTGCAGCAGCAAAGTAGTTAAACAAACAAGTAGCTATTTAAGTTCAGGCAAACAGGTATTCTTAACAGTAAGTATCAAACACATAGATAGGTGAAGTCTATAATAGGATTAACAGGATGTGGCACTATGTAATCAGTAGCAAACTAAATTAAGCCAAGCAACATAATTGAACAATTTTGCAATAAGTGGCTAACTAAAATTCCGAGAAGCAGGTAACTGAACTTATGCTAGTTCTTTATACAGGCACACTGCAACTTCTTTTTCGCTTACAAGGTTGTAGGAAGGAGTCCATGGCATCATTTGCTTGGATACGCAGTCCCAATACTTCTTTCTTCCCACACTGCATTGGTAAGTCGAATGGTTAATCTGGTAAGATGGTGCGTCCTTGATATGTTATATGTGGACATGTAGTCAGACTAGTTGTAGCCACACACATCACACTGGCTTTTACTGTATATTTCGTGCGATTACTTCTGGCATATCGAGATCTAAGCAATCTACAATATGATGAAAAGACTGGCATCCTTCACATTATTGGCGAACTCAGTTCATAGAAACAAGCAATTCCACCATTCTGTGGGTAAATCAAAAGTGCCACTAGAATATTTTTCACTACCCCAATCATACACGCAAAAAGGGTTGATGCCACCATAGGGGCTGGTATGGGCGGCCGCCTCGGGTGGCTGGAAAGTGTGCACCTAGTTTGAGTCGTCCAGGTTGGCCTAGGCTAGTAAAAAATGAAGAAAAATGAAGAAAAATGTTTCAATTTGGATGGGCCAATAACATAAGTGCAAGGCAGGCTCTATAGCAGGCTCGCGGCCCAAACGAGCACCTCCCATATTGATCGACAGCAGGAAAAATCCCAATTCATTCACTCCAGCCTCCAGTCTGGTTCACTCCTAACCTAGCCGCCGCTGGACAGACCGACACAACACTTCCTTGCGCCCTTGTTGGAGGGTGGTCGCCAGGCTTCAAGCGAATGGAAGGACAAGATGATGAAGATCGAACCCTGGGTGTAACCTGCGTGGGAGGCAGCGGCGGCAGCACGGGCATGGCATCGAGCTTGCGCAAACAGACAGTCGCAGCTTGCAAGATTAGCATGCGCAACGAGCAGGTACATCACATCCCTGATTATATCGATTCAACTCTTCAATTTCGGCCAATAGTTAAACTGACGGTGTTGTAAAACTGCTTGTATGTAGGGAATCTATGAGAAAATGAAACCAATTTCTACTTATTTTATAACTCCCCCAATCAATACTGAACTGACTGAATCTAATGTATCTAATCAAGTTTCCGGTGCAAACATACAAGCTCATGTTGTTCTTGAGCCTGAAGTGTCTCATGAGTAGACTGCTAATGAAGGATTTGATGCAAACATTTTACATGCTCCTGGTGATGAACATATATTGTCTAATGAGGGATCTAATGCAAGCATTTTTCAAGCTCATTGAAGGATTTAGTGTCTAATGATGATCTTCTATGTTGAGAGAGACATAGAGATTTGCAGGCATTGATGACAAGAAAATTATAGTGCATTTTCATAGCTTGAGGAAACGTCGAGGCCATCTACCAGAAAGTCCCCGTATCATGACAACATAGCATAAATAATTTTCTAATCTGTTGTTTGAAACTATTGGCATACTTGTGCAGGATAGATATATTGATATGCAATTTGCGCACTGGTTATAGGTGCAATTACACTTCGATATTTTCAGCCAGAGAGCGAATAATTCAAGCACGTACAAACCATGTTTGTAGTCCTTGTACACCATGTTGCATTTTGTGTTTTTTGGTGTTTGCATCATTAAGTCTTTATAATCTGAACTACTTTGGATCATTAGCTGGTTTTCAAAGTGCATGTAGCTTCACATTTCTCAAGTTATGTTCATTTCCAGAGTGCAAGTGCCTTCGTATTTTTTAAGGTAAATGTTCGCCCCTGGTAACTTGAATTCGTGGATCCGCCACTTCACACAAATCATACATGAATGCCAGTACGAATTAAATGAAATGCAGGGACTTACGCTAGCTCGTTGTACAGGCTCACTGTAGCTCTGCTTTTGCTTGGGATGTTCCATGTACAAGTCCATGTTACCACTTGATTGGATGTGCATGCCTTGTACTCCTTGCATCCCCCTCTGCATTTTGACACGGCGAATGGTTGATCAAACAAGAGGAATCGACCTTGATGTTGTACCGGAGGACAGATACTTACAAGGTTATACGGGTGTGCAAGATGTGTACCAGATCCCGTAGCACCGTCATGCTTCGCTAAAAAATGGATTTGCTTGTTTCAGATGATATCTCGAGAAGAAATAAGAGTTAAAGTCAGAGTTGCATAGGCATGTAAGCTAAGAGAGCAGTGAAAGGATATCCAAACATCGTCAGAACAGTGCACAAGAGAGTGATGTGTGGATACCTAGTTCGGGCCGATGTTTGGGTATGCTCGCCCAGCTAGAGTGCGGGTCACTTCAGAGATTTTGAGGGTGATGCGCTGGCGTTGGCTGGCCGTGCACGGATGCAGATCCTGAGTGGCAGCGGAGCGCTACAATGCAGTGGACGAGACCATTGGTGAAGCCCCAACGGCCTCGGGGGGCGGAGGTGCGACGATGTGCTCGGTGAAGTAGCCCCGGTGAGCTGGGAGACGACGTCGGTGAAGCGCACCTGATGCGGTGGAAGTCGGTGTCTGTGAGGCACGTCGGTTGCGGCGGCCGACGTTGTCGGTGGACCACCCGGTGTGGTGGACGAGGGCGTAGATGAGGTAGCTCCGGTGCGGTGGTGAAGCGTGACCGTCGTCTTCGTTGTCGTCCGGCATAGAGGTGGGGAAAGAGACGGACGAGGGGCGATTCGAACTTTGCTTGGGTTGGCGGCGAATTAGGGATTTGAGCAATCTGGGCACGGAAGGGGACGATGGAGAAGGGAGATTTTGCAGGGCTGGAATTGGGGCCGCCAGATATTTCAATCCAAAACGTGGAAGTGCGAACTTATTTTGTCATCGTACTTTTCTTTGGGGGGGGGGGGCGTGGGTGGCTGGGTGTTACGCGTCCGTCCGACACACGCGACCACCACGACACGACCCACCTACATTTTAGAATGCAAATGAATCTTCTTTCATTTGCAACCGAATCTGTATGTATTACCATGCCCGTGTTTTCCTTGCAATAATTAGTCATTCGAAATGAGATACTCCCTCCGTTCACTTTTGTAAGTCATTTCAGATAACTTAAAATGAATTGTTTTGCACATTGTCTGAAATGTCTTCATGGTCTTATAAAAGTGAACAGTGGGAGTACTAGAAATTAATTAATGAGTTATTTGAATTTTTTTCAAAAAGGTATCCATGGTATTGACGCTAACGTGGATTAGAGTGTGTGTCACATAATTAGTTATTTGAATTAGAGTGTGTGTCACGTCGCGATCTCCAATTCTAATGTGGATTTCGCATTTCACTATATCCATGTTATTTTTTTAATACAAATTCATATGTATATGATGAACACCACGGTAGTGAGAAAACTTTTGGATGGATTCGAACATATGACCTACAAAATAGCATAACAAATCGAGTCAATGTCAACTTTTCAAAACCTAGTATGGCACGAATTTGAAATAATTACCCATATGCATGGTCCTTAGTTCTAATCTTACAATGTACACTGAATTGAAACATCGATATTAAGTCTCGTACTATCTACATTCAAATGTTGTTTTTAGCCCCCCACCCCCCGCACATGCTACATACTTCTGTATCGGACAATGTTCCTCTCCTAACCACCTTAGGAAGCTATCGGTTTGCAACACACGTTCATTCTTTCTCTCCATGTTTCGATCTCTAACTCAACTACACAACCCCCTTTTCCACTCTGTTACCAAATGTATTTACCTCACGCACCCGCCATTGCACCCCATGCCGAGCTCTCTCTCTTCCTCTCCCTCTCACCCTCTCACGCTGAATTAATACATGCATTGCCTATCTAGCCCCCCCAATGTCTCGTGCACACGCACGCACATTGTCTATCTAGGTCAGTCCCTCGAGACTGTCTCACTCTTTCTTCTGCACGGCGGGCCACACTCGCTCAATCTCGCTCTCTTTATCTGAGTCTCGTTTAACCTCGTTTTCTTTCACACACAAATGATATATCTCCTTGTTCGGGCTCCGATCGACACACTCTATACTCTCTCACGCAGATTGTCTATCTAGGTCAGTCCATCCAAGCTGCCCCCACTCTTTCAACCTCATGGCGGGCCACGCTCGCTCAATCTCTCTCTCTCTCTCTCTCTCTCTCTCTCTCTTTGTATGTCTCGATTGACCTCGCTCTCTCTTGGACAAAAACGATATATCACCATGCTTGAGCCCAATTCGACCTATTCACATTGTATACTCTCTCACCCACATTGTCTATCTAGGTCACTCTCTCCAACCCGTCTCACTATTTTGATCGCACGGCGACCCTATGTGATCGATTGACCTTCCTTCCTCCCACGTACAAAATATACCTACACGTCTATGACTGGATCATCTCTCAAGCTCTATCTTACAGCCCTCACCCTTGCCAAAAGCTTAATCGGACAATATCTCTCTAGAGCATATATATCTGTTCAATGAATGTCGGACCACACTCACTTTGTCTCTCTGTCTATATATCTCTTGATTGACCTTACTTTCTCAAACCGTATCTTCCACGCATTGAAGCTACCTCTCCATCCCTCGCAAAGCCGGAGCTATTTACATTGCGAGGGGCACTCCAACCTTGGATTAATTTGTGTAGGCATTTATTCCGGTCGGTTTAGATTATATTTTCATAGCATTCGGCCCACAACTACACCAAACACCGTTGCAACCCCCGCAACTCCCCTAGTTGATTTCCCTCTGGCTCGGTCATCGCTCTCTCGCACGTCCTTTCTCGCCTTCAATGTCTCACCATGGTATTATTGCAAAAAACTCTGTTGTTCTCTTTAATTATTATAAATAAGCTACAAAACTACACACTGATAGTCCACTTGGAATGAAACAAATTTCGACCCACAAATTAAAGTGTTATAAACTACACACCGAGGGGCCCACATGTCATGAAATAAATTTTGACCCAAATACAAATTAAAAAATAAAGGACGAGGATCGAACATGCGACCAGGGCCTTCAAGCTGCACGTCAATAGGCAACATACGTAGAACGACAATGTTTGTTGTACCCCCTTTGTTCATGTAATGTTTTTATATTACCACAGCCTATTTAATGGATAACATGTAATATTATTTTTAGTACTATTCACCTTCACTTACTGGTGGGTTCCATGTGTGCTCTCTCTCTCTCCTCCCCTTCTGCGTTTAGACGCACAGGCAAACACGAAAAACTCGTGGGCGATGTTGCCATTGACCATATCTGGACGCGTTCACAAGTCAGTGTGTACGTGCAATGCATGTTAATTTGGAAGTATATTAAGTGCATGCGGATATTGAGTAGGATATTATTTACGTGTTATTTTGTGATTAGCACTATTTTTCGCATGAAAGTAACTGCACGCTAAACGTGTTGAGCGCTCGACATTGAAGCAGTCTAGGTCGTTGGATGACAATGAATACATGTGGCTTGATGACGTTTTATATTTAATTTGATACGGCTCTAGTAGAACATTCAATTGATCAAACCATAGATTTCGTTCAGTTTGACTCCGACTTTAAATTATACGACGATCGATATAAAATAAACGGAAATGATAAACATTCGGATTTTAAGCATGGCAATCCAAACGTTTTTCATGGAAATTTTAGATTACACGGCGGTGGCGGGGGCATCTTGCGGTGGGAAGCGGCTCCTCTGCCGTGCTCTATGTGTCGTCGGGCCACTAACCGACGGCGACGGCAGCGTCTTGCGCCGTTTGTTGGCATACTCCTAGACGTTGGCCTAGCTTCAAGGAAGGCCAAAATGTTATGGACTTCGGAGCGAGTCAACTAGCAGGAGGAGGCAACTGTCATTGCTGTAAGGAAGCGGTCGACGGCGGCCATCCATGCCGCCGAGGGGGGCACTGACACCCGCGCGGGGACTGCGCTATCAACGGCGCGGCGGAGACATTCGTGTGCATGGGCACCAGCACGGCGCTGCGTTAGTGCACGCAGCGGCGCATACCTTTGGCAGTGCACGGCACCTGCAGGCGTCTTGGCGTCGGTCTGCACGCCAAGCTATCTTGCGCATTGGCAGGTGTGCAGGCGTGTGAAAGTCGGCGGGGACCACGTGGAACCCGTGGCATCAAGCTCGGCGACAATGTGCGGCTCCCAGCCCATCAATGCCGCGGGATGGGTCTTTGGCGCGATGGGTGACGGAGCGGAGCAGGGAGGCGGGGACATGCGCGACGTCTTCCCGCAAGGCCAGTTCAAAATCGCCCCAAAGCGCCTTATGTTCTTGAGACTCCGGCTGGGTGTCTTCCTCAGGAAACTGGAAGACTAAGGGTAGACCATCGTGATGCGGCATGGCGTACATTTAGGTTAGGCTAGTTGGAGGTAGACGACAGGAGAATCGGAGAGGAAGAGAGAAGATTGTAGCGATACCGGGTAGTGCGGGGTTGATTTTAAACTGCGGCGCCGGCGATATTAAAAGTGGGAGTAGTTGGGACGAAGGTGGGCGGCGGAGCCTAGTCAAAGGGCTCGCCTCCGGTGAGCTGCCAATGATGATGTTTTCGCGCCTCCTGTCGGCCAAGCCTGATGGTTTGCTCGACGCCTCCGTCGACTCACACGCTTGCTCGGGCGGCACTGTCGATGAGAAGCGGGACTCGTGTATGCACGTGACGCATACGGTTTCAATAGTGAAAGCGTTCGCCTTAACGTGATAGGTCTTTGTTCCAAAATACCTTGGCTCTTCATTTGTGCAACTTGTCATAAGCAGCTTGTCTCAAATTGAAGAAAAAAATTACAAAGTAATATTTGTGCCATATCACGTGACCATGCTCAGTTTCAAGAATTTATGGTCACTTTTGGATTTTCTGAAATTTAAGATCCAGGATTAGAAACAATATCATAACCTACATCATGCAATAAATTTTCAAGCCATACATTTGTCCTGTTGTATTTCCTAAGAAAGGATTTGGTCAAACATTTTGCTTAGTTAGACATCAAACAAGTTATATGTGCAGAGTAAAACGATAATCCATCCGTACCAGTGCATTGCCTGATATATTAACTCAAGTACTAGGCACGAACAAACGGGCTCAATTCTGTGCTCATCCTGGTGTAGTAGTAGTAGTAGTACTAGGCAATGCAGTTGACGGGTGACCTTGGCGAGCGGCGACCGAGGGAATTGAACCGTGCTTGGCACGATAGGTAACATTGTCTAGTTACTAAAGCATCCCTCCATTGTTCATCTGTAGTCATTATGGACCGGGAACATGAGGGGAATTTCCTAGGGCTGGAATTCTAGCCGCGAGATATTTTGACTCAAAACACTGAGGCTCGACTGGTTGGGGTTGCCTAATGTGCGTACCACGCACGCCACTAGGAGTACACGAGCCCTGTTTTTTTAGGATCAACACGAGCCAAGGTCTGGCTGGTACGCTGTTGGGTCCTACCATTCGAGAATATGAAAGGAACCTTTTAAATTGCCGAACGAATCTATGTGTATTACAATGCCCATATTTTCCTTGCAAATACTAATCTCAATGTGGTAATTGATTTATGACGAGTTGTTGAATTAGAGTGAGTTTGTGATATAGTGATCTCAACGTGGATTTCACATTTCATGGTATTCCTAGTAAGTTTTCAATGCAAATTCAAATTTAAAAGATGAACAATATAGAGGTGAGAAAACTTTGTATGTATCAAGCATATGACCACACACACACACACACACACACACACACACACACACACACACACAGAGAGAGAGAGAGAGACACACACGCACGAACACAACAACAATCCAATAATTATAGTGCATCTATTTTTCCAAACCATGCATGTATGACACGAATTCAAAAATACTCCTTCTATTCCTAAATATTAGTCTTTTAGAGATTTCAACAAGTGACTACATACGGAGCAAAATGAGTGAATCTACACTCTAAAATATGCGTATATACATCTGTATGTGCCAGTCCATTTGAAATCTCTAAAAAGACTAATATTTAGGAATGAAGGGAGTAAAATGTAAGACATGCGTGTTCCTCAGTTCTATATTTAAATTGAACATGAAACTGAAACATGAATATTAAGTCTAGTACTACAGTACATGCAAATGTTGTGTTTAGGCAGAGCTATGATTGTCGGGGGTCAACCCCTCGACCTTAGATAAAATTGTGAAGCTCTGTTTAGGGTTGTTTAGATTATATTTGTCCCCACCCTCCCAACCACCGATTTGTTGTGCACCCCCACCCCTCCTCACCGGGAGAATATCATGTGCCTCCATACCTTAGATGCTATATGCCGATACGAGTTGCTTGGAGCTTGTAGATCTGAGATATAGCAGCTCACATGATGTCTTAATATTTTTTATAGGAAACCATTATGAGTTTGAGAATTGCACACAATTTGTACAAAAACTACTCAGATGCCCTTGGATCCCGTATCCAACGACCTTGAAGCTCGTATCACCATAGCATCTAAGATGAAGGAGGACATCATATTCTCCTGTATGTAAGAATATCATGTGCTACCACACCTTAGATGCTTTGGTGATACAAGCTCTTCGGAGCCATTGGATTTGTGGCCCAACACCTCCTCGGTGGTTTGAATGGTTTTTTGCAGAAAAGCCCCCAAAGAGTTCGGCCGCTGCTTACAAGCACAAAGACTGCTCAAATGCCATTGGATCTCATATCAAATGACCTCGAAGCTCGTATCACCGTAGCATCCAAGCTGCGATAGAACCTTATGTTTTCTCACATGGGAGAATATGAGGTGCTCCCGGACCGTAGATTCTATGGTGATACGAGTTCACGGAGATCTAATGGCCCATGGTAGGAGGTTTGAATGTTTTTGCAATATACGGCTGAGAGAGTTTGGGAAATGCGCATAAAGTACAAGTACTACACATGTGCCATCTGATCACTGATCATACGACCTATATGCTCATATCACCATAGCGGGTAATTAAGCTCGGGGAGCACCTAATATGAGCAACGGGGAGCCGTTGGATCCAAGATGCAGCGGCACACACGAGGCATGAATGTTTTATTTGCAAAAAAAACCTTTGGAGAGTTTGGAAATTGCGGATAATTACAAAGACTACACCCAAGCCATTGGATCTCACTTCCAATGGTGTAAAACTCGTATCACCATAGCATCTAAGTTGCGGGGTGGATGTGATATTCTATGCCACTGTCATTTTTGTTCATAAACTTGCAAAATACGTGTAACTCGTGCCGTTACTTGTCTAACCGCGCAAAGTGTTTGTTCCAAAAAACCATCCTACACTGAAATATCGGAACAACACACGGGGGTCCCACTTGTCATTAATCAAATTTGGACCTAAAACTAACAAATCTGAAAGACGAGATTCGAACTGGCAACCTGGACTACAAAGCATAGTCGATAGCCTGAAACAACAACGGTTGTTGGCTTTGTCCCATAACTTGATTTTATACAGTATTGCGTTGAGTAGAGTAGAGGGAGTGCCTCATCAACACGTGCATGACCGTTGACTCACTTACTGGTGGGTCCCAGGTCTGCGGTCTCTCTCTTCTCTCCAACGTCTAACCTTTGCACAGGCACACACGAAGAGCGGCGCTAGGTTGCCGTCGTGTTATTACAACTAAAAAAAGCTTGGAAAATAGAAGAATCGCCTAGAACAAGAGACATTGTGGCTGGTCGAAATGGAGCTAACCACATCTATCCTCCGTGCCATGTTAGCATGATGAAGCTGTGTGGCTAGTGGGGTGTTTTCGACCGACTGGCTGGGTCCCGAGGTCGAACCATAGGTATATTTTAACACACACATTTTTCCTCCGTGCCGAGACGTGGCACACCCTACCGCGCGGTTTCGGGGTCTTCCCGGGTGGTGCACGCATATATTCTTCCTGACGTGGGATGCCCTACCACGCATTTTTTGGGTCCTCCTCGGTCGTAGCGCCGAAGCAAGTAAATGAGTCGTCATACCACCTTTCTTGCTGAGTACATCAGTGAAGCACGGTGGCTACCTAGTTGGGCTAGTTCGACCGATTAGCTATGCCGCCGCCACATTTGTTTTTTTCGCCCCTTTTTTTATCTACTTGCCGGCAGGTAAATTTAAATATCCACCGCAACATTGCTCTAGTGTTTGGGTGCGGCAGCATTTTTAATTTTTTAATTGAGGGGAGCAGGCGCGGCAGGATTTTTAATTTTTTGATTGACGGTAGCAGGCACGGCAGCAATTAGTCACGATGACTCCGCCTGTAAAACCCTCTACTCCCTGATGTGAGAAGTCGTCGACTGGTGTTTTACCATGGTGAAAACCAAAAGATTCCCAGCTCCTCGGTTGGCTCCCTCTGCCTTCCCGTAGATTGCATTGTCTTTCAGCCGTTTCGCCCCCTTTGCTTCCTCTCCCCATTGCTTCTACCTGGTGGCATGGCGGCGCAGCAGATCACGGAGTCTGAGGTGAGGCGCCTGACACAGGAGCTCCAGGCCAAGGATGCGGAGCTCAGGTCCAAGGACGTGGAGCTCCATGTGCTCAAGGAGGAGAGGAGTGCCATGCTCCTCCGTTATGTGCGGGAGTTCACAGAGCTTCAAAAGCGGCAGGCGTCCACCACAAAGATGCTCGAGGCGTCGGCGGCGTTGCTACAGAAAGCGGGAAATAAGATAGGCCGTCAAGAGAGCCGGCTGGAGCGCGAGCGGGCCGATCGTGACGATGTCCAGGATCGCCTCAGCCAGTTCGTGAACCAAGTTGCCACACACGTGTTGCGGCTGCGCGATGCCTACCGTCGTGCCAGCGCGATCATGCCGGCCGTCGGGCTAAACCAGTTCGACCACCCGGTCGACTTCAACGAGCTGCGGCTTCCTGACCTGGTCTCCTTCTTCACGTATATCACCGAGGAGCTGAGCCATCTCCGCGCCATGGTGGTGGCAGAGCTGGACAAGGAGGGGTTGCGGGCTGCCGTCACCGTTGCCGGGCGAATCATTTCAGGGCTCCGTCACCGGAATCCATTCGTGCGATTGGACACCGTCTTTGACGAGCTGGCTCTCGTCGACCGGGAGCGGGCTCTGCGGGCGGTTGCACCCTGCATCACCAACATCATGCGCCTCGAGAAGTAGAGGGACTTCGATGGTGTTTAGGCGCCCTCTGCATGGGCATGTCCATGTCTCGGCGCAACATGACCGTTGGATCAAACTCAGACGGTGCAGATCGATCCTTCAGAGCACAAAGCGTGTGGGTGTGTTTGGTTGCATTCTCATCTCAATATAGTTGTTTCCTCTTCGTGTATTTGTGTTAACCTACTAGTGTGGTCTCATGCACCCTTCATGCACTCTGCCAAACACCCAAAAGTGGGTCGAGAAGGGAACTTTTGCTCCCATCCCGTGCACCCTTCATACACCCTGCCTAACACTATTCGTGCTTCATATGGTTCATGTTTCGTGGAGTACTGTAGCACCATACTCTCCGTGCGCTGTAGACCTAGTTCTGTTAACATTAATCTCACAGTTCATTCTCGATCGGACAGTCGAAAAAGCGGTACTATGTTACTACATTACTGTTCATATAGTTGACATGCGAACAACATCATTTGTTATCGTCATATCTTACTACACTAGCAACAAGATTATGTAGTGCTGACGTATGAACCACTGCACATGCCTAGTAGTAGGAGCACTATGTATGTTCAAGTAGCTGCCGTGTTTCGCACTCCTCCGTCGTAAGAGTGGAAACCTTGTTGTAATCATTTTTTTCTTCAGAAAAACAGTGGACACGCTCTACCATGCAGATCCTCCTCCAGCCATGCACTAAATTACTCACTTTTGCCGACGTGTGGGACAGCCAGCATCTGGGTCCACCAACCATGCACTAAATTACTCCGTAGTAGAGTGTCGGTAGACTACCCCGATCGAAGCACCGCAGTAATGCCCAATGAGCCGTCAAATCACAAAACCCCCTCCTTTCCAGCAGTAAGTTGGACGGATGAAGCAACCATCATTTCACTCTTCCCTCTCAGCTTCCTCTCTTGAAGAAAACCCCCACTCGCTTCGCTTCTCCCTCATCTTGTTCGTCCTTTCACTCTTCTCTCTCAGCTTCCTCTCTTGGATGGACGCTGGAGCACTGGCCGACGTGATGTCTATGGCTCTGGCCAAAACCGTCGAGGCTCATGGTACGAAGAAGCGCAAGCACTCCTCCAAGACTACCGCAGACAAGCTCAAAGCCATCGCCCTGTCCAAGCCCCCCTCTTCGGGATCCCTCATTAAGCAAGTCCAGGTAATGTCTCTTCTTGACGATCTTTTTCTTGATCTTGATCGTGTTTTTTCATCTAACACGCAGTACTAGTACTGGTAGTACAACTTTCTAGGTGATCTTGCATGTGATTTTAGTGTGCCAAATGACGGTTCTAAATTCCTCTTTTGACTGAAACATGTGAGAGATTGACACTGATTTCTTAAAGATTACTTTCAACTACTCCCTCTGTCCCAAATTTCTTGTCTTAGATTTGTCTAGATATGGATGTACCTAATACTAAAATGTGACTTGATACATCCGTATATAGACAAATCTAAGACATGAATTTTGGGACAGAGGGAGTACTTTATGAACATCAATGCTACCTTTGAAGAGGGTATATTTGCCTCATTAACTTGTGTTATGGATATTGCAAGTAATCCCTCTGCTCTCATGTCTTTGAAGACATGTTCTAGTGTCTTTGTTTACTCATTTCTGTGCGTATATGTAGTCATATATGGAGTATAATATCGAAAATCATCTTATATTTCTGAACGGAGGTAGTAATAAAATATGGTTTATGTTTGAATTAGAACCAGGTCCGCGGTGGAGATGAAGTTCTTAAAGTCATGTCGTGTGAACTGGAAGACCTGGTGATGAGTTCTACTGCTAAACTATCCAGCTGTTGTGTCCTTGTCGCCACGTGTCCTGAACTAGTGTTTTCCTGTAGCATTGTTGTCAGGCGTGTTCTCGAGGCTATACTTGACCACAACAATTTCCTGGTTGTGCCTTCAATTACGAAGGGTGTGGTTCTTGTAAAGCTTTCCAACAAATCTGATGCGGCATGTCTTCATCATCATGTTTATGAGCGGAAAGACCACTCTGTTAGGTTCTCCAAGGTTGACGAGATGGTGATGGTGCATGTAGACATCTCTCACGAAGTCCATGGGCTAGTCAGTTATGCGGGGTTCATCCCGTAGGTCGGTGGCAAGAAATAGTCTGCAGAGTTTAATTAGTGCAACTTTGCTTGTCTGTAGTAAGTACTATTGTTCAGTACTTGATTTGTGTTTGTGAACCCTGTATTGTTTATTAGTACTACCGCTTTTGGTGTGTGGTCAGTCCTAAGAACGGTCTATGTTAATGTCTGTCCACTCAATTCAGTGTGTATATTTTGAAGTATCCGAATCTTCTTTTTTGTGAGGACAGTTTATCAATTATGGTTACAATCTAATATTTGTATGCATTGCAGGGTTTATCGCACCCACCAGGATTTCCAGTCCCATGGATGTTCGGTCCATACGATTTGTCATGACCTTTTGGACTGTCCTGCTTGTGGGAGTAGGCGGGGCCCCTGCATGCCACCCATAGTTGGACGATCTTCTGTTTAGTACTTTAACATAGTGATTTCCTGGTAAGGATTCACTCGTGTCACATCAAGTAAATCTTATTGATTTACTGTCTAAATCTTATTGATTTAATGTCATGTTTTCTTTATTTTCCTGCAATTTTATGATGCAGGTTTTTCCATGTGACATTCATCACAGAATAAACCGTTTGGTTTGCTCTACGATGGCTATTTTTGCAGGTTTCACTTCTTATGTCGTCTCAGTAACGAAGGCACTGTCCATCACTTATATTACTGGAAAAAATTGGATCAGTCTGTTGTTTGAGTACAAGCTGAATCTCTATGATGAACTGCAGTTTGGTTTAACAAAAATGCCACAATTAGTCCTTCTCGCGTTTAAAAGAAATGAATAAAAAAACTGGATCATGGTCACGGATCCTAGTCAAGTTAGAAAGCTGATCATAGCAGACTAGACACGATCGCTGCTGTCTCACACATCGGTACCACCTTCAGCAACAGATCGAGCACCTAAGTTGCTCTAGCAGCGATGGCGGCAGATTCACCGATCCAGCAGAGGATTGGGCACCGACCGCGTCAGCGAATCAGGCTGATCTACCGGAGGATTGGGCATCGCCACCGGCACCTGCTCTGACACCGGCACCAGCTCTACAAGGAGCACCATCTTCGGCAGCAGCAGCGGCTTCGGCACCTGCACCAACACTTGCACTTGCATCTGCTCCGGCCCGTGCAGTGGCAACCGAACGAGCAGTTGCATCGGCAACAGACTGGGCTGTAGTTCGCACTTCATATACCAAAGTCCTTACAAAAACTGACATGTCCACCTTCTTGGTAAGCATTGGCCGCCCAAGTGCTTCGTTCTTTTTTCTTTCCATGTTGTTTCACATGATTCACTGTGTTGATCTAACTATTTGGGTATGTCTTCTTGTTTGCAAACAGAGAATTCCTAGAGCAACGAGGGAGTCGCTCAACAATCCGGCGATCATGCCAAGTTTCTCTTACCATGCGCAGCCTTGGTGTGAATGAACCTGCTCAATATACCGTAAGTACAAAGGATGGTCGCATGATGATTGATGCTAAAGGATGGTCAAGGTTCAAATCTAAATCATATCTTGTGGTAGGGGATGATGTCAAAATCGAACTTTCTCGGCAAGGAGAGCTGGTCCAAATCAACTTTGAAATTCTTCAGTAGCGGCATGCAACTGCCGAACTGATCTATCCTCCGAGAGATTTCGATGTAATAATCTGGCTTGGTGAAACAAGTGTCCTGTGTGTATAAGTAGTACGACAGTATTATTTATCACATGGTATATAATTGATAGAATTGCAACTCTCATTGTTGGTTAGGAACTGTCGTTTGATTTCATTCCAACAGCTGTCGTGCTTTATTCAATTTTGTGTATTCTCCTTGCGATAGAATCTAAAACCAGCTTCGTATCGATCGCTTGCAATATGAAAGCACTGAGGTAGAACACATGGGCCCCCAAACATGCAGGGTGGGCCTACGGCCCAAAGTCTAGAACCGTGAGCTTGTCTGAGTATTATATTCTCAGCTGAACCCCCATAATGCCCGTGCGTTGCACGTAACATCAAGATGCATTTGTATGAGTATTTTATCTTGTGGGAGAAAAGGATGAACAAGGAAGGCCTTATTTGCAAATGTGGAGAGGTGTGTGGGTACCTTTTTGCAAAATTGCCATAGTTTCCTTCCTATCCGTCAGATATAAATCGGACGGCCTATATTGCAGGCAGGCACACCATCATCACCAACTCGTGTATACTGTGTTAAAACCAACTCTGCTTTTTATATTTATATATGTTATATATATTCCCCTTAATTTTTCTTATGTATAAAGTTGTGATATAAAAGATTTTGTATATTTCTTTACACAGGGAGTATCTCTTTGTCAAAAATATATTTATGTGTAACTAGTTAATCCTGTCTTTCTACTTCCTTTCGCTGATATGTGGGGCATCCGGCAACGGGGTCCACGTGCCATATGCACAAATTAGAGTGCACAACTGCACGGAAGACACACCCCGGTCGTAGCGCCACAGTAATGCCCAATGAGCCGTCAAATCACAACCCCCCCTTCCAGCTTTAGCAGTAAGACGAAGCAGCAATATTTCACTGGGCCTGAACTAGGGGGTGTCCGGATAGCCAGACTATCATCATCGGCCGGACTCCAAGACTATGAAGATACAAGATTGAAGACTTCGTCCCGTGTCTGGATGGGACTTTCCTTGACGTGGAAGGCAAGCTTGGCGATACGGATATGTAGATCTCCTACCATTGTAACCGACTCTGTGTAACCCTATCCCTCTCTGGTGTCTATATAAACCAGAGGGTTTTAGTCCGTAGGACGAACAACCATTACAACAATCATACCATAGGCTAGCTTCTAGGGTTTAGCCTCCTTGATCTCGTGGTAGATCCACTCTTGTACTACCCATATCATCAATATTAATCAAGCAAGAGTAGGGTTTTACCTCCATCGAGAGGGCCCGGACCTGGGTAAAAACATCGTGTCCCTTGTCTCCTGTTACCATCCGCCTAGATGCATAGTTCGGGACCCCCTACCCGAGATCTCCCGGTTTTGACACCGACATTGGTGCTTTCATTGAGAGTTCCTCTATGTCGTCACCGATAGGCTTGATGGCTTCTTCAATCAACAACAACGCAGTCCAGGGTGAGACTTTTCTCCCCGGACAGATCTTCGTGTTGGCGGACCGCCTTTGGGCCAATTCGCAGCCATCTAGAGCGATCGAAGCTACGCCCAGCCACTGTGTCAGGTTTGGAAGCTTAAACTTCACGGCCGACATTTGCGGAGACTTGATCTTCGATGGATTCGAGCCACGTACCGAGCGTGCGCCAGATCACGATGGGCATGATTTAGCTCTGCCGCCACGGACAAGGCCTCGAAGCCGCACATAAGTCCGCTCCGACTCCTAGTTCGAGCCGATCAAGGCAGGTCGAGGGCGGTGGCTGGACACCGCCTCGGGGCTGCAATCTCTACGGCGATGGAGCCGAATACCGACCTTGTCGCTTGCAAAGCTCGTGACTCCGAGGTGCGGACTCCTTGCGGACTCGAACCTCCTGCGCCATACCGCCAATCGAATCCGATTGGCGCCGATCATGGAGTTCACCGCTGCGGACATCTTTCAGCACTCACCCTTTGGCGACATCCTGAATTCGCTAAAGCATCTCTCGTTATCAGGAGAGCCCTGGCCGGACTGCGGTCACGATGGTTGGGATGCGGATGATGAAGAAATTCAAAGCCCACCCACCGCCCACTTTGTAGCCATTGTCGACGATCTAACCGACATGCTAGACTACGACTCCGAAGACATTGACGGTATGGACGACGATGCCGGAGATGATCAAGAACCAGCGCCTACGAGGCACTGGAAGACCACCTCATCATACGACATATACATGGTGGACATCCCAAAGGACGGGAACGACGAAGAAGCAGTGGAGGCAGATTCCTCTAAGAAACAGCCCAAGCGCCGACGTCAGCGGCGCTGCTCTAAATCCCTCCACATCAAGAATGGAGATTCCGGCACCGAAGACAATAACACCGCTAAGAGTGCCGAAGACAACCCCCTCCAGCAAGATTCAGCACAGGATGACGGAGAAGCCAGCCCTCGAGAGAGAGCGACAGACGAGGAGATAGAGGATGACAATTACATGCCTCCCTCCGGAGACGAGGCAAGCCTCAACAACGACGAGTTTGTTGTGCCCGAGGATCCCGTCGAATAAGAGTGTTTTAAACGCAGGCTAATGGCCACGGCGAACAGCCTAAAGAAAAAGCAGCAACAGCTTCGAGCTGATCAAGACCTGCTGGCCAATAGATGGACCGAGGTCCTCGCGGCCGAAGAGCACGAACTCGAACGCCCCTCCAAAAGCTACCCAAAACGCAAGTTGCTCCCCCGATTAGAGGAGGAGGCATATAAACCTTCATCACCAGCGCACAATACGGCAGACCGACCACCTCGTGGCCGCGATAGAGAGGCATCTAGGCCCTCCACCAGAACCGTACCCCGGCACCGCTTGAAAAGCGCAAATCCACGGGGGAATGCGCCGAACTTGTGAGACATATTGGAGGACAAGGCAAAACAATCACTATCTATCTACAGATCACGTGGGCGCCCCACGATCCACGATGACTACCATCGCACGGATACAAAGAACTCGCCGGGCCGAACACAGCAGGACAAAGCTCTCTTGAGTTACGTCGTGATATTGCCCAGTATAGAGGCGCCGCACACCCACTATGCTTCATAGATGAAGTAATGGATCATCAAATCCCTGAAGGGTTTAAACCCGTGAACATCGAATCCTACGATGGCACAACAGACCCCGCAGTTTGGATCGAAGATTATCTCCTTCATATCCATATGGCCCGCGGTGATGATCTACATGCCATCAAGTATCTCCCGCTCAAGCTTAAAGGACCAGCTCAGCATTGGCTTAACAGCTTGCCAACAGAGTCAATTGGGTGTTGGGAGGACCTGGAAGCCGCATTTCTCGACAACTTCCTGGGCACATATGTGCGACCACCAGATGCCGATGACCTAAGTGTTGGGGAACGTAGTAATTTCAAAAAAAATTCCTACGCATACTCAAGATCATGGTGATGGCATAGCAACGAGAGGGGAGAGTGTTGTCTACGTACCCTCATAGACCGTTAAGCGGAAGCATTATGACAACGCGGTTGATGTAGTCGTACGTCTTCACGAATCGACCGATCCAAGCCCGAACGTACGGCACCTCCGCGTTCAGCACACGTCCAGCTCGATGACGTCCTCCAGGATCCAATCCAGCGAAGCGTCGGGGATGAGTTCTGTCAGCACGACGACGTGGTGACGATGATGATGTTCTACCGGCGCAGGGCTTCGCCTAAACTCCACGACGATATGACCGAGGTGGATTATGGTGAGGGGGGCACCACACACGGCTAAGGAACATTCCGTAGATCAACTTGTGTGTCTATGGGGTGCCCCCCTCCTCCATATATAAAGGGGGAGAGGAGGAGGGGCCGACAAGGGGAGGGCTCTAGGAGGGGGAAACCTACTCCAAGTAGGTTTGCCCCTCCCTTCCTATTAGGAGTAGGAGAGGAAGGAAGAGGGAGGAAGAAGGAAGGGGGGCCGCCCCTCCCAATTCGGATTGGGCTTGGGGGGGCGCCCCCTCCTTTGCTCCTTCTCCCTCCCTTCCACTAAGGCCCAATAAGGCCCATATAATTACCGGGGGGTTCCGGTAACCTCCCGGAACTCTGGTATAGTCCCAATCTCATTCGGAACCTTTCCGGTGTCCAAATATATCCATCCAATAGATCAGTCTTTATGTCTTGACCATTTTGAGACTCCTCGTCATGTCCGTGATCACATCCGGGACTCCGAACAACCTTCGGTACATCAAAACTTATAAACTCATAATAAAACTGTCATCGTAACGTTAAGCGTGCAGACCCTACAGGTTCGAGAACTATGTAGACATGACCTAGAACTATTCTCGGTCAATAACCAATAGCTGAACCTGGATGTTCATATTGGTTCCTACATATTCTACAAAGATCTTTATCGGTCAAACCGCATAACTACATACGTTGTTCCCTTTGTCATCGGTATGTTACATGCCTGAGATTCGATCGTCGGTATCCAATACCTAGTTCAATATCGTTACCGGCAAGTCTCTTTACTCGTTTCGTAATACATAATTTCATAACTAACTCATTAGTTACAATGCTTGCAAGGCTTAGGTGATGAGTATTACCGAGAGGGCCCAGAGATACCTCTCCGACAATCGGAGTGACAAAACCTAATCTCGAATTATGCCAACTCAACATGTACCTTTGGAGACACCTGTAGAGCACCTTTATAATCACCCAGTTACGTTGTGACGTTTGGTAGCACACAAAGTGTTCCTCCGGTAAACGGGAGTTGCATAATCTCATAGTTGCAGGAACTTTGTATAAGTCATGAAGAAAGCAATAGCAACATACTAAACGATCAAGTGCTAAGCTAACGGAATGGGTCAAGTCAATCACATAATTCTCCTAATGATGTGATCTCATTAATCAAATGACAACACATGCCTATGGTTAGGAAACATAACCATCGTTGATCAATGAGCTAGTTCAAGTAGAGGCGTACTAGTGACACTATGTTTGTCTATGTATTCACACATGTATCATGTTTCCGGTTAATACAATTCTAGCATGAATAATAAACATTTATCATGATATGAGGAAATAAATAATAACTTTATTATTGCCTCTAGGGCATATTTCCTTCAGTCTCCCACTTGCACTAGAGTCAATAATCTAGATTAAATAGTAATGATTCTAACACCCATGGAGTCTTGGTGCTGATCATGTTTTGCTCGTGAGAGAGGCTTAGTCAACGGGCCTGCAACATTCATATCCGTATGTATCTTGCAAATCTCTATGTCTCCCACTTGGACTTGGTCCCGAATGGAATTGAAGCGTCTCTTGATGTGCTTGGTCCTCTTGTGAAATCTGGATTCCTTTGACAAGGCAATTGCACCAGTATTGTCACAGAGGATCTTCATTGGTCCCGATGCACTAGTATAACACCTAGATCGGAAATGAACTCCTTCATCCAGACTCCTTCATTTGCTGCATCCGAAGCAGCTATGTACTCCACTTCACATGTAGATCCCGCCACGACGCTTTGTTTAGAACTGCACCAACTTACAGCTCCACCGTTTAATAAAAATGCGTATCCGGTTTGCAATTTAGAATCGTCCGGATCAGTGCCAAAGCTTGCATCAACGTAACCATTTACGACTAGCTCTTTGTCACCTCCATATACGAGAAACATATCCTTAGTCCTTTTCAGGTATTTCAGATGTTCTTGACCGCTGTCCAAAGGACCCACTCTGGATTACTTTGGTACCTCCTGCCAAACTAATAGCAAGGCACACATCAGGTCCAGTACAGCATTGCATACATGATAGAACCTATGGCTGAAGCATAGGAATTCCTTTCATTTTCTCTATCTTCTGCAGTGGTCGGGCATTGAGTCCGACTCAACTTTATACCTTGTAATACTGAGCAAGAACCCTTTCTTCGCCTGATCCATATTGAACCTTTTCAACACTTTATCAAGGTACGTGCTTTGTGGAAGTCCAATCAAGCGTCTTGATCTCTCTCTATAGATCTTAATGCCCAATATGTAAGCAGCTTCACCGAGGTCTTTCATTGAAAAACTTTTATTCAAGTATCCTTTTATGCTATCCGGAAATTCTATATCATTTCCAATCAACAATATGTCATCCACATATAATATTACAAATGCTACAGAGCTCCCACTCACTTTCTTGTAAATACAGGCTTCTCCAAAAGTCTATATAAAACCATATGCTTTGATCACACTATCAAAGCGTTTATTCCAACTCCGAGAGGCTTGCACTGCACCATAGATTGATCATTGGAGCTTGCACACTTTGTTAGCTCCTTTAGGATCGACAAAACCTTCTCGTTGCATCATATACAACTCTTCTTCCGTAAATCCATTCAGAATGCAGTTTTGACATCCATCCGCCAAATTTCATAATCATAAAATGCGCAATCACTAACATGATTCGACAGCTTAAGCATCGCCACGGGTGAGAAAGTCTCATCGTAGTCAACCCCTTGAACTTGTCAAAACCTTTCGCAACAAGTCGAGCCTTATAGACAGCTACATTACCATCGCGTCATCTTCTTCTTAAAGATCCATTTATTCTCAATGGCTTGCCGATCATCGGCAAGTCCACCAAAGTCCATACTTTGTTCTCATACATGGATCCCATCTCGATTTCATGGCCTCTAGCCATTTTATGAATCTGGACTCATCATCGCTTCCTCATAGTTCGTAGGTTCATCATGGTCAAGTAACATGACTTCCGAACAGGATTACCGTACCACTGTGCGGATCTTACTCGTAGACCACGAGGTTCAAGAGACACTTGATCTGAAGTTTCATGATCAATATCATTAGCTTCCTCACTAATTGGTGTATTTGTCACAGAACTGATTTCGTGATGAACTACTTTCCAATTAGGGAGCAGATATATTACCTCATCAAGTTCTACTTTCCTCCCACTCACTTCTTTCGAGAGAAACTCCTTCTCTAGAAAGGATCCATTCTTAGCAACGAATGTCTTGCCTTCGGATCTGTGATAGAAGGGTACCTTATGATCTCTTTTGGGTATCCTATGAAGACATTTCTCGATTTGGGTTCGAGCTTATCTGGTTGAAGTTTCTTCACATAAGCATCGCAGCCCCAAACTTTAAGAAACGATAACTTTGGTTTCATGCCAAACCACAGTTCATAAGGCGCCGCCTCAACGGATTTGATGGTGCCCTATTTAATGTGAATGCAGCCGTCTCTAAAGCATAACCCCAAAACGATAGCGGTAAATCAAGAAGAGACATCATAGATCGCACCATATCTAGTAAAGTACGATTCGACGTTCGACACACCATTTCTTTGTGGTGTTCGGTGGCGTGAGTTGCTAAACTATTCCGCATTGTTTCAAATGTAAACCAAACTCAGAACTCAAATATTCTCCTCCACGATCGATCGTAGAAACTTTATTTTCTTGTTACGATGATTTTCCACTTCACTCTGAAATTCTTTGAACTTTTCAAATGTTTCAGACTTGTGCTTCATTAAGTAGATATACCCATATCCGCTTAAATCATCCGTGAAGGTGAGAAAATAACGATATCCGCCACGAGCTTCAACATTCATCGGACCACATACATCTGTATGTATGATTTCCAACAAATCTGTTGCTCTCTCCATAGTACCGGAGAATGGTGTTTTAGTCATCTTGCCCATGAGGCACGGTTCGCAAGTACCAAGTGATTCATATCAAGTGATTCCAAAAGTCCATCAAGATGGAGTTTCTTCATGCGCTTTACAATCGATATGACCTAAACGGCAAGCCACAAATAAGTTGCACTATCATTATCAACTCTGCATCTTTTGGCTTCAACATTATGAATATGTGTATCACTACTATCGAGATTCATTAAAATATACCACTCTTCAAGGGTGCATGACCATAAAAGATATTACTCATATAAATAGAACAACCATTATTCTCTAATTTAAATGAATAACCGCCTCGCATCAAACAAGATCCAGATATAATGTTCATGCTCAACGCCGGCACCAAATAACAATTATTCAGGTCTAAAACTAATCCTCAAGATAGATGTAGAGGTAGCGTGCCGACCGCGATCACATCGACTTTGGAACAGCATTTCCCACGCGCATCGTCACCTCGTCCTTGGCGCTGCTCGCTTATTCCGTAGTCCCTGCTTCGAGTTGCAAATATTAGCAATGTAATCAGTATCAAATACCAGTGCTACTACGAGCTCTAGTTAGGTACACATCAATAACATTTATATCACATATACCTCTGTTCACTTTGCCATCCTTTTTATCCGCCAAATACTTGGGGCAGTTCCGCTTCAAAGGACTACCGCTTGTAGTAAAGCACTCGGTTTCAGGCTTAGGTCCGGACTTGGGTTTCTTCTCTTGAGTAGCAACTTGCTTGCTGTTCTTCTTGAAGTTCCTTCTTCTTCCTTTGCCCTTTTCTTGAAACTAGTGGTCTTGTTGACCATCAACACTTGATGCTCCTTCTGATTTCTACCTCCGCAGCCTTTAGCATTGCGAAGAGCTCGGGAATTGTCTTGTTCATCCCTTGCATATTATAGTTCATCACAAAGCTCTTGTAGCTTGGTGGCGTGATTGGAGAATTTCATCAATGACGCTATCATCCGGAAGATTAACTCCCAGTTGAATCAAGTGATTATTATACCCGGACATTTTGAGTATATGCTCACCGATGTAACTATTCTCCTCCATCTTGAAGCTGTAGAACTTATTGGAGACTTCATATCTCTCATCGGGCATTTGCTTGAAATACTAACTTCAACTCTGGAACATCTCATATGCTCCATGACGCTCAAAACGTCGTTGAAGACCCGGTTCTAAGCCGTAAAGCATGGCACCTTGAACTATAGAGTAGTCATCGCTTTGCTCGCCAGACGCTCACAACATCCGGTGTTGCTCTGCGGCAGGTTGGCACCCAGCGGTGCTTCCAGGACATAATTCTTCTGTGCAGCAATGAGGATAATCCTCAAGTTATGGACCCAGTCCGTGTAATTGCTACCATCATCTTTCAACTTTGCTTTCTCAAGGAACGCACTAAAATTCAACAGAAAAACAGCACGAGCCATCTATCTACAACAAACATAGACAAGCAAAATACTATCAGGTACTAAGTTCATGATAAATTTAAGTTCAATTAATCATATTACTTAAGAACTCCCACTTAGACAGACATCTCTCTAGTCATCTAAGTGATCACGTGATCCAAATCAACAAAACCATAACCGATCATCACGTGAGATGGAGTAGTTTTCAATGGCTGCTACGGGCTGAGCAAGAACCGTTCTTACCTACGCATCAAAACCACAACGATAGTTCGTCAAGTTGGTGTTGTTTTAACCTTTGCAAGGACCGGGCGTAGCCACACTCGGTCCAACTAAAGTTGGAGAAACTGACACCCGCTAGTCACCTGTGTGCAAAGCACGGCGGTAAAACCAGTCTCGCGTAAGCGTACGCGTAATGTCGGTCCGGCCGCTTCATCCAACAATACCGCCAACCAAAGTATGACATGCTGGAAAGCAGTATGACTTGTATCGCCCACAACTCACTTGTGTTCGACTCGTGCATATAACATCAACGCATAAAACCTGGGCTCGGATGCCACTGTTGGGGAACGTAGTAATTTTAAAAAAATTCCTACGCATACGCAAGATCATGGTGATGGCATAGCAACGAGAGGGGGGAGTGTTTTCTATGTACCCTCGTAGACCGTTAAGCGGAAGCGTTATGACAACGCGGTTGATGTAGTCGTACGTCTTCACGAATCGACCGATCAAAGCACCGAACGTACGGCACCTCCGCGTTCAGCACACGTCCAGCTCGATGACGTCCTCTGGGCTCCAATCCAGCGAAGCGTCGGGATAAGTTCTGTCAGCACGACAGCATGGTGACGATGATGATGTTCTACGGGCGCAGGGCTTCGCCTAAACTCCGCGACGATATGATCGAGGTGGATTATGGTGGAGGGGGGGCACCGCACACGGCTAAGGAACGATCCGTAGATCAACTTGTGTGTCTATGGGGTGCCCCCCTCCTCCGTATATAAAGGGGGAGAGGAGGAGGGGGCCGGCCAAGGGGGAGGCGCGCCCTAGGAGGGGGAAACCTACTCCAAGTAGGTTTGCCCCCTCCCTTTCCTATTAGGAGTAGGAGAGGGAAGGAAGAGAGGGGAGGGAAGAAGGAAAGGGGGGCCGGCCCCCTCCCAGTCGGATGAGGGCTTGGGGTGCGCGCGCCTCCTTTGCTCCTTCTCCCTCCCTTCCACTAAGGCCCAATAAGGCCCATATACTTACTCGGGGTTCCGTAACCTCCGGAACTCCCAGATAGTCCCAATCTCATCCGAACCTTTCGGTGTCCAAATATATCCGCCCAATATATCAATCTTTATGTCTCGACTATTTTGAGACTCCTCGTCATGTCCGTGATCACATCCGGGACTCCGAACAACCTTTGGTACATCAAAACTTATAAACTCATAATAAAACTGTCATCGTAATGTTAAGCATGCGGACCCTACGGGTTCGAGAACTATGTAGACATGACCTAGAACTATTCTCGGTCAATAACCAATAGCGGAACCTGGATGTTCATATTGGTTCCTACATATTCTACGAAGATCTTTATCGGTCAAACCGCATAACAACATACGTTGTTCCCTTTGTCATCGGTATGTTACTTGCCCGAGATTCGATCGTCGGTATCCAATACCTAGTTCAATCTCGTCATCGGCAAGTCTCTTTACTCGTTCCGTAATACATCATTTCATAACTAACTCATTAGTTACAATGCTTGCAAGGCTTAGGTGATGAGTATTACCGAGAGGGCCCAGAGATACCTCTCCGACAATCGGAGTGACAAAACCTAATCTCGAATTATGCCAACTCAACATGTACCTTTGGAGACACTGTAGAGCACCTTTATAATCACCCGATTACGCTAGACATTTGGTAGCACACAAAGTGTTCCTCCGTAAACGGAGTTGCATAATCTCATAGTTGCAGGAACTTTGTATAAGTCATGAAGAAAGCAATAGCAACATACTAAACGATCAAGTGCTAAGCTACGGAATGGGTCAAGTCAATCACATAATTCTCCTAATGATGTGATCTCATTAATCAAATGACAACACATGCCTATGGTTAGGAAACATAACCATCTTTGATCAATGAGCTAGTTCAAGTAGAGGCATACTAGTGACACTAAGTTTGTCTATGTATTCACACATGTATCATGTTTCCGGTTAATACAATTCTAGCATGAATAATAAACATTTATCATGATACGAGGAAATAAATAATAACTTTATTATTGCCTCTAGGGCATATTTCCTTCACTAAGCCACATCATTCAGCAGCCAAACGAATTGTCCAGACAGTTCTGGACACTGTTCTTAACAAAGAAAAATCAAATCGTCAACTGTCCGGATGCAGAGGCCCTCGCAGCCTTCAAACATAACATCCATGATTTAATGGCTGGCCCAAAGCACCTAGGACAGAAAAGCCGAAATCCATGGCAGCCCTCACATCGCTCATGACCCGCTTCGTGCGGGGAGGACAAGCACAGCCCGCAGAACAACCTCAGCAAAAATTCTGGCAGTCCGGACAACAAGGACCGCAATGGCAGGTCGCGTCGTAACAAAAACAAACGCCGCGTTAACGGCGATAACACTGAGGATACGGCAGTCAACGCCGGATTCAGAGGCTCTAAACCTGGTCAGCGGAAAAAGCCATTTAAAAGAACTACTCCGGGTCCGTCCAATTTGGACCGAATACTCGACCGCTCTTGCCAGATACATGGCACCCCCGAAAAGCCAGCTAACCACACCAACAGGGATTGTTGGGTATTCAAGCAGGCAGGCAAGTTAATTGCTGAAAACAACGACAAGGGGCTGCATAGCGATGACGAGGAGGAGACTCTGCCGCCGAACAGTAGAGGACAGAAGGGTTTCCCCCCACAAGTGCGGACGGTAAACATGATATACGCAACCCACATACCCAAGAGGGAGCGGAAGCGCACACTTAGGGACGTATATGCGATGGAGCCACTCGCCCCGAAGTTCAATCCATGGTCCTCTTGCCCGATCACTTTCGATCGAAGGGACCACCCCACCAGTATCCGCCATGGCGGATTTGCCGCATTGGTTTTAGACCCAATCGTCGATGGATTTCACCTCACTAGAGTCATGATGGACGGCGGCAGCAACCTGAACCTGCTTTATCAGGATACAGTGCGCAAGATGGGCATAGACCCCTCAAGGATTAAACCTACAAAGACGACCTTCAAAGGCGTCATACCAGGTGTTGATGCCAATTGTATAGGCTCAGTCACACTAGAAGTGGTCTTCGGATCCCCGGATAATTTCGAGCGGAGTTAATCTTCGACATAGTCCCGTTCCGCAGTGGCTATCACGCTCTGCTCGGACGAACCACGTTTGCAAAGTTCAACGCGGTGCTGCATTATGCATACCTTAAGCCCAAGATGCCAGGCCCTCGTGGAGTCATCACAGTCAACGGAAACACTGAACGCTCCCTCCGAATGGAGGAACACATAGCGGCTCTCGCGGCAGAAGTACAGAGTAGCCTCTTAAGGCAATTTTCGAGCCCGGCCATTAAACGACCGGACATGGCCAAACGCGCCCGGAGTAACATACATCAGACCACCGCACGCCCGAGCATCACAGAGTAATGCGCCCCAACCCCAACCCCTGCATGATTGCAAGACTAGCCCTTCGCGTACATCATTACGCTCTGGAGATACCATGGGCACAGGGGGAGGGGCACGACCACGACCGGCCCAGAGTGCGGCTCAACCACACCAGGGACTCCCAAGTGTGTCGCTCTCTTTTTTTATTATTTTTATTTTTCCACAGGACTCCGTTCACCAGAGGCCCTGTCCAGTAGTGGATCTGCCGAACTCACGATGCAACAGCCAGGGAAGGACAATGGCTACGACGAACACTCAGGTGGTCTCCATTATGAGCATTAAATCTGTTTAATACACCATTCCGCAGCCTACCCCTGGAGGGGGACATGTCTAATAGTCCAAACCCTTGCTTACCACACTATTTGTATCGTTCTGCACTCATGGCAGAATTCCTTGAATAAACAATGCATCACTTTTCGCTTGTAATTGTATTCCTTTCTTACATATATGTTCATTTATGACGTTTTGCATCCGTACACTTTGGTACGGCCGAATACACCAGGGGCTTATGTTCCCCGCATTATGGTGTGATAAGTCCGAACACTTTCACAAGTGCGGCACCTCAACTTATAGCATTATATGCATCGCTCCGAATCATGTCTTGGGTCAATAGTTGGGTTTGCGGCCCCATGTTTTGGTACCTTACGTTCCATTCTGTCGGCTAAGGTAGCCTTTGGGAGAACCACTGTGATTGCGCCCGGCTGAGCTGGGCGCGCCTCGATGGAGAAAGCTAAAACTGACCGTCATGATAAGGCGAGAGTTGGTCGCTGTTCGAGAGGTATTTTCGAGTCCCTAAAGACTTATGCCGCTTAGAGCTAGGAACCGCTTCGTCTGCCCAGCGTGGATAGCGCCTCAACTCGATCTTCCGAACACTAGGGGCTTCACGAAATTTAAAATTATAGAATTCTATGGCTAAGTGAGAGTGTTCAAGCATTATAAGTCCGGTTGCCTTGTTCGTTGTGTTGAACGCCTCCCTAGATGGACCCAAATATGGGAACAAGAGCGCTCAAGTTTATCCCAAACACCCCAAAGACTTTCGTGGCATGGGGGCGAAGCCGATGACTTGCCATCTCTCAGGATTTGATAAACGGCCGCATGAAGGTAATATTTTAAATTAATAAGCGTTGCTTAGCGCATATGAACAAAGTTTTCAGCGCACAGGATAACACATTGCGAGTCTACTCAAATATTACATCTTTGGAGCACTCATCCGCAATCTTGCGGGCACCCTTCATGACACTCTTATAATACATTTCGGGCGTGCGATACTCCTTGCCCGCCGGCGGCGCGTCTGTCAGAAGCTTCTCAGCATCCAGTCTGCCCCAGTGCACCTTTGCGTGGGCAAGGGCCCGACGGGCACCTTCAATGTAGGCGGAGCGCTTGATGACGTCCACCCAGTGACACGCATCCACTAGCCGCCGCACCATGCCGAAGTAGCTCCCAGGCATGGCCTCTTCAGGCCACAGCCGGACTATGAGGCCCTTCATGGCCCGCTCGGCTACCTTAGGAGCTCGACCAGCCGCTTCACTGGTCACTAAGGCACCGGATGTCCAGCCTCAAAGATATCGAGACCAAGACCTTCTCCGCTGAGCTCCCTCCTCGGCCGGTAGAATGCGGTAGCATCGGACACGCATGCAGAAAGATCTGCAAACGCTCTTGGAGAGCTCGACCGGTAAGTTCTGGTAATTCACTTTAACATGCTTGCTTTGCATGAAAAATGCCTTACCCGCCGCTATTTTCTTCACCGCCTCAATCTTCTGGAGGGCCTTATGGGCCTCGGCCTTAGCTTTGGCACTCTCAAGAGCCGAGGCAAGCTCTCGACTCGAGTTCGAGTCGCGCGCCCAAACTCTCATGCTTCTCCATGAGAGCCTGGAGCTCTTGCCGCACCTCCGCCACCGTGCCTCCTGCTTCTCTCCTCGCTGCTCAGCGGCCAAGATTACGCCGGCACATGACACGGCCTCCTCTGTGGTCGCCACTGCTCATGGCCCCTGCAGTGCCCACGTTATCCTTGTTATTTCTATTGCAACCAAAATCCTTTTTTGTAAGGTACAAATTTAATACGGTGTTACTCACCTTCTTTGTCCTCGAGCTGCTTCTCGGCAAGGCCGAGCTTGTTCTCGGACCGCTCGAGGTCCTGCTTCAAAGCATCGACCTCCGCAGTCAGTGCGGCAGAGGTCAGCAGCGCAGCCTGCAATCCCATATTGACATAATTTTTAGAACTCCTGCGTATATCTTTTTAGATCCTCAGTCCGGCTTTTCTTTCCGAACACCGAACCGAGCATCAGGGGCTACTGTCTATGCGGTATTACATTACATATTTTGAAATTTCTTACCTCAAAGCCTGTTAGAAGGCTGCTACAGGCTTCGGTCAGCCCGCTCTTGGCGACCTGAACCTTTTGAATCACCGCACTCATGATAGTGCGGTGTTCTTCCTCGATGGAAGCGCCGTTGAGCGCCTCCAACAAGTTGTCCGGCGCCTCCAGTTGGACAGAGGCTGCTGTAGGATCGGAAGTATGTCTAGAGGGGGGGTGATTAGACTACTTGACAACTTAAAAACTTAGCCTTTTGATTGGAGTAGATTCTTAGCAAGTTCACAATGATAACCAAGTCAAGTATCACCCTACACATGCAATTCTAGAGTTGTGGTAGCGGAAAGTAAATTGCACGTATAGTAAATGAGAGGTGGAGAAGAGCAAACGCAATTTGGAGACACGGAGATTTTTCTCGTGGTTCCGATAGGTGGTGCTATCGTCAATCCACGTTGATGGAGACTTCAACCCACGGAGGGTAACGGCCTGCGAGAGTCCACGGAGGGCTCCACCCACGAAGGGTCCACGAAGAAGCAACCTTGTCTATGCCATCATGGCTTACGCCCACGGAGGACTAGCCTTACTCGGGGTAGATCTTCACGAAGTAGGCGATCTCCTTGCCCTTACAAACTCCTTGGTTCAACTCCACATCATGACGGAGGCTCCCAAGTGACACCTAACCAATCTAGGAGGCACCACCTCCAAAAGGTAATAGATGGTGTTGGTGATGATGAACTCCTTGCTCTTGTGCTTCAAATGATAATCTCCCCAACACTCAACTCTCCTCACCGATTTGGCTGTGGTGGAGGAAGGGATTGAGTGGAAAGCAACTTGGGAAGGCTAGAAATCAAGTTTCATATGGTGGGAGTGGAGCAACTTGATCTCAACACAAGGGTAGGTAGTTTTCTTCTCGTAAATGTAAGGTAGGAGTGGTAGTTCTTTTGATGGCTCTCTCCACTAATGAAGAGGAGGTGGAGGGTATTTATAGCCTCCACACAAAATCCAACTGCTTACACATTTGACCAATCTCGGTCGGACCGAAGTTGACAACTCGGTGGGACCGAAAGTTCAAATCTTGTGAGCGTTGGGATTTTCGTGGGACCGAAAATACAATCTCGGTTAGTCCGATTCTTCCAAAGTCTAGGGTTTGCCAATCTCGGTGGGACCGACTTTCTCATCTCGGTGACACCGATTTGAGTACGTATGTTACTGAAGCTTGGCAACACCAATTTCGTATGACCGAGTTTGGAATCGGAAAATCCGAGAATCTTAGGGTTTGGGTATATGGTGAGGTGGTTCATCTCGGTGTGATCTGAGTTTGGAATCGGTGGGACCGAGATTACTTATGGGTTTATGTTGGAATGAAAGATTGCCGATAGTTTGAGAGATAAATCACTAAGCACTTTGAGCAACCAGATCATCATCATAACCTCATCCCTTTTAATAGTATTGGCTTTCCTATGGACTCAATGTGATCTTGGATCACTAAACCAAAAATGGAGTCTTGAGCTTTTGCCAATGTTTTCCTTAGCATTTTGAGGGGTCCACATCATCGGTCATTGCCATACCCATATCAATCGAACTTTCTCAAATATTCTCAAGAAATGATTAGTTCAATGATATATATGTTGTTATTAATTACCAAAACCACCGGGATTAGTTGCACTTTCAATCTCCCCTTTTGGTAATTGATGACAACATATAGATCAAAGCTTCGACAAATGATATAATCAATGAATAACATCGTCGCTTTGAGAAGTATGTGATAAGCAAGAGCTCCCCTAAATTTGTGCATTATTTAAGATTTATGCTTGAATGCAAATGCACAATCGATTAGGATCATGGGTTACTCTTCCATGTCACATACATCTTGGTGGAGCGCACAAAATGATAAGAATGAATAACATGCACCCAATCACCAAGACATGAGTAAGTGATCATACAAGATATGAATGGAATATGATAAGCATCAAGCACACATTAAGCATAGTATGATCAAGCACTCATCAAGATAGAGCAAACGAGTATCAAACACACGAAATGTCTCAAAGAACTCAAAAGTATCTCAAGGAAAACCGCAAACTAAAGAGCAAAAACGAGCACTCTCTCTCGAAGCCCTATGATCTATACATTTCTCCCTTTGGCAACAAGTTACCAAAAGTTCGAAGGTATAGAGCTAATCGTCACTCGGGACTCGCCTGGCGGCTCTGCTCAAGGCCGATGGAGTGGAGATAGCTGCATCTGCAAAGCTTCGCTGAAGTCTGTGGAGCTGGAGGAGTGGATCTTTGGAGTGGTCTTTGAACCGACGGAGCTGTAGGAGGTGCTGATGTAGTAGCCCTGGGTCTGCCATCGAATAGCAGCTGATCTGGGCTTTTAGGGCACTGCAGCAGGCTGCTCATAGTCATCCCGACTAGATCATCTTCCATCTCCTCATGAGTTCTCGCCTTTTCCTCTTAGCTTCCTCGATGTTCCGCCTCAAGCTTGTTGACGGTGACTGCACTTCACCACCTTGACGCCCGAGCATGGAACTTATCTTCAACTATCCTCTCAAGGCTCTCCCGAGATCGCACTATGCTGGCCAAAGCGTAGCTCAATTCTCCGAGTGGCTTCAAGAAGTTGTTCGCAACGCCTTGGGCTTTGCTGCGCTTCCTTCTCCACTTTAGCTTGTTTGGCAGCTTCAGACTTAGCATGTCCTTCACAGATGTGGGAGCATCCTCACCATCACAACCTCATTATCTTCGTGTTCAGCTGCAATGGCAAGTGGGGTCTATCCAATGTAGGTGTCCGTGCCAAACTTGGCATTGATGAGCATCCGAATATGCGGAGCAAACCCACACGACCTCTTCTCGTCTCCGTCGCTGTCCTCTTGATAGTCTCTACTATCGTGTCCATCACCTTAAAAGGTGTCTTCGATCTAGAATGTGCAGCATGTTGATAGAATACCCTCTTATCATGCGGTGGTCTCTCGACTTGGGCATCAAAGTATGCCTCGTAATGGTATTGGTGGTTGGGAGACCTGCTCAAGATAATAGATGAACCAAGCTTCCATATCTCAACATCCTTCTCGGTACCTCATTGTACATGTTCTTCATTGACTCGTGATTCTTCTTTGGAATGCCATAGACATCAACATCATCATCCCTTGATATCGAGCATTCAGCAATGCTCTCCATTCTTCAACAGTTGAATGGAATCGCTTTCATCATCCATACAATTCGCCATCCGATAGAAGTGTGCGGTGGCATAGAACCGCATGATCATCTCATCATTCCAAGCAAATTTCGACCAACAAACTCTGCAATCCCACAAGCAAGTGAAGCTCTCATGCACATGTGGGAAATAGTCTCGTGCTTTTCACTGTCGATGTAATCCCAGTCTACATATCCGTGTCAAGAATAATTGGCTTCTTATCCATGAGCACTGCCTCATAAAAGTCTTGTTGCTCTCTCGTGTGGAATCTTGGGTCAATCGCTGTCCTTCTCCGTGGCATATGGATCAACTTGCCTCCATAGCCTCGAGACCTTTGTCCTTTCTTTCCTTCATATTTTCAGCTCGAGGATGAGCATCATTATGAACGGCAATTTCGTCTCGAGCTTTAGCAAAACATGTGCCTCTTCATCGATTCTCGCAGTGGCACATTGTCCTTCTTCTTCTCTCAAGGGTATGTTCCTCACAGTTTTCTTTGGCTTGGCAAAGAGGTTTGGCTTGGGCTGCCTTTGCTTGAGCTGATGGCTTAGCTTTTGTGGGTGCTCCTCGCCTCGATGGCATCTCCCATCAACTTCGCTTCGAGGAGGCTGAGGTGCTTCCTCATCGTAATCATCATCATCAACTTCTTCATGAACTAGCCTCTTCCTCTTGGAAGTTTTCTTGATCTTGCTGGAGGTTTCTTCTTCCATGCTGAGCTTCGGCAACAAAGGATTTCTTCACCTTGCTGGTGCCTTTCTTTGATCTGCTTCTTGATAGCCCTTGGCAACCACTTGCCTTTTGGCTTTGAAGTTATCTCCTCATCTCGCAACAAAGTCGAATCCTCCTCATCGTAATTCCTCTTCTTCCCGCCCCGTGGCAGCCGCAGCAGTCCACTTGGAGTGCTCCTCTCTCCATCATCTGAAAACTGCTTTCTTCAGACTTGTAGCTGCTCGAATCTCAACCGCAATTCAGACTGTTCGATTGTCACTTCCATCGATATGACCGACAACCTGTGAATAGAATAGGTATAGGCGTAATAGAAGAGTTATCACAAACCGCAGAGGATTTTGCAAAAGAATGAGTTCAAACATTAGTTTTAGGTTTTCATGAATACATTTCGGTCCGACCGAGTCTATAAATTCGTGAATCCAAGTGTCTAAACAGACCATATACACCACTTTCGGTTGGACCGAAATGGGTTTCGTCAGCCGAGAGCACTAGGGTTTCACTAAATCTTCACTTCGGTCTTACCGATTTGCACAACTCGGTTTCACCGAAAAGTGCAAAGGCAATGACCAGAGGCCAAATCGGTCATCCGAGAATGTAGAATCGGTCACACCGAGATGTGTTCATGAAACCTAACCCTAAAATTTTCACTCAATTTTGTTCTATGATCTAATCTGCTGGATAGGAAGATTTCAATCTTGGCAAGAAACTAGGCAAAGCCTATCGTGCATTGAATCAGCGGTTTGAAGCACGAGAGGATGAAACTCACCCAATGCGGTGGAGCTTCACCACGGCGGCAACAGCGCGATGAGAAAGACCGCTGACGGCGATGGAGACCAAGCGAGGGCGCACAGTGACGGCGGAGACGATCCGGAGACCAAGGCGACGGCAATGAAGGGTTTGAGGGCGGAGCGTTTGAAGAAGTAATCAACGCGCTGTCCTCGGGTATATATACCCTTCGGTTGTCGGTGGGACCGAAGTTGAAAACTCGGTGGGACCGAGATGGTTAATCGCGTGCGATTACACTTCGTCACGCCGAATTTGTAACTCGGTTTCACCGAGGTGAAAACCTAGATCAATCCAAGTGATTTCGTCCGTCCGATTTGAGTATATCGGTTTGACCGAAAGTACTTAGAAGGTTTTGGAAGTTAGGCTTTTGACGGATCGGTGGCTCCGAGTGCTCCTCACTCGGTCCGTCCAAAAAGTCTTGTTCAAAGTTTGTGATATAAGCATGAATAGAGTTTGAGACAAGAAAGCATAGATAGCTAGGGGAGGAACTTAGGCATTCTTGTCCATCCATTTGGTCAAAAGAAAAATCCAAAAGACCAAAGCAACAAATGGATGTCCTCGAATGGATAAAATCATGCATCCAACATGCTCACACAATAAGATAGCAAATGAAATATGTGTCAAACATGCACAAACAAAACACTAGCAACTAGCACACAATTTGGCGATGACTAGGTCATCTATATATGAGTATATTGACTTAGGAGTCAAATGAGAACATTTGATCATAGGTCATACTCATCGCTTAAGCACAAGTGGGGTTACCACTTTTCCATAAAGCATTGATGTGTTCACATCATTAGAAGATGCTTTAGCTCATTTCTTTAGAGCAAAGCTCCCCTTGATGTGAGAACCCTTTAAAGGGTCAAACTAACCTTGGGTTGTCGTTGAAGACTTCATGTAGATGTTGAAGATGTGGATGCTCAATGTTGATGAAGATCATCAAGAGTTGGGAGCAATCCTTTGATTGGGCACTTTCAATACCTACATGGGTTAGTCCCACAAGGAACAAACAAGGATATCCATGGACATAGATTGAAGTACACAATAGATGATGTCCATGAAAGCAATGATTACCTTGTCCCTTGACTTACCAACATGAGGGTTTGTGACTCCATGAACTAGTGCAAGATGTGGAAGTTGATTGCACAAGTCCTTGCCAAAATGAATGTGAGTGAAGTATATTGGCGGAGTCACCCTCAAGAACTCTCTAGTTCTTCTTCTTGGGATCCACATCATCTTGATGGGAATCCTTGGGGTAGTAGTTGAGCTTGTCAAGTAGAACTTGAAGTTGCCTTGGGAACCCACTTGACCATGGCCTTGGGTGCTTCAATGAATGCATCAATCTCCTCTTGAAGCTTGTCCTTGCCTTTTAGCTTGTGGTCTTGTGGTGGAAGGTCATCTTGAGCTTGTTCCACATTGGAAGAAGTAGGATCATACTTCTCCTCTTGAGAAACAAACTTTGGAGTGGGATATTGACCTTCTTCCCATTCAACACCTCGGCGTTGAACTTTCGCTCAAAACCAATTCCTTGATTCTTCCGTGTCTTCCTTGCTTGTAACAATTTCTCAAAGCTCTTGCTTCCGCAAGACTCTTGTAGACACCTTTCTATAATCCCTTTCAATAGACTATTTTCTTGCTCAAGTGAAACTTGGCTTGAAACATTGTTAGTGGAATCAAGAGAATTACTAGAAGTAACAACATTTGATTTAGCATGATTATTGTTACTACTAGATGAAGAATTTTCTTATGCTTGTCATGCTTAGTTTTGATAGGTGGCAAGAAATTAGACAAGAGAAGTCGTTTGGCAAGATATGAAGAACTCTTCTTTCAAGATCGTCATTGATAGCTTTTAGAAACTCATGTTCTTGCTCTAGATTGAGCTTCTCGAGCGTAGCTTCTCATGAGATCTTAGGAGCTCTCTATGATCTTCTTGAGTTGTTTCATGAGCTAACTTAAGAGTGTTTAGTTCTTTAGTTAGACGCTCAATCTCCTTCATAGCATTGTCATTCGACTCTTCTCGACTATAAAGACTACTAGCATGTTCATCATTACTAAGCTCACTAGATTTATCATGTAAAAGCTCATCTTCACCAAGCAAGTCATCCTCATCACTATCAAAGTCAATAAACTCAGGATGTGATACCTTGGGGCCTTTTGCCATGAAGCATCTTCCAATTCCCTCATTTGGTGAATCAAATATGTCATAGGAGTTGGAGTTGGAGGACACGAGAGCAAGACCGCAACACCTTCATCTTGATCAGTATTCGGAGTTGGAGTGATAGCTTCTTTCGAGTGATTGTTTGAGTCGGAGCCGAAACCCATTCACCAACATGAGCTTGATGTTTTCTTCTTGTGTAGCTCCTTGATGACTTGTCTTTCCTTTCCGAATCCTTGCTTCTCCGAGAGGATCTTCGCTCATAACGATCATCTCTACTCCTCTCTCTTTCGAGGCGACTCTTCTCTTGAGCTTCTTCTTCTTGGAGATTCTTTCTTCTTGTGGGGAGTCGAACACTCATTTGAGTAGTGTCCGGTCTTCCACAATTGTAGCAGCTTCGATCACGACTAGAAGATCTCTTTTCATCATATGATCTAGACTTTGAGCTTCTTTCCTTGCTTCTACTCTTGTAGAATTTGTTGAAGTTCTTCACCATTAGGCTTATCTCTTCATTGGAAACTAGCTTGTCACTTGAGGTTGTGGGAGCTTCAACTGCAGCTTTGTAAGCACCACTTGACTTGTTGTGAAGCTCTTCCTTATCTTTAAGTGTCATCTCATGAGCAACAATCCTTCCAATGACTTCGTAGGCTTGAGATCTTTGTAGTTTGGCATCATTTGGATCAAAGTGCACACGGTGTCATACTTTCCATCCAAAGCTCGAGAATCTTCTTGATGATGAATCGGTCGGTCATTTCTTCACTTCCTAAGCCTGCCATCTCATTGGTGATGAGAGCAAGCCTAGAGTACATTTCAATGACTCCTTCACCTTCCTTCATCTTGAACTTGTCAAGTCGACCTTGAAGAACATCTAGCTTTGATTCCTTCACGGACTCGGTACCTTCGCATTTCACCAAAGTATCCCAAATCTCTTTTGCATTCTCAAGACGGCTGATCTTGTTGAACTCCTCGACACAAAGCATTGAAGAGAATGTCACAAGCTTGAGCATTGTTCAGAACATCCGCAACTCATCCGCAGAGCTTCGCGATCCGGAACTTTTCCTTCCTCAAGAACTCACCTTGCAAGCCAACACAAATAATGCCCCATGCGCGGGGTTATGTCCAAGAATATGCATTTTCATTTTATGCTTCCAACTAGCAAAATTTGAACCATCAAAGTAAGGACCTCACGAAATTACCCTCACTAGACGCCATACTCTCCTAGGTTGTGAAACCAAGCTTATGGAGTCCAATGCAATGGAAACCAATCCAATGGAGACCAAAGCTCGATACCACTTGTAGGATCGGAAGTATGTCTAGAGGGGGTGATTAGACTACTTGACAACTTAAAAATTTAGCCTTTTGATTGGAGTAGATTCTTAGCAAGTTCACAATGATAACCAAGTCAAGTATCACCCACACATGCAATTCTAGAGTTGTGGCAGCGAAAGTAAATTGCACGATAGTAAATGAGAGGTGGAGAAGAGCAAACGCAATTTGGAGACACGGAGATTTTTCTCGTGGTTCCGATAGGTGGTGCTATCGTCAATCCACGCTGATGGAGACTTCAACCCACGGAGGGTAACGGCTGCAGAGTCCACGGAGGGCTCCACCCACGAAGGGTCCACGAAGAAGCAACCTTGTCTATGCCATCATGGCTTACGCCCACGGAGGACTAGCCTTACTCGGGGTAGATCTTCACGAAGTAGGCGATCTCCTTGCCCTTACAAACTCCTTGGTTCAACTCCACATCATGACGGAGGCTCCCAAGTGACACCTAACCAATCTAGGAGGCACCACCTCCAAAAGGTAATAGATGGTGTTGGTGATGATGAACTCCTTGCTCTTGTGCTTCAAATGATAATCTCCCCAACACTCAACTCTCCTCACTGATTTGGCTGTGGTGGAGGAAGGATTGAGTGGAAAGCAACTTGGGAAGGCTAGAAATCAAGTTTCATATGGTGGGAGTGGAGCAACTTGATCTCAACACAAGGGTAGGTAGTTTTCTTCTCGTAAATGTAAGGTAGGAGTGGTAGTTCTTTCGATGGCTCTCCACGAATGAAGAGGAGGTGGAGGGTATTTATAGCCTCCACACAAAATCCAACTGCTACACACATTTGACCAATCTCGGTCGGACCGAAGTTGACAACTCGGTGGGACCGAAAGTTCAAATCTTAGAACGTTGGGATTTTCAGTGGGACCGAAAATACAATCTCGGTTAGTCCGATTCTTCCAAAGTCTAGGGTTTGCCAATCTCGGTGGGACCGACTTTCTCATCTCGGTGACACCGATTTGAGTACGTATGTTCTGAAGCTTGGCAACACCAATTTCGTATGACCGAGTTTGGAATCGAAAATCCGAGAATCTTAGGGTTTGGGTATATGGCTGAGGTGGTTCATCTCGGTGTGGACTGAGTTTGGAATCGGTGGGACCGAGATTACTTATGGGTTTATGTTGGAATGAAAGATTGCGATAGTTTGAGAGATAAATCACTAAGCACTTTGAGCAACCAGATCATCATCATAACCTCATCCCTTTAATAGTATTGGCTTTCCTATGGACTCAATGTGATCTTGGATCACTAAACCAAAAATGGAGTCTTGAGCTTTTGCCAATGTTTTCCTTAGCATTTTGAGGGTCCACATCATCAGTCATTGCCATACCCATATCAATTGAACTTTTCAAATATTCTCAAGAAATGATTAGTTCAATGATATATATGTTGTTATTAATTACCAAAACCACCCGGGATTAGTTGCACTTTCACTGCCGGTGTCACGGTCTTGCCCTTCTTCTGAAGGGGCGCTGCGAGACTCGGAACCACTCTGGGTTCGAAAAGTGAGTCCCGTGTGAAGTCCGGGAGGTTGCCTGTGGCACCTCCGGAGCCTCCCTCCCGGGCGGGTCCCTCCCTGGGATCCCACCACGGCGTCCTTAGCGTCACGAGGGTGGAGGCGGTGGAATGGAATCCACATCCGACGGAGGCCAAGGACCCGCCGAGGAAGCGGGGAAAATCGCCCTCGGCCGGACTACGAAGTTGTATGCGCCATTAGAAGGACACTATGTGGCACAAAAGAGAGATTATAAATCGTTCAGGAATCCGTATACTTACGATCTTGGCGGGGGCTTGGCCCTTGAGGGCCACCCCTCGTCGCCGTCGTCGGCGTTGGCGGAGTAGTCCGGAGGAAGGGTCCTTCCCTTCTTGGACCCTTCGGCCTCCCCCGTTGGGGAAGCCTTCCTCTTCCTCTCTCCCCCTCTGGGGGAGAGTCCTCTTTCTCCTCCTCGTCTTTGAGGGAGGAGTCCGCCTCAGAGCCATCGGACGATGAGTCCGATACCACTTGGCGCCGGGAACTCCTTTGGGTTCCCATGGCCTTCTTCTTGGCCTTCTTCTCCGGCACCACATAAAGGGCCGGAACCAGCAGCCCCGTTAAACGGGTGTCCGCTGGGTCTTCGGGGAGAGGAGCCAGACAGTCAACCTGTCCGGACATCCGCTGCTAGTCCTGTCAAAGGCATCGGGAGTTTTAGATCCCACATAGAGTCAAACTATGAAAGAAATAAGTGTCCCATAAAGGATAGCAAAGCTTACCTCGCCGCCGGGCGCTTCGTGCTGAATCCGCGATCTTCAGTTGCGGATGCGGGGGCTTCTCCCCCCTTGAACAACACCCTCCAGGCAGCTTCGTACGTCGTGTCGAAGAGCCCGCTCAGGGTCCGGTGCTGCGCCGGATCGAACTCCCACAAATTGAAGGCCCGTTGCTGGCAGGGGAGAATCCGGCGGACGAGCATGACCTGGATCACGTTGACAAGCTTAAGCTTCTTGTTCACCAGGGTCTGGAGACAGATCGAGTCTGTCGCTCCTCCGAACTACCCCATAGCAAGCCTTCTCTTTCGTGGAGGTGAGCTGCATGGGGATACCAGATCTGAACTCGGGGGCCGCTGCCCATTTAGTTTCACGCGGCTCGGTGATGTAGAACCACCCCGATTGCCACCCTTTGACGGACTCCACGAAGGCACCTCGAGCGGATGACGTTGGGCATTTTGCCCACCATGGCGCCTCCGCGACGGCTGGCGCCCTTCACCACCTTCGGCTTGACATTGAAGGTTTTTAGCCTAAGCGAAGTGGGGCGGATGCAGAGGAAGGCCTCGCACACGACGATAAACGCCGAGATGTTGAGGATGAAGTTTGGCGCCAGATCGTGGAAGTCCAGGCCGTAGTAGTACATGAGCCCCCGGACGAAGGGATGAAGTGGGAAGCCCAGTCCACGGAGAAAGTGGGGAAGGAATACGACCCTATCATGAGGCCTGGGGGTGGGGATGAGCTGCCCCTCGTCGGGCAGCCGGTGCACGATGTCGCTGGATAGGTATCCGGCGCCGTGCAGCTTCTCGATGTGCCCCTCCGTAATAGAGGAGGCCATCCACTTGCCTCCCGCTCCGGACATGGCTGGAGAAGGTTGAGACAAGATGTGCGGACTTGGGCGCTCGAGCTTGAGTGCGCGGAGATGGATAAGCAAAGGAGGAAGAAGGCGTGGGTAAAACAGGTGGATCGTTATCCCCTTATATATGGGCGGACGAAGACTGTGCGTCCCCACCGGCCTAATAAAACTCGCTTATCTCCCAAGCGCCACAATCAATGGCGCGGTTGGGTTGCCCACGTCCGTATTGATGGGAATCCAGAATAAGGGAACACGATCTCGCCGACAAAGGCGTGCCAAGGAAACCGCCGCTAAACGCTACCGAGGTGGTATAATAAAAACGATTCAAGTAAAGGCTTGGTAGTGGCATGATGTCATGCCACGAAATACGTCAGCAGATTGAACTTGTGTACATATTATTCTCTCTACGGTGGTATGTGGAATTTATTTTGCAGAGCCGGACACTATCCTGGTGTTCACAATCTTCTATGATTAATTCGGAGGAGGAACCCGCCTTGCAATGCCGAACAATATGCGTGCCGGACTCATCGTCATTGAAGCCTGGTTCAGGGGCTACTGAGGGAGTCCTGGACTAGGGGGTGTCCGGATAGCCGGACTATCATCATCGGCCGGATTCCAAGACTATGAAGATACACGATTGAAGACTTTGTCCCGTGTCCGGATGGGACTTTCCTTGGCGTGGAAGGCAAGCTTGGCGATACAGATATGTAGATCTCCTACCATTGTAACCGACTCTGTGTAACCCTAGCCCTCTCCGGTGTCTATATAAACCGGAGGATTTTAGTCCGTAGGACGAACAACCATTACAACAATCATACCATAGGCTAGCTTCTAGGGTTTAGCCTCCTTGATCTCGTGGTAGATCCACTCTTGTACTACCCATATCATCAATATTAATCAAGCAGGAGTAGGGTTTTACCTCCATCGAGAGGGCCCGACCCTGGGTAAAAACATCGTGTCCATTGTCTCCTGTTACCATCTGCCTAGACGCACAGTTCGGGACCCCCTACCCGAGATCCGCCGGTTTTGACACCGACAAGGACCCTATAGGTTTCTGCGCCCTCGGCGAGACGCCACACTTGTTCCTTCTCATCCTAACACATGATTTTAAAATGCGCATAGTATAAACCTAGAATCCTCTGTTCTATCCGGGAGGGTGGGGGGTTTTTGAACATGCTGTCGACTAATTTGGAAATTATGATTGCTATATTTGGATAAAAGGTACTACTAGTACGATGGTCAACACTAACGTGATGGAGGAAGTTATTTCTAGATTTGGATAGGGAATAAACTGTGTTCTCATATTATTTTTCCTGCAGTGCATTATTTGCTCTGCCAGAACACATGTACTCAAGATGCTCGGCCTTGCCATAACTGAATACACCAGTTTAATGGTCACAGTGAAGACAAGCCATGGATATAAGTTCCGAGTTGGGTTCATAAACCAAGAAGATCGCAGCTTTTTTTATGGCCGAACTTGGATAAACTTTCTCAAGTGTTATGGACTGAAAGTTGGTGCATGAATGTTGATGGAAATAGCAGAACCTGGTCTCATCTTCACTGCGATCTTCCACCCCGACGTCATTCCAATTGTTCATCTATGTTATTTTTGTACCTAGTTCTTGCTTGTTGCCTTGATTACTTCTTAATCCACCTATTTTGTCTAACTAATCACAATTTAACTTTAGAAGTAGCAATGAATCTCTCATGAAGATGCTACTTCTAACTAATATTTTCTTATAATTGGTGGCACGTGTAGGTTTTTTCAGAGTTAAGCAGGCTGCTCGTTTGTTATTCTGTAATAACTCGGCTGTTACTGATGGCACTGAAGTTTACTGGGACGACATCCACAAGTTCCTACACTTTATTGATCGTCTTGAGGTCCTTGTGGGGCGTTTCAATGGTGGAAGGCCACATGGGATATGTGTGCCACTACTGCACTCGTTGAACAGGTTCAACTGTGTCGAGAAACTTATGGTACGAGCTGTTTTCTGTTATATATGTTGTTCATAAACTATTGCTTATACATAGTTTTACAACCGTGATCTTCTTGAAACAGAAACTGCCCAGTTCTATTGTTCCTATACAGATGCCTGACCATGGTCGGGTCAGACTTGCACTTGGTCACAACATGATGTTTATGTCGACCTACTCCATTCCCCTTGGAGGTGAAAAGATACTTATTCATGGGTGGTCTCAAATAGTGAAGGCCCGTCCATCTTGGAGAATAGGACAGAAGATTATGTTCATGCTTTTCCATGGCTCTAAAGCGAATATCATATTTATTGACCACATTGCGAGATGAAGCCGCTTTCAGACGGTTGTGGATACACGGGGTGGCGCCTGGGCCTTGTCCTGGGGCTTAGCGGCCTCACCATTGGTTAACTGTAAGCAAAGTAGCACAGTTCAAGGCATGCTTTGTACGGTTGAACCTGTATAAGTACTCATACTGATTTCAGCTTTGGTTGTTAAGTGCCCCTGCTGGTTTCAGTTAAGGTTGTTAAGTACTCTGCTGCTTTTACTGATCGTCGTGTTTTTTCGTCTGTCTTCCTCGGCCGCTAAAACCAAACCAGCTTGCTGGGTCATTGCTTCCCGCCTCCCACGGCTAGCTGCGCCTCAGCGCAGGCATCGCCGCCCCACCGTCTCCTAAATCATTAACACCGACGTCTGAGGTCTCGCCGTCATCCTCCTCGCGCTCGCCGCGGCGCCGCCCTCTCGTGTTGTCAACATGGTCAACAAACAACAGGAATCGGCAGAAGTACGTGGAGAGGATGACAGTAGGGTCCCACCATGTGTCAGCGTATGGAAAAACAAAATGCTTCCTCCTAGTGTTTTTCTGACATCTGGGACCCACGACATTGTCAGCGTATATAGCCAATAGACAAGAGAACAGCACAAGATCGGTGACACGGGGACGAGCTGCCGAAAGCAGTATTTTTTTGTTATTGTTGAGATGGGCGAGGGTTTGAAGCTGGGTTGTGGCCCGTCTAGCCCGAAGCTTATATTTTATGTTCACCATGTGACCAGCCCAGCTATTTTTCTTTGTGAAAATGAGCCCATTTTTATTTTTCTAAAGAATACCCAATACAGACCTACTTATTTTTCTATGACCTGATGGGCTGCAACTCTTTCAAGATGCCTGCAAATCTTGAAAGTAATATGAAATGGGTTGTAAATATAAAACAGATGACAAATTGGCAATTACTTTATAATTTCTGAATTTTTTCACATTTTCAGATTCCTAGTTCACTGGGCATTAACCTAATTCAAATATATCTTCAAAGTACTTTAAATTTGGCTCGACATTTCGGTATTAAAAATAGTTTAGAACCCACAGAAATATGCGAAATTGGCCCTGGCCAACAAAAAAACGGATTGCCATAAATTGCATAAGAAGTTGCAATGAGCTATATATAAATTATTTAAAAAATAGGGAATGGTCTGACTTGTGGGCCTGTTAAGTTGACGCGTATGCAAGATTTTTTTAGTTATTCTATTCCCTCCGTCCGGAAATAATTGTCATCAAAATGGATAAAAGAGGATGCATCTAGACGTATTTTAGTTCTAGATACATTTTTTTATCCATTTTGATGACAAGTTTTTTCGGACGGGGCGAGTGTCGGTGTCAAAACCGGCGGATCTCGGGTAGGGGGTCCCGAACTGTGCGTCTAGGCGGATGGTAATAGGAGACAAGGGACACGATGTTTTTACCCAGGTTCGGGCCCTCTCGATGGAGGTAAAACCCTACTCCTGCTTGATTAATATTGATGATATGGGT